>CM036554.1:7498901-8123790 GCA_020745685.1 Tautogolabrus adspersus | reverse complement strand
TTGTGTACCAAACATTAATGATGGCGGACACGTTCCTCGAAAGTTAAACCTGCTGAGACACCAATACATAAGCCTATCTATACAAATGGGGACACTCTACACACATACACATACTTTATGAGCCAAATTGGGGACACTCATGTAATCAGACCCCTTCATCACCAATACATAAGCCTATCTATACAAATGGGGACACTCAACACACTTACACACTTACACATATTACCTGAACCAAATTGGGGACATTTATCTGTTTGGACCTTCTTTCCATCAATATCAGTAAGCCTATATTAACAAGTCAACACAGGCCACTTTGCCAGGCTGGAAGTAAAGCTAAGCAGAGCCGTCCTCTCTGAGATTTAGGCATACATAAGGATTTGGACTAGCTTTGCATGTGGGGGAAGATTCTATTTTGAAGAAAATAGGAGAAAATGCATGAGTTTGTTGTTTAAGGACTATATCCTCATACAGCAAGATCAGTTGAACTCAGTTTGTCTTTGTTGTTGCAACGTTACATACCTTATTGACATTGAAGGACAGTGGTTCCACATGTTCCACAGGATCCAGTGACTGATGGCTGCTATTTAAGTTGTCATCCACTGATGGTGTAGCCATAGGAGAAGTGGAAATCTGCTAATCAACAAAGGAATAGTATTAACACACACTCCAACAACAAACCAGCATGTATATACAAATGATTAAAGCCCCACTGGTCAGTTTTGTAAGGTAGGAGGATGGATGTCTAGAGAATTAAGGTAGTGTAAGATGAATGCATACTTTAAAGGTCCCATATTCAGCTTGTTCTGGTTGTATATGCTCTTTAGTGTGTTCTCCAGGTGTCTTGTGCATGTTTAGGCACATCTATGTGCAAAAATTCAAAGTCCGCGGAAACGCGTCTTCTCCTACCTCCTCCTGTTAGCAGCAGTAGCTGCATGTAACGCTCGGTTCTAGCCCCCCTCGTTGAAAAGTGCCGTGTGATATCACACTGCGATGATGTCACTGATCCAAGCCCATTGGCTCGTTGTAGCAAGCACAAGCTCATGCTGCACATTAGCTGCATTCCAAATATGGTAAAAGGGGCGTAACATTTCCGAGACTTGTCCGAACGACTGACCAATTACAACAGAGCAGATCGGCCAACCAATCAGGTCAGACTTGGCACACGTGGGGACCCTGATGTGGGGGGATTCAGAGCGTAACAAACACAGGCAGATGAGACGGGCTGCATCGATCATCAGTACATGAAAACAGACTCTTTTTTTGAACATTAGCGATTGTGAACGTACTTTAGTAAAAACATACATTAGATATATGAACCCCAAAAAGGGCAAAATATGGGATCTTTAAGGTCCAGACATCAGAAGAATGATGCATTATAATGTGGGCACAGTTTGTGTACCAAACATTAATGATGGCGGACACGTTCCTCGAAAGTTAAACCTGCTGAGACACCAATACATAAGCCTATCTATACAAATGGGGACACTCTACACACATACACATACTTTATGAGCCAAATTGGGGACACTCATGTAATCAGACCCCTTCATCACCAATACATAAGCCTATCTATACAAATGGGGACACTCAACACACTTACACACTTACACATATTACCTGAACCAAATTGGGGACATTTATCTGTTTGGACCTTCTTTCCATCAATATCAGTAAGCCTATATTAACAAGTCAACACAGGCCACTTTGCCAGGCTGGAAGTAAAGCTAAGCAGAGCCGTCCTCTCTGAGATTTAGGCATACATAAGGATTTGGACTAGCTTTGCATGTGGGGGAAGATTCTATTTTGAAGAAAATAGGAGAAAATGCATGAGTTTGTTGTTTAAGGACTATATCCTCATACAGCAAGATCAGTTGAACTCAGTTTGTCTTTGTTGTTGCAACGTTACATACCTTATTGACATTGAAGGACAGTGGTTCCACATGTTCCACAGGATCCAGTGACTGATGGCTGCTATTTAAGTTGTCATCCACTGATGGTGTGGCCATAGGAGAAGTGGAAATCTGCTAATCAACAAAGGGATAGTATTAACACACACTCCAACAACAAACCAGCATGTATATACAAATGATTAAAGCCCCACTGGTCAGTTTTGTAAGGTAGGAGGATGGATGTCTAGAGAATTAAGGTAGTGTAAGATGAATGCATACTTTAAAGGTCCCATATTCAGCTTGTTCTGGTTGTATATGCTCTTTAGTGTGTTCTCCAGGTGTCTTGTGCATGTTTAGGCACATCTATGTGCAAAAATTCAAAGTCCGCGGAAACGCGTCTTCTCCTACCTCCTCCTGTTAGCAGTAGCAGTAGCTGCACGTAACGCTCGGTTCTAGCCCCCCTCGTTGAAAAGTGCAGTGTGATATCACACTGCGATGATGTATACTGATCCAAGCCCATTGGCTCGTTGTAGCAAGCACAAGCTCATGCTGCACATTAGCTGCATTCCAAATATGGGGGGGGGGGGGTTCAGAGCGTAACAAACACAGGCAGATGAGACGGGTACATGAAAACAGACACTCTTTTCAAACATTAGCGATTGTGAACGTACTTTAGTAGGCACATACATTAGATATATGAACCCCAAAAAGGGCAAAATATGGGATCTTTAAGGTCCAGACATCAGACGAATGATGCATTATAATGTGAGCACAGTTTGTGTACCAAACATTAATGATGGCGGACACGTTCCTCGAAAGTTAAACCTGCTGAGACACCAATACATAAGCCTATCTATACAAATGGGGACACTCTACACACATACACATACTTTATGAGCCAAATTGGGGACACTCATGTAATCAGACCCCTTCATCACCAATACATAAGCCTATCTATACAAATGGGGACACTCAACACACTTACACATATTACCTGAACCAAATTGGGGACATTTATCTGTTACAGAGAATTGCAAATTCATGAATAAGAGCATGGTTCAAAGATCACAAGTGCTGGGTTATCCACCTGCCACCCAGCAACTTAAAATACAATTAAAGTTAAATTTATTTCTGGCTTTACCAGCTGTAACACTAAAGCATTGCATCATGTATTTAATGTAATGGTACAAGATTTTATTCTTTTAAGATCTATTAAATTATGGCAAAAGCATGTTATTTTGACATAGCCTACCTGTTAAGTTTTGAATGCAGGAGCTGTGCTTTAAAAACTGTCAAATGTGTAATATTATTCTTAAAAACAAATCTGAATCACTTTTCCATCTCTCATTATCTGTCATCTGTAAAACAGGAGGTTTTAGTCCTCTCCACCTTACACTGAAACACATTTAGAAATGTACTCTACAATCCTTTCCCTCTGATATAATGTTGATAAGTATGCCTGCCTGTTCTTTCACTGCCATTAAAGTTCATGCAGCTGCGCACGCACCTCGGCATTTAAATGGATGCTACACAAGCTAAGCTAACTTTACTTAGCAAGGCAGAGGGCTAAACCATTGAAGTTAGGAATAATGAATGTCTTAAGCAGGTCAAAATGACGCTGAACTCGCTTCATTTTATGTGAATATGTTTTACAAAAGCGCTGACATTCAACAGTTACTTCAGTATTTACCTGTAATCGTCGCGTCTACCTTCACATGCGCTGCTGTAATGGTGAACCTGTCCAACTACGACGGAGCGAGAGGGGGCGGGGCCTGGGGGGTGGAGGGGGGGGGGCCGAGGGGGGATTCATGGACTTGAAATAATATTCATAACTTCTACATGCTAAAACACATTAGTTAAAAAAGGAAAAAAACAAAAGAAAGACATTATGAAAATGTAATCCTAAACTGTGGGGGGGCTTATCATTAAACAAACTGATCCGGTCTGTAAGCAGTAATGTAACACCCTTTCAAAATAATATTTCCCAGTCTGTAAGCAGTAATGTAAAACCCTTTCAAAATAATATTTCCTGTTCAGAGTTAGTTAACTTCACATCATTCTGCTCCTTTTATAGAGAATTTGGGGTTGTGGGCAGTGAGTTTTTAGGGGGAGATAGCAGGTCAACAATAAATGTCACATTGAAGTGGTGTGCATCATCTGAAAGCTGGAGATGTGAAGATGAATTTGAGATGCAGCTCAGCACTGTGTGTCGAGATGTTCTGGTCATAAATCTCTAATAAAAATTACTTAATTGATTAAGTAAATCTGTTCAGGTGTATAAGGGTTCAGAACATTAATGTATGGCTTTCTGAAGTCCATTTCCAGCTCAGCTATGTCCCAGAAGTGGTTGTAGCAAGTATGTACAGTCAATGGTTTTGTTTAATGTTAGCAAGTTTAGTTTGGTGAAACTATTCAGTCAGCTTGGCCATAAATGGTTAGTCTAACATTTTACTATGGTCTTACAGTTATTAAACCAATGTTCCAAACACATGATAGAAGAATCTACCAAGATCAATTGAGAAATCTGATTATTGCAAACTCACCTTGAGGTGTTGCACCATCCCACATGGTGGAAGATCTGACTCCTGCGACAGTAGAGTGCTGAGCTGCAGGCATCTCGGAATTTAGGATTTTCCAATGTCAATCAAATCACAGTTCCGACTCAGAAACCCGGACAAAAAAAAATCTTCCTTGACTTTGACGTGAATCCGTTTTCTGACATCACATTACAATGGCAGCACACTTGGAGGAGCATATCTTAAATAGTAAACCATCCACCAAAAGGTATGAGGAAAGGAGATAATAAGGAAAACTTTATTTGCCTGTATTTATTTCTAGTTATATATACTTTCAGAATGTCAAGACACACGGAGCTCTTTCACCAGAGAAGAGCTTATGAACATAAGAGCTACAACTCCACCCGACTTATTTCCCACTTTTCTGACGGAATCCGTGGAATTATTGGATATTCTGGTCAAAGGTGCCCTCACCTTTGTCGGCGCTGTGAGACGACGAAGGAGAAGACGGAGGGCTGGAGCGCTTGTGCGTCTCCGCCAGCGCGGACTACGCTTCAGTCATGAAAGAAAACGTGTCTTTTTGGCTCATGCTCAGGCCATGAAACCCCTGGAGGTCTGAAAAGGTACACGAGTGTTGAGATTGGTCTCAATATCAAGCCTGTAAATGTTGGTCCAAATCAGTGAAGGAATCTCTGATATTTTGACCCTAATTGGTTATTGCGGCCTGTTGGACATGAAAGGGTTAATCTTCCAAACTTCAAGAGGCTGGCCTCTGGGCCCCTGTGAAGCTAGGAGGCTGATATTGAATATGCAGACTCAGGGGGGGCCCTAATAGTTGTGTGAGAAATTTGGAGTCCATCGGCCCACAAATTAGGAAGAGGGTCTCACTCTTCTGGCATGATGGTCTCTGAGTGTAAGAGGATAACAAGACCTGATTTTCCAGAAATGGACTGGGGTAAAAAATTTTCTACTGGAACCCCGTGGCTGATTTTTTAATATGTTATACTACACTCCATTCGGAGCTGAACTGTGGTGGTTTGGTGTCTCTACGACCTTCCTGTGCCCCCTGGGACCATGGGAAACTTGCACAAGTCTGGACTTTGAAGCCCCATAAACCGGCCATTATTTCTTCAAATGAGCCGAAACTTTTGGAGGCCCTTCAGGTCCCCTCCATAAACAAATGGTTTCAAGGGCGTGTCTCTTGGTGGTCCCTGGAGCTACTTCCTGTTTGGGAGAGAATAGGAAGACGGTTCCAGCAGCATATGATTTTATAATTTTCAGAGGTCTCACAGCCCAAGTTTCAGCTCTCTAAGTGTTACAGAGGTCAAAAGAGAGCAAAAGAGCAACAGTTGTGAAAAAACATGTCTTTTTGGCCCGTGTTCATGCCTCGAGGCCCCTGGAGGTCTGAAAAGGTACATGAGTATTCACATAAGACTCAATATAGAGCCTGTGAATGTTGGTCCAAATCGGTTAAGGAATCTCTGAGATTTTTACCCTTTTTGGCCTTTTTGTACATTAAAGGGTTAATCCTCAACTGAGAAACAGGTCCAGGTTCAGGCCCCTTTTGAGCTAGGGGTCTGATATTGAATATGCATACTCACTGGGTGGCCTATTACTTGTGTGTGACATTTGGTGTCAATAGACCCACAAATGAGGGAGCAGGACTCATTTTTTCCTGCCTGACGGCCTCAGGCTTCATCACTACTAGTAGGCCTCAGGCAGGCAATCAAGATCTGGGAGAGAATAGCAAGACGGTTCCAGCAGCATATGATTTTATAATTTTCAGAGGTCTCACAGCCCAAGTTTCAGCTCTCTAAGTGTTTCAGAGGTCAAAAGAGAGCAAAAGAGCAACAGTTGTGAAAAAACATGTCTTTTTGGCCCGTGTTCATGCCTCGAGGCCCCTGGAGGTCTGAAAAGGTACATGAGTATTCACATAAGACTCAATATAGAGCCTGTGAATGTTGGTCCAAATCGGTTAAGGAATCTCTGCGATTTTTACCCTTTTTGGCCTTTTTGTACATTAAAGGGTTAATCCTCAACTGAGAAACAGGTCCAGGTTCAGGCCCCTTTTGAGCTAGGGGTCTGATATTGAATATGCATACTCACTGGGTGGCCTATTACTTGTGTGTGACATTTGGTGTCAATAGACCCACAAATGAGGGAGCAGGACTCATTTTTTCCTGCCTGACGGCCTCAGGCTTCATCACTACTAGTAGGCCTCAGGCAGGCAATCAAGATCTTGGGGACTACATAGCAGGTGTTCCAGACATCAGAAATGTTGTGGGCAGTGAGATGAATTACTGGATCAATTTTCAAGGGTCTAGCCCAGGGGTGGGCAATTATTTTTTCCCTGGGGCCACATGAGAAACAGAAAATATTGTGGGGGGCGGGCCAAAAGGCTGAACTCAATTCTGCATAATATTATATGTATTTCTTTATAAAAAGCAGTAAATAGCATTGTTTTGACAAGCTGGTACGAGTAGGCTAGACTGCAGGTCAATGAGTTCCAGCTGAACATCACTGGGTTCATTATCCACACTGCAGGTAAAGGGAGAGGAAATCATGTGCATTTCATCCTCGATTGTTCTGAGATCTTCAAATCGCCTTGAAAACTCACCATGCAATGCTCCTAACATGGATGAGTACCTGCGGAGGAGATCAGCTGATGGTGTGACTTCTTTCAGGGTTTGCATGTGAGAGTGTTGCTCTCCAGTTGGCTTGAAAGAAACTGCATCTTTCTCATGAAAGCCTTTACCAGGCTCATAATGCCGACTCAAATTGTAGTCCTTAAAGACCGCGATCTGCTCCCCGCAAACTAAACACACGGCTTTACCTCCGACTTCAGTAAACAAATACTTAGCAGTCCAATTTTTGTTGAAAAGCCTGCATTCGGCATCTACCTTTCTTTTTTTTAGCATGAGCGGACATTTTTGAGGGCTAAAGTCATCTTGTGACAACGATCCAATCACGCTCACGTGTTGCTATATGTATCGCGTCATTATGTACGTGAATAAAAAACAACTTCAAAATAAAACACATCCGTAACATCAACTCTCTCTCCATTTTTAAATCTAATCTCAAAACACAACTTTTTAAACTGGCATACTCGGTCTGATCATTCGCTCCCGGTCTCTTAAATTCACTACATCCTGTACATTTGTCTTTTTAATGTTAATTTTATTGATGTGTTGTTACTTTGTTGTATTTATATCTGCTTTGTAAGGTGACCTTGAGTGTTTTGAAAGGCGCCTTTAAATAAAATTTATTATTATTATTATTAGTATTATTAAAAGCAATGCAGCTTTAGTCCATGCATGAGGTAAAATGAGAAAATACGTTTACTTTGTAATTTCCAATTAACCTTACACGGGCCGGTCAGAGTCAACCAAAGGGCTGTATGTGGCCCGGGGGCCATACAATGCCCAGGTCTAGTCTAGCCCCATGGGAACCCCCGTTTCCAGCCATGTCCACGGGCCGCGTGAGGTGATCCTGGTTTGCAGTGGTTCAAGCCCACCAAATGTGGTCCAAGGAAGGACAACCAGTGAATCATTTACAGGGGTCATGGTGCCAAAGGCCCACCAATGCATCTGTGGAGCAAAGACTTACCCATCTGGTTTGAGGCTTTGTTATATTTAACAAGGAGGGAGACACACTTATACCAGAAAATGTATAGTGAAATTGGGGACATGCGCATGGTGCAGTTACACACACTTCCACAAGGGGCAGTGTGCTGGATTTACACACAGATTTGGAGGGGAAGGTGGGGGGGGCACACACTCACACACAAAATCTTAAAAAAGTTAACTTTGGGGACAGAGCCAATTTCAAGATAGAAATACATATTGGAGCATGTAGAGTACTATTATAATGAAATCTAAAAGTGGTCGCTGATTTTTGTCCCCAATTGAAAAGCCGACCCAAATCAACTGGTGTGTATTCATAAAAATGACCAGAATTGTGGCCTAAGTCAACACACACACACACACACACACACACACACACACACACACACACACACACACACTCAGGCATCAAGGAATATCTCGATTCAGTCTCAATGTTTATGTGTATGTGTGTGTATGTGTATGTGTGTGCGTGTGTGTGTGTGTGTGTGTGTGTCTGTGTTACAGGTCTGAGCTTTCACTGACTTATGGAAATGCTCTCCTACCTACGATACTACATCTGTTCCCCCGGTACCACTCCCACTCCTTCCCTCTGATCTGTGTCCAGATGACATTCCTGGCTAGCCAGCTTCATCACAGTCCCATGATGAGCGAGGCAGCTTCATTTACATAATAAACTGCTGGATCTTGAGACACAGAAATGAATGGAATCCCACATGAACTCTGGTTGTCTACGTTTATCAGGAGAAAGGAGTCTAGCTTCATTAATGACAGGATGACATGTGTCACAACACACACACACACACACACACACACACACACACACACACACACACACACACACACACACACACACACACACACACACACACACACACACACACACACACACACACACACACACACACACACACACACATACAAAAAATAGCTATTCATGCTTTGGAAAACAAATAGGTTTTGAGTTTTGTTTAAAAGTAGAAATGGTAGTGATGGACCACAGTAACTAAAGGCCCCCTCTCCGGACTTTGATAAGGATAAGGATAAGGATAAGGATAAGGATAAACTTTATTGATCCCCCAATGGGGGAAATTTAGTTGTTACAGCAGCTCAAAAACAGGAATATAAACAGCATCAATAGCAAAAAGTTTAAGAAAAAAACAGCTATGAGCATGTTTACACGAATTAAATAAAGGAAGTAAAAATACAATAGAATTAAATAATACCAGGCATAAACACTATGTACACTTTCACTTGTGGAAAGACAGATCAGATATTATAACAAACACACACAGTGTGTAGCATTAATGATAATGATGATTATTATACAGAGTCATGAGGCGGTGATGCTGTTAAACAGTCTGACTGCAGATGGAATAAACGACCTGCGGTAGCGCTCAGTCCTGCAGGGCGGATGTCTCAGTCTGCTGCTGAAGGAGCTGCTCAGGGCCCCCACAGTGTCATGCAGGGGGTGAGAGTGATTGTCCATGATGGATGTCAGCTTCGCTAACATCCTCCTCTCACCCACCTCCTCTACAGAGTCCAGAGGACAGTCCAGGACAGAACCGGCCCTCCTGACCAGTCAGTTCAGTCTCTTCCTGTCTCTCTCTGTGCTCCCTCCTCCCCAGCAGGCCACTGCATAGAAAAGTGCCGACGCCACCACAGAGTCATAAAATGTCCGTAACAGAATCCTGCACACTCCAAAGGACCTCAGTCGCCTCAGCAGGTGCAGTCGACTTTGGCCCCTCTTGTACAGGACGTCGGTGTTGTGTGACCAGTCCAGTTTATTGTTGAGGTGAACACCCAGGTATTTGTACGACTCCACCATCTCAATGTCCAAACCCTGGATGTTCACCGGTGCAGTCTGAGGTGACTTCCTGCGGAAGTCAATCACCATCTCCTTTGTCTTACTGGCGTTGAGCTGAAGGTGGTTGAGCTCACTCCAGTTGACAAAGTCTGTGATGACCTGCCTGTACTCCTGGTCGCTCCCCTTAGACACGCACCCCACGATGGCTGTGTCATCAGAGAACTTCTGCAGGTGGCAGCTCCCAGAGTTGTAACTGAAGTCCGAGGTGTACAGGGTGAAGAGAAAGGGGGAGAGCACTGTCCCCTGTGGGGCCCCCGTGCTGCAGACCACCATGTCCGACTCACAGCCTTGAAGCCTCACGTACTGTGGTCTGTAGGACAGGTAGTCTGTTGTCCACGCAGCCAGGTGACAGTCTACTCCCGCTCTTTCTAGCTTCCTCCTGAGCAGTGCAGGCTGGATGGTGTTGAAGGCACTGGAGAAGTCAAAGAACATGACCCTCACAGTGCTGCCGGTGTTCTCCAGGTGAGTCCAGGATCTGTGCAGCAGGTAGATGACGGCGTCATCCACCCTGATGTCCGGTTGGTAGGCGAACTGCAGAGGATCCAGATGTGAAGTCACCAGGGGGCGGAGGTAGTTGAGGATGATCCTCTCCATGGTCTTCATCAGGTGAGAGGTGAGGGTCACAGGTCTGAAGTGGTTAGGCTCCCTGGGGTGAGATGTCTTTGGGACTGGCACCACGCAGGAAGTCTTCCACAGAGTGGGGACCCTCTCCAGACTCAGGCTCAGGTTGAAGATGTGCAGAAGAACCTCACAGAGCTGGTCTGCACAGTCCTTCAGGAGTCTGGAGCTGATGCCATCTGGACCTGTGGCCTTCCTAGCCTTGATCTTTCTCAGCTGACTTCTCACCTGATCAGCTGTAATGGAGAGGCCGTTGATGGAGGAGGAGGAGGGGAGGGCTGTTGAGGGGGGTGACAGGGTGCTCAGGTGGAGTGGTTGAGAAGTGGAGAGGCCGTTTGTGGAGGAGGAGGAGGGGAGGAGGGCTGTTGAGGGGGGTGACAGGGTGCTCAGGTGGAGTGAGGAGGAGGAGGGGAGGAGGGCTGTTGAGGGGGGTGACAGGGTGCTCAGGTGGAGTGATTGAGAAGCGGGCTGGTCAGAGCTCTGTTGGTTGGGGGTGGGGGTGGGAGCAGAATCGAATCTGTTGAAAAACAAATTCAGTTCATTTGCCCACTCCCTGTCTCCTGCTTCAGGGCCCCTCCCACGACCTCTGCTGTGACCTGAGATGTTATTCAGGCCTCTCCAGACTTCCCTTGCGTTGTTCTCCTGCAATTTCTCCTCCATCTTTGTCCTGTAGCTGGCTTTCCCCTCCTTGATTTTGTTCTTCAGCTCCTTCTGCACCCTCCTCAGCTCCTCTCTATCTCCAGATCTGAAAACCCTCCTCTTTTCGAGCAGCAGGGTTTTTAGCTCAGGAGTCACCCAGGGTTTGTTGTTTGAGAAACACCGTACTTTTTTGGTGGGTACAGTGTTCTCAACACAGAAGTTTATGTAGTCTGTGATGCAGTGGGTTAGGCTGTCGATGTCCTCCCCATATGGACTGCACAGTACATCCCAGTCAGATGTCTCGAAGCAGTCCTGCAGCGCCTCAGTGGCCTCCTTAGACCACTTTTTTACATACATAGTTGTGGGGGGTTGTTTTTTCACCATAGGTATGTAAATGGGCTGCAGTCTCACCAGGTTGTGGTCTGATCGTCCCAGTGGGGGGAGGGGGGATGATCTGTATGCATCCTTGGTGTTTGCATACAGTAAGTCCAAAGTTTTATTTTCCCTGGTATGGCAGTCAACATACTGAATGAAAGTAGGGAGAGTGGCAGACAGGGAAGCGTGATTAAAGTCTCCTGAGATGAGAATAAGAGACTGGGGGTGCGATGTCTGTTGCTGAGAAACCACACTGTGGATGAGTTCACAGGCTGCAGCAGCGTCAGCCGAGGGGGGGACGTATGTCGTCACAGCGATGACGTGGGAGAACTCCCTCGGCAGGTAATATGGCCGCATGCTTACAGCCAGCAGCTCAACATCCTTAGTGCAGCGCTGTTCTTTAACGGTGATGTGCCCAGGGTTACACCATCTCTCATTCACAAACATCGCTATTCCCCCGCCTTTCCTCTTACCACTGTCTCTCGCGCTCCGGTCCGCTCTGACGAGGTGAAAGCCGTCCAAAGTTACGAGCGTGTCCGGAGTGAGTTCATTCAGCCATGTCTCCGTGAACTGCATGATGCTGCACTCGCGGTATTCCCTCTGAAGCCGGGTGAGCGCCGTCAGCTCTTCCATCTTATTAGGGAGAGATCTTACATTCCCCATAATTAAAGACGGCACGGATGGTTTGTACCGTCTTTTCTTTTCCCGGCACTTCACCCCGGCTCTGCATCCCCTTCTCCTCCTCCGTAGTTCGGCGGGGATGTTCGGTCTATCCGCTGGCTGTGTCCGAGGCTGGCACAGCGCGATCAGCTGTTCGCGGGTGTAAACAATGGAGCCGTGGCTGTAAGGGTCTCCGGAGGAAGTTTTAAAAAGTCCACAGAGAAAGAAAAACAGCACCAATAATCCAAAAAGATGTATGTCCATGATTGTCGTTTGAAGTTGGAGTTACTTATAAAGTTATACCAACAAAAAGTCAAAATTAACAAAATAAACTTAAAAACAATAACGCGAGGGACGGAGCTGCCGTAACAAGCGGCCACCCAGAGTGGCGCCGGAAACGGAAGAGGGCGCCGGAAACGGAAGATCTGATTCTGGATCTGATTCTGGATCTGATTCTGGGTACCGTTAAAAGACCTTCACCTGATGACCTGAGGGTCCGAGTTGGGTTGTAGTCTGCGAGCAGGCCAGAAATGTACTGAGGAGCTGGACCATTGAGTGCTTTATGGATTAATGATAGGATTTTGAAGGTAATTCTGTGTTGTACGGGGAGCCAATGGAGAGTTTTGAGGACTGGAGTGATATGATCATATTTTCTCGTACGGGTCAGGACTCTGGCTGCTGAATTTTGAATAAATTGAAGTCTTCCTACAGATTGTTTGGATAATCCGGCATAGAGCGTTGCAGTAATCTAACCTGGTTGAGATGAAAGCATGGACTAATTTCTCGGCGTCAGTATGGCCATTTTCCATCTGCAAGAGGTTTCAATCTTTCCCTATCTCTGTAAATTTGGGGGCGGCAGTAGCTCAGTCCGTAGGGACTTGGGTTGGGAACCGGAGGGTCGCCGGTTCAAGTCCCGATGCGGACCAAAATATGGAAGTTGGTCTGGTAGCTGGAGAGGTGCCAGCTACCAGACCACTTCTCGAGCACTGCCGAGGTGCCCTTGAGCAAGGCACCGAACCCCCACCAGCTCAGGGGGCGCCTCCCAAGGGGCTGCCACCGCACTCTGACATCTCTCCATTAATGCATGTCCACAGGTCTCGTTGTGCATGTGTGTGATTCAGGCCTGTGTGTGTGAGAAGCATGTCTAAAAAATAACAGAGTGCGAACCACAATTTCCCCGTAGGGGATTAATAAAGTATATAAAATTAAAAAAAAAAAAAAAATTAAAATTAAATAGATTTAAAAAATGAATTCTTAAAAGGAAGTTTGCCAGATATAAGATAACCAACTTTTTTGTTAAACAATACGTTTTTTGTCAAGGTGAGGCATAGTGATGAGCCCACTGGTACATTTTGTCTGAATCTTTTGTTGATAACTTCGTGCCAGAGCATTGGATCTTCATCAAGTTTTCCATATAATTCATATGCATAATTAAAGTCCTCAGTAGGCTTGTTAGCGGGAGTATTTAGCCATGCTGGTAGCCCAGTGAAGCATTACTTAGGCACAGGGTTAGGGTTACTGTAGGGTTAGTTTGATAATTGTGTCAGTATGCTATCAGTGCAGTGCTAACAATGACATTAAGCTGTTGTTTAGCATAAGTATATCAACCAGTTAAGATGTGCTGACAATTTGTTTTGCAGGTATTCACTCAAAGACAAAAGTCCCATATGAACTCACATTTTTACCCAATCATAGTTTAACAGTCTGACCACTGCAGTGCCATAGGGTTGTGCTCATAAATGAAGTTATAGTCAAAGCTCACTTTAACTTCACTCTTTTAGACTATGACATCCATATGAATTTTTGTGAGAAAATAAAAATGTTAAGAGTTAGGTAAAGAAAAAGTAATCAAACCCTGCTGGTTGAACATGTGCATCTGATGGCTGATTGTTGTCTGACAGGTAAGTGCCAATTTCCAACATAAATTAGTTATGGTGTTTATTAACTTGAAAAAGAAAACAACAGTACATTTTCAAACTTTGAAAGCACATCGATGTGAACAACTTAGAGTTTGGCATCACTTGATCTAGATAAGACTATAATCAAGCACATTGTGAATGGAGCCCTGCTGACTTTGACTTTTAACAGTGCCACCGCGTACCCTTTTACACCTCTGTTACTACCTGTGATGGGGACTCAGCGGTGAAAAGACTTGGCCTGACCATTCCACATGCATGCATTACACACTGCAGGCGAGTCGTAACAGGGTAAAAAATATCCCAATTTAAACTGGCAATGTGTAAGGAGCTATGTCGAGGCCAATGAAAAATTAAATTTGTTAAACAATGTACAGTATGTGTCAGATTTTATGGGTGGTTTGTAGTGTTTTCAAATTGTAGTGATGACAATTTCCATTGTACTAACAACTGTAAGTTTTAGGGTTTCACTACTTACCCTTGGCATAAAAATTTGTCTTTTTGTGTTGCAATTGGTTTTAATTTAGTGATTTGTAAATCTGCCCTTATGGAACTGTTTCATTAAAGGTCTACATGAAACACCTTGACCGGCTTCCTTTCACAGAGAAGACTATGGAGCACATAGTGGTTAATATTAAATGAGGCAATAGAAACTGGGACATACATGAAAATCAAAGCATGATGTACGAGAAAAAAGATTTTATTGTGATGAAAACTTGAACCTATGGTAAGTTCAGAACAGCTAGTGCCACCAGTTCAGAAAGGACGAAAGCCTGCTAGAAGAATGAATTCCATTTCCTCTTGCCCTGCACTGGACCCCAACATCAGATAACCTGATTTACAGCACTATTTAAAAAATATCAAAACTCAAATATAACATTACTCTCTAACTTTACATGGCCGTATCATTGATATACATACTGTATCTTTTCCTTATTGTCTTTGCAATGATGGACTGCTTTGCTTATACTTGTATGTGTGTCTGTACCATAGACTGTAAATATTTATGGACAAAGCATGAGTGACGTCATCAATCTGTTACGGCAGGAGGTTCTGGAGGCTCATCAGCAGCAGCAGCCATGCTGGAAATGCTGTCTTAGTCTAACTTTCAGTCAACCTTTCGACAGGCTTAGAGCCTGAGCTGAGGCGAGTTTTTTAGCCTCTTGACGAACCATTACATCGCGCCTTCCTGTCAGTCATGTCAGCTACGCACCTAACTATAGATAACACTTATCGTTCTCAAAATCAAAACGGAGCCGTTTAAAAAAAATTCACCATACGATACAGTGTGTGCCAGTAATGACAATAACTATTCTGACCTATTTGTTTTTTTGTACCAGACTTTAAAAATGTTAATTTATGCTGTAAAAACTGGCTTTTTTGGCTGTGGTGTGTATGTTACTTCCAGGGTTCCTGGAGCCAGCCTCAGACGCATGGCGAACTGCAGTATTTTGCACTTCCACAATGGCTTCATTTTTCAAGACCGGAGGTTGCCGCTTGGTCTGTACATGTGTGTTTGAACAGAACAATTATGTGTGTCTGTACGTAAGAGTTTTGAATAGACATGATTTACTTGATTCTTTATTCTTGATTTAGTGATGTTTATCTGTAATCTACCGAGTATTCTGAGTTAGATTATCTGGGCTCGATTGCTTTTGTCTCCGCCCACATACCAGGAGAACACGCAGTGTTTTCCTCATTCCACCAAAGGCTCTTGATGAGGAAACATTACAGAATCACTCTTGTGATTATTTCTCCCCCTTTTCAGGTATTTTTATGGTCATAAACGCAGCCAACATGTCCGAAATAACTTGTCATGACGATGTAGTTTTGATGTTTGAGTAATCTAAAAGTTGCGTTTATGAACAGTAGATGTGCAAGCAGACGAGCCCTTGCTCAGTCCCATAGAACAACCTGTAGCTGCGCCATGTGAAGCATGTTCTGTAGTTGTCTTCTGTTTCACATGTGCAAAGGTATGTTTAAAAGATTTTTTACTGTGTTATGTATTTTGACTTATGCACCTTCATGAGCTTGATGACAGTTTAAGGTTTATATATATATATATATATATCAAGTTTGATATTAAAGCAAGAGAAAATGATTCATTACAGTAAAGTACGTTTTATCATTGTTCGAAAATAAGGATTTGTACTTCCAACCTCTACCTCTATTTATTTGAAATGTTATAAACATTGTAAATGTGTACTTTTATACAGTGTTACATTTTTTTTAAACATGTTTATCATTCCACTAAACACTCTTGATAAGGAAACATAACAGAATCACACTCGTGATTATTTCTCCCCTTTTTCAGGGGTCTAACACTTTCGCATTGTCTCCATAGTGAATCCATTCATGTTCCTCCCTTTTTTATTGGAGCCCATGTGTGGCATGGTTGATGTAGATAACCTACAGTCATCTTCATAGTGTGTCTGACTGCGAGTCTGGAGGGACAGGTGGCTCCACATGGAGCTCGCCTGGGAGAGGCATTCATCGCATTGTGCGTGTAGTGGGCTGCAGGATTTTGATATGCTCAACCTGGGGATGAAATGGCATTGTCAGACAACTTTGGAACCATGCTCCCTGCTAAAAAAGGATATTTATATGACCCTGTTACATTTCAACAACTTAGACGTAACCTCTTTAGCGTTACTATGAGGAACTTTCATTTTGGGTCAATTTTGGTGAACCCTGTTGAGAAAAATCACTATTTATCTCTTTGCTGATCTCGACCTGTACTGTTTTCCAACAAAACCTTTCATGCGGCTTGTTTTTTTAAATGAAAACAAAAGCTGTTACAGCAGTGTGCTGTTAACCGCCTTATCTTACACTGTTGCATCAGATAAGGTATGAAAAAAGTATATAGATAAAATCTCATTTCGTCTCATTTGCATTTCTAGGTCAAACAGAGGCATCAGAATTAATTCATTCTATTTTATAAATAGCAACAAAAGACTCCTCGCAGGATTTTTAACTAGTCTTTATACTAATAAATAATGTCTAGCGAGAAACAGAAGAACATTTTTTATTTTGGTTTATTGTCACTGATTAATTATACATGACGTCTTTTGTCATGGCATACTGGTCAGTATTGCAGGAGAAGACATCAGCAAAATCAAAATGAAAATAATGTTAAAATGTTTTACTTTAACTGTATTTAAAAAATTACTGATCTTGATACTTTTCTATTTCCAGCCTTCAGGTTCAGGAATAAAGACCCTTGGTTATTATTAAGTGAAATTAATTCCAAACTCAAAACTCAGCAAATCAGCCTTTTCAGGACTGTGGATATGTTGATCTCTTTTTTTCCAGACAGTGCTACCAACATAAGCACACTGCCCCACAACTAGCATTATGTTTTTTTTTTTAAATATTGCTAAAAGTGATTTGAAGAAATCACAAGTAAATTTGATTAAAAAAATTCCTGCCCATCTGAGACATCCATTGTTTGATGACCAAGGTGGACAGACTGGAATTACTTGTTGAATAGCAAAAGTATAGTGTAGAGGCCCTCTAAATTTGGCATCAATCAATCAATCAATCAATCAATCAATCAATCAATCAATCAATCAATCAATCAAGATGCAGATGCAGAAAGAAGAAAAGGATGGGGGGGGGGGGGGATTGGTTGTTTGGGCAGGCCATCCTCACCAACATTCCTGAGGAACCTAAGAGAGCTCAGGAGCTCCCAGAAAAAGGAGTGGTTACTAACTGGGATTTAAAGATAGTGACATGCAGATATATGATATGAATGCAGAGAGAGAGAGAGAGAGAAAGAGGGAGCGAGAGATAAGAGTTCAAGGTGCCAGTTCCCCCGGTAGTCTAATCCTATAGCAGCATAACTGTGAGCTGATCTATACCTGTGCCAGCCCTAACTATAAGATTTATCAAAAAGAAAAGTTTTAAGTCTATTCTTGAAAGTACATAGTGTGTCTGCCTCCCGGACCCTGACTGGTAGATGATTCCAGAGGAGCGGCGCCTGAAAACTGAAGGCTCTACCTCCCATTGTACATTTAGAGACTGTAGGTACCACAAGCAGGCCTGCATTCTGAGAGAGTAATGTTCTCGACGGGTAGTACGGCACATTTAACTCTTTAAGAGTGCTCTAAATGCCTGACCATTTAGAGCTTTGTAAGTGAGAAGAAGGATTTTAAATTCTATTCTAGATTTTATAGGGAGCCAGTGCAAAGAAGCCAATGCATCTGTTAACATCCAATCAGAGATTTCCTGGATGGGCTGACTGATTCCAGTGGCTCCTCAAAGTACTGGAGAAAGTCTTCCCTTGGGCCAGGATGAGCTTCAAGCGAGCCAAATCCAGAACCTTAGTTCTAAAAAACGTAGAATACAATAGAATAGATCTTTATTGTTGTTAAAAGAGAGTTCAAAATTATCCAACAAGTACTGCTTAACTCTAGAGTCCAGCTTCCATTAGCTTCTGAGAAGCCTGTGCAGAGCCTGTATAAACAAGATTTTTGACTGCACCCTGAAAGACTCAGCGGTAGTCCAGTCAACTTGCATGGAACTAAAAACATGGCTCCCAGCATTGGGCAAGTGAGGACTAGACTTCCAGGAAAATTCAAGGCATGGATCTATAGGCATAGTGTCCTGCCAAGACTTCTCTTGCTACTGCTGATAAATGAAGTTCCAGTCCATGGCACAGTGGCAGTAGAACAAGAAGGCTGGGAAGCTTTAGTTGATTTTGTTATGACAGAGGTCCGTAGAGAGAGAAACATCTGGTTATCCAGGGGGAATTCCATGCAAATCCATGGCAATTTACAGACTAACAGCTGCCTGTTAGATCACCTGCACAAAGATTTGGAAATCAAAACTAGCCAGACTCAAGTTTCTTATCCAGACAGTGTTTGATGTCATGTCATGTCCATCCAACCTGCATACCTAGCCAGTATGCCAGTATGCTTACTGTCTTCTTTGGAGAGGTTCCCTGGAGCATATCCTAAACTGTTGCCCAGGTAGAGGGGAGGTACAGGTAGTCTAGCTCCACACTAGGCACAAAATCAACTTAGTCAGATAGGGAGAAAGACATCAGGTGGCACACAGGGCCTGGTCACGGCCTGCGATTGGCAGCTGAGGGTCATCCTGAGGAAGCAACTAAAGTTCCTGTACAACATCACAAGCAGTGGCGACTGGTCATTCTGTTGGCACCAGAAAGAACTGTGCAAACAAATCAAGTTATCATTAATTGTCACATATTATCTCTCATAAAGTATTATCTATGATAAGCATGTTCGTAATTTGCATTGGATTATTGCTATTTTTTGAAAAAAAAAAAATACTAAAACTAAAGTTTAAATACGATTTTAGTTAATGTTTTCTTTGTCCTCTTCTTCGGTTTGTGTCTGCGGTAGAACTACGCTGGCCGGAGGGGCCGGCTCGGGCCAGCCCTTCCGGCACAGTGCAATGTGTATTGCACGGGGGAAGTGCTAATACGCATGCTCAGAGTGTTAGTATATGTAATGTAAATCAGATAAAAAATATGACAAGTGGGGCTCACAGCTCGTAGCCCCAGTGAAACGTCATGCGTTCTTTTAGAGTTGATTGGCTGATTATTCAGAGGAGACCGGATGATTGGCTGTCTGACTGTGACTGCAGCAATGAATTAGTCGGCAAGAAGCGGGAGGATTTGAAAGCTAGCGTAGTTGTGAAAATGAATAAAGTGGATTTCTTACTGGAGCACAGGTTTGAAACCCTGAATTTGCAGGAGAAGTTGGAGGTAAAGCGCATTGGAGCACACCAGCCGATGGATATTGTCATCACCTAGCTGCCGGTAAAACAAACCGCAGATTTAATGTGGAGTGGTTCACCAAGAAAAAGTGGTTAACGGTTAGCACCGAGAAGAAGGCGCATTTCTGTTTTCCGTTTCTGCTATTCGGCGAAGATGGTACTTGGTCGAGGATGGGTTTCAAAGATCTAAAATATCTTTCTGAGAGGATCTCGAAACATGAGAGCAGCAGGAGTCACCTGGACTGTGCAGTGAAACTGGGCTTACTAAGTAAATGTCGCCGCTCAAATTGACAGCGCATACAGGCGAGGCGATCCATTGAGCAGCATAACCGACAGGTGGAGGAAAACAGGTACGTGTTCAATGGGATCATCACATGTATTAAACTTTGTGGAAAATACAGTGAAACTGCACTGCGGGGCCATGACGAGTCGGCGGACTCCCTTATCCCAGGCATTTTCCGGTGCATTTTGAGACCATGAGTGAGGGCGATTCGAGGCTGTGTGTGTGTGTGTGTGAGAGAGAGAGAGAGAGAGAGAGAGAGAGAGAGAGAGAGATAGAGAGAGTTTGTGTTTGTAAGATTTGTCAAGACACTCTGCATAGTATTTTGTTAAACCATAAATGACCCCTTGACATGTATACAATTTAAAAATTGACATCAGTCCAGAGAGAACTGTCGATTTCCTTGTTTAGCATATCATAAAGGGGTTGTGCCCCACCAATTTTTCACACAGAAACGCCACTGATCACAAGGACAACACTCAGGCCAGATCTGGTCCTTACATCAGAGTCAACCAAGCAGATTGTCATGGTGTAACTAGATTTCCACTGAGAAGACTGGCCCACAAGCACAAGAGGGTCAAATATCCCAATCTGGTGGAGGAGTGCAGAAGCCATGGGTGAAGCTGTGATCTCAATGAGGTGAGAAGCAGGGGTTTGCAGGCCAGTGTCTATATTGGACTCCAAGTCTCCTGGGTATTGGAGGGATGCAGGAGAGAAAATACCCCAGGAACATCACAGAAGCTGCAGAAGAAGCTTCAATTTGGCTATGGATCAGGAAGGACTTATACAAGCCGGGGACCTCTGGCGATTGCCCAGGTGAGGGAAACTGATGATTGAAGACATGAAACACACTATGACCCTGGGTTTAGCATTGTGGATGTGTACAAGTTTCACCAGCTAGTGTTCAAGAAAATAGTTCAGTTAGCTAGCATACATGGCTATAAATCTCAGGACACTTTTTTTCAAGGGTTGGGTGAAGGACTTTTTCCCATCTAAGCTTATGGCTACTGGTGACAAAAAAAACGGACAAATTCTTGAGTCTTTGCTTTTCAGCTCACTTGAAGAGGAGAATTAAACCTAACCTGCCTTTTTACTTCAGGGATATGCAATCAAGATAGAAAACAATTTGTTCTATTATGGTTGTTACTTTAACAAAATATACTACCTCTGAATTTCTGCAAGATTTTGTCATCACAATAAGCAACTTCCTGTGTAATGGCTAATTTTTCACTTGTGCTTTACATGTGTTACACAAAAAGCACATTTGTAACATTTGACTACAGTGGTTGTGTATTCAGTGATGCCAAACATGGGTTATCTACACTCGATAAAGCTTAAGTGTTGAAATCAACACTGCAGGTAACAGTCTCCTTAGTCGCTTCCACTCCAGACAAAAACAAAGAAAAATAACAAATTTACATTCAACTGCACACAACATCATCAAATGACAGATATAAACAACACAAGTAGTTATTGCTTGTTTAAAACATAAACAACACTCTTAACAAAGCACAAGGCAAGGCATTGCTACAATATGTAATGCTTGCTCAGATGCCCCTATTTGCTCCCAAATGCAACGCTTAATGATGGTTTTTAGCTTAATGAGGGTTTTGAAATATTATAGTGCTATAAAATATATAGCTAATCTAGGTACAAGTTTACTGATATACTAGATTATGAACAGCCCTCATTTAAACCCACAGCCAAAAATGGACAATCCTAGTAGACACTCATCACCTTTTCCTGATAGAACTTGCAGTGCAAACTAAGTGATGGTGTTTTTGTGATAACATTTTAACATAAATAGCCCAATGATGACTTAAAAAAAAAAACCCTATTTAACAAAATACATTAGTAATAAACTAATAATTTAAACTAACTGATTTCAAATACTTTTTAACTGATTACTATTATGTTGCTATAGGACCAGATCCAGTGTAGACTAAGAATAGGTAAGGTAAAGATTTATGTACAAAATATGAAAACTGATGGTAGGGTCGGTCGTCTCACAACCGGAAGGCCGTAGGTTAGATCCCCAGGTCCTTCAGCCACATGTCCAATGTGTCCTTGGGCAAGACACTTACTTTGTATGAATGTGTATGAATGTGTTTAGTTTATACTGATGGACACTTTTTTTTTTTATGTATTTAACCAGGAGAAACCTCATTGAGATTAAGGATCTCATTAACAAGAGTGTCCTGGCAAAGAGGGGCAGCAGCACAACAAAAAGTTAGACACAAAACACAGAGTAACTAACATAGTTTAACATGTATTGAGTCACAGAGCAGAAAGTCATTAGTCAAAGCATCTACAACCTGAAACATCTTCCTCCAACACCTTCAATCTACATTTAAAAAGATTTAAAGAAACCAGCTCCCCAGGACACAGATCATCCTGCAGGAGATTCAGGCCACCGGAGCAGCAAACCTAAAATTCCTTTCCCCCATGTCAAGACGCATCGCAGCCTCTGCCATCAGTGTGTGAAGGGGTGTGAATCGGTAGGTGTGACCTGCGGTGTAAAAGTGCTTTGAATAGTCAGAAGACAGGCGCTATACAAGCTCAAATCCATTCACTATTTACCATTCAATGATCATAGTGAGATGCTGAAGGACTGGAGATTTTGTTGTCTCGCTGCACCTCAATAACAAACAGATACTCACATGGCTGGATTAAGCCTCTGCACATAAGAGGACATGACTAGGCTTAGAACCACGGGATTGAGGTGATTGCTGCTAGTCTCAATTTTCTATTTGTCATCTGAATGATAAATAGAAGAACATTTTCAGTTTATTCTAGCCTTCATGCAATCCAAAACAATACAGTAATACAATGCACTTTGTGACTCATGCGAAGTGATCGTGTGTGTGGCCTGTTGGGAGCCCAAAGAAGATCAACAACAATATCAGTCACACATAAACAAAAATCATTTGTAATTTAAAATGTTAAACACAAGACTCCAGACTATACAAAGCTGTGACTTTGAGGCATTTCCATTCCTTCTTGCCCATCACACAAGATTTCAGTGATACTGATTCACATGTTGGTATCCTTGGTTACAAAGCAGAGCAGCTCGGAGAGGAACATTTTCAACACTTCATAAATTATAAGCCTGTAATAACATGGAGGCAAAAATGAGGAATGAGAAGGGGGGCAAGATAGAGATAGTGAAAGGTAGAAAAAATAGAAGATTAAGTAAAATTGAAAAGAAGGGAAGAGGGATGTGGGTTAAACAAATGAAAGTAAAGAATGTGAAAAGAGGAGTTGTAGTAGGCATAAGGGAAGAAGAAAGGTGAAAGGAAGAAGAACAGCTGTGCAAAGAGGATGGAAAAGCACAAGGAGCAAAAAGGAGAAAAATGTTCAAAAGGACAAGAAGTTGAACAATGCTTATTTTGGCAGCACTGTGAAAAGATGACTAATAGATATGTACTGAGACTGACAATTCACATTCTACTTTTGTTTTCTCTTTGATACCTTCCCCTTCCACTCTGAGAGCCTAATTAAAACAGCATTTTTTTTTTACAAAAGTGAATTGATGACAAGAAGTTGTTATTGCAACATGACAAAACAGAGACAGAACTGAGGAATAGTAGAGGCGAACTAGAGGGAGAAACAGAATGGGCCCTCAGCACATCCCTGTTTGCCTCTTTCTTTCATCTTTCCTCTTTGAGCATCCTCCAGCTCCGTCAGTGTCGGCTTCCACAGAGCTCTCTGTGCTCCCACTGGGGGTCTCAGTGAGTCAACCCAGGACGAACTGCTGTCCCTGGGGTGGGGCAGGGCTGTATAGGGCCATGTTCTGGAGCTTGTGCTACATAGCAACGTGTACAAAACTATTGGGAGTATTGGACTGGGGTTTAGGACTACCTGTGCCAATTATAAGTGAAAATGCATCTTGTTGATACAGTATATTGCATGAATGTTAACACCCACAGCACCAGACTCTGCGTCACGTTTATTTATTTTATTTTTAAAAAGGAACATAAATATGTAAATATGCCAGATTGTAGCCATAGGCTAATTTCCTACAGGTAGTCCCTTGGCAGGTTGGTACATAGACATTTAAATAACCACAATGACAAGCAAAAACCAAACTACAAGTAATGACCAAACAACAACATAAATGGTTCATTGGTCGACATAGACATGTATACACAAGCAAAAAAAGTGGCTGGGATGTCGTTCAAAGCGAGGATCAAAGACCTTCAGAGTTAAAGTGCTTAAAGTTTCTGCTATGGGATGTAAAGTGTCGCAGTATTAAAGTGGCAAAGTGCTGCAGGTTAGCTTTTCCATAATGTGCCCTCCCTTGAAAGACAAAATATTTTGACTAAATGTGGAGGAGGAGAATCGCACAGTCACAAGTAGTAGGACTTTATACATACAACAGGCAGTTTTACATTTCTGGAAAATGTCAAAGCCTAATAGCTTACACTGCAAATACATTAAGGCCGCACCTTCAGTCAGAGATGTCCTAATTTGCTTAAAATTCTACAGGTAAAATTATACGACGTTTGACACTTTTTTGGTGTTTGGTAAAAGCACAAGTACCTAAACTCAATAACAAGCTGTAGTTCTTCCCCTCCCAAGTATACATGTGAGCTTGAGGTCTTTTCTGGACATTTTTAAAACATCATGCACACAGTTTTTTTTATTTAATAGGAGAGCCAGTCCTGGATTTGGGATAATGCTGTTGAGAGAATTTGTGCAGCTTCTTTGATATTTTTGCTGGTGTCAAAATTACTGCACGGCCCGCATACATTTGAATATTGACATTTGGACAGGTATTGGGGAGATCATTGATATGTAAAGAGAATAAAATAGGTCCAAGTAAGGAGCATTGTAGGACCCCCACTGGACACGAGATTTGACATTGTTTACACACACACTCCACTTTAGTTGGAGAAGCTTGTTCAGAGCATAGACTGTAAAATATTACAGAGAAGTAAAAGTGAGTCAGTTTAGCTAGTAGAACTTGATGATGGTCTTTTCAAATGTAGAAATACAGCACAAACACAACCTTTTCTGTCCAGGAAACATTTAGATTTTTTGGAGGAACATAGTTCATTAATTCAATGTTAATTCAATTATTCAACTAAGAATTTGCCACAATCCTAATTAACCAATCATCTTGCTGCTGTCAAACTTTAAATCTGTCCTCCTCTCTTCTGCTGTCAATATGTCATTTCAGTTTACATGGATGCAACTCTGTGCTGGATATCCAACTATCCATTTATCCAATCATTTTATCAGCTTATGGGTTGAGTTCCTCAGATTTCCACCCCTCATCACAGTCTGCATCCTTCCTTCACCACTAACACATTATTGTGGGGTATTCCCCAAGAATTTGCCCATTTCTTGTTATTTTCAAAGCTGGTAAAATAAACATTTGTTCCCTCATAATGAAGTCTCCCCTTATTAAGGTAACATCTTTGATCATTCAATGCTGTCTTTGAGAAGAACAATCCCTCTTGGACACTTTTGTCACTGTCATTCATAAGTGTTCAAACTTCTGTAACTTTGACTCCTGACCATCTAGTTTGTTAGACCTGTCCAGACAGAGTCCATTTCACATTCCTTCATTACTGGGACAGTACTAATAAGGGGACCTGACCTGTGGATTTGTGCGGATGTGTGTATGTTCTAAACCTCTGACCTCAAAAATGATTTACAGCTGCTACCTGCCAATTGCATCTGACAGTCTATTCAATTGCCTACCACATCTCCACACACACCCACCCACACAGAAAACAGACATATACTACTCACTCCACATACAGAAGTTTACACAAGCAGAGCAAACTTGTGATCATGCAAGAAAAGTTTTTTATGCTAAACCTCAGAACAGGCCAGAAAAGTTATTTTTTATAATAAGAAGAAGGAAAACAGAAGTAAGTGCTGTGTCTTGTACATGTCTAAAATTCCATTAGTGGCCAGTTGTGCAGTGTTTGACTGAACCAGCATGTTTGGACCTTGAATGAATAAATGAGATTAATCAAAAGACTGGGGCCTTAACATTTGTCTCATGCCATTGCCTTAACTGAAATGGGTGAGTGAAAGGGAGATCAATATTTCCATTCACAAGATGGTTCTGATGGGTGTTTGAAGTGATTATACCTCAGAGTGCCCTACTGCCCCTCCAAACCATTGCGCTCCCTGAATGCAGGCCTGCTAGTTGTACTGACCATCTCCAAGATTAACATAGGAGGCAGAGCCTTTAATTATCAGGCCTATCTCCTGTTTAATTATTATGTATTTGTCTGAGAGGCAACCTCTAGTTATGCTGCTTTAGGCTTACTGCTAAATTTACTAAAGTAAAAACCTATCAGCTCCACGTTCAGTCCCTCTTTGCTCTGCTGCAGCAACAAAGCTGCTTAGTTTAGTAAATGTGTGTGCTTCCTCTGACTCCGCTGAGCTGCGTCTCAGCTGCGCTGCATCTCAGCTCGTGCAGTCCAGAGCCCTCTGCAGCAGATGCGCAAGGCTTCGGAGCATGGCGCATCAATTAACCACAGAGCAGATCAAGCGGGATAGGAAGTCACACACCGAAACAACATTTGAACATCTGCTTTATTTTCAGAATAAAACACTCTGTTTTGAGGGTTGGGAATCCTTATGTGTTTTTGTCGTTGTGTTCAAAAGGGTTTAATATGGTTTTATACCACATTGTAAGAGCCAATATGCAAATAATTGATTGATACTAAATATCTAGTTAAAAAATATTAAAATCTGCTAACAGTAATTTCATGTAAATTCATAATGATTAAAATTGTTTAAAAGGCATAATTTAGTCATGTATAAATGATGAATATTAATTTTTTATGTTATGACATCACTGCGTAGTTAAAGTTGTGATGGATGTAACGTAAGCAGTTTGGAGTCCGATATTGATGGAAGCTACACAGTTTTTTGACCGTGCGTAAGATCTGTATTTTACTTAGAAGTTTTTTCCAGGAAACCTTTTAAAATGGAGAAAAGTTGTCCTGTCTTTTCGCTAGCGTTGCAAATACTGTGAGTTGACTCCAACAAGTGGTACAGAGGACGAAGAAAGAGATGGAGAGCCACTACACACATACATCGTATTATCTTGCCCTGACCATTACAGAATGGTAACTCCTTGGTCTCCCGACTCAAGCTTTCCACATGTATCTGGTGGAAGTTCTGGGTGAGACTGCTGGTGAACAACAATTATGCTCATATTAGTGTATTAACGACCATTATCACTGGCATTGTAACGTTAAGTCTGTACTATCCATAGTTTTTTTGTTGCAATATGTCTTTCTGTTTCTTAGTCTGTTGCATTATGCCTTTCTGTTTCTTAATATGTCACCATCTTTCTGTCTCAATCTACATCTCCCTCTTTTCTTATTTACTGCATCCAGTCTTAGCAGACGGCTGTGTACCAACTCTGATTCTGCTCGAGGTTTCTACTCATTGACAAAGTTCATCCTCCCACTTATGTTGGGTCAATCTAAATAATATAACAAAGAGCAACCTGAGCTTTAACAAATTCATTTTTGTTATGATTTGTGTTAGAGCCATCTATACATGAGAGAGTAGTAGTTATTTTTTGTGTACTAAAGCTTTATATCTGCTTAGGCCAGTGTAGTATGCTCAATTGAAGGCAATTAGGACTGCAGTCAACCCCGACTGCTGATTGGTTGAAAGGCATAGCATGCTGCCAGTGCTGGCTTGATTGTTTTATTGGAAGCTCTGGAGCTATGGTAATGGTAAATGGACTTGAGCTTGTATAGCTATGGTAGCACACTGGTCTTTGATGGTGCTTTACATTTAGTACTTTGCAGAACGTTTTGTATATTGTTTCTAGCTGTATTGAAAAAAGCTCTCAGTAAACTATTAAAATGAAGAACCTGGACTGGAGTTTTTTTTATTGCGTCAGCCATATGTTTTCACTGTGCAGTTTGTGTGCACACTTTTTGGAAATAAGACACACTAACAATTTGGCACTTTATAATTTAAACTACTTAAATGATGGATGATTGATCACGCATCCTTGTTGCATTTACATTTCTTTCCATATTGGTACAACAGCTTCTCTCTGTAATTTAGAGATAAATAAAAGAAAATAGGAGCTCTATAAAATAGTTGCTTCTCACAACTATTTTATTGCTTCATCCTGTAATTCAAGTGGCAAGAACAAATTAGTTGAGAAACTAACAAGTGAGGAAGCCTCTATTGATCTCACACTAACCAGACATTCACTAATTATTTAATTAATTATCATCTTTCCCAGAAATTGTACCAAGCAGTAAGACATCATCATGTTTAGGACCACTGGAGCAGTTTAAAGCTGTTCTGAAGCAGATTAACCTAGTTATGTAAATCTTGTGTACATTTTCCATGGCTCAAATTAGATGTATGGATATTTTTTTAATCACATGACTTGCATGGATGCCATTTCATATTACGAGAAGTCGTCACATTTGCCCAAATCCCTGCATGCCATTATTTTCAGCTTCATGTTTTATGAGAAATTTCATCAACATCAATAGATACTAAAATTCTGGAGACACAACAGGCCTTATTATGAGTTCATAAAACATATTTTACAACCTGTATCCCGTACTCCAGAGGTCCCCAACCAGCGGGCCGCGGACCGGTACCGGGCCGTGGATCATTTCGTGCCAGGCCGTAAAGAAAGAATAAACTTGTTCAAAATTATATGTATTTTATTTTCATTAGTCTTCCGGGATTTTTATTTTGAATTGCCACTTCCGTCCACGCCTCACTCCCGTCTTGGCTTTTTTGCATCAGTAAGTCCGCAAGCTAACCCTCGCAAAAATTACACGAAAACAAATGCCACTGGAGAGCTTCTTTGAAAAGGAAGAAAGAGCCAACAATGAGACACCAAAAGAGTCGCAGAGTGCGACAGGTAACAAAAAGAAAGCTGCATTTCAAAGAAAATACCAAGATTCCTACTTGAATTACGGGTTCATCGCAACAGGTGATTCACATGCTCCACACCCGCTCTGTATAATATGCGGTGACCGGCTAGCTAAAGAAGCCATGAAACTCTCAAAACTATTTAGCCACATGGAGACCAAGCACCCTGCATTAAAAGACAAGCCCTTGGAATTTTTTGAAAGAAAAAAACGTGAACATGAGGGACAGAAGCAATGATTGAGAGTAGACTAGAAATAACCCCCAGATGGGACCGTCTAGTTGCAGGTAAACAAGCTCAGGGCTCCCACTGATTCTGCATTATGGTGAGTTGATATTGGTTTGAATAATGTAATAAATATTGAAAGTGCATACTATGAAGTGTAGTAGTTATATTTACATATTTACATAACTTTTTTTTAAATTACACATTATGCCCCCCCCCCCCCACACACACCCGGTCCGCGGAGAAATTGTCCAGCATGAAACTGGTCCATGGTACAAAAAAGGTTGGGGACCGCTGCCGTACTCTATAATCAATGCAGTATATAAAATGTTAATTTATTTTCAACATTTGCACAAGCAATTGGATAATGTAACTACTTTAGGGGTTTCTAACATTAATGTTAAGGTTCATTTCATATTTAAGTTCACCAAAAAAATAATGTAAAACATTGTTTACAGTATGGCACAGACACATGCTGATGGTCTTACACATTTGCTCTAAATGAGCGCAAATAAGAAATAATCAACGCCTTTCATATGATATCCCTGATTCTCAAACATAAATGTTAACTGGGAAATGGCTGAATACTCTGGGTTATCAAATTTGTTTTTTAACTCATTATATGTTGTGTTTCTGACTTTTTTAGTATCCATTGTCTTTGTAGTTTCTCATCAATCGGGGAGCTATGAAATTAAAACAGTTGCTCAGATTTGCAAGGCTAACTTGAATTTTACGAGCATCATAACAAAAAGATACAACAACAACATATGGGCTTCCCACCCTGAGTGTGATGTCAAGGCAACCTGGCCGCCATGAGAATATGTTCCACCAAAAAAAAAAAGAACAACACATTATCCTTTGGGATGGCAGATTCTGTTCTCTGCCCTCATTTATAAAAAGCTGATTTTAAAAATCTGGAAACACAAAGAGGCACCCTCTCTTCATATTTGGAAAGAATTGATGAGATATTATTTGAATATAGAAAATGCGTTATCTGAAGATTTTAACAAGGCTAAACAATTCAGTATAGTATGGAAGCGTATTAACGAAGCACTATAGAACAGTCTGTGACATGGCTGGCAGGAGAAGGGGGGAAATCGGTGGAGAACACAGGACAAGGACATGTGTGTGTGTGTGTGTGGGCGGGTATGTGGGTGCGTGTGTTTATTAATGTTGTGGTGGGGGGGGGGGGGGGGTGGGATGTGAGGGATGAGGTTTGTGTAAGATGAATGAGTGGGACATCAACGTGTCTCTATACTTATTTAATTATGTATATATATTTTTTGTTTTTGTTTGGTTTTGTTGTTTCATTGTATGTGATCTTGATTTCACCCTTGTAAAGTGTAAACTAAATTATATATATATATATATTATTATATATTATTATTTTGGTTGGTAAACACTTGTAAGTAAGACCATGTGAAGGAAAGCATGAAATTAATTTAAAAAAAAAAAAAAAAAAGAAGAGAATGAGTTCTACCAGTATATTAGGGTGAATTCACACCTATGCTGTTTGGACCGTTTGTATTGAACTCTGGAGCGATTTGTTTGATAGATTGTTTGGTTTCGGCTGTTGTAAATGCTCAAATGAGCTCTGGTGCGGACCAAAGAACTGAACTGTTGTCCGCTTGAAAACAGGAGTCAACGTTAACTTCCAAGTGCATCCGAGTTTGGTTCACTGTAAGTGAGAACGCAATCTGAACCAAACAAGGGAAGCTTACCAAAAAGCAGTGCATTGTGGGTTGGATATGGCTGTCTGTATACGATGTCAAATAGGTTGAGTGTGGCTGATGTTAGCATTGCTAACTACACCAGACTTCAGTCCTCCTTGCATGCCTGTTTTCATTTCAAAGCTATCTGATGTTCCAGTCAATATGCCAGTTTAACCTGACACAGCCAAGATATAACTTGATCTCTATTTTATAGATCAAGATACTGTCAATCTGCGCCACGCATCGGGATGTGTTTCATGTCATGCTCCAAAGGGGGGCATTACAGCAAAAGCTTGAGAACTGCCTTAAAAATGAACATTCTTCTTTGGATCAGAAATCTTCATAGTGCTGTTAGCACAAAATCGAGCCTCCTTGTCATCTAAAGAAAGGCAAGTCAACTTATTAACCTCCGCAAACTGAGGCTTTCTCTGTCAGTGAAGTCTTTCGTCACAGGCAGCTGAAGATGAGCGGTAATGTGTCTGTGCAAACTGTTCTGCTGGTCAGAGACCTGCAGAGTAGCCCTGAGAGAAAGTTTCCTCTGGGAGCGGAGATCACTCACTCTGATAAATTGGGGTCTTATCTGGAACTGTCCAGCACTAACAAACATCATTCATCAACCACTCATAAAAGCTCGCCTTGGGAAGTGTTCATGGGTACTCAGAGTTGAATTGCAAATGTTTTATTTCATTTGATGAATAATATATGCATAATTGTATTGTTTATTATTTATGAGTTTACTTTGGACATTTACAATGAGTTTACTTTGGACGTTTACAAACCCTGTCTTGATTGAGATCTACTTCTCCTTTGTATTTTGAGCATTAGTTCCTTTACCTATGTTTTGCACCAATACACCAATTCCTTGTATGTGTAAATGTACTTGGCAATAAAACCCGATTCTGATTCTGATTATAAGGTTAAGGTAAATACACAGTCAGCAACGCTTATCACGCCGTCCCCCGCGCTGCACTGGGCAACTCTGACCACGTCATGGTCCATTTGATTCCTTCATACAAGCAGAAATTAAAGCTCTGTAAACCTGTTGTGAGGACATCAAAGCAGTGGACCAGTGAAGCTGTGGAAGAATTAAAGGCGTGCTTAGACTGTACTGACTGGGATGCTTTCAGGACTGCCTCAAACAGTCTGGATGAGTACACAGAGGCTGTGACGTCATACATTGGCTTCTGCCAGGACCTGTGCTTAGAATCACGCACTACGGTGAGCTACAACAACGACAAGCCCTGGTTCACAGCTAAACTCAGACGGTTAAGGCAGGAAAAGGAGGTGGCTTTTAGGAGTGGGGACAGGGAGAGTTTTAAAAAGGCTAAATACATCTTTAGAAGGGCGGTGAGAGAACAGTTCTCAGATAGAGATGCTGGCTCAGTCTGGAAGGGTCTCAGACAGCTCACCAGCTACAAGCCTAAAACCCCCCACTCTGTAAGTGACCTGCGTCTGGCCAACAACCTGAACGAGTTCTACTGTCGCTTTGAAAGACAATGGGACAGCCCGGAAACCAACGACTCCACTTCACAACTCACCTCCCCCACCACAACAGGGTCTCAGGACTCTCAACGAGCCCTAACAGCCCTCTCTCCCCACACCCCAGCGACACCTCTTTCAGTCACTGAAAGAGATGTAAATAAGATCTTCAAGAGACAGAACCCCCGCAAAGCAGCTGGACCAGACTCTGTCTCTCCCTCCACCTTGAAGCACTGTGCTGATCAGCTGTCTCCAGTCTTCACAGACATTTTTAACACCTCATTGGAGACATGCCACGTGCCAGCCTGCTTCAAGTCCTCCACCATCATCCCTGTCCCCAAAAAACCAAGGACCACAGGACTTAATGACTTCAGACCCGTCGCCCTGACCTCTGTGGTGATGAAGTCCTTTGAGCGCCTGGTGCTTTCACACCTCAAAGACATCACAGACCCCCTCCTGGTCCCCCTACAGTTTGCCTACAGAGCCAACAGGTCGGTTGATGATGCTGTCAACCTGGCCCTCCACTCCATCCTCAAGCATCTGGACTCAGCAGGAACCTACGCCAGGATCCTGTTTGTGGATTTCAGCTCTGCTTTCAACACAATAATCCCGGCCCTGCTCCAGGACAAGCTCTCCCAGCTGAACATGCCTGACTCCACCTGCAGTTGGATCACAGACTTCCTGTCTGACAGGAGACAGCAGGTGAAGCTGGGGAAGAATGTCTCGGACAGCAGGACCATCAGCACTGGCTCCCCTCAAGGCTGCGTTCTTTCTCCTCTGCTCTTCTCCCTGTACACTAACAGCTGCACCTCCAGTCACCAGTCTGTGAAGCTCCTCAAGTTCGCAGACGACACCACCCTCATTGGACTCATCTCTGGTGGGGACGAGTCTGCCTACAGGTGGGAGGCTGACCATCTGGTGACCTGGTGCAGTGAAAACAACCTAGAGCTTAACGCTCTGAAGACAGTGGAGATGGTTGTGGACTTTAGGAAAAACGCAGCCGCCCTCAGCCCCATCACCATCGGTGACTCCACGGTGTCTACTGTGGAGTCTTTCCGCTTCCTGGGGACCACCATCGCCCAGGACCTCAAGTGGGAGCTGAACATCACCTCCCTCATCAAGAAAGGACAGCAGAGGATGTACTTCCTGCGGCAGCTGAAGAAGTTCAACCTGCCAAAGACCTCCCTGCCCCCCCCCCCCCCCCCCCCCCCCCCCCCCTCCCACATAACACAGACTCTCATCAGCCCCACAGTCAGAAAACATCACAGTAATGTGAAGGCTGAAACTGTTTTTATGCGTTACATTAACGCTCACTGGACTTTACATTCTTTTTCTCACATGCACTCCATTGCAGCTTGTAGATTTTGTTATTTTTTATCATTACTCTTTATTTTTTGACATTTTTTAAATTCTATTGTTTATATTGGTACATTTCTTATATTTTATATTATTTAAGTTCTTGCTTTTTTTTGGCTGTTTTTCCCTGTTAACTGTTTTTTGCACCAATACACCAAGACAAATTCCTTGTATGTGTAAATGTACTTGGCAATAAACACAATTCTGATTCTGATTCTGATTCTGATGAATCCACACTTTTAATGAGAACTCAGATAGTATACAAATATTAGCACAAACAAGATAAATTGACAGAGGCTATATGGAGTTGTGCGCTCACTCCCCCCCACACACACATGCAGGTGTTTTTTTAGGTCATGTGTGCATATGTGATCCTCACTTCATACTTTCATAATGAGCTATGTGTGAAAACCAAGGAGATAAATATCTGCTACTGCAGTAGCGCTAGCTGTGGCAGGTGCTTAGAAGAAGAAATTGGTCCTATGTATTGATTTTCTCCTCTTCCCGGATCAATGATCATACACTGCAATGAAAAAAGTATTCAGCTGCTTTTGTGCTTGTGTGAGACTGTATGTGCATGTGAAACAGGGTTGTAGGGTCCTTAAAAACAAGAAATACAGTTGCAAAGGGGTACAGCATTGTTAGTCAGAAACCGTGACACTAAGAACCCAGCAGAATCAACTCTGTGCTCTGCCTCAGGCTGAAATACTCTCTAAAGCAGCTGAACTGTCTCTGGAGTGTGTGTATGGTGCTTTTGTCTTTGTGTGTGCGTGTGTGTGTGTGTGTGTGTGTGTGTGCGTGTGTGTGTATGTCTGAGAGAGAGAGAGAGAGAGAGAGAGAGAGAGAGAGAGAGAGAGAGAGAGAGAGAGAGAGAGAGAGAGGCAGATAAGTCAAGGAAACATCTTCCTCTAGTGGCCACCAGCAAACATACCAGAGAACCGCTCAAGAGTGGATAGGTCCCTAAAGCTTCCTAAATAAATAAATAAATACATATTTTGATATTTTTGATATTTTAATAATTAATTGCTGTTTTCATGTTTTGGCATACATAAAAATGAAACTTCCGTTTTCCTTTAAGATTTTTTTCTGTGACTTAAAACTTCAACTTTTCACACTCTGTTTATTGGTCTGCCAACTTTTACCCTCAAACTTAATGAAGCTTTACACCAATCACACAGTTATGCTTCTTGATACCATCGCTCCATCTCTTCTTATTGGCTGACAGTTGACATTAAGATTCCAGCTGTTTCACCCCTCCTTCCCGCTGTAAAACTTACATTGACATTTAGCTCAACGAATGAGGAGGGAGAGCCGAGTCAGGTCGCGCTTTGATTGGTGCAGAGCATGCGCTCGCAGGGCGGGGAGTGAGAAGTTAGGATCCCCCATCCAGCTGTGTGAGCTGTACTGATGGACGGAACCTACCGAATACAGTCTGGAGAAGAAAAGAGTGCGAGCAGGAGCGCCCGGTCGTTTATATATGCACCAATGGAGAGAGGTGGTGTTTGTTTTATTTAGAAAATATCAGAGGTGGTCTTAGTGTCGTCTTTTGCTCTCAGCGGCAGGATGCAGCATCTCCATGGATCTTTAAAGCGCTGATGCGGGATATGCGCTGAAAACCGCCTGTGGATGCAACAAAAGTACTGGATACTTAATTTCGAAAGGGTAAACATCGGAGGAAAAAATAATACTCAGTTTTTTTCATTTTTCCTTTTAAGTCTTTGTCCATCAGCTCTGAGGAGACGAAAAAATAAGAAGTTTTTTTTTTGCGCGGCGCATAGCTTATATTCTAGGAGGCGGAACGCTGCAAAAGTAGACGCATCACTCGGTCCTTCTTTATATCTAGGGGGTATGGTTTTGAAGGTTTGGTGAGGCTCCCAGAGAGGTTTCAACAGAGGAGACCGGGGCCTGGGCGCAGCGTGTCTGTGAAGACGGACCCGCGCAACAGCGCACCACCTGGAAACTCTCCACCAGACGCACCAAACCCCGAAGACCCTCTCATATCTTCTCCTCAACCTGCGCCTGTTTCCAGCATTCCAGCCGGGCTTCTTCTTCAAGCTGATGTGGACTTTATAGCCACGACAAAAACTGATCATGCGATGACTGAGCGCGCTTTGGGCACATCTAGCGAGTCCATTACAGGTAATAAATTGCACGGAAAGATGCTCTTAGAACAAACTGTCGAAATTACGCTTATTGCATTACAAATGTATTGTTTTACCTAAGTAATGAATCTGAAGTTTAAAAACATCTCAAAACAATATTCTGTTGATCATAGAGAGAGAGATTTTGTGATTGTATTTCAAGAAAAGGAATGTAAGTCCCTATTGAATTTTTAGAAGCTTATTAGAAGCTTATCTAACATCCTATGATACAAATATACTTTATTTTCGATCTGTATCCATCCAAAAAATGTCAGTTATGGCACTCATCTTTTTATTTCTTTCTCAAGAAATAATTTGTCATGAGCTGTGCGCAGTTTTTCTTAAAATAACCCATCCACCACCACGGCTCCCTAGTAATGCCTCTTCCTACAACATATAGATTTAAGATTATAAGAAAAGGTTGTTTTTTATTTTTAGAATACAAATCAATACATTTTGAAAATCACAACAAGGTGCTCTTCTTGGGCTGCTGCAGACACTTGAGCATGTTCATGGTTTTTCATGGTATGAGGGTGGCTGCTGCTCAGGAGGTAGAATAATCTAGTAGGGCTGGGACGCTACTTTGTGGCGATTCGATTTTATTACGATTATTGGTTGCCGATTCGATTTATATTGCGATTCTAAAGTATTGCAATACAACAAGTATTGCGATTTTATACTGCCGATTATTGCGATTCTTTCTTTTTTAAGCAAAAATCATACAATAGGAAAGAGAACATAATATCATGAATAATGTTTAGAAAAAACATGTCCATGTTAGTCAGTATTTTTTATCATCTATCCATCTGTTCCTACAAATTCACTTTCTGTGATCAACGGCTGACAGCATGTTGCCTTCGTGTTACCTGGGCAACGAGTCCTGCCCTAACTAGTATATGATTAGCAGCGACAGCGACATCAGCACCTTGCTGTACAACACAGGCTGAGATGATCCAGTGGTTAGCGCCCAGAGCTGCTAAATAAACACCAAGCAAACACTGTGAATACTCTGAAAAAGACGCTGGGTGCAGGGGTTGCCTTTGCAGAACCCACCCGCTGCTGATTTCACTCTCTGATCGTTGGGATTATGCTCTGCAAATAGATAAAGGACTAATAACCGCGAGCGACGCTAACGGAAGTCACGATGATCGATCCCGGGGGAACGAATCGATTTGTTGAATTGTCCAACAAAAAATCGCGATATTTTAATGAATCGAATTTTTATCCCAGCTCTATAATCTAGTAACCATCAATAATCTAGAGAAAGGTTGTTTGTATCTGGGCTCGTAGACCATATGGAAAAGTATACTGAACCCGAAGCTGTGTCTTTGGTGCTTGTGTGTGTGTGTGTGTGTGTGTGTGTGTGTGTGTGTGTGTGTGTGTGTGTGTGTGTGTGTGGGGGGGGAATAAGTAAGTGAATGACGTGAGTGGAATATAGTGTTAAGCAGTCAAAAGACAATAGAAGGACACTATTGGTGCAGTCCATTTATCATATGTTTCCAAATTTTGCTTGCAGGAGGTGAATGATGGCTGAAGATGGGGGAAATCTCTCTGGGGTCCCTGATGCCAGGGACTCAGAGGGTCGCTCCTCTCTGCCAAGGACTTTCATCCGGCTAAATGACCTGTCCGGGGTTGGGATAGGAGGCGGGGAGCGTGCCGATGTGGTGGTGGAGCCAGCATCCCCAGCGCCTGATGGAATCTCTACAGCTGGGGAGGAAGGGTCAGCGAATGGCGAGGAGAGCCTGCCCTACCCCACTCTGGCCCCTGTGGTCTTCTTCTACATGAAACAAACTACCAGGCCTCGGAGTTGGTGTCTCAAGATGGTCTGCAATCCATATCCTTTTACTTTTGTGCTAGGAATCTGCTCATGTGCAATCGTGGCAGGTAAGAGATATCTGCTTGTCTGTGCAGCTTTCCAGTTGACCTCAAAGGTTTATTTAATGACCACAATAACATGAAATCATGAAGTGAGCACATGTCCTGCTTAGTAGCACATATTTTGACAGACATGAATTTATGTGTCTGAATTGATCAACCTTTTTCCTCTTGTGTGCACAGAGTAGTGGAGCTTCATGAATAAGTGTGATAAAAAAAGACTTAATATGAGGTATAAATTCACATCTTTGAATTTAATTGAATATAAATTGTGCGAGTTGGGACCACATCCAATCACCTGGCATTGCATGTGTTTGTGTGTTTTGCACCTCAGTCCCGCGCTTTCAAGATTACTGTTCACATGTCATGCTCTGATTCCTCTGAGCTGGTGTTAGATTCCGATCGATTATTCATAACACATGCAAGTGATGGATCTGTTGACCTCAACTGACTGGGCCTACAGTGAGGGGCTGCGTGTTATAATTAGTTTATTGATACACACCTGGAGTGGCTTTTTATTGAGTGCTAGCCTTTCCTTCAGGGTGGATAGTTGCAGAAGGGTGGAGTCTATTCAAGTCACAGAGCCTTATTGAATCATCCCTGCCTGTTAAATGTGTTATTGATTCATACTTGCACAGATTCACTTCTCTTGAGACTCTTTTCTTTATGTCAAGACTCTTTCTTTCTTTCTTTCTTTCTTTCTTTCTTTCTTTCTTTCTTTCTTTCTTTCTTTCTTTCTTTCTTTCTTTCTTTCAACATACATTTGTAATTTGATTACTAGGTGTGAGAAAGCTATTGGAATGATTCTTTCCTTGGCTGACGTCGCTCTACTTCACTTTTCAGCCTTTGTTGTTTTCTTGTAGGTGCAGTGTGTGTGTGTTTGTGTATGTGTGTGTGTGTGTGTGTGTGTGTGTGTGTGATTGTGTGTTTATGTCAGTTGGATTACATCTACTCCTGTCTACCCTGTCTGCCTTTCTCCTATGCCTCAGTCCTCCTTCATCCATCCATCCATTATGTCTTGTCTTTTACTTTACATCCTAACCCTGAACCCCCCTTTCTCATTTGTCACTGTTTTAATTGAGATGCTAAGTAAGCCTGTCCTCCAGTTCCCCCAGGAAATGTTGTCTGAGATGCTGCTCACAGTTGTCATTCTTTTAGCCCCCTGTTTCATTTTCTTCTGTTGTCCTCCTTTAATTTTTCTTCCCGTCTTTACTCTGTCTTAGTCTCCCATCGATTCACAGCTGATTTCCATGTCTGTAAATGCCAAATCTTTAAAGGTCTTACAAATAGACTTTTTAAGCAACAGGGGCAGATGTGTCCCTTGTGGCTCCTAAGGGATCAGAGCAGTGCTTGATAATATCAGTCAAGTCAGGGGTTCTCAAACATATTTATTTCACAGACCTCCCTCTGGGACCCCCCCATTAGGGGACCAGTTGCCTCTAGATTGTATCTGCTGGTGAAATTAAAATAAATGATTAAACTAATATATATATTATATATATATTTTCATTACTCAACTTCCGATCATTTCACATGTGGTCATGGTAATGGAGGTTTGCAACAAAATGACACAAAATGATACATTCAAAGAGTCCTATTCATGGACAGTTGTATTGCCAGCCACTAATCATTGATAGATGATATCTGTTCCATGTAATAATAGTATTTGTAATTAGCTTCTTGAAAAACTGCATAATAGTATGAATATGGTGTTATGTTTATTAAATTATTTAATTACTAAGTATCCCGGGACGGGTGAAAGCAATGACAAGGACACAGCCTGAGCTGTTAGCTGTTAGCTGAGCATTAACCAATGATTGTTTTGATTGATTTCTGCAAGGTAACATCGAAATGATTAGTAACATCTTTAAATGTAAGAAAAGTCAGGAAGATACTGTCTTTATAGTCACAAGTTAGTGATCATTTATGTGTAATGATGAGGAGAACTTTTCTAACATCCGTGGCTCCATTTAGTTCATTTTTAGCTTGTCCTTGATGATATTAATCGAATAAATGAATAAATCACATATTTATTCCCATTCATAATTTTAAGGCTGGAACTTAAGCATTGAGTTAAAGGTTTCTTAAAATGGGGATTGTAGACCTACCTTAGTGCTTCCATCAGCTTGTCGCTGGCCGAAGCTAGGACCCTGTAAAAAAAGACACTTGCACCTATTGTCATTTTAGCTGCAAAGAGATTAGAATAATTGAAAACTCAGCTATGGGTATGCCAAAATCTGTACTGAATGTAAGAAGTTTCACCTTGAGTTTGTTTTTTCTGATTTTTACATTTATTTAGTGAATGGAACCTGGTATAATCTCCATCCTACTTTACACTTCTCAGATGACATCTTACTATTTCAAAATCAAATTGTGTCTGTGGGTCGACTTGAATCTGTCAGAACCTCCTATAAAATGGAATGAGGATTTGAAAGTATTGACAGTCTGCTGGGTAATTAATGATGATTACGTGTGTCTCTGTATGTGTGAGGACATGAATCCGCAGGTCCGTAGGGATTATATTCTCTTTTGCCCTTTCATGTCTATCTGTTGCGATTAAGGAAAAGGTCACTGCTTCTGTAATGCATCATGTGATTACTGACATTGATCTATTTATTTTCCCTTTGTATGTGTGTGTGTGTGTGTGTGTGTGTGTTTGTGTGTGAAACTGTGTTTACTCTGATGCTCTGTTTCCAGAGAGCAGATGTATATTTTACTAATATTTTAACTCTTAAGGCTCTATGGTACTTCTTGCGACAAAGCATCTTGGTGTACAGCTGCGCAGGTGTTTCTTCTTATTTTTCACCTGATGCAGTTGTCATTTTCTTACCCAGTGCCCACACTGTGTAACGCAAATTGACTTTACCTGTTAGCGCCCAGGAGAGTGTTTGACTTAAAATGAAGTATTGTCTGTCGCATTGCTTGCTCATTCTGCTTTGAGGACTCAGAAATCGACTTTAGACCTGGTCTAAAGTGTAAAGTCTGTGGCGCAGTAAATTCCTGATTTTTAGAAGGCGTGTGAGAAAGAAGGGCATACATAAATGAGTTCATAGCAGACTTCCACTCTACCTGCCAGACACACGGGAAAGCACAGCAGCGCTCACTACTTAGTTAAGTATTATTTTTGTATTTGCTGGTACTTTTTAATAGAGTATTTAATGGGACAGAGGGCTGAGAGACCACAAGCTTCTGTTTCCCTGTCTGCTGTTATTCTTGGCTGATCTGATGATGTCAGACTACAATGAAATGCTCACTGCTACGTCTCAGATGCCTGCTACACCTAGAGAATCCTATTTCTCTTCTGTCTAATACAGCAAGAAACACACATACTCACTTTTCTCATGCAACTGAGAGTTGGATTTATTGTAAGTCTTATACATAACTATGAGTGCCATCAACAATCGTGCCCACAGATATTATTGAAAACTGTGCAGTGTCCATTACCGACTGATAGAGAATAGAGCCATGGATTCCATATTGGTAAATAAATGTTTACAGCCTACCTTTATTTGATGTTGAGCGCACAGAACATTAGTTACCATAGATCCTGTCTGCTCTTGTCAGTGTGTCTTGATATGTAAACGAATGAATGAGGATATGCTTTTGTGCCTCATGTGGAAATATTCATGAAGGCACTGATCATTTCTGATGTTGTGGGAATGCTTCAGGGAAATTTATCTTCATACTGCCGTGAAATCACTTCCAAGTGTCCTGTCTTTGTTCTGCATGTTCACGGGCATAATGAAAGGAAAGAAGTTAAATGATCCGGTCAGAGTTCGGTTTATTTGAAAATAAAGACAGAAATTTGCCATGTAAATATTAAATCGCCAGCCTGGAGCGCAGTGAATGAGAGCTGACACTTTGATTGGTTTGATCCACGTTACATCCAAAACACACCTATGTATAATCAAGCAACGCAATCCAACCTCTTCACACCCTGATCATGTGCCAGGTAATTTGCAGAAAGTAGTGAAACATCACTTTTGGTGTTTTCTCAAATGCACAAAACTGCTGAAATCTTCCTGAAATGGCCGAGGAGAGCTCTATGTGTGAACACAAACAGCCACATTTTTCACTCTGACTTGAACAGGACTTTTTTCTGCTAGCCCTCTAGTCAATTTTTCCCTGTGAAATCAGTGTGAGCTAATATGAGAACGCAGCAGGAAATGTTCAGGAAAAGTCCCCTTAAATGCATAGGTAATGACGTTTATATCCTCGACTGGCGCACAACCATAGACTGTACGTATCACATGCATGTGACAAAATTGTTTGATTATATGATATTTTCTGTTTGCCAGAATGTTCGTCTCCGCTTTTTTGTGGATATTGCAAATATGTCAAACTAAACAAAACATTGACCTACTTGGATATAAAGGGAAAAATTGTCATCATAGCATCGGACGCTGTTGCTTTGTCCAAACCTTACACGTTGTTCTTTTTACACCACGTATTGCCTCCTGAGACCCCCCCCCCCCCCCCCCGCCCCCCCCGTTCCCTTGACAACAGGGAAAGTCCCCTCTGTGAGGTGTGAGAAATATTTAGCAGTGCTTCTGTGAAAACTGCTATCGCATCACATGTTTTAGACCGTTAAAGTGAGGTCCTTACTGTCTTTATCAGTGGCCCTTCTCAGCCGCTTTCTCTCTTTGCTTTATGGTTGTAGAATTAATCCTGCAGTAGTCTCCCTTTCTCCTGCTATAAATACAACCACAGCTCACTACCGGCAGCCAGCACTGGCCTAGCTCCGTTGCACTGAGACTGCTTCCTCTGTCTGATGTTGTAGACTGAAAACAACATATAAGAAAACCCGACTGATCTCAGGGCCAGAATCTATTCTAAACAGGCATATCCTCGGTAAGCCCTCGGCCTGAAGAGGCCCGCGGCCCTTTTCAGCAGTCTGAAGTAATTAGGACCCCTGGATACTTGCTGAGGTATTTAGGGTCTAATTGAAGACCCCTGGGGTGTATGCTCTGAGTGATGTTTTGCCCGGCACATTGCCTGAGTGAAATCCCCTCTGCTGGTTTTGCTAATGATTCCTGCAGAATCTGAGCACGATAGAGAGTGAAAGCTTTTGTGTGAGTGGGGTTGTGTAAGCAGCACACATGCATAAACACACACACACTTCCACAGGACTCCCGTAGGTGTCTCCTCTCTGGCGGGGAGGTGGATGTTGTGCCAAGGCGGAGGAAGAGGAGGGGAGTTTGGGAATGCGTCCAGCACTCTCTATCTTTTGCTTACACTGATTTTAGAGGATTACATGGCTCAGAACAGTGAGGGAGGGCACCTGGTCAGGCTAGGCTTTTGTCATCTCAATGAAATTGCCTCATTGGATGGCAGACAAACCACTTCTGCTCAGGGTATTGGAGGGATTCTGTTGAAAGAAGCGACTGATTCCTGTTTTCTACTGTTTAGCTCTTGCTCTTTTCCTAAGCAAAAAGACTTTCTCATTTGTTGCTCATCGCAGTGATTCCTCTGTCGAATAATGAGCAAATACTTTCTCAAGGCAGAAAATAAATCCTACACTAACCATCACCTTTTCTCCTCTCACCCCACCTCCTCCTCCTGTGCTTCTTTTTTCTTCTGGATCCCTTGCTTTTTTCTTCTCTTGAGTTAAAAGCCTTTGGCTGGAGAGTGAGCGGGGATGTTTGTGTATGCCATCTCCAACTCCTCCAAAACCAGAAGAACAAATAAAAACTAAGAGAATATTGGGAAAAATATTGGGAAAAAAAGGAACATAGGAGTAAACGTCTCAGTAGGAGAGTAGAGTGCTTTCAGAGAGCCTGTTTTAAGAGGTGAAAAAGTAGGTCTGTACCCGTCACCAACTTGACTTACATATTTTCCCTCTACTCCCTCACCCTTTCCACACTCTCCCAATTGCTATAAGAACATCAGACATTTCCAGCATATTGCAGTTTTGATCCTTGTTGCAAATTCTATCAGAACTTCTATCATAGGTGTGTGTGTGTGTGTGTGTGTGTGTGTGTGTGTGTGTGTGTGTGTGTGTGTGTCATTATGGGTCTACCCTAAAAAAGATGCACTCTGTAAGTGTGGGGTGTGTACATCTTTCATATTCTCTAGGTGAACTGAATCTGTAGGTTCTCTTTATCTCACTGCAAGTCTGTCCTGAACGCTGTTTAGGCACTGAAAGATTATGCTTGATGAAGTATTCATTTACTTATCCACGCAAGGCTTTTTTGTGTGTGTGTGGGGTTTGTGTCAGAGAGTGGTTGGGACTTCAGTCTGTGATTCATGTGTCTCACTGAGCATGTGATGTGACTTGCATGTATTTTGCATGTAGAGTGCTGGCCGCAAGGGATGTGTGTCTGTGTTGGTGTGTGTGTGTGTGTATGCATGTATTTTGTGTGTACTTTCATGAGCTGCACACACAATCATATTAAAATTTAACACGTGAATATGCCTCCCGCAGACTTTTGAAAAGAACTTTTTATGTAAGATTTAAAGTGGATGGATGTGATGAAAGTGATGTAAATATCATTGACCATCATTGATCAGAAGCCCTCACCTTATCGGTCGCAGGTTTGACTACCAGCCATAGCCCTTTGATGATTGTTTAACCCACTCTCTCTCCTGTTAACATATCCTGTCAGCTGTCTCATCAAGCAAGGCACAAAGATGAAATCTTTGCATCTTTGATACATCACAGAAACATTTGGAAAGATGTTGACCAAACAGAGGACTCTTGCATATTGTACCCAAAATAGAAGCCACTTTTGTATGATTGATCTTTGTTTGGCTTAGGTGACCCATGAGTTAATCTTATATTTTTGGTTTAAAAAAAAGTGGAAATGAGGCTGGTGGAAACAGTGAGACTAGCTGAAAGGTGTTAAAATTACAAGGTCTACCCTGTTCCTATTACACATGGTCATTTGACCAATGCAGTGAAAACTTTGGTTGTGAGGTTTGGGTTCCTTTCTGAAGTTGGAAAAACTTTGCTTTTGCTCTTTCTATGTTTAACCCGTGACTAAATGGCTTAGTTGCATCTTTATAGGATGGACAAAGTTTTTTGGGAAATGTAGGAAATCAGTAAGAAGCTGAGATGTGAACAGGGAAAATGGGGACAACAAATTACTATCCAATAACACTTTCTGTAAGCTCACCAGACTCTGTAGTGATAACACAGCTCTGTTAAAAACATTGAGTTCTGACTGTAGCTTGTATTCATGCAGGGGTGTGGGTGTAGAGGTTTGTTATTGTGTTAGAAAATCTGTTGTACACTCAGTATTTATTGTAGGTCGGTAGGGATTTTTCACTGTTAGTCACTAAGATTTTGCTCCTCTTGCCTCAGCTGAGGAAAGTAAATGAATGTTTATTAAAACCTTATTCAAATACCAATTGCAATATTTACAAGAATAATTGCAATGATGTTTTATGGGCTTCCTGCAGCACTAATGTGTGTGCATCCTGCCTAAAAACTAAACTGACATCTGTCATGTGTACAGGCAACTCTCACTCTCAGGCACCAAGGTGGTTTGAATAGAGTGAAGGTTCTTTTAGCATAATGTATTGAACCCTTTCCAAACACTGATTCATTGACAACAGTGACGGATTAGTTCACTAGCAATGCCAAACTCCTGACACACTCCTGACACAATACAGTGTGTGTGTGTGTGTGTGTGTGTGTGTGTGTGTGTGTGTGTGTGTGTGTGTGTGCGCGCGTGCGTGTGTGTGAAACTCAGTTATTCAGCCACTGCTGGGTTGTAAGTGCCAATTATTGATGAATAACAAGAGTGACAATCAGACAGAGCAGACAGGAGAGCGACAGTGAGACTGAACTGAAGCTCAGACTGCAGTAAGGTGTGAGTAGATGTCTCAGTATGAGGTCTGTTTGTAATGAGGAGCTGTGTGTAAGTTGTTAAACTGCAAACAGAATAGGCACAAATAAAACCCTTCTTTATGCTCAGCAACAAAGTTTTCTACTTTCAATCACTGATTGCTACAGCATTAATGTTTTTGCCTATAGTATGCTAATTAAAGCATTTTAGCTTCTCTGTTATGGAGTTTGGACAGTTTTTCTGTGAAACACCCTTTCTTTGGTGCACAGAGGGTGTTTCATTGTTACACACCACAGATTCGACATCAGAAATCAATCAGTCCAGCTGAGACATGACTATTATAAAACATAAAAAAACACTGCTGCATTAAGCATCTTGTTCCAATTGTTGCTGCAGCTTTTTCTAAATAAATCCTCCTCCTACAAAAATAATAGTAGAAATGAAATTATATAGAAGCAGTTTTACTGTTTGGTTTATTCAAGTCTGTTTGAAAGAGTTTAGATATTCTACATGGAAAATGTCCATTTAGTTCCATGGAATGTATGTCTTACTAAGCCTCATCAGTCAGACCAAACAGAAAAATACTGAGATTAAAGTTAAGTGTTCATAATAGAGGGAATAGAGAAAACTCAGGCCCTGCTGCTTCAAGTCAAGGAGATTTTGTACAAGTGGCTACATACTAGGCATGCAACAATTCTTAATAAAATATTGAACCGTTCGGTATGGCATCCACGGTTCAATACTGACTTGTGAATTGCGGTTTTTACGGTTTGGCGTTTAACTAGTTTCCGCGCATTGTATTTCTCTCTAAATTGGCGCTGCGTGTGTGTGCCTGTGAGTCAGCGCGCAGGGATGAGGAAACCCGGCCAAGTGAGTTAATAGCCAATCACAACGCACCAAAGTTTGGTGACGCTGACAACAACATTAGTTTTAGCATGGCTAGCAGTGAGGAGCAGCTACGGTTTGAGGAACACCGCCGTCTTTAAAAACATTTCGCTTTCATTGTCGAGTCTAATGACAAGGAAGAGAAAACGGTGAACAAAAAAATGACTGTAAACATTGTTTTACACGTATCGCCTACTTAAATGGAAACACTTCCAACATTACTTCACATCTGCGGCGCCATCACCCAGTAATATGACCCCGAACTTCCACCAGATCCGTGTGCATTGCGTGTCGGCTCAGTGCACCCTCGTCCGTCCGTCCGTCCGCAGCGCGAAGAGCACAACCGGACAGCTGGGGTGCAGAGAGAAGGAAATCCTGCGGTGATTTTACAGATTCACTCGCGACAGCGCGAGATAAGACGATGTACGTGGTATAACACTCTATATAAACCTTATAAACACATAAACAAACACACATACAGTCGATTTTCTGACCCGTCAAAACACTTAACACTAGAAACACTTAACCCATTTAGACCTAAGGACGCCTAAAAAAAACGCCCTCTAAAACCTAAGTAACGTTTGAAGTCAACCTCCCAGAACCTGAGGGTTTTCAGATAAACTGCACAGAATTTCAAAGTTTACTAAAATCTTTATCTCTGTATCTGATGGAAACCTTAAAAATAAAACATTTGAAAGCTTAAACCTATTGGCTTTAACTGTAAATTAAAATTTCCTCTGCACTCATGTTCATGGTCTTATGAGACGTAGACGTCTCATCAGGTCTAAATGGGTTAAACAGCCCAGGCCGTCAGAACTGAACCGACAAAAAGACAAAAAAGGAAATCATTGTATTTGACATAGTCAAATAAGATCATTGTATTTGACTATGATTAATAAATAGTAATTTTTTCCTTCTTCAATAATGGTGAAGTCCATAGCGGTCCCAAAATGATTCTCTTATACTTCATACAGTAGGCTGTATAAAATACTGTATGGACGTAGTCTTAGTAAAGCCAGCACTTGGTATCTGAGGCGCAGTTTTAAAGCCCAACAATGGCGTTTTCCATATTGGAAATGCTGTCTCAACCTGACATCTGGTCAACCGCCTAACAGGCAAAGAGTTGGAGCCTAGACGGGCCTTTAGCCTCCTGGCAAAAGGCCTTAACAGCCCATTTCATGAAATCAGTACGGAGGAGTCATTAAAAAAATCACCCCCTGTAGAGTGTTTGTCGATGAAGATTTTAACTATTCAGACCAAAATCATTTTTCTTTTTACCAGGCTGTAAACATTTGTATTTCTGCTGTTAAAATGGACATTTCCTCATAGGTGAAAATGGATATCAGCTGTTCTTTTTGAGCCAGTGGATACTTGAGGAACTGCAGTTTCTTTTCTCCGCACTTCTGTATTGGCTTAATCTTAAAACACCAGAGGTTGCCTATTATACTCATATTAAACCAAACTTTTCCATTGATGTTGGAGTAAGACAAAGCAAACAGACACATTTACAAGACAAAACTAAATAACAATTGACTGAAAATCACAAAACGAACAGACAGTCTTTAAGTGTGTATCTAAGTTGTGTTCCAGTCTGAAAAGTAAAAATCAGCAGCCGCCTATTCTGGACAGAAAGAACATGTTTGATCTGAGTACTGCACTGAACTGTACTTTAATGAATCTGAATGTCTGGAGACTGCTAGGAAGCTGTAGTTTATAACAACTCTCTGGTAAAGCAATCACGCCTCCTCTGATAACATATGTAAGCTGGTTTCTCTAAGTAACCTGGTTACTTTAGAGCATTTAAATTAACTTATTTGTAGTTGTGCTAGGCCCAGCTTTTGCCTTACTGTATGTGTTTGTGTGTCTGTGAATGGTGGCATTGGAGTACTGGTACATGAGACACAGTGATTCAGAGGCAAATTGCAAACTCCATTGTAGGTTGCCAGACATTAGCAGAAAGATTTCTCACTGTGCGTTTCATTGTGTGCATGTATTAGTGTATTGGTTTGTGTGTAAAGTTGTTAATATGTGTTTGACATTTTTATTTTATTTAACTAATTTTAAAGTTTTTGTGTACTGGCTTCCATCCGTGTGAATAATAGAAACAAAGACAACTTTTATAGAATTTTCTGAAAACTTTAAAATGTGCATTTTCTCTGAAAGAGTTTAAGGTGTTAGCGACCAACTTTGATATGTTTTCATCTCCCTTGTGAGACTGTGTCGTGCTCTTCCAACCCTTGACTCCACTGGCCTAGTTCACATATAATGTGAATCCTGTAAAAACCACAGGCTAGCTCGCTAACAGAGCAAAAGCAGGAGAGTGAGAGTGAGAGCAAAGGAAAACGCATATTTGAGGTAGTGAGACTGAGAGGGTGGAGGATAGAGATTTACAGATGTGTTGTTTTTTGTGAACGTGTCTGCGGCTCTATAAAAATCACTTCACAGTGCGTCTTGGGTATCATTGAGACATGATCTTTTTGTTCCCTTCTAGTTACATTACATACAGCTGTACCTCATTTTGTCGTTTGTCTCCAGACTGCAAATTTGTCACTAATTTATATCAATTACATGCAAAGGGAGGCCTATAACTGCAGAAAAAGATCAGTTAATTGTTGCTGATTCAGAAAAAAAGCTGCGCTTGATAAAGATGTGTAAAAAAACACAACAATTCTGTCACTGTCACATGCAGTTAATTATAAATGAGTAACTTGGATTTTAAGCTGTTTAGGTAGAGGCTGGTTGACTCGTGGAATGCTGAGTTAGTTGACAGTGCCTCGATATCATTTTACATTATCTTTCACAATAAGTACAATCTTATTAGTTAAATAAAAAAGTTAACATAAATCAGGCACAAAGCATTTTGAAGAGATTTTTAGGCTGCAATTCAGAGCTAAACCACTTCAAGAGTTCTTTGTATAAATAACAGACCAAAAGGTCTATTCCTAAAAACAACAGATTTCACACTGTAAGTCACTAAAAATGTTTATATGGACAAGCTATATAGAGTTACAGACGGAATAAGGACCTTTTTTTGATTTCTTTTTAAAATTGCTTTCTTTCAATGTTTTTTTTCTTCCTATTTTCGAACCCTCTCGCTCTGTGGGCTGTTCCGTGAGATGGCTCTAAGTTTATGTAGGACTAAGTCCAAGATTTTCCAACCAGCTTTTTCTCATTAGGCTAGTGTAGAAGACGTTAGCTTGGCTGCATAGAGTGGCAACAGAAGGGGGTGGGGGTACAGGAGAAGAAGAAGGAGGAGGAGGAGGAGGAGGAGGAGGAGGAGGGAGGGGTGGGGGTTGGCAAGCTGTTACACAGCAAAATATCACTGGATACCTGAATGAGGTTGTCTTTAGCTCTCTCACTGAGGTTGTTTTTGTCCTTTAACATGAACCCTGGTCTCACTCCTTTTATTTTCACCTCTTAGCTTCCTCCCCTGCTCCCCCCCCCCCCCACACACACAAGTTTTTTTCTTCTCTTTATTCCAACACATAATTCAGACTCAGCATACTTTCCTTATTTCCAGACGTATCACTTCTCATCTTCCTCCATCATGGCAACCTCTCTTTCTCCTTTTCCTCACAAGCTTCTAGAAGAAAGGAGACCAGTCTGCAATCTACTTTGTCATTTGTCGTTCTTTGTATGTGTGAGTTTATATTGATATGCCGTCTTACAGTTAGTCAGTTAGCACTAAATTAAAAAAGAGGATATGTTTTTTAGTCTCTCCTTTGAATTTTTTAACACATTTTATAATCCAACCTCAGGTCCTTCTTCCTGTTAACATGACATCTTCTCCCTTCCCGCTTGTTTTTCTTTAGACCCATTGATAAGTAACTGAACATCACAGCAGCACGTCTGATAGAACTTCTTTTGACTCAGGCGCCGTGGACACACACCAGATCTTACTGTTGGCCTTATCTCAGTCCCAACACATACTGTACACAGACATACTCAAACCCACTTCTTTTGTCTTTGAGAGACTACGTGTAGGGTGTAAAATGTAGTTATCTGCCAAATAGGCACGCAGTGGACTTGCCAGTAGTGTCAATAATTCAGATACACCCAGAAAGGTACAGGAAAACATCTTTCCTGTCTTGTTCTGCACTTTTTTGTTCCTCTCTCCACCTCTCCTCCTTCCTCTCTGTCATTCTATCGCTTTCTCAATCGCTCTCTGTCAAGTCATCAGGGCACTAATCAGCATTTTCCCGCTGCGGGACCGGGGAGTCTGGTAAAGGAGCGAGAAAAAAAAGAGAGAGATGTCTTATTATAGATAACAAACGAGGGATATAAATATCTCTGGAGGCGGGAAGCTTATGTAAGAGTCATGATATGTCCGTTGGCCTCTAATCCTTTGCAAGAGATTCTGTGTGTGTGTGTGTGTGTAAGTTGGGTATGCCTACATCTGTCAGCATGTGTGGCCTGCCCATGCTATGTACATGTAGAGGTCAGTTTCCTCCCTTCACCTAGAGCCAGTCTTTAATAAATCCTTCCCATCTATATATGCAGTATATATTATATGCAATAATCATAAAACATATTGCAAGATGGTCTTTCTCTCAATTAGTATTCTGGTTCCACAATGGGCCTGAAGCTCACTGCATGGATCGACATAACATGTGCAGTACCCCTCGTTTATTCCAGTTAACGCAGATAGAAGAGAGGCCTAGTGGAACTTAATGAACTTTACCAGCCATGTCTGCACAGTGGGCTGACTGTTCTCAATCATTATGGATGTCTGTTGTGTCCAATCCTCCTGCAGTGAGTGAGAAATGTCCTGCAAAAGGAAGGATGGACTGTTTTTTTTTAACCCTGTATCCATGAGCACATGTGTTGCGTGTACTCAGGCATATCCTCTCTGAACCCCTCCCCCCCAGCTTCAAAGCTTTGCATCTTTGAGTTGGATGCATACAGAGCTATGGAGGAACAGATTAATAGTGTGCTTGTCTGCTCGAACACAAGCTGTAAACATGAGCATGTCTAGATTTTTTGCTTACTATCGTTATTACACAGATGAACTGTATATCTTCAGTGCTGACACAGCTTCCTCGTCCTCATCTGATATTCCAAAAGACATGAAGTCACAACCGATTTATCCAGAAACGTCCCTTTTGTAAAATAAAAGGTAAAATACAAAACAAAACTGAAATTATATTGACAACAAAAACAAAACAACCATCTGAAATAAATAAAAAGTGCGGACCAACACAATGTTTTTCATCTAAAAGAGGAAATATTTTCAGGTCACATAATCAAATTCATATAAATCAACAGATACAAATAATTTCTAAATTGTATGGCATGCAAGGAAGCCAATAAATGGAAGCTCCTGTGAGGAACCTTCTGTTTGTATTGATTTTGGCGAACCCTGAGGAAAAAGCAATACCACTTATCTCTTTGCTAATCTTGTCCTGAATATGCGTAATGTGGGCCTGTAACGGAATTGGTATTCGTCGTCACGGTTCGGTGCATGCATTGACAAAAACAATACGTCTAAGTGGAGATAAAAGGCAATCACACATAGCAGTACTCGCACCCAAATCATCACCACCTCCTCGATCTATAAACCAGTACTAGACAGACTGATAGACATGTATTCTGTTGATGACATGCTTGATATCAACTGGTGAGTGTGTCGCCTTCAGAGAACTAATTAGCAAATACCTACATATTGAAAATGGCTACAGTATGATGTGAGAGTTGTTTCCTCTCACACTTCTACAGCAACAATAAATGATGTGTACATTAAATATGAGTAATCAAGATAAAAAAGCAACACTAAAGTTACTTTCCCAAGTAGATTATGTTATGATTATCTTCACAACAGGGTCCTAAGAAGCTAAGTAGTCTCTTCTCCTCTGTTGCCGGTAATGACGATGGTTGTGTTTGATAACAACGACTTTTAAGATGGTTTATATACTGGTTAGAGCTCTCAAAAACTGCCGTCAATGTTGTGCATTGCCTGTCAGCACCTGTGTGTCCAGTTGGAGTCAAAGCTGATCGTTTGCACTTACTGAAACTGTTTCCTTTTTTCTAGATCCTTGCTTGTGTTGTACTTACTCTCTGATGTATGGCGCTTTGGATAAAAGCGTCTGCTAAGTGAATTGTAGAATTGTAGATTAATGCAGTAACTCAGTTAGTAACTCAGTTACTTTTTGATGGTAACTAGAAACTGTAACTAGTAACTAATTTTCATTTTTCTTGCCCATTACTGTCTAAGGGCCACTTTGCTTGATCCCACAACTTGTTATCAAAGACAGCATTACATTTGACAAGCATATACAGTAGTTCTAATCCTGTCAGTGTTTTGCTCTTCTGAAGAGTTAATCAGGCAGTCAACAATAATACAATAAAGACATTCTATTCTATTCAAAAAGTCTAATGTTGGAATGAAATACAATCTTTATCTATTTTTTTTGGTTTTTATCATACTCAATGATAAATACTAAAACTAATTAGCTCACCACCTCAAGCCAAAAACAATCCCTTTACTTAATTCACATTCACAAATGTACCTTTCAGATGTATCTCATGTAAGCTTAATAAAATAGCATTTTGGATGATTCTGGCATATTCACAGAAATGTTGATTAATATGCAATGTCCCTGTGAAATAAAAATAAATTAATTAAATGAACTTAAAAAAGCTTTAGTTAAACAAATGTGACAAGGAAGGGTTGTCATTTTGCTGAAAATGAATGGCCACTTGATAGAATTGAGAAGCCCGCTGTTGTCTTCTTCTGTTTCATGATCCATAGTTTCTTTTAAAGTTCTTTTGAGTGCTTAACTGTTTGCTTGTGTGCAGCTGATGTATAGAAATGTGTGTGATCATCATCATGTGAGTGTATGTCGTCTTTGTACTTTCTTTTGTCATTCTGTAATTACTCCGCTTCACATCAGTGCCCTTTCAGTGCGATCCGTTTTGCTCCAGCAGTAGTACTGACATGACTCACACACATGCACACACAAACACACTCGTTTAGGCTCTCTCCCCCTGGTGCTTGGCCCAAATCACTGTGACATTTACAGTTTCGCAGCCATTAGAGCTTAATGTCTCAGGGGTAACTCGGTGATAGTGGTTGCAGCGTTTTGTGAAAGCACCGAGCCTAAAGCTGCACCTGTGCTAGGATCTGTTGAGGAGGAAATGGGCTCAGGTCTCCTGAGCCTGAGGCTTACCAGATTTAAAGGCTGTTACAAGGTCAGGTGAAACAGGTGTAATCCATAGAATAATATTATAGATCAGTGCTTTGGCCCCTGATGAAAGAGTCATCTTTGTGAAGAGGCCCAACAACGGTTTATTTTCATCCCATTCTGAAGTGGATGCTGTCTGACCATTGAGCAATAAGGGATGGATTTGACTTTAGCTGTCCTCACTATCAACCGTCTCTTTGAATCTTTGAAGCAAGTTATTTTTGTATTATTTGTAGTTTTGTTGTTTCATTCATGTAAACAGTTACTGCAATAAACCTATTTTGAGTTTGTTAACATAGCAGGAAAAGCATTGGCGCCATTATTAACACTAATGGAGGCTGCAATCAATCAGCTGTTCTAGTTTCAGGGACCTTGTAGTCACAATACTATTTCACTAACATTTAATCTGGACCTGGACTCATATAGCTGGTCTTCTTACCATTCAAAGCGCTTTTACACTACATGTCTCATTCACCCATTTACACCATATTCCCACACTGATGACTGAGGCTGCTACGTAGAGTTCCTAACTGCCCGACGTAACTATTCCATTCACATGCCGGTGGCGTAGCAGTGAGAGCAATTCGGGGTTCAGTGTTTTGCCCAAGGACACTTGGACATGTGACTGCATGAGCGAGTATTGAAGTATTGAGTATTGAACCTCCTTCTTTTATTTGTATGTTTAATTTTCTTTTTATAGTTGTGTGATGGTTTGTGTGCTACTGCTGGCTGTAAAGCAAATTGCCCCTAGGGGATATTAAAGAAATCCTTGACCCCCAACCTTCAGAGAAGACCGGCTCTACCACTGGACACAGCCGCCCTTTTGAAATACTGCTTAGCATTTTTGCTTCAGATGAGGTCTTGCTAGATTAGTAACTCAATTGTAGACTGTGAGGTAATAAAAAAAGTACGACAAAGTAATAAAAATGTCTATAAATCTTGAAAGCCCACCAGCTTCCACAGTCACTCACAAGGCAACAAAGGCTCAACCTACAATACCCACACACATACAAATGATACCTTAATGCAAACAACTCAACCTTCTTCCCCCACCACACATATTGCATTCAGAGGCTCCCACGCATTCATAACTGTGACATTATCATTTCTGGGAGAAAAATGCGTGTGCTCCACCCGAGGGTGCAGACCATCCTACATGGTGGATGAGAAAGTGAGCGAGGTCTTCTCTTTTGTCTTGATTATTATTTTCTTTTATTCAACAATATATCATTGCCCTTTTTCCCTTATCTCATTCTTCCCTAGTGTATGTGTTCATAACAAGTGTGCATACTGTTGCCCTCCATTATGTAAGATCTGTTTTCATCCTCATACAGCCAACATAGCATAGCTGGGCCTGTTATACAAGCAAATGTGGAGGTCTAACTGCTCAGTTGTGTGCGTGTATGTACGTTTGCTTGTGTGTTTTTGTGTGAGTTTTGCAATCATCCCTTGGTAACTACAATTTGCAGATGTAGTCTGAGAGGGAAACCCTGTCTGGTCCCTGGAGAGGTGTGTGAGGGATTTAAGTGTGTGTGTTTTTCTGTGTGTGTTAGTCAGTTACATGAAACAAGCTAGTTCTGTATTCTTGTTAGTGCACAGTGTAATTCAGTGTTGGTGTGTTTAACAGTCTCTATGCATTGTGTTGTTGTCAGTCCTTACTATGTGGGGTTTGATGCAAAGTATTTATGTGTGTTTTCATTGATAATTTGGTTGGTAGTGGCTCCGTTCGCTTATATAGCCTATCTATTGTACTTTGTAATACACACACCAAACTCACACACATACACACACAATGCAGGGAGGGTGCCTCTACTCATGGTTTCGGTGTCCCTCGTTAACATGCTCTGTTCAGGATTTCCTACAAGATGTGGCTACGAAACCAGTTCCAGACTCCTCTGTCTTTTTTCCTCTCCCTTTGCTTCCTCCACATCTCTTTGTCTTTTGAGAAAGAGAGCGAGACATGGAGAGAGAGAGAGAGAGAGAGAGAGAGAGAGAGAGAGAGAGAGAGAGAGAGAGAGAGAGGAAGAAAGAGGTCTGCTTCTAATTTAAAGTGTTCCCTGGCTGTCCTCCTCTGGGTCCTAACTCCCCTATGTGTGGAGGCATGCCGCCAATTCCCTCTTTAAGAACAACACGGATTAAATTCATAAATAAAACCGTTGGCCTGTGTCTCTGAGGGGAGCTTGGGTTGTTTGCCTTCATCCTTTATGTTTGATTGTCTGTGTTAAACAAAAGCTGCTCTCTGGTGCTCCCTACAATAACGTGCATTTAAATGCAGTTATTGTTTGCTTGTCCCACCTCTCATCTTATATGGTTGTGTTAGAGCTTCATAATGTGTATTATATAACATGTTCTAGAGAAAGGTCATTGATTTTTCCAAGATTATGTTTTCAGGTAATATTGACATGCTCCTACATCATGGCACATTTTTTCACATTTCAGTATGAATACATATTGTGAAACCTAATTTACTAGATGTCTTTAAATATTTGTATTATTTTTTTCATATTCCGGATAAAATGATGGAAATATTTGTTTAATATGAGTATGCATGGTACCTTATCATACTGATACTGAATGCCTTTAAACTGTCCTGCTCATTGATTTACAATGTTGCCTGTAAAGATCTATTACAACCACAGCTACTACTAAGAGACAGTGTTTTAACATTGCACAAAAGAAACCAGGCAACACATATCGGTCAGGCCCTAAAAAAATACTTTTTTGTGTTTATTAGAGAAAGATTATTGTGTGCAAAAATATCAATCCATCAATCTTTATGTGTATAGTGTCGATTCATCTCAAGGTGATTCTCAAGTCATTTTACAAACACTTTGCGACACTTTGTTATATTTACCAAAGACCAAACATTGATCCATTTTAAACACTTGGCAACATTAAGCAAAGTAACAGTGGCAAGGAAAAACTGCCTTTTAACAGGCCTAAACCTCAAGCTGAACGAAACTCATGTTGAACAGCCGTCCAACTTGACTGTGTTGGGCTTGGAAAGTTGGATAGAGGGAGATGCAGGAAGAAAGAGACGGCTACAGACAAAGAGAGCAACAACAACAACAACAACAACAACGAATAATACAGATTTACAGCTACAATTCCAGTTATAATGGTAAAAAGTACGTTATTAGCAGTTATAACAAAGTATAATGATAGACTGATCATTCTAACATTAATATTAACTAATAATAATATAGACTCCACAAAAAATGGGGAGGACTGATAATGTTTGTTACAGCAGTTGAAAAATATGTGACTCAAGACACATCAGGATGTTGGGTGTTGAAAGGCTTTTTCAAACCTTCACTCTACTTCCTCTTTTGCAATAATTTGTTATTTATCCAACTGAACCAAACAAAACTTATTTACAAAGTTTCTAGGAGAAACGTTAGAAATAATATGGCATCATTAAAACATTGTTTTTAATTGTGTACATCATCACACCTTTGGTAGGCTCTGTGCCATTGGTTGAAAAAGACATCATAAATATTTCCCCTGAAGACGACCTCGGAAGGTTGAAACATTGTGATGAATTAAAACCTTTGAGCAGTGATATCTTCTTCTCTCTGCTGTTTTTGTTTTGCCCTGTATTGTATTGTGATGTGCGTATAACCTAGCCCTTTTCTTAAAATTAGTACAACATTCACTTTCTTGCTCTTTAAATGTTCCACTTGATTAACTCATTCAGTAACAGCTTTATTCTTTGGCTTTGTTAAATGACAATGGTTGGACAGACTTGTTTCAGTCTGCTTTTTGACACTTAATCCAGGGCACTTGTCATGTTGCGGTATCAATGTTATTATATTTCAATTGACTGAGCTTCCATGACCCTCCAGAGTAAATTTAAACATTAAACACGTCACTCACACATTCCCTGAAGCTGAATCTTAACACACAACCAATGCGTGAACCTGAGGTCAGATAAATGAAAATGCATGCAAACTAGTGTATGAACATGCTGAGGCTGCATTCCCGATGCTAATACGGGAGAAGGTTGAGAAGGTTTTGCAAAGAAGCTGCCAATACAGCAGGAGAGATGTGGTGTTCTGTAGTGTGTACAAGCGATGACTTTGTTCAGACAGACATGCTGACTGACATGAAGATTTAAGATTTAACCTCAAAGCTCTTAACATGCTGAACCCCTATCTGTGTGTATAAATAAGATGGATGTTTCTTGCTATATCTTTCCTTAAGCTGTATTATATTTGCTTCAACCAGTGTCTCAGCGTATTACCATTATTAAGGTATCAAATGAGCCGACTTCTTCCATTTCCTTTTTTTCATTCTTTCTTTGTTAATAATACAAGACAATATCACAAGAAATTCCTGTAATGTAAATTTTGACACAATCGGAAATTGTCTTACTAGTGTGTTGTTTTTGTCTTGTCAAGTTTTTCTATTAAAACATTTTTTTTTTTAGAAATTGTATTCAGGAAATGTCATGGTTTTATGCAATCATATTGAATAATTTATACAGTTTGTGTACATATACCAATAATGGGTAAGGGCTTTTCTTAATTTGGCTCAATCCTAAAGCCGATAATCTGATGATGTGGTTTACTAATGTAGCTGGATCTCCAATTACTATTACTTTATCTTCATTCTGTGTCTCTGCACATTTGTTGTGTCAACTTCTACAACCAGAGTGAAATTGCTTTGACTTTATTTTCTGAAGGAGAATTAGAAACATCCACAAGGTCAGCCATGGAGGAAACAATATCTGATCAGCCGTTTTGTTCTTTTCTTTTAATTCTATGTTTTGGGCAAGTATTTATATTTTAAAGAAAAAATATTTAGCCCTGAAAAGAGAAATGATGGACTCAACTATGCGAAAACTATGGGTGTGTTATTACAGTGTTGTTCCACAAAAAAGTCCTTGAGGTAATTTCTGATTCTGACTTGATTCAGAAAAGGAACTTATTTCTCTGTTAAGGAAGTTAAACATTCTAGGACTGACAGCTTTCTTTAATGCCTCAACTATATCCTCATACTGTGAGCTTGCTGGAATCAAGTTCACAGCTTGTCTGTATTAGCTAAGCTTATGATAACACTGGCCATCTACAGATGGTCAGCGTCAGTGTGAGTGTTTGCATTATTGAAGATCCCAGCCCTCATTTAGCGGACCTAATTGGACATGTTACATGTGATCCCCGGGGAGTTAGGGGAGTCCGTTATCCCTGGAGGTATCATTCCTGACACCTGATCCAAGCTTCCTGTGCTTATTGGACTGAACATGATACTTTGATCTTAGCATGATGACCAGCTGACCTCTTCCACTACACACACACAGGAACACACCAATACTGCCACAAACACAGAACATCTGACGGGTTTTGAAGGTGGGAAGGATGTAATAGTTGAAAGTCATTTGGCTAGATAAACATGCTGTATGTATGTTAGTGTTCTTATGACTGTCAATAATTGTAAAATACCTAAATCAAACTAATTCACCTCTGATAAAAATAATGCATCTCTCCTTGCTTTTAGAATGACTTAAGGGCCTTTCAGATAGGAAATGGTGGGTGCTGCGTGCTGCTGTCAAGCCCATTCATGTGTTTCTCCGCACAAGAGCGTATCTGCACCCCACCGAGCTGAGTGCAGCGCAAGGTATCACTTGCCACTCTTGTGCGCTGCGCTGAAGTAAAGAAATGTTCAACTTGGGCAAAGCGCTCTGCGACGTCAGCTCCACGTATCCAAAAGAAGGGAAGATCAGATCAGAACAAACAACGTCCCAGTTTCCTGAGCTCTAGTTTACAGACTTACTGGGACATCGGAGAGAAATCTCTAGTTTGAAAAGAAATGTCCAACAGTTTGGGCGTACCAGGTGTGTTTAAAACTACAGCAGAAATGTGTGTCGTGCTAGTGAAGCGGTCGTTATAGAGCTGCAGCTCCTGGACGAGCCTAAACTCTCCCAAATCCTGTTGTGCCCTGCGGATTTCTTGAACACACACCCTCTCCTCCCTTCCTGCTCGTCTCCTCCTCCTCAGTAGTAGAAAGATCAGGGCTTTCTGCTGAATAGCGAACAGATACAAACATACTGTGCATCCAAAAAGTAGCTATTTTCCCGACTAATGTTTCGGTCACATAGCAATGTGCGCTATTGGTTTTTTGCTTGAGTGCACTCCCCTTCTGCTCTGCGACCTACTCCGCGGCGAGCGCAGCACACACCGCGTCCTATCTGAAAGGCCCTTTAGACTGTCACTTTGCTGGTTTGTATTGCTCGGGATAGGTGCTACTGATGTGTTATCTGTACAGGGCTTTCTGGTTTGGCCAAAGATTGTTAGCTGGAGAGAAACATGCCACTTTTACAGTCATGTGTTTGTACAGATTAAACAATATATGATACATTCATTGATCAAATGAAGACATGCTTTTTAGCCTTTTCTTAATTAACAGAATCAGACTACCTGTTTCGACCTCTTTATGCTTTAAGCCAAGTTAAACAAAAGCTAAATATGTTATACCTCGTGTATTCACTACAGACAGTACCCAAAGTGTCAAAAATTAAAAATATATATTAAAAGGTTAGAGGCACTGAAAGAAGTTACTGTGCCTGCCAAAGAAATAGCGAGAATAGGATTTTGCTCTGTTGCCATTGCATGGACCAGATTAAGTACGTCCCTCTGCCACATGTCTTTAAGCTACTGTAAGCTTTACTTAGCTGTATCTTTATATTTTTCCTCAAACAGACTAGGTGCTGGTTTAACTCAGTTGGTAGAGGAAGAGTTAGCACTCCATGTACAGAGGCTACAGTCCTTGTAGCATTTGCAGGCTGCTTTCTTGAGTTTTCCTCTTAAATAATAATAATCTTACAAAAAATAGACTGATGGTAATGTTCACATCTTGCAAAGAAGGTAGCGTCTTCACCTACATTTTGAACTATTTCTTATCACCTAAAAAGCACTCACTTTGGATCTCTTTTATTAAGAGGAAGTTGCTTGTGAAAAGTAAAGTATGCAAAAGTTGGTTATTACACATGTTCTTTTAGATTGTAGTGATACTGTAAATATTTAATCAGCATTGTGCTCATCCTTTTATTCAGGCCCTGAACATTTGGCTACCATTTTACTGTAGCAGTGATTTAGCTTTAGTTAGCTTACAGAAGGTAATGTGGAATCTTAATGGAAGCTTTGAGTTGAAGTTATTTAGAATTTAGTTTCTTGCACTTGTCTTCAGTAAAATCTTTGTTGATTTTTACCGGCTTAGAAAAAAAAGAACTGTTTAATGTTTAAGTTTTTAATGACAGATTTGAATTAGATGTCTATATTTTTTTTGACATACTGTGTGTACTATCAGGATTGGTAGTTCTTGTAAGATGCTCCAAGCTCTTCATAAGTTTTTTCAAAAGTTTTTTTGAAGGGAAACCCCAGTACATTGCATAATTGTTCAATTTCCCAATGCTCCAATCAGCTCCGATTTTACAATATCATCAGTGTATAAGAATTGCTATTGTTTTCATACATTTTCTTCCCACTCTTATTATGTCCCCGGATACAGTACACACATTAACGATTCTGCAACCCAAATTTCCAATGTTAGTTTTCCCTTAGGAAAAAAAATACATCAAATGGTATTCTGTTGAACGATGTTATCTTGTTGGTCAGAAGGGCTTAATGCTTTGGGGATTGCTGATGTGGTTCTGATCCTGGATGACAGAATTTCTCTGTCATACAAGATGGTGAAATATCTCAATGGACCACTTAACCACCAAATCAGGTGTTAGGATTTTTGTTTTAACATGACAATATAAAAAATACATATCATGGCCTACCATTGCCACAAAGCCTGATGAAACAAGTGCATTCAGAACACATTGTGGGATATTTAACATCAATTTAGGAACAGCAGCATGTCATTGGAGATTAAGCTGCCATGCCGTTCTTTAGCCATAATGAGCCACCAGACTGATGAGCGAGACTGAGACGTCTGGGCACTACAAGCACTCTTATAAATCAGGACCCATTCTGAATAATTTAATATATCTCTACCCCAAGGAAATGCAGATGAAATAGTGTTGAAGATATGACCACTAGGGAAGAAACAGAATGAAATACAGGTGAAGATAGGAAAGAAAGAGAAATGGCAGATATGAAAAATTGCAACACAATATACAGTAGTGTCAGAAGTAAGGGAAGGGTTGTGGATACATTGATCAAGGGAAAATAGTTTTTCGTTTTGTTTTCTAAGGTGGGCTGAAAGAATTTTGAATTTTGTTGTGCCTTTTGATGCCTTATAGCACTTTTGTTCTCTTTGCTTCTTTTTCGGCAATGGATACCACATTGTTCTAAGAATGACTGGTTGGACTGTCAGCCTCCACTTTCCTCAAACTATTAGATTCATTGCAGTGAAACGCTAGGACCAATATTACCAGAGAATGACAGCATAAATGTCAGGTCAAGCCTGCAGTCTTAGAAGAAAGAAATTCATGAATAAAAAAAAGTTTAAAAAAAATACAAGATTTTAATCCTACATGGCTTTTCGTGAGATGACAAATCTAAACAAATCTGCACTATAGGATGTTAATCTTAATTCAAATATAAGATGTTAGCTACCTGCCATAGCTTCAGCAATTATGTTTGTTTGAACAGTCATGTTGATGAGGCTGTTAGGAAAACATTGAGCCTGCAGAGACCAGCTGGACAACTTCCTCAGAACAGAATGTGATAGAATGCATATAAGGTCCTGATTTAAGATGCAAACTTATTTCGAGACCATTCTGCTTGAATCTCCAACCTTTTCTTTTCCTGACAAGCCTTACTTTTCCTCAATCTTCTAATCTTTTAATTTCAGTCATCAATACCATCTTTCTGAGCACTTTTATTTTCCTTTCTTTCCATTCCCTCTCCTCTGTCTAACAGGCTATTTTTCCATCTTTCTGGTATGCTACCTCCCCTCTTAAGCCAGGGTTGCTATGGCGATGTACGCTTTTTTCTAATATACTAGAAGACTTTCTTCCAACGTTTTTTTTCCCTCTTCTAACTGGTTTTTCTTTTGCCTTTTGTTTCTGACTGGTTGTTTTTGAGGCAGAGGATGCAGCTATTGTTTTGCCTTGAAGGCTACGCTGTGTAGCTGCTTTTTACGTTTATTGGCTGTCTGAAAAAGCCTGAGGGTGTGTGTGGTTGTGTATAAGGTGGACAGGTATCTTTTTCTGCCTTCCAAGGCATGGAATAAACATACACCTCCCTTCCACACTTTCTTATCCATTTCACCCTTTTTTCATAGTAATGCAATATTTTCTAATTTCTCTATACTGCTAACGTCCTCTTATTTGGCCATACCTGTACTCCATCCATCTCCAAACTGTTCCTCATCTTCTATTTTCCCAGTCTGTCTATCTCAGCTCTTGTCATCTGTCCACCCACTTAACACTGACATTCTCTCCACAGTCAGCTCATTGAAATATATGTGTGTGCATGTGTGAGCAAAATTCACCAGAGAGTGTGCACAGTGGTCTTGCTCTGGGCTCACTGTGTGAAGCTATCTGTGTAACTGTCAGGGAATTGTGGGCCCAGCATGCTGCCTCACAGGGAGGAAGGGATGGAGGAAGGAGGAGCAGCCAGAGGAAAGGGGAGAATGCAATTTTAGAGAGTGAAAAGCATTTAGGAAAAGAGGGAAACCATGTCTAGGGAGAAATGTGGGAATAAAATTTGGCACAAGGAAGCTAAAATGAACTAAAGTGAGCTGAGTCATTAGAGATAAGATTACTGTTTGATAAAACTCAGTTGTTCCTCTTTGGGAGATTTGGTTGCTGGCAACAGGACAGTTCATATTTCAGAGTGGAAACAACAGAGAAAAAAACAAATTACAAGAGTTTGAAAATAAGTGAGCCAAAAATGACATCATACGAACAAGCTAGACCACAAATGATGTTATAGAAAAATAAATAGATTAGCAATTTCTTGGATTAACAGTTTGTTACTGATACTGGACAGTTTGCTAAACCTAGTCCCCAATAAGTTAAAGCTGTAACATCCGTAAAGCTCTTTGGAATCACAATACATGTTATAGGGGGTACCATGATAAGAAAGTCATATGTGTACTACAGTGTTGGGACGTTACTGAAAATAAGTAACTAGTTACTAGTTACTACTATCAAAAAGTAACTGAGTTACTAACAGAGTTACTGTTTTATAAAAGTAACTTGTTACTGGGGAAGTAACTGGAGAGATAACTTTTTTTGCTTCAATCTTCATATTACTGTGACATTATTTAGTGTTGCTGTGGCAGAATTGTGCTGTGACAACTCGCACATTTCAATTAACACTGTAGTCATTTACAATTTTTAGGTTTTTTACTAAATAGATCTATGAAGGCAACAGACTCAACAGTGGCACATCGCCGAAAACATACCTGTCTATCAGTCTACAGTCTGGTTTACAGATTGTGGCGCAGGCGGTGTTTTAAATCAAGCCAGCAGTTTGGATGGAGTGGCTCCTTCTCGGTCTGCTCGGCTAACGTGAGCTGCTTCATGGGTCTCAGGTGTCTGCAGCACGGGGCTCTCTATAAGTGTGTTGTTGTTTAGCTCTGTGCTTCGTTATTGTAAGATAAGTTTTCTCTCCTGCACATAGACTACATCTCACTGCTTTATTCTTGTCTTTTATGCATTTAACTCGAGCAGGGGAACATAATGTTGGTATTTCCGAGACAGGAAGCTCACGCCTGAATGATCCTCAGCCTGTGTTTGTTTACTGCATGCAACCTGGGCGAAAGAACGCTGGCTGCTATAAACTCATTACATTGATTAAAGCCTTGTTTTTTGCTAGTAATATATTAGAATATAATGTTAATGTGGACTTCTCAGGTTGGCTTATATGAAGTGAATACACATTTGGTAATATGTGAGTTTTTGAAAGTGTAGGGGGTCAGTAAACGGTAGACTGTCACCGGAAGTTTTTCATTAAGTAAAGGCAGAAAGCCAAGCAAGTGGTAAAAGCTGTCACCTCAGGTCGAAAGGGTCAATACCAATATTTGTATGTAGAGATGACCTTTCACAACAAGAAGAAAGATTATACATTTCTTTAAAAAAAAATGTATCAGTGACCAAAGTATAGATAAATAATTTATGCTTTTAGCATTTATTCCTTTTATTCATTCTAATGCTGAATTTACAGGTTAATTGATGTATTTGACAGAAAAGCTGTGAAAGTGACCTTTATGAGAAACACCTGATAAGAAAAAGTCAAGAAAGGAAAGGTTGATGTGGGCACACAAGATGACAATAACACTGTGTGTTTTCTATATTGCAGGTGTACAGGAGCAGTGAGGCATGGCCATACTTTAAATATTAATTCAGTTGGGGAGAGTAGAGAGTAGTAAATCAATTAAACACGCACACACAATTACACTGTGTTGTATTATATTTAACTGATTTATTGACTTTTGAATTCAAGCTTAAATTTAGACTGTGTTCGCCTGGCATGTGTTTGCGGAGCTGTGTTCTGATGTGCTTGGAAGGTAAAGAAACTGATCAGTCCTTGTTTTTGAAGCTGTTTTTTTTCATGCATCACTCTATTTATTTCAGCTGCTGCTCCGCAGACAGCTGAACAACATAAAAGGCCTTTACCCATCAGACAAACACATGCAAGCACCCACGCTAGCAACGTGTACACAAAAACACACAAACACACACATACAGAGAGAAGCATCAGCAAGTCTCCGTAGAGCTTTGGATCAAAACCTCATGCTTGCCTTTCTTTACACATGTGCAAACACAGACCAGAACTTAAAATATGTACATTTATTGTAGGTTTGGAAAATGTATGTCCATCTGTTCCTTCAGGTAATGCTTCTTTGTTTGCATGTATGTATGTATGCACATGCTCGTGTGTGCAATAGGAGCTCATTCACCAACACTAATGGCCTTTAACCCCCTGAGAGGCCTGAGTCAGCAACTCTGCTGTCAATGAGGTTGAAGAATATTAGAGTGTGTGTGGGTGGATGGTGTGTGCAGATGTGTCTGTGTGTGATGCTTCATGAAATATGCATCATTGACATGTCAGTGCAGGGATGATTGAGTACACGTTTCGTGGAATTGCTGCATGTGTGTATATATGTGTATACGTTTTCTTCTTTTGTTCCTGTATTAGTGATTACTCCTATTAATTGCTCCTCTTTTTTACACCTCCCACAGGCACATACACACACACACACAGCACACACTCATTCACAGAACAAACAAACACAAATAGCATCACAGCAGCAACAGACGTAGCAGCATATGTTTTAGCATAAATTATGGTTCATGAGAGACCGATAAAGAGATACAGAGATTGATGGGAAGAGCTTTGTGAAAGAAATGAATAGGAGGATTTGTGTTGAATGGATGGCAACACAGTGATTTTAACGAATTAGTCTTCCAGGGGGAACGCAGTCTGGTTGCTCTTTTACCATCAGCCCCGTTTCTGGCTTGAAATGAAAGAAAGTCAAGGATTAGCAACATGCCAACTCACTCACATTTTTTGATGATGTAGTGAGCTGTGGAAAACCTACTTCACCTGATATACTGTACCTCGAAATAAAAGCAATCTCAGCATCTTGCCTCATTAAGTTAAAGGACTGGTCCAGCTTTGTATTTTCGACATATATATAGTGGTATTTAGCTACAATAAAGATATTTAATTTTCATATTCCCAAAATGAAAAAAACACAAGATATTTGTGCAGCTTAGGGTGGCTGCGGCTCAGTTGGTAGAATCGTTCGTCTCTCAACAAGAAGGCCGGGGGTTCGATCCCTAGCTCCTGCAGCTACATGTCCGATGTAACACTTCTACAACTACTGATATTGTATTATAATACACTATGCACAAAAAAATTAAGTGTTTGTAAAGCTAAAATGAAGAAGAGTATCATTCCTTGCTTAACTGCATTCGATGTTAGTGATACATATACCACTGTTATTATCAAAACTAAAATAGGGTAAGCTATATCTCAGTCGAAAAGATTATACAGACCTTGTCTCTCTCTCTCTCTCTCTGTGTGTGTGTGTGTGTGTGTGTGTGTGTGTGTGTGTGTGTGTGTGTGTGTGTGATGGATTGCCTTTGTAAGGCAATACCATCATTTACTGCGACTGAAAATCTGACACAACTCTACTGTCCTACTGACAAAGTGGTCAGGTCTATTCTATATGGATGAGTAACTATATTTTCAATTCAGCTCTTTCCCTGTGTTTGTGTGTGTGTGTGTGTGTGTGTGTGTGTGTGTGTGTGTGTGTGTGTGTGTGTGTGTGTGTGTGTGTGTGTGTGTGGGTATGTGTGTGGTGTTCACAGCCCTGCAGTTGAGTTTAATGTATGGTGTGTGTGCTGCCTACTGTATACAGCGGGAGTGTGTGTCATATGTGTGTGTGCTTTGTCTTTACCCCCTTCCTCCCTTGCGTTATGACAGAGTGTGTGAAGCAGGTTTGCCTTGCTAAGTATACCTGAGGGAACTCTGCACTCTGTAGCCTAGCTTTATCATAGCTGACATGCTACTATAAGTGTTTGCGTAGAGAGAGTGCGTATCACAAGCAGACGGCCTTGGTCAACCCCTAACACACTCCGCCTGCTACTGCTGAGACACAATCATCCATCATACTTACCTACACACTCATACGCATGCATACACTGTAAGGGATTCATCTCTATATAACCCACTATAGACTGTGCAAACAAATGGGGATACTCACAAACACTTTAGATCTTCAATAACACACACACACACATTTTTGAGATTTACTCGCCATACTCGGTTATGCTATTGTTCAATTCGCAAGCAATAAAAAAATAGAACTTATTACATAGGTTAAATAAAAATGGTGGGTGTTTCTCAATAACGTTTTAGGGTTTTTATTTTGTTCTAATTTTCAAGACTTCAGTCTTTAGTAGTTCTATGAGGCCATTTTGAAAGACAGATCCCACCCCATGTTTCTTTGATTCATTCAGATACAACCAAAAAGAAAAAAAATCCCTGTGCTGATTTCAGTCACTACTGACCTCCTGTGACTTGTCTGAGGTACAGTCATGTCAGATTTCTTTCCTTTCTTCAGAGTGTATTTAGTAAGTCCAAGAAGTATCTTCATGTGTTTAGTAGGAGACAGGGCTGTGGAAGAGAACAAGAGAAAAAGAGTACTTAGAGAGGAAAATAGAGGTGGGGATTGAAGACAGTGAAGAAGACATGAAGGTAAAAGAGATCAGAAAGAATTGAATGTGGTATAAAGATAGAGGTAGATATGGGTTCCTGGTAGCCTACAGCTGCTCTGTGTAAAACAATAAAAGCCGATTCATGTCTACATTCCTCAGCATGTAGTAAAACCTGCTTGCTTTAAATGAGGGCTCTGCCAGTCTCTTTCCCTACATAGGCCTCTTTGTCTCCTTCTTCTTCTCCTCTTCGTTTAGTTGGTTTAACTTCTCTCTCTTCTCATCTTTAAAGGCCACTTTACAGATGTAGACTCTTACACAAACACACACACACAATCTGATTGAATGATACTCTGATATCAGGAAATACCTCTAAACCCAGAGCATTCCTCTAATGATAAAGTCAGCGTGTGTATGCCTGAGTTCATATTTTGCCGTGTATGTGAGAGAGAGTGTTAGCATGTATGTCTTTAGTGGTTTGACTCACATATTTCAAGTCAATCTAAGACCAAAATGTGATGTGAAAGTTGGAAAATGAAGATCGTTGTTCAAAATAAGAGACATTGAACGGGTTCTGGCTGTGTTGCAAGAATAACAAGTCATTTTGGTGTTTCCTTGGCTGGAGGGAATAATGCAGACGGGATCTAATCAGCCTCATTTAAGCTTCATTCACGTCCTGGGCTGACTCTTCTAACATTGCTCGCCTCTCCACTAGCATGAGACTCCCGTCATGGTGTTGGCTGTAGCCTTATTTTGATAGGAACAGCTATAAAAGTCATATCCCTACAGGATTATGACCTGCTGAGGTTGGGAATGGAAGGCTTTTATAGGTTTTCTGCAGGTTGTTGCATAATGCTGCTTCACAGTGTACTAAAATGCATGTTATTTTGGCTGGTTTTGGTTTTGCATACATTGTCCTTCCATATCTGCTGGCTTCAAGTGAAGGTTTTATATTTTAAATAGGTTATCTGCAAAAGCACTAGATTAATGGGCACGTGCCAAGATCGGTACAATTCATTTTATAAAAAGAAAATGGATGAGTAATGAAAAAAATCATCCCAGTTCTCGTACAGTGTGAACCCTTAGTAGTAAACACTTTATTTCTGCTGTCAAAACGGGCATGTGTGGGACTAAGGCAGTTTGGGAGATAGCCTCAAGTGGACACTCAAGGAAATGCAGTTTTTTTGCCATTCTGCATCAGCTTCATTTTTCCAACACCAGCGGTTGCTGCTTGATTCACATGCATTCAACTGCCACCTGCTATGCAGCGGAAGCAATTTGGGGTAAAGTGTCTTGCACACGGATACTTTGACTTGTCACTGCAGGAGCTCTATTTTGAACCCCCAACCTCTATGTCTTGAACACTTTTTAAACTGCTAATGCCTTTGTTAAATGAAACCAGCCATTAGTTTAATGAGTGATGAATGGTATCAGTTGGAGAGAAGCCAAATTGTTTTATCTCAGTTGTTACTTTCACGTGTGTTATCAAATGCATGTGGTGTGTAATTGAGGCCTGGTGTTGCAGAGTCTTGGCTGCTGTTGTGTCCTGTGCCTTCATGCACTTCCTAAATTACTGGTGGGGATAGGCTCTGTCAACGCTCTGTCTAAGGGCAGCTCTGCCTTGTATCACTCTTTTTTTTATTATGAGAGCAAAGTGTAGCCTACTCCCTGTATGTTTACTGTATATGTGCATGCTTATTTTTTCACAGCATCCCTTTTTTTGATCCCCTGTGACCAGCTTTAAATTACTGTCTGCCAATACTCTCATCCTCCCCTCCCACCAACTCTTCCTCAGTTTACTCTTTCATCTCACTTTCTGCATTCCCCCTGACCACGCTCGATCCTTACTTTCATTCAGTGCTCCCTCCCTGTGCTTTATCCACTCTCTCTTTCCCCACTTTCCTTTCTTCCTTTCCTCTCTGCGGTTCCTTGGCTTTGTAGGAATTTCTCCTCAGCTCCAGTCCACTAATCAATTCCCCTCTGAGTCAGTCATTTTCCTTTCCCTTTTTTCACCCTCACCTCCCATTTTTTTCTCTCCTCCTTTTTCTAGCTTCCCATTGATTTTAAGTGCCTCATTTTTACACACCTCTACAGCCCCCCCTTCCCCCATGGCTCCTATTCCTATCTCACCTGTTTTTTCTACCAACCCTCTCACTGTCCACCTCTTGTATTTGCCCTCCTGCTATCTCTCTCATTCTCTCTCATCATGTCAGTGTTATCTGGTGATTTGCTCCATCCCAAACCTCCCACTCCCTCCCTGTCCTCATCCCTCTTCTCTTCTCTCTTTTTTGTTGGCTGTGTCTTTTATAGGAACTGGTGGGAGGTTGTGGCGGTCCATCTTGAATTATAGTTTGTTTTGATGTGGTGGTACAGATAGAGATGGAGGCTGAATGACTGGGGTAGTTGGAGAAGAGAGGGAAGGAGCGGAGGGTGAAACAACACAGAAAAGGACAGGAATAGATCAATTTGGCCAGAGGAGAAACAGAAGCGAATGACAGAGCAGACAAAAGGAGAAGAGAATGAGGCTTATGAGTGATGGCTCACTTCACAGCGGCTGGTTTTACCTCCTGGTCGACCCTCAGGGCCGCTGGTGAGAATGAATTAAGGCTAAGCAGAACTCAAGAGAGGCTCTTACTGCATGAGGGGATACAGTGATGAGGGGAGAGGAGAAGGAGACAGTGCCCTGTGTTGGGGAGTAAGGGGAAAACCCCGGAGAGGTCCCTGAGTGGCGTGAGAACCATGTTAAAGCTACAGATGGCAGCCTGCGAGGATTATGCAAAGAAGGCAAAAAGCAGATCACTGAGCCCACTTAACATGCTTTGTTCGAAGGCGTTTGAGCGAATTTCTGTCGATTCTTTTCCTTTTTTCCACCCATCGATTTATTTACAGTGCTTAAAGGGCTGTATTGGTTTCAACATCAGAATAAAGAATTGATCTCAGAGAGCAGTCCATAAGCTTTTGATCATGGTATCAGCTATTGTGACAAGATCAAATGCGACTGGCAAGTCCTCCAAGACAATTGAAAACCAAAGTTGTTCCCCATTGTTTTTTATAGCAACCTGCACTTAAGGTGCACCGATGGATCAGAATGTGACCGGAATCTGCTGGTTTTCAGCCTGTGGCTCTGAGCTGACGAGCCGGCAGCCACAAGTATAGCCGATTTTTTGTTCCGCTCACAGGCTCACACACACGAGTTGTTTCATGCCGTGTGCACAGCGACACAAACACTAACAGACTGCCGTACACAACAAGTTACCATGTCGGCAATTTAGACGTGAGGTGTCTATCAGCAGAGAAGAAAACGGTTTGACATACAGGAGGACTTCCTTGCACATACTTCCCGCCCCACCTCTCTGTCCAAAGCGGATCCGCCAAAAATTGGAATTGGCAGGTCAGACCAAGCAAAAATCAGAAATCGGAGTGGGGAACGTTTTTTTTTTTTTTTGAAGCTGAAAATGCTTGAAATTCAGTACTTTGAAAGATTGATAGATGAACATTTGGAATAGGTTACATTACAGAGAAATTAAAAAAGAAAAACAAATTCTCCCTGGAAATTGGAGTGTTTCTTCTTTGGTTAGGTTAACTTACTTTAATTATTCTTGTTCTGTAGCTTGAGTAGCATTTGTGTGCACTGACTCACTAACTTTATTAAGCTTTTTATTGACATAGTATACTTCACTCCCATCAAATTCGGTATGTATTACATGTGCTGATGGCTTTCCACAAGTATCAACATTTTGGCCCTCGTGTTTGGAGCTATTAACCGTAAAGCATTAGTCAGCCAAGAACAAAAATCTGGCTTTAATTTGTGCATTTTCTAATTTCCATTTTTTTTCACTTAAAACAATATGATTGAACTCTGTCCTTTAAGCTTTTGAAGTCGTAAAAATCACTTCCAACTATGTTCTTTCTCTTAATTCACTCAGTATGTTTTTCTCTAAAAATCATGGTCAAAGCTTTCTCTTCTCTAACACGGACATCTTAACAAGTATTTTTTTCTTCTACAGACAGTCAATTTAAAATTGGTGCTTGAGATGGACAAGATTATTTCAACCTTTCCTTTTTTTTTATCTGCTCGCCCTTAAAATTCTCTCTTTAAGTATATGTACAGGATCATTCCCCTCTCTCCTTTAACCCCTTCTACTCCTGTCTCACGCCTTCTTGGACTCGGACTGCTCTCTCTACAACCTTCTTTCTCTCTCTATTTTCTTACTTCACTTTCTTTAACTTTTTCTTGCATTTTCACAGCTCATATTGCAGGGATTTGCACCATCTTTTATGATCAAAGGGATAGCACTAAGTTAAGTCACATTCACATCCCTAAGAGGGTCAATTGAATCATAGCCACTCTCTCTTTTATCTTTGGATCTTTGGGCCTCTTTTCCCTTTCCTGACAAACTATTTGGATCTTTCCCTCTGTTATTTGTCAGTGAATTGACATTTCTGCACTCCTGTCCAATTGATCATTTTCTTTCCTTTCTTGCACTTTCTTCTTTTGCTATTTCTGTCTTTAGTCAGCTGAGTAAACAGGGCCGGTTTATCTAGCTTCTCCTACGTCAGAGACCCGTCCCACAACCTCTATCATACGCTTCTGAGGTCAGGGGTCATTATTTCTGGCTCTACCCAAGAGGCTTTTGTGAAGAGACCAATGACTTGTAGACTGGCGGGAACAGCCCACGCAAAAGCATAACAGACAGCTTGAAATACAGTTTCAGGGCTTAAATGTTCAATTTACAGTAAATGTTCAACTTGGACGGAACAGACAGCTGAATATACGTGAGATGGCTGCATCAGCTGTGACGGTGTTTTGTTGTTGACAAAAAAATCTGTGATCTGATATGAGTTCATGTATAAGGCGTAGATACTTTATGTGATCAGGACAACTGAGCGGAACAATATTTAAAAATGTGAATGCTGTGGAGGAGGTACTCTCATTATTGATGCACAGAAGTGGGATGTAAATCATTTGAAAGAATTTGTGGGTTGGTTTTCTAATAATGGGAACCCTAAACCCCATGTACAGCTTTTAACCTTAAAGGCATGTAAAACAGTTATATGTATGAGTTAAGATCTACATCAGTCTTCTTTCTTCTGTTGTCATGTCTAGTCCCAGTGCTGTTGTTTGTCATTGGGCTGCTGCTGTTTATCTCTTCCTAATCACTGCAGTCCTTCAGCCACAGTCGCTCCACACTCTCCAGGCCTGAGAGGACCTGCAGCAGCCCTGATAACACAAACACACACTCACTTAAATGCATACATGCACTTAGGTACAAGTATTTGTGTATAAAGAACTACACATATCCATACACCCACTTGCACATGAACACACTGGCATGAATAAATATAAAACCCCCATGCCAAACCTATGTAAACAGTTGCACATGTTGGGAGACGTGCATGCATAAGTGCAAGAGGCTGAGATAGGCTAATAAACTACCTACCTACTATCTTAACAGGAGTGTGTCTGTCTGTTCTCAGCATTAGTGTGTGTGTGTATGTGTGGATTAGTGAAGTAGAGTAGAAGTTCAGTCCTAATCAGCTGCTGTCTCTCCCTCTAATGGCACTCTTCACTGTCCACTCACAGTGCCGCCACATCTCCACAACAAACATACACCCTCTCCACATCAGCAGACAGACACACAAAGATGCTTGGAAAGGCATGCACAGACACACACTCTTATGCATGTACAGTATTAAAAAGTCCAAACGAGGAAATGTATTCAAAAACATCATTCTAATCAAATCCAAAATTCAAATTACATTTTTACCTAACGAAAAAATGAAGCATACACAGAAGAAATGTTTATGTTGGTTTTATTCAAGCGCAGCGTGGAACCAGACAAAGACGAGCTTTTATTAACGCGCTGTGTGGATCACTAGGATGGTCTATCGGGTGCAGATAAATGATTAACTCAGACGTTAATAACAGGCTCAAAAGGTGAAATATGATATGTGTGCATTGTCAGTCGCATTCTGAGCGTCTATTTGAATGTACTTTGGTTCTTGCGCACATAAGGGGCGTTCATTCGTTCGTTTTATTCTGGATCGGCTCCTTGTATCAGCTGTTTGGGGGGTTTAAATCAGTAAACCTGGAATAAAAAAAAAAGAATACTTAGGCTAATACAGGCTACAAGATGCGTGAAGAATTATAAATTAAACACCTTGTATAATGGGATACTGTTGCTTGAAAATCAATGCACTTTAATATCGGGCAAATTTACCGCTGCTTTGCAGAGCTCAGAGCTGCTTCGCAGAGCTGCTTCGCAGAGCTGCTTCGCAGAGCTGCTTCGGAGAGCTGCTTCGGGACTCTAGCTGAACAGTTGGTAATATAATTATTGTTAAATTAATCTCAGACCAAGAACAGATTTAAAACCTATTCACATGTACTTTAACATGCAGAAAACACACCGCGCACGGAGGAGCGCTGGGATGAAGGGTTTGAGCGATGAGGAGATAAAATATTCCGTAGTCATGATTAAACACTCCATGTCCAAATAGCAGAGGCAAAATACACATTTATGTTTAGGATTACATTTAAGAGGGTGTTGATACAGCAGACTATTTCTCACAGAGAGAGAGACCGAGGCGTGCTACAGTAGACTGACGCATACAGTATGAAGCGCAGCTGTTTTCAAATGCAGTAATCACTCAAGCTTCCATAATCACTGCTCCTCCTGGTGGTTAGATCAATGGTTGCAACTTGTTTTCATAAGGGGCGTTACAAGTCCGCCCGCGTTGACTATGTCATCGCGGGGGATCTCGGCCCCTGCTACGTACCTCGCACGGACCGTACCAGGTACGTATGAGGTACGTGGGAGGAAATGGTGGGATTTTTTTTTGCCTTTATCTGTACATGCAGACACACTTTATTGTTCGTGTTGTTCACTTATAAGAACTAAGGCACTTCTTATGAATGATAACCCATCCCTCAGGTGTAGATTTATGTTTTATAATGGCACTTGAACCATAGGTTGCTCTTCAGTGCATGTCTTACCCCCAATCCCCACATACTCCATGCGTGCCGCAGTTCGTCAGCGCCAAGCACTACGCCGTCATTCGCTGCCATTCTAGTTCATTGTGTTTCCACAGCGAGTGCCGCGGTCTGTCTCCGGAGCGTGCCACCAGCGTCACTACGCTCTGCTCCGTTTCAAATACGCTGCGAGTCTATTTTCGATGGAGTACTCTGCAGGTTTGCGTCAAGCTCGACAGAATATGATGACCCGGACAGGAAGTCAGACAAGGAAACGCACAGAGCATCCAGTCAAATCGAAAATAAAATGCAATGTACGGACTCGCGATCGTTTGTTTCACCACTTTATCAACATTACGTCAAAACAGGCACCGAGTGAACAACAAATCATCCTCAGAAAGACAAAGTTTTTCTCTTTATACCCGCGTGATCTTGTAGTTATCCTGTGATGTGTGTACAGCTGCTCATGGCTGCGCTCATGTTCCAGAAACGGATGCAGTGTGGCGCCCCGCCAGACGCCCTGTGCGCCATCCGACAGAGCTAAACCGTGGCGCTGATGGACCTCGGCGCTCACGGAATATGTGGGTATTGCGGGTAAGGCCACTCAGTAATGCAAACATACATTGAAGCTCCTGTGAGGATGTTTTGGTTTGTATTAATTTTGGGAGCCCTGTGGACAAAGCGCTACCTCTTTCCTCCTTGCTAAGCTTGATTTGTACATGTCTAAGTAATAGTTTTAAAAGCGGTGTTAAAGCGCTTCGAGTAGTCAGAAGACTTGAAGCTATACAAGCTCAAGTCCATTTACCATTTAGAGAGATTGTGCCTGCCTGTTTGACAACCACCCTGCTGTGTTTACAAGAATTAAAATCTATATAGAAATATACAGTCCTGGTGTTGGTGTCTGCTTTTCTTTTGTAGGCCATATAAAGGCATCAAGATGAATTTCAGTCAGTTTAATAACCAGCTAAACGCTCTTACAGTAGCTTTAATCGGTCACTCCTTTGTACCCCCCCCCCTATTTTTAGCATAATGCATGTGACTCTGCAAAGATGGGGTTAAATAAATGATTTAACCCAAAGTAACTTTCTTTCAAGAGTTGGATTTTGCCCAACCATTACCACTTTTTACTTATTACTGAATGCATCAAATACTTGTTTAAGACATCAGTGAAATAGCTGCTATTTTGGATCCTTTCTGTCTATAGTGATGGAGAGATGATTGTGCAGGGTGCAAACAGCATGAGATAATCCCTGAAGCAAAACCAACTGTAACAATAACGGAACTATCATCACTCTCTCTCTCTCTCTCTCTCTCTCTCTCTCTCTCTCTCTCTCTCTCTCACACACACACACACACACACACACACACACACACACACAAAGACATAAAAGTGTTCAAGTTCCATCCACAGTCGGATCAGTGCGGGAATGTTTGTGGCAGCGCAGTGTGTCTTGTGCTGTGTTGATGTTGTGATTATAGGGGGTGTTTAAGGTTGAAGATGACTCATCTCCCATACACACACACACACACACACACACACGCACACACACACACACACACACACACACACACACACACACACACACGCACACACACTTCGCACCCACAGTAATCTAGATAAAGATCATCACTCACTCGCCCTCTCCTCCTCCTTCTCGTTCTCTGACAATGCTTACAGCTCAGCAGGATTTATCTTCACCATGTCGCTCGTTTAAACATCTTTATATAAGTGCTTTGATTCCTACTTTCTGCTCAGAAAGGAAAAACAACTGTAATAGGAGAGACTCACATTAATTGAAATCCTTATTAGAGACAGTTTTAAAGAGGCGGTTTTCTTTCACACTGTGTGCATTTCATTAGAACGAGGGAAATTCATGACTAGCTGGCTGCGATTGTGCATTGTTACAAAGAGCCAAGAGCAAGTTCTCCTGTTCTGTTTTTGTTCCTGCACGTCTACTTTGTTTAATAATTGTGGTAATTTATGTTCTTCAGACTTGCGTTTCAATTTTTTTAAGGCTCTTGTCTTTGTTTTGCTCCTCACATTTTTACTCTGAGTGTAGGCATATACACACTTCATATAAGGTGGAAGAAGCCCAGCAAGGGTGGGGTTTCTAGGGCAGCTTAGGGCTGTGCCCGACATTGACCGAACAAGTCTAAATACTTGAGAAGACGTTCTTGTGTGGATTGTTCAATGGAACCCATTTTGATTAGGCAATACCAATAGGTGAACCTGTGTATGTTGGGAAGATAGGGACTTCAGAGCAATATAACATCGAAAGGCGCACAGAGCATATTTTATGTATTAATATCTTATATTCGCTTAATTTCATATTTCTTTTAGATCTTATTGTTTTCTTATTTCATCTTCTCTGTGATTGTTAATGATTGTTGGTTAAGTGATTTTTTATTGTCTTCCTTTAATGTTAATATGTATGTCTTTTGTGAAGCACTTTGAATTGCCTTGTGCTATAGAATTCAACTTGAAATAGGTTTCCATTTAACTTAAGTCAACTTTTTTTCACAGATCCCTGTTTAAAAAGTTCTGCTGTGTGAACACTCCAATATTTTGTAGACAGTTTTGTTAGTGCTTGATAGTTAAAACCTATATTGATGTCTCTATTCTGTCAAAAGACAGAGCAACAGTTTGCATTCAGTTTGAGTGATGAGCTTTAGTTTGTGTCTGTGTCCAACTTTTTGTTCATTTGAACCATTTGTTTGCTGGACAGGAGGCGGCTGGGAGGAGGGATAGGGTACCAAAGGGTACCTTTGTTAATGTGAAGACCACTCAGCTGTGGGCTTGACATCAGACGGGGTTCCCCTGTGACGGAGTGTAAATGATGAGAGATGCTATCTCAGTGGAAATTTAAAGTAATACACTTAAGGGAAAAACAACAAACGTTTTTCCTGTGACGCCAGTAAGTTTGACCATGATTTCTCATTTTCTACATCATTATTAGCATACAATAATCAGTGGAACCACAGGCCAAGCCTCATGAGTCCAGCCCTCTTCTCTGTCGAGTGCTAAATCATCTCTGTTGCTCTTTAGATCCAAACAGACGAGGAGAGGCAGTATGGAGGAATGACGGAAAGGATATAGACTTTGTGGTAGACAGATTGAGGGAATGCGCCACCAAGTCCCAAACAGTGGGAAAGTCCTGAAGGAGAGATTTGTTCTGCTCTCCTCTGCTACACTTCACTGTCTCTCTCTCTCTCTCCCTTTTTCCTTGTCTACTTTTATCCCTCCTCCCTGCCGCCTCTCTCTATTTGACTTCCCTGGCTGGGCTGTGATTTGTTTTGTTCTCTGTTAATGCTATCTGTTGCTATTCTTAGAGGCTCACAAGCTACATGGATGGACAGTGTGTATTCACAAGCCTGAAGTGCGGCATCACATCAATACTGTCATGGCTGAGTATGTGTGTGTGTGTGTGTGTGTGTGTGTGTGTGTGTGTGAGTGTGTGTGTGTGTGTGTGTGGGGGTGTGTGTGTGTGTGTGTGTGTGGTGGGTAGAGGGGGTCTTTGAGAGGAAGAAAGGGCCAGTGAAACAGAGAGCTGGCACGTAGACAAGAATGGCTTCAATCCACTTTCACAAGACAATTTTACTATCTACTTGTTGACAGTAACTCTCAATGCACCCTGGGAGTACATTCTGATTTGGAAAACTCTCAGTGAAAATCCTCCACTAGAAATGTAGTTTTGAGCTTACATAGTGAATGTCAAAGAGAGACAGACTCAGAGCTATAATCTCCTGTTTCTGGTGGCAGCCATTTTAGAGCCTCCTCTTCATGGTGGCATTGTGGCGCAGTCCCAGTTGATTTACATGTTGTCAGTAGCTGTGGCTGTGTCTCTCTGCTCGCTGCAAGCCACTGTGCAAAGACAAGACACAAAATTGTGTAATATATGACTTGGGAGACCTGTGATTGGTTAGAATGCGGGACTTTATTGCATGTTGTGAGTACAGTGCATATGGTTCTGATTAGGGTTACTTTTTTTCCCCCTAAGCTGGAGCGCAGACACAGACATTCAGCCACACACATGCGGATGCACGCAGACAAACGTGGAGAAATATGCACGAAGAAAACACACACATTTATAAATGCACTGACAGAGATACTGTACACACAAAGGCAAATCAGCCCTTCCTGAGCCGATCACTATTTTCACTGATTACCACACTTTAGCTCCCTGACCCTGTTATGGCTTATTCCTGATGGCTGCTCTTGCAGTTAATTGCCAGTCATGGTCAGTGTGCCCTTATTGAGTTGCCTTGATTAAATATCCTGTGCTGGTCATGGACTCATTACTTTAATAAGCTTGCACTCACAAAAGCAGTTTTCACAAATGTACTCCTGAACATTTCTGGAAAATTTCAGGCAGACCGCCCCCTGAAATCTCCCAGAGTTGATTTGTTTGATTGTCACAAATTCACTTCAGCGGAAGACCATCACTGTTTGATGGGAGGGGAGGAGGCAAGGCACGACGTAAAAGGAAAAACGCGGAAGTGGCGGACAAAGCAACAGGGTCTGATGATATAATGAGTGTTTGCCTTTACATGAATGCTATGTGGGGTTCACAATATCAATCAAAGAGCAGACTGGCAAACAGAAATTATGATGAAGCAGTTTCATAACTTGCACTGAGATTGTACCGGGTCCACACATACAGTCTATGGTTTTGTGCCCGTCGCAGAATATACACATCATTATTCCTCTTCTATTTTCTAACAGATAATTTTTCTTGAATATTTTCTGCTGCTGTCTTACATAAACTCACCCTGACTTCAGGCTGAAAATGTACGAGGTGGCTGGCAGTAAAAAAAAAATCTGGGTAAAGTGTGATTGAAAAATTCTGCATTCACACTCTCACACGCAAAATTTGAGGAAGTTGTCAGGAGTTTTGTGCAAGTGTGTAGCAACCAAATGATACATTCCAACTAAAGACGAATTATCTAATATCCTTTTCAATGTTGGTCGACCAATCCTAATCCTAATCCATGTAGAGCTGTCTGCATATGAATAAGACAAACTCAAAGATTTAACACCAACAATAACCAATGAATGGTCAAAGAAAGTGGTTTATACTAATATGTATACACATATATTTCCTTTCTCCTCTAAACAATGTCAGTTCTAAAAAGAAGAGAAATGGAGACTCTTGTGGGGGAGTTTAGGCAAGTTTGTTTGGTAGCCATAGCACTGGCACTACAAACAAAAGAAATTTGTTGAGTGGCAACAGAAGCTGTCAATGCTGCCAGCTCCTAGAGCGGAACAATGTAGGAGGTAAAGAGGAACTGGTCCTATTTCATAGTTAATGCCAGGAAGAGCTTGGCTCTGCATCGTCAATGAGCAAGAGCCATTGGAAGCAACCAGGGATACCAGACTTCCCTTTCTTTAAAGGTGCGGGACAAATAATGTAAAGGAAGCATCAGTTAACTGATTGCTTAAGAGAACGTGGATGAAATGGCATGCTAAATGATCTGTGTAGTTTTAAAGTGTCGTGTTGTAGGGCTAATAAACTTTTAAATGCTGACGAGACCAATTTGTCAGGTAGAATTTGACTTAATTTGTGAAGCTGGTCCTCTTCAAATGAGAGTCAACTATCACAAAATAACAGAAATAAGTCGTATATTAAGAAGAAACAAGATGCAATGGTGAAATGAGGAGTACAATGTAACTGGCAGCAAACAAAATATTGACTGATCAAATATTTGGCGTCATGAATATCATTGCAAAAGCTGATTCTTTTGTGAATTCTGTACATTTTATTATTGTGCAAAGAAAAGGACTTTCTAGGTTTCCATAGTATGATCAGTTAAAATGTGCACATGGGGCCTGTACTACGAAGCAGGATTTGTGGTAAGCGGGGTAACTTGAGGGTTAACTCTGGGTTTCAAAGGTTCACTTTTTACTGGGGTAGATTGCCATGGAGGATTATGCTCAGTACCTAACCTGCTCTGGAGCTGATTGTGAGAGGGAGAGAGACCGTCAAACACAGTTTCACTGACTTTTATATACAAAGTTTTTCTAAGAGCTTCATTGATATCATCCCACGTGTAGACTGAATTGAACACCTGAGCCTTGTGGTTGTTGTAGTCGTAACACAATCATGAAGCACTATCGCTTTTAGTTATATATATATACATCCATTATATGTACCCGATCTGGGTCCCTGGGGGCTGGAGCCGATCTCAGCTGCAATTGGGTGAGAGGGGAGGTACACCCTGGACTGGTCACCAGTGAATCATAGGGCTGACGTATAGAGACAGACAGCCAGCCACACTCACATTCACACCTATGGGCAATTTTGAGTGACCAGTTCACCTAACGAGGACTGAGGGAGGAAGCCGGAGTACCTGAGGACACACAGGGAGATAAAGGTTAGACAATTAGAAGTTATCAAAAAGGTTTGGTAACTGTTAATCAAAAGGTAAACACTAACAACTCTAAGCATCTAAGTGATTACCTGTTTAACGAACAGTGACCATACATTTACCCTCTAGGCTGAAGGAAATACTACAATATGAAGAAATGTGTAGAGCTAAACAGTTCTAAAAAATACCAAACTCAAGAAGCCCACAGGTGTTGACCAGGTTTGATTGTCCTCTGGTAAAGTGACAAGTCACAAGAACTCCAGTTTTTCTATGGGTGAATTTTTTTTTTTGATATGTCAAAGACACATTGTTTTTTAATCAAAGAGTTGTAACTTCATAAAAAGAAAAGCAAATCTTGAAAGATATAACACACACAGAGCTGTGCATGTATCCGAAGACATGATGCCCACCCAAACTGTTGAGAGAGATGGCTTTAAGGCAATGGTAAAAACACCGCACTCAGTGCGTAATGCCAAGCCACAAACACTTCACACAAAACAAAATCCTAAACTTGTACAGCAGCTGTTGTGAGAAAGATTAGCAAATGACACACACGCACACGTGCACACGCACACACACTATGGAGGGCGGATTGGTTCAGCTGCTGCACGCCGCACGCACGTACGCACGTGTGATTATTTTCATAAAAGTCCCACACGTACACACGCGCGTGCGGTGTGTAAGTACTACACGCAGCTTGACTTACAGACACACGCACATACGTGTGTTCTTATTTAAGTGTCACGCGTACACACGCGCGTGCGGTGTGTAAGTACTACACGCAGCTTGACTTACAGACGCGTGTTCGTGCGTGTGTTTTTTTTTTTTTTTCAGTCACTTCAGGCGGACTGAAGTCTCATACTCAAGCCGGGCAACAGTACCGATAGCCGGGCAGCCAACTCAACAAAGCCACCGGTCAACCAGACCTCATTTCTCAAAGTTGTGTGGTTTTTTATAGCCTACATGTTATAAAGTCGTGTTTGTGCACAATAGACAGCGGGGCATAGCCCCAGAGAAACGCTGCTCCGGTGATGTTGATCGGTATGGGGTATGATAATAAATCCACTTCCCCGTCCTCCCGCATCTGTGAGCGTCCATCTGTAGAGACCTCGGCGGGGATTCAGTGACCGCAGTCCCGGTATGCCTGGAGCCAAGCCCGGCACCTCGCTACGGTCCTCCCCGGAGTCAAACGGAACGTGCATCGTTTTAAACTATATTAAAACTACACACTCTTAAACCAGGCAAGGCGATTGACAACAAGCCTTCTCTCTGCTTTGTATAAAAATCGGAGATAGAATGAAAATATTAACAGCAGATTTCAGATTTATCCGCTGATTCTCAAAGCATCAGAAACGTTTCCTTCAGCGTTGCGCACTGCAGTCTGATCAGCTTCACGTTCTTCAACTAATTAAACTCAGTGAAACGAATTTTAATATGAGCGTGGCAGTCCGTTCTTCTACCTGTCCATACTATCATAATCTAACGCTGTCAGTGACTTTATCTCTCCGTGCGTAATTCAAGGAAGCATTTTAGCGCTGCTCCGCGGCTCTGTATGATCGGGCCGCCTGTGAGGGATATTGTTTTCAGATATAAGGAAATGTTCCGTTATAATGACATATACAGTGTGATGAAAGCTGGTGATGGAGGCACAACAGCTGGCTGCTTAACCAGCTGAGCCGGCCCGCGGGCCTTGAGTTTGGCACATATGAACTAGAAAATACTATGATCCATATGATTCATGAACCACGCTCTGCCAAATGATAAACTCATAATCGCTGCGCTAACAGCCCTGCTAAACTCTCTGATCAAATCTTCCTGATGATATAGATAACACCGCCTGAAGTGACTGGAAAAAAAAAAACACGCACGAACACGCGTCTGTAAGTCAAGCTGCGTGTAGTACTTACACACCGCACGCGTGTGTGTACGCGTGACACTTAAAACAAATCACACGTATGTGCGTGCGTCTGTAAGTCAAGCTGCGTGTAGCACTTACACACCGCACGCGCGTGTGTACGTGTGGGACTTTTATGAAATAATCACACGTGCGTATGTGCGTGCGGCGTGTAGCAGCTGAACCATTCCGCCCTCCATAACACACACACACACACACACACACACACACACACACACACACACACACACACACACACACACGCACGCACACACACACACACACACACACAGAATCAGCTGTGCCAGCACTACTGTAAATAATGGTTGATATCATTGAATTGGTTGGAAAAGGTCGCTGAACCTATCACTGAATTTTAACATTTGTCTGTGCTTTACAGAAATGAATACAATCTTAGTGTACAACAGTACACAAAAGACTTAAGTGCAAAACTTTTTGAACAATGCCTTCCAGCATTATCATCTCATTGTACTGAATTAAAACCTCCTAATGTACAAAAAAGCAAATCTCAATGGTTCAAGTAACAGGTCAATGATTGATAAAGTTGAAGTAGGGAACAACATTTTTTTTGGTAACAACTAATAGATTAAAATCTGAATACCATTGCTTAATGGCTAAAATAGAATTCCAATACTTGGCCAATGTAATTATTCTAATGGTTTAACAGCTTTAAGTCATTAAGAAATGAATGACAGCTAAAAGTAATGAATACAAATTAAAATAATGGATATATTTTTTTAACAAAAGATTAAAATGTATGGACAGATAGTTGGAGAATGAATAAATGGTTAAAAAAGATTGGTTAAAATGGTTGAAATGTTAAAACGCCAACACTTACATTATGGCATGACAAAATCAACGTGTTATAATAAGATTAGATGTACTTCTATCTAGGATATAGTATCAAATAATAAACATTTTAAAGTTTATTCTAATGACATTGACATTAGACATGTCAGCAGTCGATGATGAAGGGGTACAATGAGTACACCACGCAGCGCTGAGGGAATACAGCAGAAAAACATTGTTTGTGATGATCACAATTGTGACTGGAGCACATCAGCATACACCCTCACTAGAAAGTTCAGTTGTTGGTTGAGTTCTTATCACTACGTCTTTGAAAACAACAGTGGGAGGTAACTAGGTCAACAATACACAAACATATAAACACCTTATCCTATGAATAATTCATCACAGCCCCTCTTATTTAAAAGAAAGTTTTTGTTTACTCAACACCTGATTACCCACAGTGGGGCTGACGTATCAGCGGGGGAAACTGTCGCTGAGCACATTTAATAATGTCTCACATAATGTTCCTGCAGTGGATGGATTAAATTTAGCCCCATCTCCTGTCAAATACCAACCTCTATTTTTTACATCAAACGAAGTCAGTACAATCTTCATTTGACTGAAGAACATTCTCTTAAAGTACGTATTTGGGTCTCAAGAGAAAGGATAGTTATGACATTTTACACAAAGATTTTTTCTCTACTATAGGTTGCACCAAGAAACTTTTTAATCATACTGATACGCAAGGTCAAAAAACTCAAAATGAATCAAGAAAAGTAGTTCAAAGCCACTTCTATCTATAATTTTATAATGTGTCTTAGGTCTTTTTTTGTGATGGATGCACAGCCTCTGACCTCAGAGTTGAGCCCTCAGGTTTATTATTGAACACACAGCCGAGCCCTGTTGAGGCTGAATGAATAATTTACAAAGCAAGTCATATTGTGGCCTTTTCCCTACTTTTCTTGTTTTTTTTTAGATCCTTACCTTACTTGGGAACAAAAATATGGACCACACTGCTGGCCTCAGATGATAAAAAGCTTGGAAGTCTTGAAATCTTGGGAAATGTACATATTAGTCAAGAGACGAGGGCTATTGGACAGGAATATGCAGTTTATATGATAGACAATATCACTCAGGTACAAGGATTTCAATTTCACAGTTGTACGTGGGAATGTGCGCCTAATTACGAACACTTTTCTTGTACCTGGCAATCTAGTTATGGAGATGCAAGGGACTTTATGTTTGAATCAAGTTGTCCTTGGTTGTATTGATTGTATTCAATTTTCGTCTTCACGACCACATACTGTACCTGAGGAATTTCCAGTTTTGGAAAATAATGTAAAAAATCAGAATTTGTTTTTGTCTTTTGGAGTCAAAAATTGAACTAGCATTTAAAAAGAATGATTTGTTTTTTTTCAGCATTTATAAGAAAATGTGTGGTGTCGTGCTAGGTTGTGATTTTGGTTGCTGTTTTGTCTTAGCGTCATGAAAGCCAGGATGTCCATGACTTGTTTAGGACACATTTATTTCTGTCGTATTTGTCAGTTTCAGGATAATGGCTCTCTTTTCTATACGTTTGGCCATTCTTTCTATTAACATTGTCTATTCAATCTCATTTCTGAAATCCAGGAATCATCTTAAGGGTTAAAAAAATTCAGGGTTAACTTTATACAAAGAAAAACACAATTATTACTCAGTCCTTCCTTGGGAAACATCCCCAAATGTTGAAAACAGATTTTATGTGTCAATTCAGACCTACTACACTTAGGGCCTGATTTACTAAAGGTTTGCGTGTCTTAAAACGTGTGCAAACTTGATACCACCAGCAAAAAATGTGCTATCTGATCTACTAACGACACGCAGTGAGGATTGCGTCTTTCATATGAGCAAAACAACACGCATTGTCCATTTAGCACGTTTGCCTTAATGAATATGCAATATGGGGCGTTTCTGCCGTAGCGTGCAAAATACTGGGAGGAGAAAATTCAAATAAGTTAAGTTAGTACACGCATTGTGATTTACCAAGCCAGGCAAAAATTGCGGTGATTGTGACGGTGTCTAAATTTAACACATTTGAAAGGCATGTGCTAATCCAGGAGCCCAGTGTTACGCACAACAGGCTGCAGTTATGAGGAGACATATATAGGCACAATAAAAGAAGGTATGAAGATCACGTTTTCCCCCAACATGTTAACATGTTTTCGATTGACATAAAAATAAATGACATGCATTATTTTTTTATTTCGATTCAATAATAGTGAATAAAGAGAAACACCATGATTAAACTAATATAACTGAACATTCACAGCCTCTGCATTCTAAACAATTTACACATTGACATTTATGTCCTATTTCCCTCTTTTCTGCAACATTACATTTTAAACTGGGCATTTCCTTTTTCTCAGGTTGCGCGTCTCTCCAGCTCGTCTCCTCCGGTGCGCTCCTCTCCCTATCGTGCTCGTTTCCAACCTCTACAGCCCCCTGTTGCCAAGCTTAAGGCACTTGGATTGGGGGACCTCACCACTGCTTGTACCCCCGTCTTCGATACCTCTTGCCAGGGCAATTATGTCCGATCAGACACAGTGCTGGCCAGCAGTCTGGTGCGCAACAATAGCCCGAGGGGCGCGCCTGAGCGCCGGTGCCGCAGAGGACACAGCTCGCACCTCCTGCGCAATGTATGACAATTCATTCAAAGGATCGAGGGAAGAAAAGAGAGGCCCTGTTTAATGCCGAGGTTTTCTTATAAGCCAAATGTTATTTTTGTTATATTCAGATGTATCTGCTATAACTCGAAAATACTGTTCGTTCATTTGCCACTCCCACTAATACCTATTTTGCGCTTGCAGTCATTCTGCTTTCCGTCCAAACTCTCCGTGACGTAACCCAGTAGAACACGCAAAAGCCTGACTTAAATACTACCGCCTCCTCAAGGTTTGCACCCGTTATCATTCACACAAAGTTTCTTAGTAGATCACCTGCAAAACGCCCACAAGCCAAACGCGCAATGTTTTGGAGTGAACGCGCAATTTTGTACTCTTTAATTGGGATCTTAGTAAATCAGGCCCTTAATGTAGATGTTCTGTTTTCCATCCAACTCTAATGATTGTTAGAAAGGATAGCCAGAACTGCAAAACTAAGGGCCAAGTTGAAACAAGACAAATTTATGCTTGAAAAGGTATTTTGCACAAGGTTGTCTGGAAAGTTTGGTCAAGACACAATAATAAATGCAAGTAGGTTTTTTTAATATCCGCAGTTTAATGAACACTTCCTTTGTTGTTAGTTGTTCATTAAGGACATGATTTTTTTGTTAAAGGGCAGCCTCAGTGCAACACACCACAGAGGGATCTGCACACTCAGTGTTTTCCCTACCTGCACTATTATAATCCATGCACCAAGCCTCTGTCCCCGCTTCATCAAATATAATTGTGTTAACAAACCTCGAATGCCCCCCCCCCCCGTCACCTTACTCTTTTATCCTCTGTATGCCCCCATTTCTCCTCCACTTGAAGCTCTTTTCTTTGTAAATCTTCCTCCATTTATTTCTTCCTAACCCCTCTCTTGTTTACCTTTTGCTTTTAATCTTCACCTTAACACTCTCTCCTCTGTGCATCCTTGCCCTCCTTCTGATCTTAGTGTTGTATAGCCTAGCAGTGTTTGAGAAGCACAATACTTTCAAAATGTAAAAAATTAATAGCAGCACATACTGTTATACATACTGTTATACATACATTTATAACGCCGCTCCTTAAGTAGTGAAACAAAAAACAACCATTGACACATAAAATCCCTAAAAGAGTGGAATTATCTCAGCTCCAGGGCAGAAGAAAATGTATGATTTAAGACTCACTGTGCTGGAAGAAACAATCGTGTAGAGCACATGTCATTCCCAGTGGGAGGCTGCTGCATTCATGACATCTCTTATAGTCATTCTTGCTTAAAAAAATTGTAAGTGGCTTCGTAGTGGGTGGCAGCAATAAAAGGTGGCAGAAACGTTCTGTATTTGTTTGCATTTGTTAGCCAACACAGTTGAAGGGGAAATCAGATGAATAAATATTAGCTGTTAGCTCATACGGTTAAGGCCGGGGTGGCAGACAAAGCAATGGGCCACCAGTGAAACATTTTTCTGCTTTTAATTCCTGTTTTGTTTTTTAGCCGAAAAGCACTCCAAGTGTGTTGATCAGCCTACTGCTTGAAAATTCTCTCACATACATACACACTCTGCTCCATCCTCAGATTCTTCAGCTCTTCACATCTCGGAGCACTCCGCATATTTTAGCATGTATATGAATCTCATGATTTTTAATGGTTCTAATTGGCTAGAGCTCATTGCTCTGGAGTGGGCTTTAATCTCTTGTGTGCCAAGGCCTCGCCTAACCAGCTGAGGCAAAATAAATGAATCAGTACTTGTCTACATTTAACTCATCCGTGTTCATCCACCACCCTGTTCTCTCTCTCTGCATGTGGCCTCCAACATCCATTTTCAAAGTAAATGTACTGTGAAAATTGGTATATTCATAATGACAGGAATGGAATGAAGAATTACCTGCTCACATCAATGCGACTGAGAAGACTTTCTTCAAGTGTTTGAAAAGCAGAAACCATGAATTTTGCTTGTCACTCAAGTATATTTATACTGAACTATTCTACAGTTAAACATTTTATATTTTGTGTTTTGGAAAAAAAAAAGTTTGCCCTGCAACTTCTATAGGCCATAAGCCTTTTCTTTTATCTTGCCTATAATGACACAGACTTCACCATGTTTAAACATTTCACAGTGGCAAGCAGCTTTAAGGTCATAATTACTGTGTTGCTTCTTCAAAGGAATATCTATTAACATGAACACAAAATTGATTTTCATCACTATAATCAATTTGGTGAAACTTGATACGAACGTGGAAAGGGCATAAAAAAGATATCCAGGATAGCATTTATTTTGACCCTTCTCTGAAATAAATGTATACTTACTCACTGTATGTGGTACAACAAAATCCATTAAAAAGCACATTGTTTTTCAACTTTAAAAAGTGTGTAAATCAGCTGTAGCTAAGGTTTTCTTATGAAGAAAATTATTAAAATTACTATAAAGTTCATCAAGATGTGATTTAAATTGTTTTCAAGATATCAAAAGTCGATGGCATTTTATTTAGAAGACTGATGGCATACTTGATTGAGGTCTTAACTCAGTCTTGCCAAAATCTTTAGTTACGACGTTTTAGTTTGAAGTTAGCTGCACGACATGGAACAGTACAGTAGCCATACTCATTTTACACATATCCTGTTGTTTCTTGCATTTTCCCTTTTTTTTGTTCATAGATTCTTTGTCTGACTTATGTTGTATGAGATCTGGAGATTTGCCACGGTTGAGGAGTTTGCATTGTTTTAAATTTGGTGGAACCTAGAGTAGCAACCAAACCTAATAGTTACAAAGAAAAGCCCATATCTCATAAGGGGCTTACTTTTTACAGCCCAAGCAATGTAGCATCCTCTTCCATTCACTTCTGTAGTGTAAATGAGTGACAGGTGTCATGGCACGCCCTCTTAATTTTCAAATCATTTGGGCTTAATTCATTCAGCCCACAGACTTTTGACCAATGACAACTGTAGTGTTACAGACTGTAGAGATGCTAAGAAGCTAACTTAGCAGATCTTAACGTGAGAAAAAATATCTATTAGATCCTTTCTCAAGTTAAAATTACTGCGATTGCAATGCCAATTCAGTCAGCCAGTTAATGTATATTTCCATTATGTGTATGCATCAAACTAAGATGTGCATCTTGGTCCATCTGTGACAAATCGCTCCACACCTGGAGAAGAAGACCAGCCACCATTGCATATATATATGGATGATCAAACCTTTGGCACGTACCAAAATCACAGAACTTTTTTTTGTTGTGATACTGCAAACTTGGAATTGCAATTGATTTTACTGAGTTAGATTTTAAGGGAGAATTTGAGAGTGAAAAAAATCTGTTTCAAAAAGCAATACGATTGAAATATATCAGTATTTTAATCAAAGCTTGCTGTTATTCTGAAGCTGATGGTTACACTGCTTTTTTCTTATCAACATGTTATTCTTGTGTCAAATGGCTCTCTGGCTGCCTTCTGTTCTGTGTATCTATGTTTTTCTTCTGTATGTGTGCGTGGGAAGCCTAGGTGTGGCTGAGAAAGTGAGACCATTAGCATGTTCTCACCATGTCACAACTGCTCTCCTCTGGGGGGAGGAAGGAGGGGGATGGCTGCTCAGTTTTTTCTGCAAACTCAAAATATGACCTATGTCTTCAAGTTACACAACATTATTTTATATTAATCCTGTAAAATGTTTTGGGCAGGGTCGACATTGGTGTAAAATTTTTGCTTCAACCTTTTATCTTCTTTTTTATTTATCCGACCTGCAAACTGCAGCATGTTTTTATTTAAAGTAATCTTAAAGACAGGATTGGTAATTTTCGAAAACTAGCTTGATTTTGAAAGTAGCATTCTCTCAGTGATCGTCTTCACCCACCCCCTCCCCTCTGTGCTCCCTCAAAAGCCACGCCCCTCACTTACATGCACTAGCGCCATTGGTCCAGAAGTGGATTTCAGCTAATGCTTTGAGTGTGTGCTCGTGCATGCATGGGGTAGAGAACGAGCAGGGATACAGGGAGGCATGATTGGTTCATAAAACTCGTACGGAGTGCAGACATTGGTTGAAGTTTTTACGTGCTTACAACTGCTACAGATGACGGATTTTCTTTGTTTCTTTTTCAGAGCACATGAATTATTAATTTCTGTCAGGACTTAAAGACAATTTCAACCAAAATCGTAAAAAGTGTATCTGAAGAAAATTACCAACCCTGCCTTTAACCCAGTAATCTCATAACTTTCTCTCCAGTCCATTTTTGGAGTCGTTATCAATTCACATTATTTTACCATAGACGGATTAAGAGATAGTGCCTCCCCGGCTCCCCTAGACAGACATGGGCTACTACAGTATTGCTGTTTTGCGCTTTCTCCCCTTATAGTTGAGGGACCCATGATGATGAATAGGCTTATATTCAGGCTATTCCTTTAGTATTTTTGGAAGGACTTTTTGGACCCTGCTATTGACATGAATTACTGAGCCCTTCGATTATGCAACATTTAAAGTTACAGCGACTTCACACAGAAGCTGTGGCTTAGGGGCCCCTAGAGCTCTTGGGCCCCTGCGCCTGTGCCCAGTAGGCCCGTGCGGTAATCCACCCTTGTATTTTGCGTTACATTTTCTGACCTAATTCTTTGTTACCTCTTTGCCAAATTATGCCTGAGATATCAGAATGCATCTTATATACCTCTCTTTTAAAATAAATGGTATGAAAGTGTAAGTTTTAGATACCTGCTCCAGCTAATACAACAGCGTGGCGTAGCCATCAATGATCCCTCACTGTTTAGCAGTTGACACTTCATTAACCCATTGGATCGAGGTCTCATAGTGTGATGTATGTCAGATACAGAGTCATGCTCACATCCCATCTGCTAAATGAATCATGGATTGAGCAGTTGGATATAGGGCAGCGCTATGGGTCATATTACATCCGCCCTGTGAGATATGTCTATGCATGACAGAAGGAGACAGTGTGGGAGGAGACTTGATTTGCTGTATAGAAAAATAACATTTTCTCACATATACTTGGATGCAGATGGATACATTTGCATTTGGAATTAGTATATGTGCTGAAACACAGGGGCACATAACAGCAGCATCAAGTGAAAAAAAAGTAAACCGAAGAGTAGGCCCCATTTTTTTCATGTTGGAGTTCAATGTTAACCCTAATGAGAAGAACACACAGCTCCAGGAAGTTATTTCTGTTCAAAGAATGTATTATCCGAAGTGATGAGGACCGTTTTTGAGGTCGCTCCTGCTGGAAAACACTCAAGACGCCTGTGTGTGCCCGCCCCAAAAAGTCTCTCTTCTGTTCTAATTGCTGCTTCCTAAAGTGCTGGTAGCTGACAGTTTCACACCGGGTTTGACAAGAGGAAGGGAAGAAGTGGGGTAAAGATGTGATGAAGGGTGTGAAGAAAGAAAGGAAGGTGGGTGGGTGGGAAAAAAAAAAGAGAGGGTGAAGTTTATTCTTACAGACTGAATGTCAATACTGTTCCAGGGTAGTGCCGCCTGCTGCAGTTTTCCTCTGAATCTACCTGTGTGTTTATGAGCACAGCAGCACCCTGCTACTGCCTTTATTCATCTTATTAATCCTTACTGTTTTAAACATCACACTCCTCTACATGTTCCCACTCTACTATTTTACTGTGTCGTACAACATATCCAATCTCCTAAAGAATATTAGTTCTGGACTGTTTCCGGTTTAACAGAAGATAGAAGAAAATATTCTGCAAAGAAACACCTCAACAACACATTACACCTCAATGCACAACAACACAGCTTCCATGTGGACGTTTGCATGTGCACAACCCCATTGGCTAGATCATTAAATGTTATAAAGAATCTTGATGGACAAAGTCAGCTATGAATAAGTATAGCCTTATCTTCCAGGATACAGTAAAAATAACATTATGAAGATTGCAATTCTTCTACAACCATGGCAGAATCCTTAAAAAGTTTACCTCTGGTCATATTCTATTTCACATACAGATTTTCTATTTCAGTGATGTGATGATTTAGGCAGTTCAAGTTATATTTAAAAATGTCATATACACATGTTTCTGCTTTGCTGGGAGGTTTTGATTCACATCTTTTGTGAGTCATATAGTTACTCAAGTGATAATACCTCATAAAACCCTACTTTAAAAAACGGAACCATCCCTTTTAAGTCTTTGGATGATATTTTTAAAGACAGTTGCGCACCACATCTGGCCCCAGGGAACAATCACAAGTCAGTTGCTACACTCTGTTTAACTACCATTGATCCACAGAGCCCAATCTGACCACTGCCTGCAGGGCTTCAACCCAGCTGCCAGTCTCTGTATGTGGACAGCTTTGATCAATACAGTTTATGGCTCTGGGGTTCAGCTGGTGACTCTATACCTGCATACTCCCATGCACTCTAACAAATGATTTGTAACTGCTGTGGGCACCAAAGCACCACAATGTGTAAGTAAAAGGATTAGTGGGTGGTTTAGTTTCTGTGTATATTTGTATGCATTGTTTTATTGAAAGAACTATCAGTACTTTGTTATGTCTTTACAGAGAGAGAATGCAATCATTGAGAAAGTGTTTGCAAAAAGGTCAACAACACCACAGGCCAATGACTGAAGTGTGTGTATTTTGGAGGAAGCACTATTCGTCAAGTGTAACGGGAACAGCTCGTGTAAATGTGCGGCAGTACTTGGTGACTAATTGCATATTATCTGTTCAGTCCCTTGAGATGCATTATACTTTATGTAAACATCACCACTGGGAATTTGTCGTTTGTTACCTCCCTCTCATTTTCACCAGCCTAAATCTTTACACTCATTTTCTTTCCTTTCCTTTTCTGTTCTTTCCGAGTCAATATCATTTTTGGAATAAGCCAATTTAGTAGAATTTGCAGCAACTGTAAGCGTGAGTATTCCTCACCAGAGAAGATGTGTCCAAAAGCACTCCCTTGATTATCTATTTAACATTCCTGATAACATTGCAAGCAATATGTAGTGTTCATCTCACGGATAAATTGGCAGAAATAATCAAGACTTTTGAAGTCATTATTTAAAAAAATAATGATCATTAAAGTCGTTCAAGTGGTTGAGATCTATTTTCTGTGAAGGATAAACTCTATGATTCATATGGTTTCTGTCAGTCGGTGACATCGTCACAAGAATTTGCTTTTTTTTTTTTTTTTCTACAATCAATTGGGGTTTTTTCTACTTTGTCGCCCATCAGTCTTTATTGGAATGTGTGGACTGGATTGATGGGTGTTTCAGACTGTGCATATTGCAGCAAGAAGGTTCCTGGTTCCCTGGCCTGACAGGGGCCTTTATGAGTGGAGTTTGAATGTACTCCCCGTGCTTGTTTCTGTGTGTTAGCAGTGTGAAAGACTGCATCTTTGGCCAGGGTGGAACACACCTTTCTCCCAATGACAGGTCGGATTTGCTCCACGCAGAATTAGCTATATTGATAATGGACAGATGACATTCTCTCCATGGAAAACCAGGTCTATTCAGATGACAATAATTGCAGCAAGAAGTTAACTTGATACGAGAGTCACAGTCCTGCAGTTATGAGAGCAAATATTTGTGTTTGCAGTCTAGGGTGTAAGTCATAAGCATCTCTTTCTCTTTCAGCAATTTCTATGTGTTGATTAAGATCCCCTCTTTTAATACTAATAAGAAAAAAAGTGTGTGTTTGTATTGTGCATAATCTATGTCCACAAAACCCCAAAAATGACAGATGTAAATGAGTCCAGAGTGCCAGAGGGAAACTAACATAATGAACGCCCACAGGCAGCAGATGCAACAGGGTGAACACCGCTGTCCACTGGAGCTTCCGGTGAATGATGGTCTAGTTAGCAGCAGTCTGACTCATTCCTTCTTTCTGTTCAAATGGAAACACAGTGTGTAGCTTTTTGTCTGACATTGGTTTGGTTTGTATTAGGTCAAACTGTTCTTCAAATAATATTTGATGTGCTACTTTTAATGCACTCTGCTTTTTCTTTCCACTCGTGGGGATGTTTGATTGTCATACTTTCCATCTATTTTGCATTAGTGTTATGGTTCTGACCGTATGACGAGATCATTGGCATTTGCCAAATTTGTGGCTGTACTTTGTGAATATGTGTGTGTGCTTTGTATGAGTGTGTGTGTGTGTGTGTGTGTGTGTGTGTGTGTGTGTGTGTGTGTGTGTGTGTGTGTGTGTATGCATGTCAGTATCAATGTGTTTTATTCCTTCAGTTTGATTGCCCATATTTGTGGCTTTATAGATGATGTCAGCATTGCGTGCCTTGTGTGCTTGTGTTGACGTTGTGTTTGAATGTGTGTGTGTGTGTGTGTGTGTGTGTGTGTGTGTATGTGCCTGTATGTGCATATGTGTGGGTGTTTGGAGCCGGCATGAGGCAGGTTTCGGGGGCCAGCGTGGTGTGGCCTTCCTCCAAAGCCCTGTGGCTGTTGAACTTTTATGGAGAGTCAAGCACTGCACAGACCTTTCAGTCTTCACGATCTACATCGCAAACACACACACACACACACAAATGCGCACACACACATAACCAGCAGCCCAGCCTTCATTAGAAGCGCCACCAGTAGCCAAGCCTGCAGCCTGACACTTCAAAGAACACTCTCTCTCCCTCTGCCCCCTCTCTATTCTGTGCTCGCTCTTTAATTTCTGGGGCTTGTTTTCTTCCTCTGCTGCTTTATGGTTTGCCTAATAATTCCCCTCTCTCGTCTACAATTTCTCCTGCTTATTTTCCTCCGTTCTGTCATGAGAATGTTTTCTTCACTAAACTTGAGGGGAAACACTGATCTTTTAAAGCAGTACCAGAACAAAGATCTTACTTTGTGTTTAAAACACTTACCTTTATTTACTTGTAGTCTCCAAAGTTAGCTTTAAAAACGTTGTAGTGTGCTTCTCTTTAGAGGATGGCTGGATTCACTGCAGTCTCTGCCTGCTCATACCAAAAAACTTCAAAACCCATTCATTTATCATTAATTGCTAAAGGCATAGTTATTCTTTCATTATTTGGACTTTGATTAAAAAGAATAAATCTGGGACATCCACTCAATTATCACAACAGGATCCTGATAATTTGGAATGGCTATATGCAGGGTCTGACAGACCATGGTTGTTTAAAATGTAGGTGTGAGGTAATTAGGGGTGTAAGGGTGTTTGTGTTCTTCCTTTACTGCCATGGTTCGGATGTCGTGGTTTGGTCATGCAGTCATTCGATTAATATACTTAGTTGAGGAGAAAAGGCAATCACACATGGCAGTACGCACAACTCAATCCAGTTTGCGGTAATGCTCATAACTGTTTGCTGCTTTTAAACAACAGATGAAGAAGAAGCAGACACAACAAACACACTGAGAAGTTCAGTAATATACGGTAGCAGCCTGACACAGCAGAGCTACAAGACCAACCTGCATCAGTTGTTTGGAGAAGCTTCGGGTTCCCAGTGCAATATTTCATTAGAAACACATTAAACATGCTAGCAGTAAACGTCATCACTGAGAGATGCTGACCACCGGAGCTAGGTGAGAGAAAACAGGTGTCCAACAACTTATCCCGCTGTTTTTAAAAAGTCTCTGATTGTGAAAGCAGAGAAGGTAGAAGACAGCACATGCAGTAGTAGAGGACCCAGGCTTAAAGTGTGTATTAAAAGTGCTCAAGCTTTTCTTACAATGTAGTATCACGTGTACACATGAACCGGTCCGTGGTCTCTACTTTTAATGGCGTGATTGAGCATAACCGCTGAACCAGCTGTTCACTAATCACTATGTGACCGCACACTTCATCAATCATAAATATGATACATCTCTCCTAAAGGCACATATTTCATTTTGTATTATATTTGAAATTGTATTCATTTTATATTTTCAAATCAGGAGATGTTATTCTTTTCTTTGTTGCTCTTTGTTTTGCCTCTTTTTTTGTTAAAAGTTTAATTCACTATGGGCTGTACCAACTATCAGGTAGATCTAAATAACATAAGATGCAACAAACTGTAACTTGCATTACTGTCAGTTCAAATAAGATAAATCTTTTCCTGTGACTTTTTGTTGCTTTATTCCTGTTGAACCGAACTTGTACTGAACCATGACCCCAACAACGAGGTACAAACGGAACTGCGACCCCTGTGTAGCCTACCATTACGCTCAAACATATTATAGCTAATTTAGATATAGCCATCTCATTTCCAAGGGAAATTTGCTTGCCCTGTTGGCAGATATTCTCACTCTTTGTAAGCAGTTCAGGCCTTATTTTTTGTGTTTTATATCTTAATAAATCATTTTTATCTGTGTATTTAGTTATTTTTGATTAAGATTATATTAGCATACATTAGAATTTGTGCAGTGTGGATGGGCAATGACCCAAAAGAACAGGGCACTCGGTGATGTTAAAGTTGAGCTTTAACCAGTTATGATGAGATTTGTGTTGCCACTTGGAAAACCTAATCGTGAACATGTCTTTGCTTTGGCCTCCACAAGTATAAAAACCCGAAAATGGCCATTTCAGAATTGGAGCATTGTACCTGCTGGATTTGATAACCTTGCTCAAATCTTTCTCATTTTATTCTTTCAGTTTCCTGCGATAAACATTGGTCACACTGATAAAAGAGTCTGGACAGGGTGTTGTACTTTGATTATTTGGCTGGATTCATTTTGCTGTTCCTGAATTTGACTTTCTCATCCTCATGCCAGAGGTCAAAACAAAAAGTATAGAGATGCAGGATTTTCATCACTGGTCAAGCTGTTTTTATGTCTTTCACAAACAAACACATACCAACATGTTTTTTTTCTTCTTACTGTTCTACAGTTTTCTCATGTTCTCCTGTCTCGCTGCTATTTTTATATCATGTGTGTCTTTCTGTTTTATACAGTTACAGTAAACATGCAAGCACACACACACACACACACACGCACGCACGCACGCACGCACGCACGCACGCACGCACGCACGCACACACACACACACACACACACACACACACAGAGATAGAGACATGCTCACAAGCTTAGCTCTGTACATTTCTTTAGAAGGGAAGCAGTGGGGTGACGGAGCCCTATTTGGCTGCTCACCAGATCCCAGATATTGATTGATCCTCGTGTGGATTATTCCAGAGGAAATACAGCCCCACTGCAAGTGCTGCAGCCACATTTAATACGCTTAAGTTGTATTCCCCCAAGGGCCAGTTTCAATAGGAGTGGACAGATAATGCACATCATGATTCTGCATGCAGCAAAGTTTTTCTGATGGATTTTTCTGCTTGATTCATCCATTGATGAGTCACAGTTGTGCATGATAAGAAGCCTGGCTAAGCATAAAACAGGCTCCCAAGCTGGATAGTGATGAGGAGAGATAAAGGGATGAGGATTTTAGTTAAAGTAGGGCTGTCAAACAAAAACAAAAAATCGTGATTAATCGCTAGATTTTAATAATTAAACGTGATTATTAACATTTTTAATCGCAGGTTTGAAATTCCATTATTTTGCATTTAAAAATACAAATTGTGAAAGCTTTTATATAGATTTTGTTGTTCTGTCTTAAGCGGAGAGTACTTTACTTGCAGTTTGAATTCAACCCTGCTTTCATTTTGAAATAAAGTAAGGACCTTCCGGTAGATTGAAGATTACGATTACTTACCCACAGAAAAAGGAACTAGTTACTGATCAAAGACTTAATGAAAACAGCTCAAAAGGAACGGTAAAACAGTTAAATGAGACATACAAAGACGCAGCAGTGTCGTTCTTTTCCATCACTGTGACTACAGGGAGACCCTGCTGAGGATTATCCACGGTGCGCCTAAAGGGACAAAATAGCATGTGATTAATCGAGTTAAAAAAAATCATGCTTTTATTTCAGACCTGAATTTATTACAATTGGCTAGTTAATGCTGACAAAGTAAAGTAAAAAAAGTACATCTTTCTCAAAAGTGCTCATGAGCATTGTTCAGCCTTGAGCCAGTCGCCATGTGGTCTCCAGCTGTGTGTATTCCTTCACAGTAACTTTCAGACTAAGGGAAAATCTGTGTCTGGCATTGACTCTGGGAGACCCCATGCAAGTGTGCGTATGTGTGCATGTGTGTGTAGGTGTATCTAATAGGGGGTAGCCCTGTGACATGCTGCATTTCTGTTTTCCCACTCACAAACACACCTTAGGGTATTATAGTTCTGCTAATTGTACAGAATGCTTAGTCAAAGGCCTGTTTCTATGAGAGCGAAAGATGGGGGAGAAAATGGCTCTGAATTAGCTCAACTTTGAAAGTTTGGCCACTATTCCCCATTTTTTTCAATAACATTCCCCATCTCAGCCCCCAGCCAGAGGTGGTTTTGTGTGGTGTGTGTGTGATTGTATTGTTGTGTATGAGTGCAAGAGCTTGAGGGTCTGGCACTAAGATGTCCAATTAAAACCAGTGCCGGCAGCAACGGACCAATGGGAGCAGGGCGCCAATGCACTTCTCCACTGTCGATGTAGTAACGCAAACCAGATGGGCAGTGTGTGTGTATATGTGTGTGTGTGTGTGTGTTTGTGTGTGTGTGTGCATTTGTGTTGGCTAAAGTCTACTAGATGTTTTTTCGTAAATGCCTATTCGCTGATACACACTTTCTGCTTGTGCATGTAATGAACGTCTTTACCTTTTTGGAAAAAGAGATGCAGAGCTTGCAGATTTTTTTGTGTGAGAAGCAAAAAGTATAAGAAAGGTTCAGATAAGAACATGGTGACACATGGCTTTCCCTTCTTCCCCAGCTATTCACTGTGAGCCACAATAGGCCCCAAGTCGCTTGTTCCTGAAATATAAACACATGCATTCACATTGTGCTTACTGAAGTCTTTTCTGGACTTTGGCAGGGGGGAATTCTGATATCCCCTTTAAAAATCGTCATCCAGCGCTTAGCATGGAGTTTGATTGCATTCAAGGTTAGCAAAATGCTCTCAAGATTTTTGTCTAAATACTTTTTTCTTTCATGTATGTAGATTGTTTTAGAGCTAAAATAAACAGAATGAAAGAAATGCAGGGTCTACATTAAAAAAACAAAACGAAAAAGATTTTGTTTTGTGACTTTTGAAGGAAAATACTGGCTGGAAAGTACAAGGAATCATCCTATGACTTCAAATGGAACATAAACAGGTTTCAAATTGATCAAGCCACAAACAGGCTCAGGAAAAAAAAAAAAGAACAAAAAAACGACAATGTTACAAATTCCTGGAACATTATAACTGATTTGTATACAACTTGATCAGCTTTGTTCAAACTGCAATATCACAACAACAGAATGAATTGCCAAGACCTTTCTTAGAGACATTCAACCAGGGGATGAATCCTGTTGCTCAGTGGCAGATGCAGTTGTCTCTTAACCTTCTGGGGGTTTGATCCCAAGCTCCTGCTTCACATGTCGAAATGTCCTTGGGCAAGACACTGGACCCTTAATTGCTGCTAAGCCGCTGTCTTGTGAATGTGTGTGAATGGAATAGTACCATTGGATGGTTGGGCACTCTATTCACAGCCTCTGCCATCAGTGTGTGAATGTGCTGTGTATGGGTGAAGGTGACGTGTAGTGTAAAAGCACTTTGAGTAGTCAGAAGACTAGAAAAGCGCTATACAAGCTCAGTCCATTTACCAAACAGCAAAACCGAAAATTGTTTCTGATTTTGATTCTGTTCATAATGATGACTATGTTGATTCATTATCTCCTCTTACAACATGTACTCACAGCATTATTTACATAATAGTTCCCTAAAATTCTTTACGCCGATATGTCCCTTTAGCTATTTGATGTTTTAAAGAAAGACTTCTGGGGTCTAAGTTGTTCTGTATGTTTATTGATTCCCCTCATTGAAGGGTTCACTGATTGTGGCAGATTTCATTAGATGATCGATGGTTTAAGAGGTATAGATTGAGGAGCAGTTCAAGCATGAAGAAAGAAACAAAGTATGTATGGAAAGAAGTAGCAACCTCTCCTGTGATCACCGGGAGAACTTGTGCAGAGGATGATGCAGAGCTGGGTGTACAGAAAGAGACAGGCGTTGAAAAGGAGGGAGAAGGATGAATGGAGACAGATAGAAAGTGACAGTCAGACAAAGGGGCGGAGGGATTTTAGACTTCATCCTCAGTCTGTGGTTTCTCATGATGAATTTGAGCTGGAGACGAGTACCTGTGAGATTGCGAAATTGGAATTTGTTATTATTGATTTTGCGTCTGCCTTTTCGGTAAATGATGTCTTCTGCATTGGTGCAAGTGGATGTTTCTTAAAGGTGGTGACTAGTTTTATCTTGACCATTTCAACATATGAGCTGAATGGTGTCTATTTGTACATTCAGTTAATGAGATATTGATCAGAGCATACCATGATTCCATCAAGGTATATCATGGGATATTGGCTTTGTATAAGGGTGTGTTTGCACGTGTGTATGTGTGTTTGTGTTTGTGTGTGTGTGTGTGTGTGTGTGTGCATGCTTGCAGGTGGCATGTTTGCATTCATGCAATGTCGTAGCATTGATTTAGGAGTAATGGTCATAAACTGTGTTTTCCTTTTCAATAAATGTGAGTGCAAAACAGTACCATCTGTGCAAAACTGTCTTAAGTGGCATCATTGAGGTTGAAATCCTCACTGATGAGAGATTTAATTATTCAAAATAAGAGATTATAAAAGGAAAGGGAGAAGGGTTTAGTGCCATTTTGAGGAGAGCTGAGACTGAAAACTGCTCCCCTGACCTTCACTTTGCGGGTGAGCAGAGATGCCCACAGTGGATAAAGGGCTGGCACTTGAGACAGTATTTCATTTGTCTGTTATGGAATATTGTAGAAACATGGCATTTGATTTTGCTGGACACTGTGCACGTGACCCACTTCGAAATATAAGAACAAAGCTCATAAAATTGTAGACAAACTCAAGTCTTTTTTTCAGGCATTGATACACTCATATTATAAATATCATATTCCATTAATGGCCATTACTCTTTCAATAGATCCCCATATCTTCCTAACAAACTTCTCTTCTCTGTATTTCTCGCCCATTAGGGGCTAAAAACAGCTGCCTTCTGTCAACAGCTATGATATGAAAGCTGTGACATTGATCCAAAACAGTTAAGTTGTGGATCAGACAGCTGAAGCAAGCTTAATAGTACCTAAGGGTGCATCCGAATTGGCTGATAATACTTCACCATTGTCACATAAGTTTTCACATAGACCACTTGAAACCTGGAAACCCCAGCTTATCTGTTACATCAGAACTGCGTGGACGGGTTTTTATCCAATTTGATTAACAGTGTTGAAAGCATGCTGCAAATAAGTTCATGACATCATGCTGTGTCATTTAAGTAAAAAACAAAAACAAACATAAATCTCTCAGAAAAAAAGTGTTTTTCTGTCTTCTGTAAGTTTGTGCTGAGAATCATGCCCTGCAGAACACACATAATCACACTGTGATTTCAACAAAGACAGTGCTATACTTGTTCTTCTAAACCTATACAATACTATGTGTGTTGACAACCCTGATCAACCATGTGCAGTAAGAAAGCATCTGGTGTGACTGTAGAGAGCACAACACACATCAGCTAGCAGATTGATCTATACATATCCAGCCCAGAGTTGTAGTGAGCATACCCCTATAAGAGAAGGAATCCTGTTACGTTTCCTTTATGGGGAATGCAGATCCCAACAGGGAATTGTTGGGGACCTTCTGACTCTTGCAATAAACTCTGCATATTTGGTAATAACAAGTGACAGCATTTTCTGAACTAGGTTACCTTTAGGAGGCAATGCAGAGAGGAGGCTTTTCACCCACACATATTAAAGTAACTGAAAGAAGGTCTCCTGTGCTTATGAGTTGATTTAAAAAAAAAATCAAAGAAATATTTTATTCCATAAAAATCAACATCCCCTCATCCTGTCAACTGCTGCACACCCCTTTCAGCTTATTATCCTGCTAGGTTTCAGAGTTTCCGACAAGCTTGACTGTAAATCCCAAAGCTTTATGGGAATCCTCTGTTAATTAGGATTCACCTAGTGCAAGGCAGATTTCTTTTCTGAATCTGGCTTTTCTGTGTGGAAACAAGTGCTTGTTGAGCTAATGGAACAGAGAGTTTTAGTCTCTAAGCACGTTTCAATCCTGCAGTGGAAGTGCACTGTAAGCCTCGGGCCCCCACGGCTTTATACCTGCTGCCTCCACATCACTGCTCTGAGGTAGCTGCCCACACACATTTACTACTTGTGTAGAAAAGACAGAAGACGTATTGTGGTGATGCTGTGGTGCATAGAAATGTTGGCAACCAGTAATTTCCATTAAACAGTTGGAATTTGTAGGCTGTTCTTTTTGTTTGATGAAGGAGTTATTGATCAAACATGAACTGCATGCTGAAAATTAAATTGATTAATGGTTAAGTGTAAGTAGATCTGCATAAACGGTGAATCATAGCAGTGCAGGAGGAAAACGTGTTTCCCTGCTGCACAAACTATAGCCTTAAGCCTACCCACACTATAGGTATTTCCCAAAATAGCTATATCTATGAAACACTGAGTGTATTTGTGCAGATCAATGGCCTCCTTCTTCTGTTTACCTCGGAATAAAAGGATGCCGGGATTAAGCCACCCATTCCTTTCCTTCCAAATCAGAGATTGTGAATGAAAGAAAGAGAGATGGAGAGAGTGATAAAGACATAAAAAGTCCCAGAGGAGAAAAAGTGTACCAGCCAGTTAATGAGAATCCTGGCTGGAATGCAAACGGGAATTGATTAACGCTGCTGAAGCGTCAGGGGATATTTAACTCTGACAGGAGGACAATGTGTGTTTGTTCGCGTGGGCAAGGATATGTGTTTATCCTATGGTGAAAAGGCTGTCTCGTCCATCCTGTGTTCTTGTCACTAAATGAACAATCTCTAATTATATTTTTGTCAGGACCGATGGTCTTTTAAGGTTTTTGCCCACATACATTTTAATTTCTTCCTACACCAAGGACAACCAGTGGAAGAATAGGTTGTGTGCAAACTATGTGATGCCTATTGTGTTAGCTCTGTCATTTCATGTTAGCAGGAGCTAGCTATGTCTCCTGAGGGACCTGGTGTGACATTTAGACATGGGAATGGAGCAGGGCCCCTGATGATCAATTTGCTCCTTTGTGCCTCAGCAAATATGTCTAGCCCTTAGACCAAGACAGTACACCAAGATGGTTTCTCTAGAGTGTGTGCCTGTGGGAAAACCTCTCATTTAATTATTCAGTTAATTACCTGTACACAGATAACGAAAACACACATCACAGGTAGCAAATCAGACTTTAAAAAATATATATTTCAATAATGAGGCAAGTGTGACAAAAACAATGAGTCATAGTGAAAGTGTATGCCCAAATTTAAGGTAGCACCAGTTTGACCTTTAAATAATTTGTCAAACAGATCTTTGAAAGAATACTATCACTTGATTAGCATCCAACCATGCCAGTGACACCCTCCCTCCCCACCCCCTTCAAAGCTAACAGCCCTTTTAAAGTTAACAAAGAAGCCTTCAGCTCCTATTTGTGGATGGATAACTCATTTGAAGGTCTGTAAGTGTCTTGTGCGGTCTGATCCTTGGGAATTAGCAGCAATCAAGCAGCCTTACTGATGTTAATTTGAAACAACTTAACAGGGTTAGCCTAGCTAGTGCCGGCCCCTCCAATAGAGAGCAGTGGAAGTCACTGAAACAGCTCCTAATTTCAAAAAGTAGCTACTCTAAAAAAATCTATTTTCAATGAGGACACTTTTGTGTTGTCTTTTTAAGTTATTTAAGCTTATGTAGTTTGTGCCTGGACAGTTGGAGAATAGCATGTACCTTGTTGGTTGTGTGTCCTTATTTAAACTGGACTGTTGTGTTTTTACAAGCTCTGTCTGTTAACAGTATGAAGAGTCCACCGGATGTTTAAATGCTTTTCCAAATTCATTCTGTAAATAAACTTTCACATATCTCCAGTACAGCTTTCCAGTCATGAGTCATTATTTTTCTGCATCACAGACTACAAGCATTTGGTGGCTTATGTGGGAAGTTGGTGAAATCTAGACCAGACACCTGTAGTATTTTACGAGGGGGAAACACATACTTCAGAAACCAATAATGAGTTAAGAAAACTATGTCTGGATAAACTTTGTGTCACAGGAAAGCTTGAATGGTTTCAGAGCAAATTTATCAGCATGCCAAATTTATCCAATTGTGGTAAAGTGAGAAAAATGGTCAGAAAGTAATTTTGCATTTTTAAGAATCTTTTTAAGGTAGACTGACTTTGTTTCAGGTACATTTTGTCTACTATTTGGTGTTTTTGAGACCAAACAAACATAGCTCTTAATCAGACCATGCAATGATCACAGATAATTACTGTTTTCTTGGAAAATTAAGTTTTGTCCCCTAGGAAAACCGGTCTGATAGATGTTTGCTTGTCTGACTGCATGGAATGGCCTTGATTTACTGAAACTAACTTGGCATCTCCTAATTAAATAAATAATCTTTTTTAGTTAACATTGCATTGTTAAAAATATTACGACGATCAAGAAACTAATTCTGTTGGCCGTTAACAGCAATTTCAGTTATGCCCATTCCAGTTAAACTGTGAGAAATTGCCCCTTCAATTGCTACAGGGGCCATGGACAGACAGATTCTTGCAATAAAGCAGGGATCGAACAGGATCAATGTTTTGAAGAGGAAGTTGGAGTGAAATGAAAGCTTTACATTTGGCATCCTATCCATGTTCCAACATTACCTGTTGTAATACTCTTTTTGATGGCTGACAAATATAATTGTTGAAGTGTAAAAGATTGTTGTCGTAAAAGAAGGCAAAATCAGTTTGCTTGTTAGTTTAGCTTAACCTCAGAGATAAAGTGAGGAGCATGCAGTAGAGGTTCTTCCCCAGTGAAATGAGATTCGGGCATCTGATGTTTCTCTGCTGCCTCCCTTTAGAGGTTTTCTAGTGTAGACCTCAGAGGGTAGGCCCAGAACACACTGGAGGGATTTTATAGCTCATCTGGTCTGAGGAAGCCTCAGGATCCCCCTCAGGATCCCCCTCAAGGTAACAAGAGCTGTACCTGGAATACCTTTCCCAGTATGCTACCACCATACCTGAACAAAGATAAGCAGTAGACCATGGAGAGATGGAAATACAACAATCAATTGTGTGAAGAAATCTATGCAGGTTTAAAAAAGTAAACCCACTATTTACTTATAAAGGGATCCTGATTGAGAGCTGACACAATTTAAAACATTTATACACTTTTCACTGACTCACCTCACCTTAAACTTGCCTTGTGCAAAAGGATGACTGACAAAACAGCCTCACAATATTTCCTCACCCACATGCACAGACACACATTTGATAGCTTGGTGCTTCGGTTATCTGACTCTCCTGTAGGACATTAATGGCTATTAACCAACCGCTGGTATTTACTCAGCACCCATTAGATCTGATTGTTAGCCTGTGTGGCTAATTAGCATTCCCCAGCTGGCTCTTTCACTCTGTTATTAGACTCTCTTGTCTACCAGCTGCTACGCTAGCAAATGCATCTCTTCAGTGATGTGCATCGAACCCCATTGACATCCATGTTTAGCTCCTTGGCTATTAGCAGCATTACTTATTATGTTTCACACAAGCACAGCCAGTTTGTGTTCTCAAGATGTTGTCATTTATAGGTTTCTAGCATCAGATTGCACATCATGAAACCAGAGACCCTGTCTGTAAATTATCTAAACATTAAATATATCAAGAGGGAAAATCCCAGTATTCTCCACCAGCACAACCATCTCTGGTGTTGGTCAGAGCTATTGTTTGTCACATTAGCAGGTGTCTGTGCCACATGTCTCCTTTCTCACATAAACACTGCAAAACAGATCAAACCAAGATCAAACCAATGCAAATCAAACAGGTGGTAGACAGTTTGGATAATAACACCCTCGCAGAAAATGGATCATTGATGTGAAGGGAAACATCTGAAACAAAGTGTTTATACAGTCTTTTTTCAAAGGATGTAAGTGTTATTTGAGGTGATGATGTGCTTGTTTTCCCCGGTTTGTATTAAAGGTACATTTTAACACATTTAAACTGAGACTGAGCTAAATCACATCTAGAGACCTACTGAGGGAAAAAAGCTGCATTTGTTTCCTTCACACATTTTGCACATATTAGACAGCTTTTGTTCAAATGCTCAAGTGAACTGACTGAGGGACTGACTCACCAAAGGATTGCTTGGCTGTTGCGCCCGCTTAACCTCTGCAAATGATAAAAAACAAAAAAACACACACATAAAGGGTTAAATGCACACCTAATTAAATGCAGAGCAAACAGTATCTTTGTGCGCTGGTGCTGATTGTGCGTATTTATATGATACATTAAGCATCAGTCATTTGAAGAAAAAAAGCCGCTTTCTATGCAAATTGGCCTCATTGGAAAAAGCGTCTAATTCACAAATACCAACACTGATAGCCTCGCACAGAGTGCGGATGACCATCTGTTGAGACTAGGTGGTACCTGGGCAGCAGTATTTATGAGGTGTCACGCGCAAATGTTGTCCTTTTACCCATTATTGTTCAAATATAAAAAAGGAGTTCACTTTCAAATAAAACCTTATGATTAAGTGAGATGAAAATGTAATTAATGTGTACAAATACTTCAAATGTGAATTTGCACAGCCACAATGTAGATTTCTGCTGCTCTATAAAGATGCTCACACCTGTGTTTATTATATCCACTCAGTGCTAAAGTGTATACTTTGGTGTTGTTGTTTTGTGTCACCAGTGTTTAGACAGGCCTATTAGTGCGTTGGCGTGGCTTTGCGTTACGTTATATGTCTGCACCTCCAGGGATAATGGGGGCCCCCAGTCTCGGGCAGCCTTATTTTGGGGGTCGTAAGCTGAAAAGTTAGGACACTTCTGGACTGAGAGGCTATGGTGCCTAAAAAAATGTAAAAGAGATATTCAGTATGAGAAGAAAATGTCACTTTTCTATATTTTGCCCATTTCCACACTCATCGGCCTTTTTCTGTCCATCTCGACACAGAGCTGTTTTGTTATGAGGTTTCCCATCTTGTTTGTTTCTTATTGTTTAGATTTTCATTTGTCAATTATTCTTTCCCTAGCTTTCTCCGTCCATTTTTATTTCCATCTGCTTCTTTTTCCCCTGGCCCTTCCTGGTGTTCCCTCATTAACAGAGGCCCGCCGATGGCTACATCCTGCCACACTGCTCCATGATGGCTGTGAAGGGACACATGAGCATACAGTATGTGTGTGATTTGGAGTATTTGAGATTTGGCTTGTTTATCTGTTGGCATAGAAAGTACAACAAATAAAACCTACATTAATTCTAACCTGTCCCCTAACTTGTCTGATGCAAGTATATGCATTTCAAAAAGAAGACTCCCCTACTCTTTTCACAAACTATGTAGAATGATCACTTACATAAGAGTGCAGCACATCTAGGCAGGACTTTGCTTTTTATATCTAATCCCGGTTTCAGAGTAAAGTTTACTGATGAGTTGAATTAAGAACGCACCCAGCCAATGAGAGTACTTCTTGTTGTTTGAAAGGCATGCCATTGGTCAAACTGATCATTTTGAGACACATGATATTCTTGCTGCATCTCTGCGTGTGTGTGTGTGTGTTTGTGTAATTACAGCCATATGTGTACACATTCCTGTACTGTACGTAACATCAACACATTTGCAGCTCACGATGCCTAAACACAGAGATGCCGACCTCATCGCCATAGAAACCGAAATGAAACCAACAAGAAGAGGCTGCTCTTTCAAGAGTGTAAACATTTTTTTTGTTGTCATGGAGAAATGGACACTGTTTGCATGCCATGTATTTGTTCTGATTTTCATTCTGCCCCACACTCTCTGTGTGTGAGAGAGTTAAAATGTGTTGCCCGAGGTTGTGTGAGAGAAAGCAAGAGAAGGTCTGGGGTGTTGTAACATATTAATACTAGCAATAATTAATGGCAGTCACAGTGTGGGTGTCATGAATAGGTGGAGAAATGCTCCCGCAGACTGGACTGTGGAGTTTGTGGTTTAGAGTGCGTCGGGTTCTGGCTTTGTCTTGACGTGTAGGTCTGGGAAAGGTTATGCAGGGTTGCTGTTCAATAACTGTTTGTTCTTGTTTGGGTTTTTCCTGCACGCTTGAACTTTGTGACAAAGACATCACCGCTAGGCAAAGACTGTCGAAAAGGAGCTTATGTTTGAAGATTAAAGTTTGCTGTTTTTGCATTTGCAACTCCTTCTTACAGATGATTTCTAAAAGTCTCCCTCTCTCACTCCGTTTTTTTCTTTCTGATGTCGGAAGGGGCCAAACAACACAGACCTCGGGTTCTTGTACAGCTACAGAGAAAGTTTTGAGTCATCCAACACTTAATATCCACAAGGCATTCTTTGAGATTGGCAAAGCTTTTAGAGTAACTGGGGTTTATGGGCTCTCTCTCTCTCCCTCCCTCACACACATTTGCTGCCTCCCTCACTCTCCCCTTCTGAGAAGCTATTGGAGCCTATAGCCATGGCTTATTTGCTTGGTATAATGGGGCTGCTCTTTGCCAGAGGACAGGCTTGGCTGGAAGGAGAGACCAGAGGAGAGGAGAAAGTGGAGTCTAGGGAGGGAGGCAAAGCAGAGGTCGGCTTAGGAAAGACTGCTGTTTTCATCCTAAGGTTTCCCAGATCTGTATTCTAATGACTGTATATAAGTGTGTGCGTATGTGTGTGTGTGTGTGTGTGTGTGTGCGTGTATGGGCATGATGTGGACATGTGTATTCATGAAGCAGTGGTCACAAGCGGCAGCCAAGTTGAGATTGAGGGGTAGTTTGCACTAAGAACCAGACAAAACGCAGCACACACCAGACATTACACCAACCTCAGAGCCCCACTTTTTAAATTAACTTTTAAACTGAGAAAAAAAGTTGTTTATTACTCGTTTTATACCGTTTGAGGTACAAAATCTGATCATACAGTCAGTCAAAGCATATATCTTATTTGAAAGAAAAACAGGTCCCTGAAGGTAGACAAGTAACTTTAAGCGCTGAGATTTAGTTTTTGATAAGAGTTCAGGTAAGGTAAAGGTCAGAGTTTTAAACAAGTCAAGTAGTTTTGGTTGGGGAAACATCAAATCTTTAGGACTACTAAGTTTTTTGGGTCTGCATAAGCAGAAAATACATTTTAATTATTATTTTGATTGGGCTCCTAACCCAGGATTATACTACAACACTATTACAACAACTATTGGGTCTTGTGTTTTTAATTTCAGATTTGGTGTGTCCCTTATTGATTTTGCAACGTGTAGATCCTAGATATTCTATGGACATCTAGGAATAATGTGTATCGATTTCCTTACAGACAAATGTTTAATGGCTGTCATTTATAATATTAAATCAAATAGCTCTCGGTTTAAGACTAACTATAAGACTACACACGCTTTGGGCTTTCTTTATCTGTCAAAACTGTCAGGGGTATTGACAATTTTGACATACAAATGTATAAATTGCTAGTTACTGTCCTAAACTGAAGTGGATGAAAAACACAAGGAATTGTAACTGGAAGGTTTACTGTAGGCGGTACAGTTGTAGTTGAAATATGACAAGTATTGAATTCCTAAATTAACAATCATGAAATGACTCACTGTGCTTTTAAAGCTACAGAAGATGAATGACACTCTTTTTATTTCACTTACCCTGACTGATGTTGACTTTAGGTTACAGTCAGAAAGTCAGGATAGAGCTAGTTAAACTTGCATTTGTAGTTTTTACAACATACCCCTGAAACCTGAATCTTGTGAATGAAAAATTGTGAGTTACATTCAAATTCCCTTATACTGGATTGAATATGGCCTACTACTGTATTGAACTGCCATCAAAAATACAAGCTATCTTTTCTGCTGAAGACACAGATCTCTGCAAAAAGTGCTTTCACCCAGAGAGCCATGCATGTGGCTTTATGCCAATCAGCTATCAGGTTTCTTTCTTTAAGTGTTTGTGAGTCCATGTGCTTATAATGTGCCTAAAAACCCAGATCTGAATTAATATATCTAACATGTATATGATTACCATCATAAAAGTATCTTGCCTGCGGTCTGAGAGATGTCTCCTCATGCTAAACCAGTCAATAAGCCTAGACTTCGCAGGCACACCTCACCAGCAGGCAAACAGAAAAAAACAGCACAGTGTTACTATCAGTTACTAAGATATATAAGTTGTGCAGTGTGCAGAATCTAACAACTAAACGTTTGGTAAACAGCAGTAAAAAATGCACATGTCAAATACTTAAAATGCTTCTTTTACTATCAGTCCACAAAACAATGTTACGATAAGGTCTACTTGCAAGCCTGTTCTCATAGCTTTTAACTCATGGTCTCCTTCACCCCAGCTGTCCTCTAATGTACACATGAAACCTAATTCATCTATTTTTGTTAGACAAATCTTGAGGGGGGGCTGAAATCTTTCTGAAGATTGTAATTGGACTTTTGCACTAACTAAAGTTTTGTGGTTACAGATAGTGGTCCAAGATTCCAATGTTTTTCACATCTGTAGCAGGGATAAGCTAAATGTTTTGCACATCTGTAGCAGGGATAAGCTAAATGTTTTGCACATTTGTATTAACTGTTTTTATTTGTTTCATATATTGTCTGTGCAGAAATTTTCCCAGTATCCGAGACAAATTTCTCCCCAGGGAGACGAATAAAGAAACCTTGAACCTTGAACCTTGAGATTGATTTTATTGCTCAGTAATCATGGATTATTAGAGCCTTCTCCAGCACATCAGGATCCACAAAACGTTTTGTATGCTTTTTTTTTTACTTGGTTGAATGCATTTGCAAGTCGTCATTGCACAAGTTTGGATCTGTTTTCCTGTTGTTCACTCTGATCGCTAGCTAATAGGTCTCTATCTAGCACATGTATATCCTGTATGAGAGCTTTCATGTGTTCTCTTTTGAATTGTATGTGTGTGCGTGCAGACTACAGTAGCGTGCCTTCACTTACTTCCCAAATATTATCCTGTGTTCTGTTTTGGGGCCAGATTAGCTGCATTGATAGAGCTGACCTCATGATAATCATGCTGATTCTGGCGCTGTACTACATTTTTCTAATATCGTAATTACCCTGAAATGTGCATATTTTAGTCTAGCATTGCAGCATACTTTCACTTCCACTTTCCTTTTCTTTTTTCATTCACTCATTCAAGTTGCTGTTGACCTCTAGCTGACCTGTCATTGCAGGACAAAGGTTTTTTTTTCTTTCTTTCCTCTCTTTAAACAGTTTAAAGCATATTTGTTTGCTTTGGCATGTAAATGGATTTCCTCAAGCACAAGTATATGCGTGTGCTTGTGTGTGTGTGTTTTCATTTGTGATAGTGCATTCAATGCTAATTCATCTGAATGGAAGGAGGTCTCTGAACAGCTATGGGTATGAATGAAATGGCAGCAGTGGCAGACAAGGAGGGAGAGATAGACCGAGAGACAGAGAGAACGAGCGAGTGATTCAGCCAGTGCTTAATTAATGAGAAGCTTCAGGGAATTGAAACACAGTCTGACCTTTGCCCTTTCTTAACTCTCTCTCTCTCTCTCTCTCTCTCTCTCTCTCGCTCTCTCTCAATCACACACATTTTTTGTCAGACCAGATGCGTTAAAGAATTGCTCTTTGCAATCGTGTGTGTCTTGTAAAAAAGAAATAAAAAACACTCTGCCTGGGATAAAAGCCTCTCATGGCCTTCGAATCAATTATTCATTTCTCATCTCACTTTCTCTCTCCCTTTCACTTTTTGCCTGTTTAATTTGCTCTTCTCTTACCTCTCAATCTCGGTTTACTTTGTGTAGCTTGCTCTTTTATCTAGCCTGCCAGCTTTTTCTTTTAAATCCATGGAATAGATATGCTATCTGTTTCCCTTTGGCTGCTTTTACTCACTCTCAGAAGCACCTGTACACGTACCAAAACACGCACGGACACACACACACTGCCCAGTACATATTTGTCAATTAGAATGACAGATGTGATGCTGTATCCTCTTCAAAAAAACACACATCTGCCAAGTAAGAGCCCTGGGAGCACTTCCTGGCCACAGGTGTTGCTGTGTGTGGTCCTCAGTTACTATGTGTCCAAATTTTAATTTGTTTTTTTTATTTGTGTCCCTTCTGCACTATTTGTAGAAATGCAGCAGTTGTGATATTTTTTGGTTGTGTCTGTCCAGTTTTCTCATCCTAGACTGTCCTTCAACAGCAGAACAACAGCAGTGGTGTTGGATTAAACATTTCCTTCAAATGTTTTCCCTCTTTCTATTACAAAGGACATGTAAAGTGGTATTTCTGTAACATTATCCTGTTTTGTCAGGATTAGGTAGCGCTGCATTGGCACGGAGATATGGTTGACTAGCTACATGGTTTGTGGCTGAAAATAGAGGAAATAATTGGCTTTTTTTTTCCATTTCACCTTCTTTAGGTCTCCTGAGGGGCTCAAGAGATAAGAAAATTACCTTTGATTTTTTGAAAACTTGTTTGAAAACTACCTTCCTGCTATATCAGAGAAGGTTGATCCTCATTGATTTATTTATTGATCCTTATTCAGCCAGTGGGCTCAGTCTCTGGGTGAGCAGATGTATCACTGTTTTGCAGCGCTTTATGGAAATGTTGTGCAATGTAATAGCCAAGTAAAACATTAATGCCGTGCAATTGTTAAAGATTTCTGCTGATCTTCTGTTACTGCAACTGCTGATGCAGAACAGTAAAACAATTTCAGAAGGGGCCCATGTCACCCCTGGCAACCCGTCTGGACACGCGATAACACTGATATGTTGTGTTTCAGTTATAATAAAAAAACGCTTAATTCATTTCAGACATCCAAACTCCTTACAGCACATATTTGAGATGTTGCATGTCTTTAAGCCACAATTATTAATCAAAGCACTATCACTGGATAGTCTGTAACATTATTTGGTAGGAATAAGGTCCGGCCTAAAAACAAAACATTCTCTCTCCTCCTTTTGCCCATAGGAGTTGCATGGCTTTCATTCATCTGGATCTTTATAAGACTTTGATTTCTTAACCTATAAGCCTTCCCATTGTGTTCACTCACAGTGTTGACCGCAATAACAATATAACCCCTCCATCAGCTCCTGAGCCTGAACCGAGGGTAATAAACATTTCAACCATATAACGTAAGTGGCATCGAGAGGTTACTTTGCCTTTACAAAGCTGCTGATAGGACACTCTGGGATCAGTGCAAAGAAGCCTTTTACTGAGCAAATAACGTAAATCATAAACGATGCTGCAAAAATATGCATGTAGAAACTCCAAATGGCAGCAGTAACTGTACCAGTGTATGATATACTGTAGTATGGTCTGTGCTCTCCCCCTTCTTGCTGACTGTGGTGGAAAGAGGGATATTTCCTTATATTACGTCATCAAGCCAGCTCCTGCTAAAGTGTGATATCTCTCTCCAACTGCCCTTTCTCTCTCTTCTCTGTAAAGTGGAGAGATATTTTCTGCTCTGAATGCGGTAGTTGAAAGACTTTTGACAATACAAGTATTGGATCAACTCTTTGGTCACGTTATGCTTCTTCCAATCGAATGCACAACAATGACCTCAAACCGTTTGGAAAGTGAAGGATTGCATGTAAATAAGCTGTTATGAAAAAGCAGGTCTTAAGTCTTACCTGATGGGTGATATAGAACAGATTTTTGGGGGGTTTTCAATTGTTTTCTGTAGTTGATGATGACGGGCATTAAATATCAGACACATCACAGACTTTCAAACATCTTTCCTAATATTCTGCTCTGTATCGCTATGACAAGTCAGCACAAAAGACTTCCCAATTCTTCCCAATGTAAGCTAGTGTTGCTTAGCAACTCATAGTCTGCAGTGGCAAGAAACAGGGGTGTTTCCTGGCTGATGAGAGATGTGTGTGTGTGAGAGTTTGTGTATGTGGAGAATCTGGTTATGCATTATGCACATTAGGAACTCCCCCTTGGTGCATGCATTTCATATGTGAAACTCACTTTTTAATGCACAGACAAGAGTTCTCATGCTATCTGCATCAAGCAGCTGAGATGATGCACTGTATCCAATGAGGATTTCTTGGAAGATGAACTTGTTTTGTTGTAATATTGACCAGGTGACTAGGTCATGAAAGAAGCTACCTCCCATTGAAATTAAACTCTTCATAAAGTTCCCTATTGTGTCCCACTTGTGTCAGTATAAGAGTCTGTTTACTGCATGTATCTATATTAATGAGCAGAGAGCATGAAACTATGTTGGTGCCCACTTATGTAGACAATGTCTCAGAGTGAGACTGATACTATTAATAATGTAAGCTGATGAAAATTTGATGGTGTTTGTAACTATCTACCGTTCCCTTTCTTTAAATCATCAGGTTATCAAACCCCTGACACTCCCCAATAAAGATAAACACTCATATATCAGTGCAGACACCGTGCTAAAATGCCTTGTAAGGGCATTAAGCCAGTATAAGTGTATGTTCAGCTTTACCCTGCTACTTTTTCACATTTCTCCTGTCGCTCCTTTCGTTCTTGTCACCTCTTCTTTCACTCACACCTCCTCTGTCTCTCACATATTCCTCTTTTCTCTCTTATACCCTCCTCCCTGCTTTTCATCGCCTGCCTCCCATCCATCCTCCCCGCTCAGCTCTTGCCTGTTTTTCATCCTTACTCTCATATGGTAGGCACTGATACAGCCGATGTAACAATATGCCGCTATTTCTCTCAACCTCCTAACTCCCCAGCTCCTGACTCAGGCTGCTGATAAGCCGTGTCAGCGAGCGGTTTGGATATGCAGTGTTATACCAGCAGGATTTTCCACGCCATGAGTCGAGATGCTCTGCTGTAACATGCTGGCCTTTTGCTAAGAGTCGTGCCTCTCAGTATGTTGCTGACACAGCTTATTTTACAAGCCTAATACTCGTTTTAAGCGAGATGATTTTGATTATACTCAGGAGTACTTATTGGCAGCTGAATCAGAGGAAAAAGTCCAGTATTTCTCAGGTATTAAATCTCCCTTTTGCCTTTAAGGTGTTTAGTTAAGAAGGCTTTAACTAAACATAGATTTCTTTACAAATACATTCATAAAAGTTAAGCCATCTCAGCGCTGTTCCAGCAGCTTCAAACAGATGAAGTTACTCATTGACGTTTGTTCATTGAATTCATCAATGAGCACTTACCCCTCAGAGTTGAAAATGGCATCTTACAGGTTTCAAGCTTTCTTTTTGAACCTCAAGCCGACAACCAATACAATAGTTTAGGCTGCAAATGAATATTGTTTCTGACATGTTTGTTTTTATTATTGTGATAATAACAGTTCTCAACATGACAGAAAAATATAGTTGCATGTGTTAACTTACAAGATGTCTTAACCTGGGCATACACCAAGTTTGTATCAATTTAAGATAAGCTGAATAGACTCGATGTGGGTGATGAAACTCAAATTAAACACCAAACCTTGATTTTGGTTTGTCCATTTGGCAATTCCATTGTAAGTTTAATTTAAAAAAAAAAAAGGCTACCCTGGCCAAAAGTAGTTGTGAAAGAAAAGGAATTGTTGATTTATGTTATTCAACTTTTATCTTAAAGGAGAAGTCTGTGACGCTGCAGATGACTGGAAGATGGCATGTTTTGCAGCAAATTTCCATTTTACATTTAACACAGCATTCACATCCCAAAGACTTTCCAAATGTAGCTTGACTCAGATTTCGGCATTAGCAGTGAAATTTAAAGATGCTTATATTTCATAAGAGACAGACAGACAGACAGACAGACAGACAGACAGACAGACAGACAGACAGACAGACAGACAGACAGACAGACAGACAGACAGACAGACAGACAGACAGACAGACAGACAGACAGACAGACAGACAGACAGACAGACAGACAGACAGACAGATAAAGTAGCCATACAAAGTGGTAAGTGTAAAGGAAAGCAGCAAGATATATATCTGACATCTATTTTTTATGATAAAGGGGCATTTCTCTATGTTGGGACTCAAAAATAAAGGTAGACATGTGAATGCAAGCTCAGGCATGAGCACACATGCTCACATTTAAACACAGTGACAGTGACAGATTGCACGTTACAAAAGGCTTCAGCAATCGCCGTCAATATTTCATGAACATCCTTCCTCGTTCAGTTCTCTCCTCCATTTTTTATTTTATTCTGGCATGTTCAGCATTCTTTCCTTGGAAAAAAGTTTCATTTTTCAGAGAGACAAGTAAAAGGCTAGGGATATAGGAAAGTGATCAGAGAGGAAAAAGTGCTTTGAGGGCTTTGGAGAGAAAGGCGCAACAATGGGGGATGAGCAGCGAAGGCTTCTCTCTCTGACTTTAAAGATAAACCTAACTTTTCACCCCGAGCTATACCTTCTTTCCTGTTTTGCACAACTTCACAGAGAGTCGTGCTGTCTTGTCAAGTTTTGTCTTATAAGGAGAAGGCATTTCATTCCTGAGGAAACAAAACCAAAAAGAAAAAATAGGGTGTTAAATAGTGAGGCCACAGTAGAAAAACAGAACTAAAAAGAAGAGAGAGATGGTGGTGTCAGCATTCCACTTCACAGAGCCCATTTTATAGTCGTCGCCCAATGATTTCCTGTCAACGAACTTGAAAAGCTTCAATTACTTTCTGTCTCTCTGTCCTTGCTGACACAGGAACTCTCAGGGCTGTCTAAATCTGAGTGTTCCCAAAAACAAACAAACAAATTCAAAAACAGCAAAAGGGTAATTCACAAGAAAGGCCAAAACCATGTAACATGGGAAACTGATGTTACCTTCTGATTTATTCTCTCTAACCTAAACCTGGATCTAATAAACTTAATGCTTCAGTTTGATTTTTTGATTGTGAAGAATATGTACAACAAACTATTCAAAAGCATTGTTAATATAGGCGGAGATAATAACTGTGAGAAAAACAGATAAAACCTTCCTGTCTTTATCCCTGTTTCACACATCCTGGGCCCACTTTGATTCCAACTGTCTAGTTCTTCCTGCCATTCCAGTCCAGCCTGCCCTTTCTCTCTGACAGCTTTTAATAAGGCCGCTCACACACATACTCATCTATTGGGATATATGGCTGAATGTCACCACACCCATCCCACCTCCTGCTCAGTGTTCCAGCAGCTGCCCATGCCTGGACAACTTGGTGGCTCATGCAGGACTCAGCCTTTGTCATGTTTGAACTTCAGGGTAGAGCAAATCTTAATCAAGAAAAGGTACCTTTGCACATGCTCTGTAAGAATCCTCTGTACTTTGATCTGTATTCCTTTCATGAATATAATGGAGAATGGTGAAGCGGTATTACACCAGGTTGCATCAAGCACTGTAACCTACATGCTACAGAGTTAGAAATATTCATGCAGTTTTACCTTGGGTCAATACACGTTTTAAAATCATAAGCTGCAAAAAGTTTTGATGCATAGCACAGAGATACAAAGACGCTTGAACTATAGACTCATTCTATTGACAAGAATCATTTATGTCTTTAATGAACGGTATCGATATTGTGGAGAGAAAAAAACCATACCAATTTATCGGCCGATATCTATCTTAGATCTATAAAATCTGTAGAGATATAAAAATATTATTTGTACACATTTATTGCGTTGATCCCTCAAATGCAGTTATCAGACACTTGTGGAGAAGATATATAGTATAACGAAGACAAGATGGTCACTCAACTGGAAAATAACTGCACATGTACGATCATCACTGCTCGACACTCTGGAGGGTGATAATGCTTGTCGTAATCGATAAAGCACACTCTACGGGTGAAAAAGAACTGCTAAAGTCATACAATGAAACTCAAATAAATGCTATCTGGCTGGTTAATAAATCTAGAAATATCAGTGCATATCTGCTATATAATAGCAGATACCAATCCTCACTGGATAAGCTAATATCGGCCGATATTATCGCCAGGCTGATTAATCTGTCGGGCTTTACATCACACAGTAAGTGGATCATGTAATAGAGGTTGAAATAACAAATCCTTATGGTTCGGTATTGGCGGTAAACTATTAATGTCAGCACCATTATCAATCTGCTTATCGATGTGATACTTTATGGATTACCTTCATAATGTGGTGCATCGATAAAGTGGGTAATCAAACTATTAGAAGATTTAGGTTCAGTCCCAGCCTCTTTTTGTCTCATTGGTAAATACTCTTCTTTCCACATCGAGCCAGCGAGTGAGTGTATGAATAGATAAGATCCTTATAGGCAGTGGCGATTAAAGAGTCTGTTTGGGCCCTGGGCAAAAATTATTGGGCCCCTCCAAGCACTATTATATCTACCAGTGTCCCGACGCTTTTCCTCTTTCTTTTTTCACTTCCAGACAGGTGATTCCTCTTCATTTTTCGTCAGTGATTTTCATTGACAAACTTTGGTTTTCGCAGGAGTAACACATGAGAATGCTAAGCGGGGCAATGAAAGTGAATGCTGTCAGATGGGGCCCCATTAGGGAGGTTCCCTACTGTCATTTCAAGATTTGCACATTTATTGCTACTACTGTGGTTTAAAGTTCGTCAGCCGTCGGGGGCCCCTAAGTGGCCTGGTGCCCCAAACAGTTGCCTGCTATGCCTGTTGACAAGCAACGCCTCTGCTTATAGGCTGCTTATCCTCATGTATGGCAGGCTTACTGTTCATGTATACATTGTGTATGAATGAGTCGGGTGAATGCAGCAGTAGAGTGGTTGGAGGATGCTTTATTAGTTCAGTACATTTACCATGAATGTGCCATGATCATTTCCTTTTGTCTCGAATTCTAGCTAAGTTTGTTATCTCAAGGTTCAAGGTTCAAGGTTCAAGGTTTTTTTATTAGTAGAGTCAGTGTTCCAATAGAAACATACAGCACATAACAAAACAAATTCAAAGTTAAAAAAGACCAGACAGAATACATTAAAACAAACATGGTAGATTACATCAGGTCTTTACAAAGTCCCTTACACAGACACCTATTCAAAAGTTTAAAATATCCAGGCATGTTAAATCTGCAAACCTGGAAGGTTTTACAAATGAAGTATAATCTCAAGTAAATTCTGAAAAATATAAAGTATCTGTAAAAGAAGATACAATTAAATGCACCTTTACACTGTTTTCCTTTAAGTAGCTTAAAATGGACTCAAACAATATTTAATGTAACATTTTCTGAAGTATTGTGCATTTCTTTAGTCAAGAGTTTGACAGCTTTTCCTTAAAACTGTATGATGTTTGAACAAAGTGAAATATTTAAACTGAAGCCTCTGTCTTTTTGTGGATGCATCATGTAGTCAAAAAGATTTTTAAGGCTCTTTTTCACAAATTTGACCCAAATTCATCCTGACATTTCTTGTAATTTCTTTAGAGATCTTGCGATCTCCCAAGAATTGTGAGGTTTCAACTATGAGTGTATTGTCAGACACACTTGAGTTTTAATGACTTGTTCATGTGAGCCGCCTGTTTGTAGTGTACATCAGAGCAGTGATGCTCATGCTTCATAATTTCAGGAATGTGAATTTGACAAAAAAAGAAAGCTACTAATTTAGTGTGCAGTATGTTTCAGTAACTTCACAGCTAGAGTTCAACTCCACAGCAACGCTTACTGAGTAATGCTGAGTACCTCTGCTGCACAGTAGATCATTTTTTAACCCCCTATGATTCTTTGATTCTGAATAAATAAATGAAAGGTGTGATCTAGGCAGTTCCGTTGCATAATTATGATGAATTACACCTGCAACACCTTGTTTTAAGTGTTAATAAGAATGTGTCATGCTGAGAGATGGAGTCACATGTGAGTATAACATTCACTGATGGTTCCTACTGAATCTGACAGAAAAAATGTAGATTTTTTTATACAGATTATTTTAGGTGCAAACTCCGTTTGAATTTACAGTTTCTGAGATTATACTTAGTGGTTGTGTCTCAGTGGTATACCACCAAACTCTATAGAGTTTGTAGTCTCTCATTCAAAAGATTGTGATTTGATCCCCAGCTCCTGCATTCTACATGTACAAGTGTCCTTGGGCAAGACACTGAAACCCCAATTGTTCCCAGTGGCATAGCCAGCAGCATGTATGAAAGGGATTAGTAAGTACTAGTGGGCACTTTATACAGTATAGCAGCTGCCATAAGTGTATAAATAGGTTTGTGACATGCAGTATAAAAGCTCTAAGGGTGGAAGACTAGAAAAATATAAGTACAGTCAATTTAGCATTGTAGCTTAAAACATAATTGTGATTGAGGTTTTGTGTTAGCGAGATGCTACAGATTTAGTTGAAAATGTCACACAGTACCACGTCATGCACAGCCCTTTGGTGAGAGATATGGATTTGGAGAAAGAGCGCACAAAAAGCCAAGGCTGTGAGCCAGGCAGAGGAGAGACAGATGCAGAACCACGTCCTGTGAGAGTTATAGTAAACACAATGAATAATATCTATTCAGAGAGGCTCTTCAGTATTGATCGCCCTCCGTCTGTGTGTGCACCTCATCTCATCCTGCCGAGGATTAATTTCCCCACTCTCAGAACTTGATGAGATGAGTTGAAACTTTTTCACACCAAACTTTACCCGCTCTACACACATACATGTACTCACACGGTTTCCCTTTCGTGTTTTCTTTGTGTCCTGGTGTCTGGAGTCAAATCATTAGTGGACAGAAACAGAGTGGTTCAGCATTGCTGTACGGGGAAAAAGGGGGAGGATATAAGACTTTCATATTTTGTATTTCGTATTCCCAACAAGCATATTAAAGGTTGATGTTTGTGTGTGTATAATAATGCATGTTAAAGAAAAAGTTAGAAAAATGGCTGAAAATAACCCCTGAGAAAAGATCACAAATACTTTTTGAGGTGTTGATTAGTTTGAAGTTGCCTCTCTGATGAAATCATTCTTGTGTGAGTTTGTGTGTGCATGTGTGAGCGTGTGTCTATGGTGTAGAGCCGACATCTCGCTTTCAGAGTTCTGACAGAGCATATCCCTGTGTATCTTTCCTCTAATTGAATCCATCCCTCAGGGCGTCACCACTTGTTTATATGCTGACACCATGAAGGTGTGTGTGTGTATGCATGTTTGTGTGTGTACACAATAAAGGCTGAACACTGCAATCGCTCTCTCCTTATTGTTTAATTATAGCCCACCAGCTGGGGAAGCAGAGGAAGGGAATGAGGGGAAGAGAAGAAGACTTAATGATTGAATTAGTTAGATTATTCATATTTAATGTTTTGCTCCATCCTTCTGCTAAGCCCACTTCTTCTTTATTTCTTTGTTTTATTTATTTATTTATTTTTAGTTTGAAGACCTCAAACAAATAAAACATCTCAAACACATCTTAACTTGACCAGACTGAAGTGCCCCAGTAAAAACTGTCTGCTGGCTAAAAGTTTGCCCAAGGGCAGGAAGAGAGGCTGCCAAATTCAACCATCTGCCCTTTAAAAGAGGCTTTCTTGCCTTGGCAGATTAATTATGAAATTAAAATCTAATTTCTTTATAGGACTGGGTTCTTTCTGCAGCACTTACCCATAAAAGAACACATTTTTCGTGTTCTTGTCCTCCACACTTTGCTTGTGTTTTTTTTTTATCCAGCTTGACTTTAACTCATTATTTAGTGAAACATAGTTTCAAGATGTTAGATAAGTTCAGGTTCATACCCAATACTGGGATTTATTACATATTCAGTAATTTCTCTTAACATCTGTCACATTTAATGGCATCAGTGATGATAGTTTGACAGTGGTACAAGTAGCCTACAGAAAAGTCGTAAAGTGAGCAATATGACTAAGACAAATCAGACACATCATTAGCAAAACGAAAGGATCTTTGTATTGTGTGAGTGTATCTTTTTGAACACACCATTAGCATGTTTGGCCAAGCAGATACTGAACAACATTTGTTCAGAGCAGTGGCGATTCTAGAGTCTGTTGGGGCCCTGGGCAAAAACCAACTGGTGGCCCTCCAACCAGCATTCATCCCCATCATGTCTGCCTTTGTCCCGCCGATTACTCCTCTTCCTCTTTTTTCCTGTTTTTTTTTTTTTTCCCCTATAGACGGATAATTCCTCCTCTTTTTTATTTGGTGACTTACACTGACAAACTTTTGTGATGTCTGTCAATCGTCTGCTTGTAAAAGTCCCCAAGAAACCCAACATGATTGTCTATTGATTAATGCTGTGGCTTGGTAGCAGCCTTACTTTATAACAGACAAATGAAATGCTTTAAGTGCACGACTGTCCAAAGCAGCAGACAGTAATGATACTAAGCATCAACATTTAAGTTGACAGGTCACTTTCCTCACTTTCTTTGTTATATTGTCCTTAGAGTAAAATCATCCTTTAAGGAATTTGTAATCATTGCAGAAAGTTTTTTGTAACTATGGATCTTCGTTACTTTGATATTATTTCAGCCGCCTCAAGAGAGAGTGTCAACTAGGTCATGGGCAGACTACTTTTTGCCCAGCAACACTTGGCATCACTGCTAAAGTAAATATATCTTGGTCCACACTTCTCCACCTTCTATTTCTATATCATAATACTCTTAGAAACCAAATTATTTTTGTGCATGTCTAAGAAGACAACTTATGGAGCATCAAAAGCAATTGGCCTGATAAGCCACCCTAACCTCATAGCACGCTCGACACTTGAGCCCTTGTTTTGCTGCAGGTGCAGCATTTAGTTTTTGCTTGTAGCCTACATTGTTGTTTTCTTGTTGTCTTTGAATGTTGTGAGAGTTTTTATGCCGACCTTTGCAGTCTGAGGAAGCCCTTTTCCTTAATTAGGACAACTTTTGCGCTTTCTGTGATTCAGACAGTGGTCAAATCTTCAGGTCGTGAATACATTTTCAGTTCAAAGTTAAGCTTTGTGGATTTAAATTAGTCAAGACCAATTACTCTTTGAAATCTAAAAATATGTGTTGTTTGGCATACATGCTAACAGACCTGACCCTTATGTTTATTTTGTATATTATTTTAATTTATGCTAATTATACTGGTCTTGTGCAAACAGAGTGTGAAATAAATCACATGTTCAACAGTGACCTGTTTAGGGTGAGGCCTCTAGTTTAATGGCTGTAAAAGGATGTAATATAAAAATGTATCTTACTTGTGACGTAGAGTAGATACATAAAGGCAGACATTAATACTGGTTTACTGGCTTAGTCATCTACCAGAAAAGCCTTTAAAAAAAAAAAAAAGATTTATGTTTGGGCTTTTTGCCTTTATTCGATAGGACAGTGGATAGAACATGAAACTTTGGAGAGAGAGTGGGGAATGACATGCGGGAAAGGAGCCACAGGCCGGACCCGAACCAGGGCCGCCTGCTTGGGGTCTACAGCCTTCATATATGGGGCACAACATAATCGCTAGGCTATCTGCGCTCCCAGTAAAAAAAAACATTTTAACACTAACAAAACCTCGTTTTCAGAATAAATCGGAGATAAAAGGTGAATTTCTTTGTTTGGAGTCTAACTGATCTCAGTGATGACCTCAAAGTTAAGTGAACTAAAATGACACTGCATTTCACCCTGATGAAGGTTAATGATAACACTAGCTTACACAGACAACACATGCAGCTCATTATTTTTAATTAGCCCCACCTTCGCGGCCCTTTAATGCAAACTTTTGCCAATGCTTTTGTGTGCTGTGTCAACAGCAGTTTGCTCACCCTAAAACTTTCACTCTCAAACAAGAGGTGCCTGAGCTTTTGTTTCCTGTTTAATGATCCCTCTCTCCATACCGACTGATCTTTTTAATTGCATCCCTTTGGACTAACAGAACTTTCTTTGCATCCTCTAGTGTGTAATGTAATCCTGCAGTGCCTTCCAGATGTAACCATTACCCGTATAACAATACTGAGGTTCCTTGTGGTCACAGACTAAACTTCCCTCCAGCCTGCATGTATTATTCAATATTCCTTTTCAATACTGTATTGGAAAAACCACAGTGTATCAAGTTTAAGCCCAGTATCCCTGAGAATTGAATTAAGTTTGGATGATTCACCAGGACATGATTTATGTCTGTTGTGAATTCTGCGAAACAACATTGGAGGAAGAATGCCCTCTGCAAGCGAGGTATACAGGATACTAGAGGTGATGGAGGAGCACTGACTTTCGGTTCTTTGTTTTTAAGATTTATTTTTGGGTGTTCTATGCCTTTATTTTAGAGATAGGAGAGCGGTTAGAGTGAAACTGGGAAGAGAGAGACACAGGTCAGATTCGAATGCGGCTGCTTGCTCTTGAAGACTTAAGCCTATGTACATGAGGTGCGTAAACTAGCCGCTAGGCTACCAGTGTGCTTAATTATTTATCCATTTGCCAAATCAGTGTTTTGAAAACTTTTGGCTAGATATATAAAAAAAATAATTTGTGTTATCCAAGTTCATGGGAAGATTAAACCTAATTGATTTGTTGAATAAGTGTAAGATATATTTGAGGTTTTTTCTCTTCAGGTAGCCTGCTTTCACAGCTTTTTTCCAAATATATTGTGTTCTGCTTTAAAATTCGTGTAAGCTGTGGCATCTCCTGACCAGCATTGTGGAGGAAGGTGAAAAATCTTGGTTTCAATGTTGTTGTTCATCCCTCACTCAATTTTTTATGTGCCGACTGAGGGGCCATGCTGACCCAGCTGCATTATGGGTCAGCTGGATAAACGAGCAAGTGTCTGTTAATGCGATAAAGGACAGACGGGTCATTTGTCCTCACAGCCTGTGTGCCCACTTTTACACACATACACAAATAAAATGCACAGTTTTTCTTTCAACTCATACAGACAGAGACAGACATGGATGACACAAAAATCCATTCTGTCTAATATCATTAACAGGGCTGGCTGCAGGATGCTGAATGTGGATGCAGTACAATCTATAATATATACTGTATACGTGTGTGTGTGTGTGTGTGTGTGTGTGTGTGTGTGTGTGTGTGTGTGTGGGATGTGTGTGTGTGTGTGTGTGTGTGTGTGTGTGTGTGTGTGTGTGTGTGTGTGTGTTTGCCTTTATTGAGGCGGTATCAGACTAATCTGTGTTTGGCCTTATCATTGATTGGTGTCACATAGCTCAGACTTGTGTTTAACCTAACCACATTGAAATGCCCACTTCGACCTTGTGGTCAATAAAATCCATGCTTAATTTATTAAGATGTCCTCACCATCACTAGCTGTGAAGCCAGTAATAAAAGCTCTCCTCTGAACATTCAAACATTTCTTAAGTTAAAACAAGCTCAGTGTTATCAGCACAATCCCCCTGAATTATGGGAAGTACTTATTATGAACAGTAACATATGATGTGATTGCATTAATATTACTGTTGCATTCATTTGTTGAAGTTTACTTTCAAAAAAAGTTTTGTTAAGTAAAATATTCAAAATCCTGCTTGTTTGTTTTTCCTAAACAGAGAGGCGATAATAAAGGTAATGTGTAAAGTTTAAAACTGTCAGAAAAATGCAGAGAAGTAAACAATAAAGTACTTATCTCTGAGATGTATGGGTTGAATGCATAACGTAACATATGACAGATGTACTTAAGAAAAGTATCTCTAGATCATTGGTTCCCTAACTGGGTTCAGGCCCCTTAGGAGGGTTGCTAAAGATCTCAAGGGGGGCATAGGCTTTGTCTCTTCTATGCAGCGACCTCTGTGCAAAATGCAAATGTTGCCTCCCTAAGGGGGCCCCACCTGATAGCACTCACTCTCAATGCCCTGATAAGCGATGCATGCATTATTGCAAATTTGTCAATGGAGGAAAATTAAGAGGAATGTTCTGTTTGGGAGTGATTAAAGAAAGAGGAAAATACTAATGACAGCTAGTTGGAGGGGCCCCCAATGAATTTTTGCTTAGGGCCCCAACAGATCCTAGAATCGCCACTGCTTGTCATCACTGCAGGGTTGTGACTTTATATGTGCTTTTGACTTGTGCTGTTATTAAAACTGTGTTCATCTCTATTTGCCACATTCCTTAACTCGTTATCTCCACATGGTTCGAGCGAGCGTCCATGTTGGTGATCCTGCTGAACTGTGTAACACTGGGCATGTTTCATCCCTGTGAGGACATCGACTGCGACTCTGAGAGGTGCAAGATCCTGCAGGTAAGAGTTTTTGCTTCATCCGTTATGAAAATGTATGCTTTCTTTTCATGGAAACTATATAAAAGGTTTTCATTCTTACATTCAGTAAATTGATTTCATTTTCTAATCCCAGTGACACCAACGAAGGGATGGCTTTGATACTTTTAACGAGTTGCTGTAGTTGGAGAATAGTCTGTGATGTGTTAGCATGGCACAGGTGCTACACATGTATCAGTATACGAGTCACTACCTGAGAAACAAATCAACACTATTCTATGACCAGAAGGTTGATTGTCAGGAACCATCTGTGTTTGTTTCTTGTTCTGACTCTTCCCATATTAAATGTAGACAATGTCATTTTTGTAATCTGGAAGAGAAACTAATGGAAGCTATGATGCTGTCTTTTGAGCAACCTGTAAAATAATGTATTACTTTTTAAGGAGACTACATAAAGACTATCAATCAATCTATCTTTATTTAGTGCCAATTTATAGCACATGTTATCTGAAGACTCAAAAGAGCAGGTAAACGACCTCACTCTTTATTATATTATGTTACAAAGGAGCAGGTAAAAGACCTCACTCTTTGTTATATTATGTTACAAAAGAGCAGGTAAAAGACCTCACTCTTTGTTATATTATGTTACAAAGGAGCAGGTAAAAGACCTCACTCTTTGTTATATTATGTTACAAAAGAGCAGTTAAAAGACCTCACTCTTTATTATATTATGTTACAAAGGAGCAGGTAAAAGACCTCACTCTTTGTTATATTATGTTACAAAAGAGCAGTTAAAAGACCTCACTCTTTATTATATTATGTTACAAAAGAGCAGGTAAAAGACCTCACTCTTTATTATATTATGTTACAAAAGAGCAGGTAAAAGACCTCACTCTTTATTATATTATGTTACAAAAGAGCAGGTAAAAGACCTCACTCTTTGTTATATTAAGTTACAAAAGAGCAGGTAAAAGACCTCTCTTTGTTATATTATGTTACAAAAGAGCAGGTAAAAGAACTCACTCTTTATTATATTATGTTACAAAAGAGCAGGTAAAAGACCTCAGTCTTTGTTATATTATGTTACAAAAGAGAAGGTAAAAGACCTCACTCTTTGTTATATTATGTTACAAAAGAGAAGGTAAAAGACCTCACTCTTTATTATATTATGTTACAAAAGAGCAGGTAAAAGACCTCACTCTTTATTATATTATGTTACAAAAGAGCAGGTAAAAGACCTCACTCTTTATTATATTATGTTACAAAAGAGCAGGTAAAAGACCTCACTCTTTGTTATATTAAGTTACAAAAGAGCAGGTAAAAGACCTCAGTCTTTGTTATATTATGTTACAAAAGAGCAGGTAAAAGACCTCACTCTTTATTATATTATGTTACAAAAGAGCAGGTAAAAGACCTCACTCTTTGTTATATTAAGTTACAAAAGAGCAGGTAAAAGACCTCAGTCTTTGTTATATTATGTTACAAAAGAGCAGGTAAAAGACCTCAGTCTTTGTTATATTATGTTACAAAAGAGAAGGTAAAAGACCTCACTCTTTATTATATTATGTTACAAAAGAGCAGGTAAAAGACCTCACTCTTTATTATATTATGTTACAAAAGAGCAGGTAAAAGACCTCACTCTTTATTATATTATGTTACAAAAGAGCAGGTAAAAGACCTCACTCTTTGTTATATTAAGTTACAAAAGAGCAGGTAAAAGACCTCACTCTTTGTTATATTATGTTACAAAAGAGCAGGTAAAAGACCTCACTCTTTATTAAATTATGTTACAAAAGAGCAGGTAAAAGACCTCAGTCTTTGTTATATTATGTTACAAAAGAGAAGGTAAAAGACCTCACTCTTTGTTATATTATGTTACAAAAGAGAAGGTAAAAGACCTCACTCTTTATTATATTATGTTACAAAAGAGCAGGTAAAAGACCTCACTCTTTATTATATTATGTTACAAAAGAGCAGGTAAAAGACCTCACTCTTTATTATATTATGTTACAAAAGAGCAGGTAAAAGACCTCACTCTTTGTTATATTAAGTTACAAAAGAGCAGGTAAAAGACCTCAGTCTTTGTTATATTATGTTACAAAAGAGAAGGTAAAAGACCTCACTCTTTATTATATTATGTTACAAAAGAGCAGGTAAAAGACCTCAGTCTTTGTTATATTATGTTACAAAAGAGCAGGTAAAAGACCTCAGTCTTTGTTATATTATGTTACAAAAGAGAAGGTAAAAGACCTCACTCTTTGTTATATTATGTTACAAAAGAGAAGGTAAAAGACCTCACTCTTTATTATATTATGTTACAAAAGAGCAGGTAAAAGACCTCACTCTTTGTTATATTATGTTACAAAAGAGAAGGTAAAAGACCTCACTCTTTATTATATTATGTTACAAAAGAGCAGGTAAAAGACCTCACTCTTTGTTATATTATGTTACAAAAGAGCAGTTAAAAGACCTTACTCTTTATTATATTATCGACAAAGACCCCTCATGAACACAGTTTTTAAGTTACCAGCCTGACACAGTTTACCACATGAAGAAATGCCATGATTAAATCATCACTAATTTCAAGTGGGCTTCAATGATGTTTTACATGATAGAATTAATCCAGAAATTCTGCCTCCTACAGTTACATTAATGTAACTTATTTATTTTTGGTATCCCCTCTCTTCCTGATAAAAACAGCTTTTTTGTCTTAAAGCCAAGTTAAGGTTACTCAAGTGATATCATGTGTTTGACATAAAGGCATCATTACATATTTTTATCCACTGGATATTGCTCCCTTTGACTGTTTGCTTGACTTTGAATTTCCAGATAAAGAGTTTCATTTGTTAATGAGTGGTCTGAACACTTTTAGTAGTAATAACATCAACTCAGTTGCAACCATTGCTCATAAGAGTTTTCCTCTCAAGTTTGTCTTTGAAGAAATCAAGGATGGCTCTTATGTGTTGATGATAAAGTCTGCAGTTACCCTGAAACAACAATCTTTGAGGATACATGATCCGTGGCTATTGCTGGAAAAGCTATAACTTTATCATCTGAACTGTCATGGTTTAAACATAATACAGTAGACTGAAAGTCAAATAGGTCAGTGACTTATACAGGTATTTACTTTCCATGGAACAATACAAAAACACAGCGAGTTGCTCTTTCATAAAAAGGTAGGCATCAGAAAATAGGCAGTGCAATGCTTGATCAGAATCAGTTCAGCTAGTTAATTTTATAGGTTCACACTAACTTTAACTCTTGATTGAAACTATGTTTGATGTGTCTGGCTGTAAGAAACAACTTCAAGACATGATAGAGGGACACATCCATCACAAGCATTTATTAATCGTCCTTGATCTTAATTAAATAAGACAAGTGCATCCAAACGAGAGCCCCGCAGGACGAGTGGTAAATAAAAACACAAACACACATTACAGGGATAAAAACACATCCACGCGGATTGATGTGACACTAGAGGATAGGGTCAAAAGGATCAGATCATAGATAACAACAAAGCGCAATCATTCAGTTCTGTGTGGCAGCAGGAAACAGCACACATCTTTTCGAACACAGTCAATCAGTTAGGGAACAGGAAGATATGAAACACAATTTTCTAAACCAGCACCCTAACAGAGAGCTACTGAAACAATATTATCCAGCATATCTGGCCTCTGCAGCTCCCTCCAATTGTACCATCTCAGATGGAAAATAAACAACATTGTGAGAGGCGTTCCCATTAGTTTACGGACCCCCTTTAACCTGACAAACACTAATGGAACAGCATTGTTGTCATGCAAACACGGAAGATAGAAAATGATTTATTTTGTGTTAGATGAGAGAATCAAGCAGATAGACACAGTGGAATAGATCTGTGTTATCTGGCACTGTTCATCTTGCACGCTGAAGGGATCATTTGCTCTCCAAGTGGTCCCAAATGGATTGAATCAGAACAAATTCCTCTTATGTTCTTGTCCACTGACTCAGTGAAATTGAGCAGTTTCTTTCAGAAATTGAATATCTATGCATCTATACATGCTTCCTGATGTCCAAGACATACTGTTTTTGGAAACATATCCGAAATTCTGAAATTATTTTCAAAAATGTGATTGTACTTTCAGGTTCAAACATGCTCACTTATTAAATCTAAGATTGATTGATTTTGCAAGGGAAGGAAGAGTACAAAGAGGACAGAGAAAGAATTAAAGAAGACAGGGAAAGAAAAAGAGGAAAGCAGTGAAAGGGGAGATAAAGAAAGGAGAGGGGCAAGGCAAGGAAGGAAAGCAAAGGAGAGGGATGAAATGAGGGACAAAAAAGGAAAGGAGAAGAAATTAAAGGATATGAATGAACAGGAGAGAAGTGAATGTGGACGGTGTATTTGCAGAATGGGCCGGTTTTGTGATGAAAAGAAAGCAAGAGAAGAAGCATTGCAGAGACTGCTGCTGTTACTAGGGCAGCCTGAGCCCATCAACTCCTTCCATCGCTCTGCTCAGGGATATGATATGTGATTTAATTCAGCGGGTCTCCTCTCTGGAGCACAGATGAATGTACGGCCTAGAGGTTAAATGCATTCTCATTAATTCTTTGCTTCCTCCATTTCAATCTCCCCCTTACTCTATCCCCACCGATATGTTAAGGGGTCGTAAAGGCACATAACCTACACACATGAATGCCCTTTCCTGTCTTTGATCCCACTCATGCTGTCTGGCACAAACTGATGCTGAAGTCTTCTCACTTTTACAGACTCTCACTTCTATTTCTTTTCATCCTATCTATCTCACACTTGCTGTTGCCCCAGATTCTCTTCCACGATCTCATCTACTTCTTTTTGAGCAAGAGTTTGGTAGGACTTTCTAACCTGAGTTACAAATATTTTCCAATTTGTCATTTTTAAATTGTAGATAGCAGTGTTCACTGTTCAGTGCTCCGTCAACACCCACCCACTCCCCCTCTGTGCTCCCTCAAAAGCCACGCCCCTCACTTACATGCACATTGCTCCTGAAGCGGACCCCAGCTTATCGCTTGCATTGTGTTGAAAATAGAATCTACGTCATCTCGTGTTTCATTGAGCCGTAAGTAAACTCCAAACTTTATTATAATTACATGTTAAAAAAAAAAACAGACTATTTTACTACTCACCAGGGCCAAAATAAACTCACAGTAAAAACTCCTTCAACGGTGACGCTTTCATTGTGGGCTAATGCACACAAGGGTTAGAGAAGAAGCAGAGAGACAGGGAGCCATGATTGGTTCATCAAATTGGTACCTCATGGCAGAAATTGGTCAAAGTTTTTACATGCTTACAACTGCTACAGATGAAGGATTTTCGTTGCTCCTTTTTCAGAGCACGTGAATTATTAGTTTCTGTCAGGACCTAAAAACAATTTCGATCAAAATCTTAAAAAGTGTATCTGGAGAAAATGACCAACGCTCTAATCCATAATGAGCGCTATCAACATTTAGCAATACAGTAGCAATTAGAAACTTCTTTTAAGAGGCAGAAACTTTGAGCAAAACCAGACTCATGATGAACAGCCAACTGCTGAAACTGTGTTGGGCTTTGAAAGTAGGATAGAGGGAGATGCAGGAAGAAGGATAGAGACTAACAGAGCAACAACAGCAACAATGAATGTCAGTAATAATGATAAAAGTACGTGTAGTATTAGCAGTAACAGCTATGTATTTTAATAGAGGTATACATGAAAATTCCCAGGAGTCCCAAACTCCTGAATAGCAATATGAAATAGGAGTCTGCCACATAGTGCTATAGCAAACCAGACCAACTATCTTGTAATGAAAACTCTGCTCTGATACTTCACCAATGTAATTACATTTGTTTAATAACTTACATTTTATTTTCAGACGTTTCATAAAAGGTCTAATGAACGTAAAACGAGTTCAGTAAACACATTTTTGGCTGTAGCCGGTATCTTCTTCAGCATTGATAACCAACAGAGTGCTAAGTGTGTCGTACCTGCTGTTGTAAACTGAGGAATGGGAGTGTGACTGTTTAAGGCATAATCTATGACATATAAACAAATTTAACTCGTATAACAAAATGATCACAACTTCATATCACAAAAAATATTGTAATCAAATCAAATGTTCATTTTATTTTATGGGGAATGTGCTCCCAATCTTAAACAGGCATAACATTTATGTGTGCTTTCAGGATGAAGAAGCACCAGAACGTCTGCATCTGTGCATGTGATTGTGCGCGCTGTTAGGCAGACTGCTTTGAATGCCTGTGATTGAGCTGAATATAGTGTCACACAATATTATCTCCCTCCACCTGCAAGGAGTTGAACTCAACTGAATGGCAGATTACGGTTACCCAACCCTATTGTCCTCACCCCATGAATCATACAACTCATTCACCAGCACATGTGGCTGCTCACTTGCCTGTCTGACTGAATCTGTTTTTGTGGAAGCATCCGGCCTCTGCGATAATAGCACTCAGACTTGTGACAGGTAGAATTAGCATAAATAGAGAACAAAAGTGATGACGTATGGGATTTTTGAATTGGATTTTTGATGATTGCAGAAAATAAGCTCTGTGGCAAACACATGTTTCTGATGCATAGGCGTTTTGTTCAGCAGGATAATCTTTACAAATGAACACCACTTTTATGAAGTTTGAAGCGTTAATCCAGCCGAGAGAAGTAAAAAGCTAACGTTATGCTACAAGCGAACTACACCACGGTTAGTTGATTTTAATGTCACTACCGTTATGCTTCATCGATCTAATCAGCAGTTTTGACAAGCTAGCGAAACCGTAGCTTAATAGTTGTTTATTAACCTAATATTTGCAAGAGCACTGAAAAACAAGACTAGATGCTGTAAGGCGGACTAGTGACAGAGTTCCCGGCGTGATGACGTTAAATGTCCCCGACAACCACTGTAGTCTCATTTAGCCACTTGTTAGCAACCGCCGTTTTTAGTACGCGTAAAAACTTTAAAATTCACAAGTTGGGTTCTAATCTAACGTAGTTTATCTCGTCTAACAAAACGCCCAACATCTCTTAAGCTTGTGTTAACCACAGACCTTATTTCAGGCGTCTAACCACAAACCCATTCAAAATCCCCATTGACTTTTAGAGTTAGGAACCCATGGCGCTAAAATGCTTACTCACTTCCGGGTTTTAGGACTCATTCCTGTGGCACTCTATAGTGGCTAGTGTTTATTTTTAGGGGAGGTAGAAGGAAAATGTTTTCACTGAATTGATGGCACCTGTTTCATTCAAATAGAAGACATTGAATCTTTCATTTTTTTATGAAACCCTATCTGGTGGACTTTTTGTTAAAGGTACAGTATGTAGAATTGCATGCTAATGTTTACATTAAAATATCTAACTTCAATTAAAAATTGACTAAACCCATGTTATATATATTTTTAGTTAAGTACTTACATCACCTCAAATATTTCCAAAAGTTATCAAAGCCAGAGAAATCCGTAATTTTATAGTTGTGACGGTACGTGTCTTGTAGGCAGCCGCCATGATGAGCCGCCATGATAGACACGAAATGTTGATCGTTGTCAAGGAAACACCGGATGTTACGTCAAAGACCGCTGTCGAAGCTAGCGCTAGCTGCTACTGGAAGCTGCCGTTCTGTCGCTGTATGTGCTGCTGTGATAAAAAAACGTCATGTAAATTATACTTGGATACATCGTCAGTACACATATTGTCTTTCTCAGGTCGGTTTTGCCCGTTCGTATTGATTCAACACGGAGTTCGTTCATTTTCTCCCATAATACCCTGCGAATCTCGACGTCATCTTTTGTTATTGTTTTGATTGTGAGAGCCCCCTAGCGGCGGATTTTACATACTGTACGTTTAAGTGTACAGAAATCCCTTCCTGTGCGGAAGTTAATGCATTCATATTGCTGGCAGCAGCAAAACAGCAACGTTTCATTTCACAATTATAGCAGGTTTAACATTTGTAACTAAAGGCTTTATTGGTTAGTTTTTTTTTGCTTTTTATGGTTTCCCTGAGTGCTCAGTATTCATCAATAAAATAAAACTTGTGACAAAATTTGAATCCTGTACAAGAATGTTTCCAATCTGCAGATCTTGACTATTCGTCAGTATAGCTGTGGCACTTCACACTTGGGGGCCATACTGTATGTAATAACTGCTTTGACACTTAAGGTTATTGAGTGAGCCAAGTCGAGTCATTAGGAAGTGTTTTGAGTGCACTCAGCATTAGTGATTAAGTGCACTTAGTACATAAAGGCTCTGTTCAGGGGGTGATGAAAGGGCGTGTCAGGTTGACACTTACTTGAGGCATTGATAACATGTCATAGAGCTCGCTGACGTGTGCCTGGTGGACACGTGTTTACACATGATCTCAGGGAATGTGAGAAGCACAGGGCTGTTTGGTGTGCATGCGGTGTCAATGTTTAGGCTGAGAGGATCAAGCAATACTTTAAACACACAAGGAGAGAGAGAGAGAGAGAGAGAGAGAGAGAGAGAGAGAGAGAGAGAGAGAGAGAGAAGCTGTCTGCTGAATGTTTTATGTGTCTCCATAAAGTGTAATTGTGTGTAAGACATAGACATAGAGAAGCACATAGTCATACTCAGAACAATCTGATGTTATCAGCTTTCACATGAAAAATGAAATACACACAAGCAAGCACGCTCTGAGTGTACCATCACCCTCACACACTGGCACTTTTGCCTGCACATCAGTAAGATACTGTTTGAGGCATAATCAGAAGAGGGGAGCGAGGCAGTGAGAGAAGAAGATAAGAGGGAGATAAAGATGAGAGAGATGGGAGTCATTGGTATACAGGAGAGAAATGAGGGGGGAATGTTGCAAGCTTTTTTTACAGTAGGAATCCTTTTCAACTTATACTGCTGGGGACAAGAGTGGAAGAGCAGATAAAGATGGCAGGAGGCAAAAGACTTAAGTGTGCATCTCAATGTTTCTGGTATATAAAATGTGTATGAGGATCTTCAAAAAGAAATCCCTCCTGGTTAAGTAGCCTCTGTTTTTGACCACTGTCTACAGATGGAAAAATACCACATATATGACATCAACTGCATATTTCTAAAGTTGTGATTTGCAGCTTGGAATGGGTTTATGGCTTGCCACCATCTTTGAATGATCTATCATGAATGTAATAATTGTATCAAGGGCACTAAACTTCACATGACACTTATATGTATATTCTATTGTCATATGAGTAATAAATGATGGGAGTGCTAAGAGTCTTTGGCCATTAAACTCCTTTGTTCCCTCACCATTTATGTATCAAGAGAATATGAAGCCATGCACGAGACGTACAGGAAAACCCATTCTCCTTCCCCAAATGATTCTAGACGTTGATGGTTGTGTTGGTTGTTCTGGGGATGGTAGTGAAGGCACGCTGAAGATGTTGTATGTGTTGGGGGATGGACTTCTGAAGAAATCAAGTTCTAAAGAGCTGAACACTTGATGTTATGAACTACGTGAAAATGGTTGAGAGATGACCAACAAAAACCCTAGGCTAAGGTCAAATGTGAAATATGTTCTTGCAATTTAAAGGGGGCTGTCCTCAGTCAGTTTCTCCAACATTGGCAAGTTCATAAAAACTAACACTCTGGGCCTGATTCACAAAAGAATTGCATTGCTTTTGCGCCCTCTGAAACCTGTGGAAATGAATCAAAAAGACGTTTAATTCACAAAACACAAGCAGGGGGTGAAATGCATCCCTTACTACGCTGTAGAGCAAACAGTATCTCTGTGCATCAGTGATGTTTGCCCATATTTAAATGTGCTATTATGCAGTAATTTGGGGAAAACTGTGCCATTTCTATGCAAATAAGTATTATTGCAAAAAAAAGTGTATAGTTCACAAACCCTGGCACTAACAGCCACAGTCAGTTAGAGTGGAGCAAAAGACCGTCTGTTGAGAAAAGTATTTAAAGAGATGTACAGTAGCACGCACACTTTCCAGTGATCATGAAAACAATTCCGCCTCTGTATGACTTTAAAATAAATGATCTGCATTTAAAATCAGCTGAGTAAATGTGCAGACAGAATTTCGCCACAACTTTTTGGGTGTAAACGGTAAATGGACTTGAACTTGAATAGCTCTTTTCTAGTCTTCTGACGACCCAAAGCTTTTACACCCATTCAAACACTGATGGTAGAGGCTGCTATGTAAAGTGGCCATCACTAATAACTAATCCATTCATACACATTCATACGCTGCCGACGAAGCAGCTTGAGGTTTAGTGTCTTGCCCAAGGACACATAGACATGTGGCTGTGAGAGCTAAGGGATCAACCCCCCCACCTTTTGGTGATAGTCCACCAACTCTACCACTCAGACACGGCCGTATTTTTGCATCTGAATATCATTAGCGCTATATGCTTTGTGGATTACCCTTGAGACGGAGCAGATAGAGGGAGCAAATTGTGCTCATTTTTGAAGCTATTAGCAAACGCAATCCATTCTTAGGGAACCATGTCCTTAGTTTGTTACTTTCACGGGGACGCACAGCAGCACTTCTCATTCCTCAGTGTATTTGTCATATACGGTCAAATGGAGTTGTTGATGGGCAGAGGACTGGGGGATACAAGCTCAGAATCCTATTCTCTTGGTATCATTACACTGCATTTAGCAGGCTGATCTGGTTATGCCAGAAGACTTGATCATGTCACTGCCTTCTCTGATTAGGTTAATTCCTGCTTAACTCTTTTACTACATTTTACCCACATACCCCAGAACAGAAAGAGGGGTTGGATACCCTCCTAATGCACAGGGGTGGCTGTGGCTCAGTTACAGTCGACCCCAAATTGCTTCGTCTGCGGAGTATGAATGCGTATGAATGGGATTAGTTACTTCTGATGGTCACTTTGTTTAGCAGCCTGTGCCAGTTTTGCAGTGGTAACATTACTGGTTGATGGGAATTCAAATTAAGTTAAAGAGTAAACCCCATGATCTTCCTGGCAGGGTTTGTCACTTCATCGTTACATAATAGATATTAATCCTGTAGCCACAGTCAGTGTCCTGTAAACCTTTACAGGGTTTGTCTGGTGCACAGGAAGTAAAGGCTTTTCCATTTCTGGCAGCAGCAACTGGTTTATTTGGAATAAATATAGGAGCATGTGCAGCATTACCTGCCACCCACACAAAAACAAAAGACAAAGACTTAACAGTAGTGCCAGCAGTATTTCATTGACAAATGATTTCTGGTAGATGCAGTGCTAAATAACTGCAGGACTAATCAAAATTGGTTAAAGCTACACCTCCAAAACCGGGATAAAAAGTGGACCCCGGTTGGAGATATTACTGTATATACACAACAAAGGTTTTCAGCTTGCAAAAACAATTATTTGATTGACAACTAGAATCTACCTTTTTACTTTAGATTTATCTCTCAAAGTTCTGAAGAGTTTTGGATTGACTCACTACTAGATCTTTGCTTTCATTTGGTGGCCTATTTCACACTTTTGTGACTGTCACGGCAAATTAAAACCAACTTCATGAGGCTTGTCAGAGCTAGGATTAGGCTGGATGATATAGCATAATTAACTTTTCATTTTTGTTTTCGTATTATGTAGAAATCTCATTATTCTTTGCAGACATTCTAAAAGTTGCTGAAATATTTTCCAGTGGAGTTGAACTATTCTGTTCCTCTGTAAGTTTATCACAGAGAGTGAAAGCAGTGGAGGGTATCAATTAGGGATTGTGTGAGCAGTGAGCCATTCAGAATAGGTCACTGTGTCTATTCCCTCTAAGGCCGGCATGTGTGTGTATGCTTCTCTAGTCACCCAATGGATGTACCATCAGTGAACCATGGTGACAACATACACAGACGCACACACATTTCCATTTTGGTAAATAGTCAGCTTAGTGTCATCAATGTCAGAAAGTCTTAGAGACCTAAGCCTGTGATTGATGCAGTATCACTATCTAAAGAGCTTTTCTTGTATTTTAGATATTAAATCTGTGTTCATTAGAATCACAAAACATGTTTCACGCTCCACTGATGCAAGTAACAAGTTTGAGGGAATCAATGTATCCTGATTGCAGATGTTGAGCTGCTGTGTGCTACACCAGTATGCTCCTCTGGGAATGCCTCAGGGCGGCATGTCTTGTTGACTTAGATGAATTCGATTTCAAGCTGTGTGTAGAGTGTGTTTGCACGTGACGGTTTGACAATATAGATATGGTCCCAATCATTTTAAGTCTTAAGGGGCTTCCTTACATTATGGGCTCTGCGGGCATGCAGGCTTAAGCTAATGCATAATTGATGAGTAATTACTCCCCAGCAGAGATATGACAAGCAGCTCCTTCATTAAACTAAAGAGAAAAGAGAGAAACTATCAAGTCCCAGAGGGGAGTGCAAAGAAGTCATTTTTATGCTCAGCATGAATTTAAAGTTTTTTTCAAACAATGTGAGCTCTTTTTGGTCATCCATTTTATACTGTAACAATGTCAGTAGTTGGTCTTAAGTCAACAGAGAACAACAGAGAGTTGATGTGCCCTGTCCAAACAAGCAAGTTCCATTATCAATGCATCGTTCAAGGAGCTGATTGCTAACAAGTGAATGTGGTTCTTTTTTGTCTTTTATATCCATGCAGACAAAAATTATTCAAATATGTTTTAAGAAAAAATAAAAAAACGTTATCTTGTGCCCGTGTGACCTGTAGCCAGGAGGTCACAAAACAAAACAAAGCTGTATTTGATGTCTTTTATTTTTTCATATTTGATTCATCCATTCTATTCCATTTTTTTCTTGAGTCGGGCCATGGTAACTAGATGCTGAGCACAGTATTAAAGGGATCCCTCACCCAAACTATATTTCATGGCTTCTCCTGGGGAACAACAAAGGTGTTCTTTAGCTGACCAATATATTTAATCCCTACAGCAGATTTTTGCTCCATCCGGAGGTCAATCTCAGATGGAGCTGCCTGAAAAACCTTCAAAGGGAAGCGCCTGCAGGCGGCATCCTTATTAAATATAATCAACTACATTACTGCTGACAGTGCACCAATCTGCCTGTCCATCTCTGCACCATTTTACCCTTACTCGTAAACTACATCCCGAGATGACCAAACTCTTTGGAAACATACTCTCTACCTGGCTGGAGGAATCCATTGTTATTTTGGTATAGAGAACAACGTCAACCTTATTCAAGCCACTTCACATTTTGCTGCAAACATTATGGTCTTATGAAGCCAACAGACCTACGTCCAAGCAAAGCCTGGAAATAATTATTAGCTCCCCAAACCTGACAGTCCCTTGCCCTGGCACTGCCTTAAGATTTTATACATGGATGTCTCAAACAGGATCCCTAAAAAGCTTTAACAATGCACATTTAAACAGGGATTTTTTTTGACACAGGGCGCCGGTGGGCTAGTTGTTGGTGTGCACGCCCCATGTACGGAGGCTGTGGTCCTGAGGCTGTGGTGGCCTGGGTTTGGGTCCGGCCTGTGGCTTTCCTGTGTGTCGTTCCAGACGCTTGCTCTCCCAAAATTCTGACTCTGTCCACTATCCTATCTCTAAATAGAGGCTAAAAAACTCAAAAATAAACCTAAAAAAAAGACATCTTATTGACTTTGTGTCGAGAATACAAACACAGTTTCTAATTTGCTAACACAAGATATGGATGGCTTGAAGCATTAGCTCCAGCACGCCATACTCCCTGCAAAGTAGTCCCAGTGGGACTGAGGCACAAGCCCTTCTAAGGCCACAAAACACAGGACTTTACATACGACTGGCTTATTCCCATGACCCTTCCTATAACCCGTAAAGGGTAAATAACTGGTCCTCTGTCCTCTGTCTCTCCTTAATAAGATGTCAGAACCTTCTTCCCTTCTTAATTTCATTCTTTATTATACTCTCTTATGGATATATATCATAAAGCACAGGAACAGTAACAACTTTACTCGTACAATAATGCTTTGTTTGTAAAGCACCTTTCATTCAGTTCCTAAGTGCAAGTTTACCGACAACAATTGAAACAGGTGAGAAAGTTTATTGAGTAGTAATTTCCATATATATATATATATCCATATATATTCCTCTTTGTTTGCCAGACACCTGTACACTGAGAGCTAGAACTTTGAAGAATATCACAAGCTTCCTGTGTATTATCTTACCCCCTAAATGAATCTGACTTCACCAGTGACATTTGGCTTCACCAAGTGTCATGGGTGTAGCATATATCTGTCACACTCTCTCCCAAGGTCAAGGCATACAGAACTTTCGGCAATCCAAATTAGAAGAAGATATCAGGTGATGATCATTTAACAGGGATTGATCATCACCTGATAGCCTACCTGCTATGTGCTCTTCACTCAGTGTCAGAGCCAGACTTGTTTGACTATGGTGGCCCAACTAGGGCACTGATATGTTCAGGGTTGGCCTGAAGGTTAAAGTGCACACACATGCTGTTACGACCCCCTAACTAAGACTCGTTTCAACAGGGAATTGAACATAAATCCACAAGTCAAGTTGTCTTAAATCAAGAAACAGTTTATTTTTACAAGGATAAAGTTGGTAACAACCATCAAACAACCACTCCTGTATGATTCTCAAACAAACAAAAAGGAAGTGTAAGTCACCCAGACCAGCCCACAAAGGACCGTCGGACTGGGCACTTACCCTCTACCCCTTGATTACATGAACAATACTTTACCTAGTCCCTTAAACCAGAACAAAAGCCCGAAAAAGGTACACAGGCAAGCAGAAAGCTCAGCCAGCATGATCAAACAAACACAACATAGGTTAGGCTCTCATGAGCCAGGAACAGAGTGTGAGAGAGAGACAGCAGGCCAGTTCCTGCCTCCTTATCAGCCTTCCAATCATTCCCCAACCACAAACACCCTAGGGAGAAACAAAAAACAATTAGTGAACAGGTTACTCATTATGGCCAGCAGAGGGGGACAAAACAACCTACAACGTAACACCCCCACCCTGTGTTTGAACATGGTAGCCTGAAAGACTTCCTACCCTTTCAGGATACAGTGTTCAATTACAATTATTCAAAGACGGGACAGCGCATCAGCCACAACGTTATCCTTGCCACGGATGTGTCTGACATCTAAATTGAACGCCTGCAGACGCAAACTCCAACTCATAAGGCGCCTGTTCTTGTTTCGCATCCTATGCAGGAACACTAACGGATTGTGATCGGTAAACACAATCACAGGAACACTGGATGAACCGACGTATACCTCAAAATGTTCTACCGCCAAGACCAGAGCTAATGTTTCTTTCTCAATTGTAGAGTACCATTTTTGATGACGATCTAATTTTTTCGAAAAATACGAAATCGGATGTTCTATCGCATCAGCACCCTCTTGTAAGAGAACAGTGCCCACCCCTGTGTCACTCGCATCCACCGCAAGCTTAAACGGTTTATCAAACTGAGGTGCCTTAAATATAATTTATTTACCCTTTCCATCTCCACTTATCATATCCACTTTAAATGCTAACATTTAGGTAAGATTTTACTTTCCTGTGTGGATTTTTTTAGCTTTAAAAAAGCAGAAGAGTGTGGCAATATTTAAGTAGTTTCAGATTCATTCTTTAAGGAGAAGATGTTTGTCTGAAGTCAGAATTTAAATGACTAACACAGGGATATGTGACACATTGAAATGTAAAGAAAGCTACTAGCCTAAATTGTTAATTTTAACATAAGCTGTGCCTCTGATAAGGCACATAGCCAATCATTGTTCAGGATTTTGGGGTGGCCAATCAAATTTCTAGGGTGGCCCTTGTCAACCCCAGCCACCATGGAAGCTCTGCCCCTGTCGCCAATGAAATTGCCTTTGTCGTAGCTGTGCATAAATGTGTGCAGACATCAAATAAATATACAAGAACAATGTTTGATCTATCTTTCAGCTGTAATTGTTAGACCTTAATTTCCCCTTTTTTAAACCGTTTTAGCCTTCAAAATTCCTAAAACAATTGGAAAGGTGAGTGGGATCAACCAAAGGCATATTAGAAAAAAAAGAAAACCTAATGGCAAACAGAAATATAATTAGCCTATTAGGCAGCTTGACATTAATCAGAAATTAGGGTACCCAACCAAGTGGTTAATGTACTTTTTTACTGTGACATTTTTAAGAAAGATAATAAATGGTGCAGGAGTTAGAGGCAAACGTTGTTAGATGACATTACAGCCATATGAGTGTTTTATTCATCATGTGCTCCTGCATATAAAAGTGTATTTCTTAGACAGTTTAACCTAAATTCAGATCAATCATAATCATGTGTTGTGAATTGGACCACCATAAAGATTTATTGATTAAACACATTTTTCTCTACCTGTTCTGCAGAGGATTCTGCATCACTGAACAATCTTCTCTGAACCTATCTCTGCCTCTGTGGAAGAAATGAGTGGTGTGTAAATCATTGAGTGATGTGTGGTCAGTAGTAGGGAATACCACCACCTGCGTGGTACTACTGTTTGAAAACTAAATCAACTGTCTGATAGAATGCATGCCCGAAAATAGAAGTGCAACCCTATATGTAGAGCAAAATCTCTTGTGCTTTCTAGGCATGCATATATGCTCTCCAGACCCACACACACACATACACTTATATAAATTCCCGTGTGAACCTACATTTTCCACATGAACTCTAGAGCAGCGAGAGGCTAGTTTCTGCCCAAGCTAACAGGATTTGATATATTTATACGTTTTTCTGTTCATGTTTGGATGACTCATCTAACAGTGGGTGTCCTCTGCCTTGATCTTCTTCCAGAATATTTCTTTCATTTTTTTGAGTTTGAGCTGGAATTTTCCCTCCTCATTTTCAATTCCTTCTCATCTGCCTTTTTAAATGTATTTATTGATTTTGATGTTTTGAGAATTATGGTTACCCTCTCTAATTTCTCTTCAACCTCCATCCTCATTCTCTCGCCCTTGGTTTCTCCCTCAGATCAGTCTGATAATGACTTGGAGAGCTGAAGCTCAGTCATACAGACAGTCAGGCAGTAATGAGGGCAGGAATACTGATTAATGTAATCAGTGGCTTGTTCCATGTTATTACATTGTTTACTCTGCAACGGGTGGCATTTGTCACTTGAGTCTTTGTGAGGGCAGTGCGGTCGCCTAACAGTGTACAACACCATCATTAGGCCTGACAACCTGTGTTGTCTGCAACCAACTGCCTTGCAAAAGTGTCCTTGAGCAAGAAACTTAATGCAAATGCAAGGAGGCTATTATCTCTGTTCTTTCTCTTTCCCGCTTCAACAGGGAGTCTGACCTCCTAAGTAAGGATCACAGTGTTTCCTGCTGAATTTAATAAAGCATCACTTTTCTGTCCAAAGTCTCCAGTGGGCTATTTTTAAACATTAAACATGACTGAATTGGACCCTAACTAAGAAATATGAATAGCTTAAGCATAAAAGAAGTAATGATTATCATTGATATATTTAGTGTTGATATATTTTAAGATGGCCATGAGCATGAATTAGACATCCCCTCATTTTTACTACTTCGTGTCATCGCCTCTTCTTTTAACCACGGTCTTTAAGTGTTTGGGTAATGAGGAGATCAATTTCTGTAATTATGAAAGTGGTGGCTTGATGATGTGAGCTGCTCAACAGTTCAGGGTATCCTTTATACATTTTATCATTCTACAAATGTTTTCAATGGGTGACAAGTAAGGGCTTCTGGCGACCCCGTCTAGCACCCAGACTCTTTAATTTTGGAGCCATGCTGTTGTAATTCATGCAGAATGTGGTTTGGCATTATCTTCCTAAAAAAAGTATGGCCTGCTCTGTAAAAGGTTATTTTATTTGTCTGCAAATGTCGCTCCAAAACATGTATGTACGGTTCAGCATCAATGCCGCCTTCACATATGTGCAGGTTCCCCCTCTCATGTGCACTAATGCACCTCCATACTGTCGCGGATGCTGGCTTTTTATGGCACTGATAACAAGCCAGATGGTCTCTCTCCTCTCAGAATTGTGTCTGTTTCTAATGCAGGGGCATCTGAGGGCCTGAAGATCACAGCCAGTTACTGTTGGGTTGTTTTTTCTTGCGTTGTGCCTTTTGTACGAAGATTTCTTGAGATTCTCTTTTAGTGATGTTAGTGGTATGTACTGTAGACAATGAAAATCCCAGATTATTTGTAATTATGTAAAAAAAAAAAACATTATTCCTAAATTGTTGCATTATTTACCAGTGTAGTCAATCACAGATTGGTCAACCCCTCCCCATCTTTAATTCTCTTGGATGCTCTTTTAAACCCAATCATTTTACTCGGCTTTTGACGGTTAACCTTATTAACTGTGAGATGTTCCATCAGTATGTTTTTTCACAAATGTTCCTGTCTTTGTCTTCCCCTGCCCTAACTTTTTTGAAAAATGTTGTTGGCATCAAATCCGAAAATGGGCATATCATTTTCCAAAAACTATGACATTTATCAGTTTCCACATTTGATTTTTTGTTGTGCTATTTTCAATTAAATATTGGGTTTCAATGTTCTGCAGATGATCTCTCTGTTTTTATTTACATTTTACACAGCATCTAAAATGTTTTGGAGATGGGGTTGTACTAAATATTAGAATTATTTGCTCATTGATCATAATTTCATTTCAAAGTCATGTTGTAGATTATGACTTTTTGTTAATTTCCAAGTACAATGAAGACCTCAATCAACAATTTTTTTCAATAACTGGAAATCATGAAGGCTAATCTAATGCCTTCAGCAGATTAACACATATCCAATGAAATATCTCACACATATAACTTAAGTATTGAACACTTTTTTTTAGACTGTCAGGGCTTTTAAATATCCTATTGTCTTGAGACATCCCTAACTTCTTCTAGCATTTGTGGGGTTGAGTCCAATGTCTCTGAACACTTTGGTAGATTCCTTAAAAATTGGATACAATCATTTATGTAGATTCACATGAAATAACTTAAGTAATACTCAGATTTTTTATCTTCTTCCACTTATGGGTCATTGGTTTAAGTCAAATAATCATGTCATCTTGGATGTTTTGTGTCTGTATTTTTGTGCAGGACTTTGATGACTTCATCTTTGCGTTCTTTGCCATTGAGATGGTGATCAAGATGGTGGCTCTGGGGATTTTTGGCAAGAAGTGTTACCTTGGAGACACGTGGAACCGCTTGGACTTCTTCATAGTTGTGGCTGGGTGAGTTATACAAGAACAAACACAAAAACAGCACACAATCACAAAGAGGTGGCCAAACGTCACCCTGCAGAAACACTGGAGGCTTGCACAAGAAGTGGTACAAACACACACAGGCAACACATTTGAAAAGCAATTAATCTGGGCATTAGGATTTAAGAGTGCAGGGACAGATTGATGAACAGAGACCGACTCAGGAGTGTAATAGATGTTTGTAGCTTGTAAATGTGATTGTCCTAGATTTCAAAAAGCTGCAAGGTTTCCTTTGCTTCATGACCTCAAAGCACATCAAACAACATGAATTTAAAGCAAGAAGCTGGAGTAACCAGTCCTCTAAGCAACATCAGTCTCCTTCCCTGTATGCTCCTCTGGGCTGGTTGTTAAATACATTTTACTCTCAATGTCCCATAAAAGCCTTTTAACTTGAAATTGGAAGCAAGCACTCGCTTTAATTTTCTACAGAATCTGTCAAACAGCCGAAGAGACTGGGATTACATTTTACACTGAGTGAATGCAGATATTTAAAAAATGTGTTCTGTTCCTATTAACTAACCACACATGCCGCTGAAAGATGTAAGTACAAACCTATGGGCACATTACTCTCAGAGCAAAGACACACACATGCACATTTTGGTATCATTATACATTTCCATTCATATTAAGAAAAATACGATATACACTATTACTGGTATTAAATAATAGTGCATGCATAATTGGAAAGTGCAGCAGTCACACGCACAGCCAGATTCACACACACAGCAATGCACACAAACTGTAATTTGATTAAACATGTTACAGAACATAGCCTGCTGCTTTTGGTCTGACATTTTCATCACACTTCATCCCCTGCTGGCTTTTAATGCCATCCTTCTGCCACAGCTTCTGTTGTCCGTCAGCAGGAACAGGGCACATTTCTTTCTATGCATATCTGTGAGTATAGTCAATGTCATTTTGGTCTATAAATCAAATCACAACAAAACTTAATGTCATGAAACTTTAGACTTACAGATTTGTTTCATAACAACCCAGAAATCTACTACGAGCAAACATTTAGACCTCTGCAGGAAAACACAGGCAGAAATCTCGAACAGCCCCAAAACAATGTTCACAACAGCACTGTCGATCAAACTTTATTTGTATAGCGTCAATTTCCTAATACATTTTAACCTCAAGACACTTGACACAAAAAGAGCAGGTCTAAATTATACTATTTGTTTTATTATTTACAGAGACCCACTATTAATTCACCATGAACATGCACTTGTTGGGCTTAGAAAGTGAGATAGAGAGATATGTAGATGAATGGTAAATGGTAAATGGACTTGAGCTTATACAGCGCTTTTCTAGTCTTCTGACTACTCAAAGCACTTTTACACTGCAGGTCACACCTACCCATTCACACCCATTCACACACTGATGACAGTGGTCACTATGTAGTAAGACCATCAGAACTAACTAAAGCATTCATACGCCGCCGTCAAAGCAGCGGGAGCAATTTGAGGTTAAGTGTCTTGACCAGGGACACATCAGACATTTTGCTGCAGCAACTGGGGATCGAACCCCCAAGAGACGACGACTCTACCATTGAGCCATAGCCACCATGAAAGAGATGGTTAGAGACAAACAGACTAACAACAACAACTACAATGAATGAAGCAGATTTATAGTTACGACATACTGGTATGTGTGGTATTAGCAGTACCAGCAAAGTATAGACAAGATCATTTAATACTATGTGTGCTTAGGTCCTTCAGAAGCAGAGATGAAATACAGTTCACCTACTTTTATGTATTAACAACCCTACAGTAGTATGCATAAGATTACCATGAGGAATGGTTTCAAGGTTGGGCAATCCTGAGCTCCATCCTTATCCACATTTTATATGATCTCTCTTTTCTGTATGGGTCTATCAGTGCAAATCTTTTCGTAATAGTATAGATCATAAAGCTACTACCTCATTGCCTTTCCCAGTTCAGGGAACATATCCAGTGCCAGAATACCAGAGGACCCTTGATGGGAAACTCCGTAATGTCTGATATTCAGGCACTGAGTGATAATAAGGCCAATAAAAGGATGTTCACAATTAAACTACAGCAACAGGCAATACAATCAGGTGTAATATTTATTGTTAAGGGGGTCATTACAGGTTTGATGAATAAGATATCCCCCTAAGATGAATACTAATGAAACCATTTTTTCCAGTGGGGGGAAACTAGGTCATTGCAGCAGTGCGGAAACCTGCTTTGTGTGTTGTTAGTTGTGTTCGCTAAAGTTTGTGTGGCGCCGACAAGGCAAAATGCACCTACAAGTAGACTAGAAGACTCCTTATTATCTGTCATAATCCACATGTCTGCAGCAGTTTAGGCACCAAAACATGGTTACATTATAAAAATACATTTTGGCTTTCGGTTTAAACGTGGAAGGTCTACTTCAAGGAAAATATAAAAGAATGGGTGACAAGTCAGGACTTCAGGCAAGCCAGTTTAGCCACCAGACTCTTTGACTTTGGAGCCATCCTGGTGTAATTCATTCAGACTGTGGTTTGGCTTTGTCTTTGTGAAAAAAGTATGGCCTGCTCCGAAAAATACGTTTTTTTATTTGGCTGCCTATGTCACTCTAAAACCTGTATGGTTTAGCATCAATGATGCCTTCACATGTGCAGGTACACCATCCCATGTGCACTAATGCACCTCCATACTGTCGCAGATGCTGGCTTTTTAATTGCGCACTGACAACAAGCCAGATGGTTCTTCTCAATCAACATGTCTGCAGCGGAAATGAAATTCCTAGGTTATTTATGTACAGTATGTCAAAAAACATAATTCCTAAATTGTCAATTCCTTAAATTGTTTCACCTGGGTCACAAACCCTAGTCAACTTGGTGAATGTCCTTTGTTTGTTTGATCTATACTCTTGATGCAGATGTTCTCACTCTTTATATTAAGTCACCTGTCTTTCTCTTGTGCTCTGCTTCTGCTACAGTTACAGGCACTAGCCGTAGCATGCTTAATGTAAAGATCATTGCTCATCCAACTGATTGATTGGAGCAGCCTTCTCCTCAACAGAACAGATAATCTAGGGCCCTAGCACGATACCCAATACTAGTATCCTGATCAAAATCAATTAGACTAGTTGAAGTGGCTTACACAACCAAACTGGCAAATTTGTAGAGAAAAAGGATATCAGAAATAGATATTGAAGTTGTGTCATACATACTGTACATTTATATGCCCAGCCCACATGGGCTTACATGACAGCATAAATTAAAACGTTCCAGGATCAGAGTGCATGGGTCTATTCAATGTCATGGAACAATAAGAGAAAGCAAAAGCAAGACAAACGCTAATTAAACATACAGTAATATCTTGTTTTCTTTTCCAAGCTTTTGAGACAAAATGACTCATATTAGTTGAAATATTACAGTGTTGAAGTGTTCCTTGATAAATCAATATAATAATTGAAAAATCTGCCCATATTTATGTATCCCTTGCATTGCAATTCTTACTTCATTTTTATTTCATTTAAAAAAATAAATAAACTAAGCATGGTCAATGAGAAACAGTTCATATATTTGTTTAATGCAGGTATTTGAATTTAATTGATCATAGATATTCTAATCTTGACTATAACTGGGCTACATGCGTCATGAATATCACCTCTATGGCATCAAAAATACAATTTTTAAATTAATTTACCTGCCAATTGTTTTAACACGGTCTAACACAAGGATCCATTTGAGGAGCTGAAAGCAGTCTGTGTTTGCTATCTTTGATGAAAAAAAGAAGGCTAATCTATTATCCAATTAGTTGCAAGACAACTTTCTGTTGTATGCCTGCCAGTGTTTTTGTTCAATACTGTGTGAAAGTAATACAAGACGTGAACAGAATAATAAGGCTCAAGTTGATATTTCTCAAGCTTTCATCATGTTACGTGTGAGCATATAAACAGCTATCTTATATATGTGCAGACACATGGACATGTTAGACATTATGTTTACAAATCTAGTGTAAGGCAAATGATAAAGGTATGTGTTTGTTGCATCTAGCGGTTTGGAGTCACATACACCACAGCCAAAAAAGCCTAAAATCAATATGTTTACAGCCTAGCACAAAAAAACAAAATAGGTCTGATTGGTTATTGTCATCACTGGCACACACTGTACGGGGGGTGAATTTTTTAAAAACGGCTCTGTTTGGATTTTGAGAACGATACGTGTTGTCCATAGTTAGGTGCGTAGCTGACATGACTGACAGGTGGGTGCGAAGTAACAGTTTGTCAAGAGGCTTAAAACCCGCCTCATCTCAGCTCTAAGCCTGTCCTTAGGTTGACTGAAAGTTAGGCTGAGACAGCATTTCCAGCATGGCGGCTGCTGCCGATGAGCCTCCGGAGCCCCCTGCCGCAACTGCTGGCTGATGTCATTCAGGCTTCATCCATTAATATTTACAGTCTATGGTTTGCTCGAGTCCAGGATGCTGCAGTCTTGTCTATGATATGTGTCAATTGACAAAGATGAGGGTGGCTTCTGTTTCAGTAGCATGACTTAAAATACATTTAAAAAAAATGTTTGAGTATATGAACTTATAGCTACACATAGCTACACTTGCATTGTTAGTTTAAACTTGTCAATCATAATAATGGAGTTGAATACATGAGGGAAGACCCCTCTGCTCTGTGTTTAAGTCCTGCTGAGTCTGTCAGGGTTCCATTCCTCTTATTACAACCCGGCCCACTTACTGTATGTTATGCCCAACATGGTGCACATGCAGCTCCTCGTGTTGGAAATATATTTTGGCAAGAATCATTTTCATGAAGACATGCTTACATCATGAACATGCAAAGATAAGGAAAATCCTTTACATATCTCTTGCTTGACTTCAGTCAAATAATAATGGAATCTGTTAAAGCCAGTGTAGGTGTTCCCTGTTTCTTCTTGAGCATATTTACTGTCACACCTTCCTCTTTCATAAAAAGGGGAAAATGTCATGACAGTGATTTATGAAAAAAGCTTGCCATGGGTTTGCTGTGTTTATCAGAGCATGAATGATGTAGAGTGTAACAGAAAACTTGGGACATGAAATTAACTTGACTATAATGTCTATATCTTCTCATGTCTGCATGTATGTCGGCTACCTCTGAGAGTGATGCATATGTTAATCTGTTTCCATGTTTTTAGGGATGTTGCCATTTTGAAACAAAAAGAAATCTCATCTATACAGGGAGCCCCAGCCCAACTCAGACAATGGTAACCTAGGAAACGGCTGGTTGTGAGCATTTAATTTATGCTGGCAACAGTTGTTTAGCCTGCAGAGGAAGGCTCTGATGAACTGTTTGTTTCTTTCTGAGACGATAATTAGAGCTAAGCTGCTTTTTCAGCAGGTCTGTACTCTCTCCTCCTAATCACCTCCGTGTCAGGAGGGAGACAGGCGGCAGTGATGGAGGGATGAGTCTACAAAACAGGTGGAGTGTGAAGAAGAGCGAGAGATGTGCAGAGAGTTATTGGTCAGTGAACAGTCGAGGGAATGCAGGATGGATTTACTTCTTTCTTGTTTACATCAGTTTGCTGGTGGTAAACATGACGCAGTCGACAAATGGCATTTTAATTGCACATGAATGTTATCAATTTTGCTATTGCATCACTGGAATTGCCTTCGAAGCACTTGATATTTAATTTCTGGTTGACTTTGTTTGGCTTAGTTTGCTTTCAATCATAAACATGCACATATCTGCCTTCTGCTGACTGTGTGAGAAGTGTGAAACAGCTGATGACAGCACCTTGTGTAAATAGAAAATTTCCTCCAGGCTACTTATTGGCTACAGAAGACTTGGGTTTAAACCTTCAACATTTATTTTTCACCTGTCAAGTTGAGTTCTTGGTGCATTATGTGAACACAGAATAAGCAGATCATCTTTTTTTTACAGTTTGGCTGAGATCTGTATAGTTTTAAACTATTAGTGGTGTAGCTTTTATTCCATAAGTGTTTTCTGTCTTTTTTGTGTGTGAAGATTGAGATGTAACTATTCCACGATCTAAATGTCTGAGCTATAAAATCTCCTTTTTTTTTGTTATGTTTTATCTATTGGTCCACCACTTTGGTCTAGACTCAAATATATCAGCAGTTAATGGTGATGCATTACCTTTAAGATTAGGATATGAATTCCTGGTTGCAATGTTACAAAGCCCAAATGACCTTGGTGATAACTTTGCTTTGAATCTATGTTACAAACAGGGCTCACATGTTTGTCTTTCATGGTGCTATCACACTTGAACAATACTCAGAGTGAGCTGCATGTGTGAATGCAAACAGTCAAATTATTTCACTCCGACTTTATCCAGAATTTTTACTGCCAGCTCCCAGTGAATTTTTCCACGTAAAGTATTGTGATCTGATGTGAATACCCAGCAGGAAATATTTAGAAAATCCACCGCAAGCGAGTGGGATCGGATGATGATGTTTATATTCTGCGACGGGCACACAACAATAGACTGTTTGTGTGCATCTTGTAAGATCGTGCATGTAATGAACCTCTGCATTATGATTTCTGTTTGGCAGTATGTTTATTGTTGATAATGTGAATATTTCAAACTACACAAAGCACTGAAAATAAATGCAAAATAAATAAAGTCAAACTGAAAAGAAACAAACATTTTCTTTTGATAATTAAGTTTTTAACAGTTTTGCGCTTCCTAATTGAAAAACCTAATTGGCTAAATTGTTTTTCTTTCTGATAAACAGTCTGCTCTGGTGTGCTGTATTCCCTCCTGTCATGTCTTATGTTGGTGTGTAAAATGTAATGGTAAATGGACTTGAGCTTTTAGCAGAGGCTGCTATGTAAAGAGTTTGAGCAGATTGGGATTACGTATCCTGCCCATCGTACATGTAGCTGCAGGAGCTGGGGATCAAACCCCGACCTTCGAGTTGAGAAACGACGACTCTAGCCAACTGAGCCACAGCCGCCCTGTAATCAAAACTAATGTAAAAAATATGAGCAGAACAGCTATAACAAGAACAAAGTTAAAGTGCAGCGACAGGGCTAATGAAAACACAGTTAGTTAGCCAAATGTAACTTTTTAATTGTTCTAAGATGAAAGTTCAGAGATTGAAGCCTGAAAAACAATTGAACTTATACAACTTATCACAAAAGATGAAGTGACACCAAGTGGCAACCTCCAGTCTTGAAAAATTAAGCGAATTCAGGCAAGTGCAAAATTCTGCAATTCACACCACAGCCAAAAAAAAGCCAGTTTTACATTTGAAATTAACATTACCAGGTTAACAGCCTGGTACAAAAAAATAACATAGTTCTGATAAGTTATTGTCAACATGGGCACACACTGTACAGGGGTTGATTTTTTTAAAATTATTTTATGAACAGTTCCTGTTATCCATAGTTAGGGGCGTAGCTGACATGATTGACAGGTGGGCGCGATGTAACAGTTTGTCAGGAGGCTTAAAACCCGCCTCAGCTCCAGTTATTAGCCTGACGTTAGGTTGACTGAAAGTTAGGTTAAGACAGGATTTCCTGCATGGCAGAGGCTGCTGAGCCTCCAGGGCCCCATGCTGTAACAGATGGGTGACGTCACTCAGGCTTCGTCTATTAATATTTACAGTCTATGAGTGACACATATTGTGCAAAGTTACTGCATGAAAATGGGAATTTGATCAATACCAGACATTTCAATTTGAACAACACAAAGAGTTTTGGACAAAGCTTATTCATATCAAAAGAGTGAACACAACTCAAGCTACTGATCTGCCAAAGTGTAGCAAAGCTGACTTACATTTCGACCCAGCTCTTTGACTGACTTGTTTAGAAGGTGTTTTTAGTTATTTATGTATTTATTTAATGATTGGTGCAGTGGAAGCCCAGTCGATAGAAGAGGGAGTTTGAATAGCAGTGTTTACTGTAGCAGACAAGGAATCCTATCCATAGTGCATCGATCTGATTTAACACTCTGTGGCTGGATTTCTCATGGAGAGAGACAGAAAGGATAACTGAGGAGGAAGTGGAGGAGTCAGGAGGGAACCGGAGGAAGGGTGATAGATTGACAGAAAAAGTCAGTCAGAGAGAGAAAAGAGAAGCTAAGGCAGTCGGATCGATTCATTTTGTCAATTGGTTATGTGGTCTGACTTTGGAGGTCAAACACCACAAATAGAACTACTGTTTTTTGTATTGGTCAGTCTGGAAAAATGAATTCTTTAATTAATAAAAAAGGTTAGCATTTAAATTCTGTGACATTAATCAGAATCAGAATCGTTTTTTAGACATAAGAATGTAAGACGCTACGTTCCCCTCTGCTTTATCTTGTGCGAAACAATCCTAAATAATGCAAGAGATCTACAGGTTTGCTCGACAGAGGATAGGTTTTGTTTTTCAGCACAGAGCTTTACAAGTTTCTCAAAGAAGTAAATGTTTAATGTGGGAAGAAGCACAAATCGATCAACTCTAAAATTGCCTGTCTTAAGTCAAACTTGCACAAATGGCAATGTTGTAAAGAAGAGTTTGGCACAAAGTGGAGAACATACTGTATGTTGCACCCATTACCTTAACTGTGGTCCTAATCATTTAAGGTGATCATATGAACATATCACTTTTAATTTAACAATGATATATAGACATCTTAAATGCAAGCTTAGCACCTTTAACGGGCTTTAAATATTCAACACATCCTCTTGGATTTCAGACCTGTGATTGAGTCACAGTGAGAAGCCCAGAACCTAATCCTCAGTGTCTTCTCTTTTCTTCTCTTCATGATTTATTGATGAGTCTTTGAATCGGCTCCAGCCCAGTTTAGCAGGCAGAAGAAGACGAAAAAAATGCGAGGATGGAAGAGGGAGTGTGTGGGTGGCAGAGATGTCAAGAGGGAGGGAGAGCGGGAGACAAAAGTGGGCAGAAAGGTATTAAAAACTATGGAAGAAAGGAACATACAAAATGCTGTTAGAGATGCAGAAAGAAAACTGAATGACCTTTTTTTGTAAACCAGAAGTAATATTTAAGCTAAACATCCTATTACTTTGAAAGTTAATTCTAACCAGCTAATTACTTGCTGCCTTGTTGCAACAAATTCGTATTTTACTCTGAATCTTAAAATGCCACAAGTTGCTGCTGTTAGGACATGATAACCCGAGCATATCAGAGCAACAGGAAGCACAAGGAAACAGCTAGCCTCTCTCTGTGCTGAGTTGAAAAAAGTACCAACAGCTCTGAAGCTGACAATTTGTCATGTTGCATCTTGGCTGTGTAACCCCCACGTAATCAGCGTAGAGAATTGTTTGAAAGGATGTCAAATTTAATCGCTGAATTTAAATTGCAATGAATGCATTATTTTGCATTTCAACACTTTTCATTTGTAATAAATAATGTACAGTATTCTTGTCATTGTCTTGAATTGGAAACAATTGAATGCAAAGATGTGCTAATGATCTTGACTTTTAATGCTTATTTAATTGCATTTGCAGGGTTCATTTTATTTTATTAATAATAACACTGTTACACATTAAGAAATGTGCTGGAGTGAAAAATGTGCAGGACATTTTAATAAAGTCCATAAACAAAAATATGGCGCCCCTCACACCTGAGCCTGCCACAGTATTATTTGGTCTGCAGTCAGTCGCCACCCATTTAGCAACCGCTGTAGTTAACTTCTTCGATTTAGTTTCATCCACATGTATGTAGTGATTCTGTGACGCTCCAACAAAGGGTTAGGGTTAGGGTTGCTCTGCCAGCTTTGGTGATGTGGTTCCCCGCTGACATCAATCTGGTCGGCTGCACCGGTATGCCTAGCTTTTAGGTGGTAGCTCAAACTCAAAGTACTTCTGTGACATTTTATTTCTGACTTGTAATCTGAGTACATAGGAGTTGTTTAAAGTGTAATGAGCCATCCAATAGCACAGTGCTTTCTCATTGTTTCCAATCTGCGCTAGCCAGCAAATGCTGACTACTGAAGTATGGTGCGCTTAAAGGGCCAAACAATAAAATAAAATAAATGTGTTAAATAGGACCTTTATCACATTACAATTAATGAGGTAATGCTGACAGCCCTAGTGAAGAAACATGAGTGTGGGGGTTTTATGGGTAGGATTCAACGATTGCTAGACTTCTCTAGGTTTTCATAGTCATATTATTTTCCATTTACTGCAGCCAGAGACAGACTAGCTGTTGCCTTCTCTCTCCATTCGGTATACTTTGCTTGGCTAAGGTGTCCCCTTTCCATCTTTATATACTAATCACACAGAGATTGATATCAGTTTTCTCATCTCACTTTCAGACAGAAAGCAAATGAAGTTTCTTTCAATGATGACAGCCATATAGGAAAGAGAGAGAAGAAGGAGAGAGAGATAGAGATGGAGAAAGGACACAGACAAGGATACAGCATCCGTGAACAATGATGGCCATTAAATAAACTGTCTGAGGTTGGAAATCCATCAGTGGGTCTCTCAGCCTCTCCCTTCCTCCCTCTCGACCCCCCCCCCCCCCCCCTCTCTCTCTGTAAGCTTCACTGTACAGCAACAGAACGGGGCTGCTGTATTTTCTTGTCCTGACGTCCTTATCCACCTGGGTTCTCCTCCATTAGCTAGATTATCTCCCCACTACAAGTGGGTCAGCAGATCGGCAATATGTTATCAGTCAGTGATAAGAACAAGGCAGCGTGGGAGGTTAGAAAGGGCTGCTGGGAAGATTGAATAATGATAAAGATATAAAGAAGAGATTCGGCTGAAATGTGAGCAGAATTGTGGAAAGTTTTACAGGGATGAATTTGCAAGGTAAACAATGCCTATTGTCAAGCAAAACCCCATCAGCCTAATAGAGCAGAGTGTGCTGCAGCCACTGTTTATTTACACCAAATTAATCCTGCTTTCATTAATCATTGCTAGGAATCCCTATCCGTGCACACAATGTCGATACTCTTCTTGTGTGAGCAGTGGCTTGGCTGATCAGGTTACACTCTACTCTTTTCTAATTACATGAAAACCCAATCTTTATCGTAATCTCTGTCTGTATGTTTGCTTTTGCTTGTGTGCATGTGTGTGTGTGTGTGTGTGTGTGTGTGTGTGTGCATCTGGTTGTCCCTCTTATTTTCCCTTAATGACAAAGATGCTGTTGTACAGTCTATAAAAAGCATATCATTTACAAATTGCTAACAATATTGATACTGTATAATAACTATAGAGGATGGGTGCTGTGTGGCTTAATCATATATGAAGGCATTTATCCTTTAAATGGCTTCATCTGTTTTATGTTGTGCACACTCACACTCAATATTGAACAGATGAAATTATCTCAGGTGCACGCAAAATGAAAGCGAGAGTAATATATAGGGTTAACCCTAACCCTAACCCAATGTTAATATTGCGTAAGATTAGATCTCTGATTTGGGGAGAGTAGATGGAGAATTACCTTGAAGTATCTGATATACTCAGAAAGAAAGATTCAGTTCCAACAAGTTGATTAACATTTGGGTTAGATAAGCAGCAGAGTGGGTTGATGGTACAAAGTGTTGATGATGAAAGGCTTTCAATCTGAATCAGCATGAAAACACTCCATCTGTCTGTTCTCTGTGGTTTTTCCTCGTTGCATTTCTCCCTAATGATGCCACATGCACTTACTCTGATATTATCAGACTCTCATCATTAGCTGTTGTCAATGCAGTGACCTGGTATTGTTCAGACAGCTGTTGGTATTGTTAGTTGCTTCTATTGTGCTTAGAAAGACATACTGTACACTGTAGAGCTACCCATCACTCAAAATTGCTTTTTTTTGGGACAGTGACTGTGACAACTTGCCTGTCTCTGATGCAAACAATATGTGACTAATATCAGAGGGCATTACAGATGTCTGGTTGCTTTATAATAAAGGATAAATGACAACACAGGATATAATGCATGAATAGGCAGCTTTAGTTGTATCGGGATATTATCCAGTAATTGAATAACAGAGATATTATATAAAGGAATTAGACTGTAAAGCAGCCTTCAGACTGTGGATCTATCTCATTGTGTGACAACTGAAAAACACAATTACCTCACATTTTAATCAAGGATGTAGTTTCCCAAAACTCCAAATAACTGCTACTTGAAAACATTGCTAAGTTCTTATGAATATGAATTGATATTTCATGCTCAGAGGATTTCACTACAAGTAAGTATTTTGTATGCAAATATCCACAATGGTCAAATACCCCCCAAAATATTTAAAAATGAGAGTCCACCATGGAACTCCATGAAATAAGAGTTTTCTTCAAAGTGAGCATATTGGGGGGAAAATGATAAGGCTTCATGGTATGAATTTGAAAGTAAACAGGTCATTTTTTGTTATTAGGAGGAGACGGGTTTGGAGTTATTCACCAAACATATCTCTGTACTTGCCTCTTAAACAAAAATAACAAAGTTAAAAAGTTAAAGATGACATATATCTGCTGCTCCCAATCAATCAGAAGACGCGTTCTCTATGTTAGATAAGATAACATTCAGTGAGCTGCTATCATACAGTCTTTAGCAGCTATCGGACAGCTCCCAGAAAGTTTAAGGCTGTCATGTCACTCAGGGCATAAGTAGACATCGGGAATCAATCAAGCCACCTTAAATGTCAAGACAATTTACAAAAGAACAGGTTAGGACCTTACTCATTGTTATGTTACCAAAGAAAAATGGGATAGGGGGAGATGGGATAAGATGCAGGAATGATAACTGACCATAGTGTTCGTTTTTAATTTCTCTCTTGCATGACACTTTAGGGATCTTGAACGTTCAAAAAAGTGTATATGAATGGATTATGCTGCAAACATTCTATTTTCTCCCTTTGAGAAAAAAATCCCAGAGTGCCATCTATCTCTACAGATTTAACATACATCAAAGAAAGATATCGGCCAATATATCAGTATCAGATTTTTTTTCTCCCCAATATCGAGATCGGTATCAGTTGGGCCCTAATAAGAAGTAATGGTGCTCAGGCCTGGAGCAATGTGAGTGAAGGCTAGTGGGGAACTTGGGAGGGGGGGCTTCAACTGGTATGGGGCAAATGGGCCTAGTGTGACTATCAGAATCGGGTTTTATTGCCAAGTACATTTACACATACAAGGAATTTGTCTTAGTGTATTGGTGCTAAACAGTTGACAAAAGAAATCTTTGTTATTGAGCAGTGCATCTAAGACATCTGAAATACTCACAGATCTGACTTTAACTTCTGTTTGAGGGAGTTTTCTAAGTAAACTTTATTTACAATTGTCAATGCTCTGCCCCGATTGTACACATAAAGTGTAAGCACTCAGCCATAGGTCCAAAGTGAGGGCGCAGAACTCATGAGCTTTGGTCGTGCTTCGTAAATGTTTCACTTGTACAGTGTGAGCTGACGTTCCACCATGACATTTATATGTACAGTATGTTAAAGTTCACCAGCTAGTCACTTCAACTAGATACCATTTTATCCAGTGGTAATTCTATGCTAGGCTAAAAAAAACCTGGCAAGTCTCTACATAAATTCTTGCCTAGCCTCTGAGACTGGGCAACAAGACAAACAATATGATTGGGCATATTAATATCAGTGTCTACATGTAATGCTAAATAGGTTAAGCAGTGAATGTGCATTGTATCTGCTTGACACATGTTTTTCTGCCATGACAAATACAAATATTGCAGAACCTAGAAGCCATTTGTCAGCCTGCTGTGCAGAGAGAATAACCCAGCTTCCCTCATCTGTTATTCAGCAAATGTATCTTCCACAATATTTATCAAATAATTCCTTGTTCAAACAAACTCCCCAACCTCAAATCATGCATGACAAATGAGTGGACTCCATTAAAATATGTCCATTCAATTCTTTTTTTTCTAAGTCCATCCGTGATGATTTGCAAACAAATATTGAGCTGGAAACCCAGCCAAGGAAAAAATGAAAAAATAAACACATGAGGTTCCTTTTACATCCATCTAACCATTGATTTTTTACAATTTATTAGCCTGTTAGTATCATTAACACACTATTAAACTATCGACTCCTTCTTATGCATCTGCCAGATATAGGAAATTAACATTATTATACGTCATACACCAACAGAGCAAACGCTGCAGGAAGGCAGTTTGCTCGGCTGTCTAAGATAGAAAACTGCAGACATGTAAAGGTTAGGTGAAGATATATTAGTTAAACATTGAACACTGTTCTACATTACTGAGCTGCCTTGCGTACTTTTCCTATTATAGGGCTTTCTGGGTGGCATTTTGTTAAGTGTGTATGTTTGTCTGTGCACAACCAGTTCCAAGCTACTGTTGCCATTGTTTTCAGAGGAGGTGTATCTGGAAAGCTGTATGTATACCATCCTTCATGTGCCTGGCTGCTTTGGCACAAACATGCATGTTCACACTCGGTGATAAGAGAGGATGGGCTAAGAAACAAGCGGTTTACACGGCCAGAGGAGTATGTGTGGTTTTGTTCACACACCTCTTTGGGAGCTTTTTATTCTCGGACGTCTATGAATTTCATTACAGTCTTCTGTAAGTTTGTCCTTGTAGTGATCCCTCTATATCAAGATGTTCACCAGTATCATGTCAGAGTGTGTAAGACAAGATGTAAAGCAGTTTTTGTGCCCTTTACTCGGTTGCTGTGTGCAAATCTGCTTTGTTTGGTTTAGTTTGGGAATTCTCCTCACGCAAACTCCTTCCAAGGTCGGGCCTCCCCCGTCCTCTCCTGCTTCTCATTTCTTAGGCTCCCACTGCCCTTCCCTGCAACAGCATCATCAACACTGGCACGGACTCTGACGAAAGCGGAGCAAAACTTCCTGTCTTTTCCATAGTTTGTTTGATACACTCCATTTCTCCTTGGCTGTTTCTTCATTCCAGATGGGGGGAGATAGGTCAGTTTTCACTGAGCACACCAAACCTCATCTGGCTCTCATCAGGGCAAGCAAGTGTTTTTGCATGGACTATTGTTCAACAGACATCTTTCATCATCTCCTTTTAAGTTTGTTTATGTAACTCTGTCAGACGAAAAATTATCCTAATATTTATATTCTATTGCTCTGGAGATTTATAGCGTGTCTGTGGCACTGACAGATGACTGGTCTCTTTGGTATCCTTTATAACGTAACCATATATTTCCAGTAGGAACTATGATATTCAGTTTTGAAGTCATGATGGATTTATTTAATATTTTTAAGCGTCAATAGCATGCTCATCAGACTATATAGGAAATTTACTTTCAATTCACTTTAAGTCTGATATTGTCTTCACAGCACCTTTTTTTCTTGCGTTTAAGATGAGTATTATTTTGACTTGGTAATAGTGCCCCATGTATTTTACCTGTCATCATCATACATGTGCTACCCAGTATAGGGTTTGGCATTTACAGTCATTTAAATTCTAAAATACTCACATTACCTTATGAATGAGTACTCACTGATTATAGATTTTTTTCCGTGAAAAAACTCCATTGGACCCAGGCCTCCTAATGGTCCACTATGTTTTCTGCGTTGTGTTGCCCATCACTGCTGTTTGTCTGTAGGACAGCGGTCTTCAAATCCCAGTTCTGAATGAAAGGACACATGATGGTGAGAGCTGTCCACAAGTCCGTAGGAGCAGACATATTGCTGTTCTGCACAGTTCTGCTGCATCTTTTCAAATCTCATAGCTGTTGTTAGCCGTGATAGTGGCTAGTTCTCCTGCTCAACAAACGCCCTGTGCTTGCTGAAGCCTTCTCCTTCAACAGAAGTTAATGGGAGCCTATCTCCGGTCACTGTTATTTCGTTTATTAGCTTGCCTGGACATAGGGCTCATCTCCAACATAATTACTTGATATGACAGTTTGTCCTTTTTCGTTTCTCTGTCTTTCCTTCATGACAATTTTTTGTATGAGGTTATGTGTCAGCTGATTAGTTTTGGTCCCACAGAATTGTTAACACACAACTAACATACAGATGTATACAATTTACAAAGCTAATCAATAAATTGTTTATTCAGCTGAAAGAAAAAGGGGCAGCTGTGGCTCAGTTGGTAGAGTCGGTCGTCTCTGAATCGGAAGGATGGAGGTTCGATCAGCTCCTGCAGCTACAAGCTCAAGTCCACTAATCATTCATCTTCGTCACATTGGTTCATCACAATGACGTGTGACTTGATTTTGTTGTTGTCGGTAGTGGAAATATTGAGGCAGAGACAATAGCTTGCGCTGTATAAACTTTGGGTAATTACTACCGAAAGGTTTTGAGTAAAAAGAACAGAAAAAGTACAAAAATGTTGTTTTACCTTGCAACAGTTATACAAGCTCAAGACTATTTACCAAAAAAAAAACGGTGAATAAACAACAACAGGAAAAGAGTTAGCCGCCTCCATATGAGTGTATAACAATTCACATAACAACAACTGTGAAGATTACTTGGCAACTAGCCGAGTAGTGCGTATAATCAGACAAAGCTGAAGAATAAAAAGGTCTAGTTGTGGTAAACAAGTATCCTGAATAGCCAATTATCTTTTGTGGTCATTTTTCTTGCTCTGGCAAACAGATTTTACATTTGTGTTTTGATGTTTGCATCTTTTTTTTTCTGTTAAAGGGATACTTCACCCGTTGAAACATGAATCTGTATTGACATTGGGTCATATATGTAGTAGAAATGTGAAATACATTTTGAAGTTGGTGCCTTCTTGACCGAGAAAAGGCAGAAAGTGTCTTTTTGCCTTATGTGGATTAGAGACAACTCCCAGAATGCACAGCACCGCAGGACACTCCCGCTGAAGGAGAGGTGCATTCACGTGGTATCGGAAAAATGAGATTCCGAGTTATAAAATGCACATGAAACACCTGCTCAAGTCGGTTTTGTGTTTTGTTAACATACTTTTTATTCATGCATGTATTGCACATCAACTTTTTGCTCAAATATAACTTTTGACAATAAGATTTCTCTAAGAAACTTGGACCACCCGAGCAGCACCTGAATGCAGCATTACTCACGGACATCAATAATACGGCCGTTTCCTCAACTGAATCCGAGATTTCTTTCAGAAGGAAATGGCGTCTTGGAAATTCCTGGCAGAAAACAGACTCTATGGGCCTGATTTACTAAGATCCCAATTAAAGAGTACAAAATTGCGTGTTCACTCCAAAACATTGCGCGTTTGGCTTGTGGGCGTTTTGCAGGTGATCTACTAAGAAAATTTGCGTGAATGATAACGGGTGCAAACCTTGAGGAGGCGGTAGTATTTAAGTCAGGCTTTTGCGTGTTCTACTGGGTTACGTCACAGAGAGTTTGGACGGAAAGCAGAATGACTGCAAGCGCAAAATAGGTATTAGTGGGAGAGGCAAATGAACGTACAGTATTTTCGAGTTATAGCAGATACATCTGAATATAACAAAAATAACATTTGGCTTTTAAGAAAACCTCGGCATTAAACAGGGCCTCTCTTTTCTTCCCTCGATCCTTTGAATGAATTGTCATACATTGCGCAGGAGGTGCGAGCTGTGACCTATGTGGCACCGGCGCTCAGGCGCGCCCCTCGGGCTATTGTTGCGCACCGGACTGCTGGCCAGCGCTGTGTCTGATCGGACATAATTGCCCTGGCAAGAGGTATCGAAGACGGGGGTACAAGCAGTGGTGAGGTCCCCCAATCCAAGTGCCTACAGCTTGGCAGCAGGGGGCTGTAGAGGTTGGAGACGAGCGCGATAGGGAGAGGAGCGCACCGGAGGAGACGAGCTGGAGAGACGCGCAACCCGAGAAAAAGGAAATGACCAGTTTAAAATGTAATGTTGCAGAAAAGAGGGAAATAGGACATAAATGTCAATGTGTAAATTCTTTAGAATGCAGAGGCTGTGAATGTTCAGTTACATTAGTTTAATCATGGTGTTTCTCTTTATTAACTATTATTGAATCGAAATAAAAAAATAATGCATGTCATTTATTTTTATGTCAATCGAAAACATGTTAACATGTTGGGAGAAAAACGTGATCTTTATACGTCATTTTATTGTGCCTATGTCTCCTCCTAACAGCAGCCTGTTGTGTGTAACACTGGGCTCCTGGATTAGCACCTTCCTTTCAAAGGTGTTAAATTTAGACACCGTCACAATCACCGCAATTTTTGCCTGGCTTGGTAAATCGCAATGCGTGTACTAACTTAACTTATTTGAATTTTCTCCTCCCAGTATTTTGCACGCTACGGCAGAAACGTATATACAGAAAATATTGCATATTCATTAAGGCAAACGTGCTAAATGGACAATGCGTGTTGTTTTGCTCATATGAAAGACGCAATCCTCACTGCGTGTCGTTAGTAGATCAGATAGCACATTTTTTGCTGGTGGTATCAAGTTTGCACACGTTTTAAGACACGCAAACCTTTAGTAAATCAGGCCCTATGTCTGTGTCCATAGGCAAACAGTCACAGCACCGTCAACACAAGTCTGCCCCGGCTCCTTCTTCCTCTCACAGCCGCAGACCTAGCCAGCTAGGCTAGCTAGCCTGCCTGTCGGCACCAGCAGCTGGCTCGTAGAAAGAGCCACGAACATCCGATTCAAGCACAAGACCTTCAAAATCCCCTTCAGTCATATCAGTTTGAAGTTGAAACATACGTTTTTCGCACAGTCTATGGTTTTTCGCCATTCTCGGTCCTTCAGCTTTAACCATAGAGACACCCAGCTTGAGCCGGCTCAGGCTCCCTGTTCAGCCGCTGTCTGTCTGCAGAAGGCACCTGGCAGCAATATTGCGGGCGGCTCGTAGAAAGAGCCACGAACATCCGATTCGAGCACAAAACCTTTAAAATCCCCTTCATCCATATCAGTTTGAAGTTGAAACATACTTTTTTTGCCATCCTCGGTTATGAGCTTTCTCCACAGAGCCTGTTAGCACAGCTTCCAACTTAGCAATATGGTGGATGTTAAGTTTCGTTTTTGGGAGTGAGGTCCCGCCCACTGATCTGTAATAGGTCTGTAGCTTCAGTGGTTGAAAACATGAGGAACTAGCGATGTAGTTTCACCCTGCTAACCACAACAGCCGCATGTGACGCAATATGACGATTTTTGCGTCACTTGCGGCAGCATCTCAGAAAAGAAAATACTGATTTTTCCCGTCTCAGGGGGAAATGAGGGTTGGATGCAAGACCATTCAATAAAAACACAAGTTTACTACTGATACAAAGCTTAATGCAAATGGGTGAAGTATCCCTTTAATTCGGATGTGGTCTTCCCGTTCGGAAAGCGTTTTGATATGTAGTGGTCTGACACCTCCTTGCAACGGTACTTTATGTAAGATCTTACCCCATGTTGGGAATGATGTTTTCGATGGGATATTGACAAGTTAGGTTTTCTCTGTTTATTGCCCCAAAAGTTTTTTTCTTTTAAAGTTAATATGTTATTTCATAAATATTCTAGTGGATTATTCTTGACCTGCCTGTCTGTGTGGCCATTACTGAACATTACACAGCTGCTGATGTGATTTGTCTGGTCCCAGGGACTACCAGATACTGTTAACTCTGTGTCCCTCAGCTGGTGTAAATGGCATTTCTGTACTATTCTGTTAACTGTTTACCCATTTACCTTCTCTCTGTAGGCAGCAGGCCATCTGTCAGCTCTGAGTATGTGTGTGTGTGTGTGTGTGTGTGTGTGTGTGTGTGTGTGTGTGTGTGTGTGTGTGTGTGTGTGTGTGTGCGTGCGTGTGTGTGTGTGTGTGTGTGTGTGATCTTGTTTCGTGCTACTTTGGTGTAACAAACCAGAAAGGACTCGTACTGGGACACCTCACGTTTACACATCCATTAAGGGAGTTTCTTACACTTAAGGTGACCAACAGGATTGCACATACACACTAACACACACATACACAATCCCACATGTGTTGTGAATTTGTCAGAAAGACAGACTTGGACTTGGTGCGAGGAGGGAATTCCTTCATCTGCACGCCTCTTCAGGCTGCACATGTGCTCAGCATCTGCTCCATACACACACGCACACAAGGAGAGAGAGTGGGAGAAGAGATAACGATAAACACTGATCAAGAAAAAAGAAAAACGTTTTTTCGAGCATTCAACAATCGCTCTTCCTTCTAAGCACTGTCCTTCTAACCTCCCATCACAGCCTGAGAGAGGTTTTAAAGAGCTGCTGGAGAGGCTGTTAAGTGTTTGTGCTGTCTCAAGGTTACAAGGAAGACTCATCTGATACTGCTCTTTAATGTACAGTGGGTGCCACATCCTTCCGTCAATGACAAGTGATTCAACCACTCTTGACGTCTCAAAGGGGATGCACATATGCCGCTTGCACCTTTGAAGGTTGATTGTGTGAAGGTGCATGTGAATATATGCATGTGTTTTTCAGGCACACAAACATTGCGTGTGTGCGGTGTTCCATATACAAGAACAAAAACATGCAGCTTAGTGTTTTTCTTACTTTCTGCTCTGTTTGTTTCAGTCCAATAAGCATTGGAATGAAAGCATATTGTTTGCCAGAACACATGTAGTGCAGTTGTCTTGAATCGCAAGAATGTAAATGTGATTCGGGACATTAGAGGATTAATTATAACTTGCCCAGAGAGAGTGGGAGTGCATGTAATACATGCAATATATAATTGGCTACATAAATTTCCCTTACATTTTCTGTGTCCTTATTCCTTGAGCAGGTTCTGCAGTAAGCAGAGCTGTAATAGCAATTAAAAGGTTTGTTGTTGCTTGATTTAAACATGTTGTCTCTTTCTCTCCGTATGTTGCAGGATGTTGGAGTACTCACTCAACCTGCAGAATGTCAGTTTTTCTGCAGTGAGGACGGTTCGTGTGCTGAGACCTCTGAGAGCCATCAACAGAGTGCCTAGTAAGTTAACAGTCAGACCTAACTGCCTTTCACACTCCGCCTCGCTCATCAGACTCTCATATCACCCTCTCCTTTACATTTTGGCGTCCTCTGGAGACAAGTGAACTTATCTGATCTAATACTGAAGACAGACTGTAAAGAAACTAACACCAGATGCAACTTTTTCCTACAATATTGGCTTAGGCCTTCATAAATGATTCTGAAAATGAAAATGTGTAAGTCTGATAGTGTGATTGGTTCATCAATTTGTCTTAAGCTTGTCTAACAAATCCATGTTTGTCTAGTAAGACTAAATCCTGATCAAAGTTGGAGTTTCAAGATTCACACATTTTAAAAACCCAATACTGTTCCGAGACCTTCCACAATGAGAATGCTGTGGAAACTAAAAATAGGACATATGGACAAAAAAAACAATTCCCATGTTCAAATAAAGATGAAAGGTTTGATGGTTCAACAATGCTACAGTATGTCTGCATCATCATAATTGATAAAAGGCAAAACCAAATAGAGTCATTTCGTAAGTAGTTTAAAACCGTCATTGGCTGAAAATATTTAAATTCCTTTGGATAGAAGTTCAAAGAGTGGGTGCACCACTATACATACAGTACAGCAGGGCTTTTGACGAAAATACATTTTTATCTGAAGCAGAATATTTATTACATAATGTGATGATTTATCTGGTGTTTGAACATTAGTAGTGTGCTGGAACTAAACCATACAGCCATGAGGGTGGTTCTTTGTTTACAGTCTCTGACATACAGACTATCCACAGCAACCTGATTATTTGTGTGTGTAGGTTTAAGGTTTTAGATTTGTGTTCGCCTGTTAGAAGTTTGTTGTGAATTTGCTCCAATCATAGGTTATGTCATTATCATGATGATGAGTTGTAACTGTTGATTAGCAGCGCTTGCGAACAGCTACTGTAGCTGTTCTCAAAGTTGGCAGAAGAACCTGAATGAACCACATTTTTTTTAGAAAAATTGCATGAATGATAACAGGTGCATACCTTGTGGAGGCGGTAGTATTTCATTTGTGTGTTTTACTGGTTTACGTCATAGAGAGTTTGGACAGAAAGCAGGATGACTGCAAGCGCAAAATAGGTATTATGTGGCTTATAAGAAAACCTTGGCATTAAACAGGCGCAACACTCGGGCCATTGTTGCGCACCATACAGCTGTCCAGCGCTGTGTCTGATCGGACATAAATGCCCTGGCAAGAGGTATCGAAGACGGGGGTACAAGCAGTGGTAAGGTCCCCCAATCCAAGCGTCCTACAGCGTAGCAGCAGGGGGCTGTAGAGGGAGGAGATGAGCACACTATGGAGAGGAGCACACCAGAGGGGACGAGCTGGGGGAGAGACGCACAACCCCAGAAAGAGGAAATCCCCAGTTTTAAATGTAATGCTGGCGAGAAGAGGGAAATAGGAAGACATAAATGTCCATGTTGAAATTCTTTAGAATGCAGAGGCTGTGAATGTTCAGTTTTGTTTGGCTATTATAGGCAAAAATATATATAAGTTTAATCATGGTCTTTCTCATGTGTGGGGAAAAACGTGATCTTTATGCCTTCTTTTATTGTGCCTATGTCTCCTCCTAACTTCAATAACAGCAGCCTGTTGTGCGTAACACTGGGCTCCTGGATTAGCAACTTCCTTTCAAAGATGTTAAATACAGACACCGTCACAATCATCGCAATTTTTGTCAGGCTTGGTAAATAGCAAACTTAACTTATTTGCATTTTCACCTCCCAGTATTTTGCACACTAGGGCATAAACTCCCCATATTGCATATTCATTAAGGCAAACGTACTAAATGGACAATGAGTGTTGTTTTGCTCATATGAAAGATGCAATCCTCATTGTCCGCCGTTAGTAGATCAGATAGCACATTTTTTGCATTAACACATTTTAAGACACGCAAACCTTTAGTAAATCAGGCCCTTGGTGTATTTGACTTCTGCTCCTGTCAGGGTACTTGATATAATTGGTGATCATGCAGGTGGACTCAATTGCTACACAGCACTGGAATGCAGGTCAGGGCCAAGCCTTCCTATACTTAGTATGCTGCCTTCACTTTGTCTCAGTTTTTTGGCTTTCTCAAGCCAACCGTCTTTGGAACACACTGATTTATATGCAATTTTTCGACTCACTGCCTTTTATTAAAAGACTGGATTTCATAGCTACACTCACACACACTATCATGCTTGTATATTGCAAATACACAAAACAGTGAGTTGCTAGTTCTTTTGTCATCCTCCCACCTCCCATTCTTTACACACACAAATTATCCTAGCACCCCACTCATATTATTTGCACCTCCCCTTTTCAGATGCTACTAGAGTTTAATCAGCACTGATTGAATTATACAGAACACATTTATTTTAAAATAAATCATAGGCACTTTATACCACCAAAGGTCCCCTCTGTTCATTTGTTCTTACATTGTTCCTACCCGTTGCAAAGCTTTCATTTAAGCACAGACCTTAATTGTGTCATTAGCCCCTCAATTGCTCAGAGGAGATTGCAGGAAAACTAAGAATGAACAAGGTGTGTGTGTGTGTGTGTGTGTGTGTGTGTGTGTGTGTGTGTGTGTGTGTGTGTGTGTGTGTGTGTCTTTATTCAAGTATTTAGCTAATGTAGGTGTATGAATGGAACATCAACCCCCTTGCTAGTTCTCCTATCCCTCTGTTGATGGCACTTCCAAACCTCTTCTGAAATCACACCCTCTTGTCAATCAAAGCGTGGTAGGGATCCACCACTGCTCATTAGGCGACATGTACATAAGCTCAGAGCGCACACAGTACGCTCATTTAGCATCCAACCATTCCTCTTCCGAACCACAGGACTAATAGCAGCATTAATGTGTGAATGATGCGGTCTGGTTCTCGCCCTGCAGGGAAAATGTCAGGCAGCAGAGAATAAGTGGTGGTGTTACAAGGTTAGGGTTCTCTGAGCCTTTTGGTTTGGCTGATATCTGCCTTCCAACTTTCCCTCATCATCAGCCCATTCAAGTCCAGCAGAGAAGCTTGCAACATTCAGCAAGTTTCTTGTAGTGTTGTCACGATATCAAAATGATGACTTAGACACAATGGGCCTCATTTATCAATCTTGCGTGAAAACAGGCGCAGATCTGAGCGCAGATTTGGTCTTACGACAGGACACACGTGCGATTTATGAAACGTTCGTATCTGACCAATCTGAGCGTACGAATGAGCGGGCCTTGATAAATGCGGCGGCTGAATTCGATCGTCATTAACATGTTACGCCCATAAATATTCCTGGTTCGGAGGCCTCGCCCACTGAGGTCAAACATGGAGAGACGAAACATGAGTAAGAAAAGAAACTTTTCTGACACGGAGATCGGCATCCTGACATCGGAGGTGGAACAAAACAAAACAGTGCTTTTTGGCAGTCTGAAGAGTGGCATTAAAGGGGCTCATAAAAACGCTGTCTGGAAAAAGATAACGGAGGCAGTCAACAGCGTTGCCGTACAGGAACGGACTCCAGCTGAGGTTTGAATATAATTCTCAATAACTTAACCCATGCCTAACGACTTAAATGAATCTTTTCATCCCCAGCTTAAAAGCTTATGTCTGCTAATTGATCAAAACAATTCTTTACATTTAGGTCAAGAAAAAATGGTCGGATTTGAAGCTGGCCACCAAGAAACGTGTTGCTGCGTTTAAACGCAGCATCAGGCAGACTGGAGGAGGCCAACCAGACTCCAGCCTGATCCTGACGGGGACGGAGGAAAGAATTGCCTCCTTAATTGGGTCCGAGTCGATCTGTGGCATAAGTGGTGGAGGTGACACAGACGCACTGGCATCAGACCCAGAGCAGAATGGTAACTAACAACCCCCTTTTGCTTGCATTAAAAAATCAAACTGACTGTACACCATTTCTTACAAATAATAAGGCTTACACATGTTACATGGGTGACATTTTTATTGTATTAAATATTTCAGAGCCAGGCACCAGCATGATGTCAGCCAGATCTGCTCCCCAGGGCGGTCCCACTATTACTGCCGAGAGTGAGCGCGTGCCCTCGGCCCCCCGTGCTGCGCCCAGACCGAACCTGATCACGGCAGAGGTCCTGGAGAGACAAGGGGAGATATGCAGGTTATTGGCCTCAGTCGTCGGCGCACTTGACGCAATTAATGAGACACTAAAAGAAATAAATGAAACTCTAAAAAAGCCATAATAAAATGTTTAAATGACTAAATGTTGTCTGTGTTTAGTATGCCTTTAGCCAATTCCACCAACAATACTTCACATTACTGATTAATACTGCAGAGCATTTGCAAGAGTTTAAGGTATACTTTACGTTTTAAAAGCGACAAATGAGGTCCTGTCTCCTCCGTACAGCCCCCTGTGGAGGCTGTGCTGGCCACGGCTCCATGGGCATGGGCTCATCCGGCTGCGCCGCTCATTCACCAGTGCAATGTTGTGCAAAACTGAACAGGCCAAAATGATATCGCACACTTTGTCTGGGGTATACAGTAGCATTCCCCCTGCAGGTCCGAGACAGAGCCACCTGCCCTTCAGCAACCCGAAGCAGCGCTCGACTGTGACCCGTGTGCGTGTGTGCGCACTGTTGAACCTGCGTTCCTGCTCTGTAGCGGGGTTATAAGGTATTCCGTTAGAGGATAACCCTTGTCACCTAGAAGAACCATACCAAAATGTGAATCATCTGATACCTTGTTTAGTGTAATGCAATTTATCGAGGGTAGCCACTTACCGAGGAGATGACTTTGGCTCTGCAGTGCGCCCTCCTGCAGCCGCGCGCCAACAGAGCTGTTTTGAAAAATAAAAGAATCGTGTGTGTCCCCTGGCCACCTGGCCACCACGTTTAAAAGTGATAGCTTGGCATCACAAATCACCTGGACATTTATGGAGTGGTAGTTTTTGCGATTGATGAATGCGTAATCATTCATGGATGGTGCCTTCAGGCGCACAGGAGTACAATCAATCGCTCCAACCACATTTGGAAACCCAGCAATCTCATAAAATTGCCTTTTAATCACATCATTGTATGGGAACCGAATGTATTTTCGGGAGAGAGATTTTATTGCAGCCAACACTGCTGGCATCGTCCTGCTGATCGTTGGCTGGGAGACCCCAGCCCTGTCCCCGACCTCTCGCTGAAAGGTCCCGGTGGCCAAAAACCCCAGCGTGGCGAGCACCTGAACTGGTACAGGTAAGGCATTTGACCGCCTGGTTTCTCTCTTTAATCCAGCAGCTACATTATTGCATAAATCAATAAGCACATGCCTTGGGAGCCGAAAGCGACTGATCAACCAGGCATCACTCTCCATGAGGAGATCCCTGCGGTCCCTGAAGACGCGCTCACGTCTGACACGCACGTATTGCTCCTCCAAAATAAGCAAGTCTGCCATCATCAAGACTTGATAACTGTCAAAGCATCTGTTTAAATAGGGGAATGAATAAACATCTGACCAACCACAGTGGAACGATGATTATCTCAACAGGTGCTTTAAATTTTTGTTCCAGTTCTGTCACACCCATCGGACAAAAACAAAAACAATTACACCTTTTTGCCTTTAGTTAATTTGCAAACACACATTTCTGCTTGTATTTATGATTCTTTCACATTTTAATGTGTAATAATTAGTTGTCATCTTAGGCTATTTATCCTATTGTTTAATTTTTTGAAAGTGGTATCAGTAAAAACATGGGCTTTAAAAGAAATGTTTTCGTTTTAATAATCCGTTTTGATCTGTTCTAAATATGTGACTGCTTATGCTTAATGACAGCTGAGGTTTGTTCATTATTTTCCGCCAGATTTTGCTGTGCTGCACCGCAAATCCACAGACTCGAATTTGCGTACACGAGCTCAGACCTGACGTGAGATCTGATCGCAGCTTCCGCTTACGTCCAAATTGATAAATGCCGAAGTTTGCGTGGAAATGGTCGTACGCACGGTTTTCGGTCGTACGTTCGTTTGATAAATGAGGCCCAATACCTGCCCAAAATATCTCGATACCGATGCTGAAATGATACCACGGCAAAAACCTTAAACACCAGGAAAAGTAATGAAATAATATATAAAATGTTAGTCCTGACATGACAGAATAAAGGATTTTATAAATGGACAACAGAGGTATTTTCACTACATATTGAGCGTCTTTATCATCAATTTATTAACATTATCATTGTAGAAATTAACTTTCTATTCTAACTTGTACTGATCTGTTCAGTCTTTTTGCATCTTTTGAGTTTTTGTCATACTTTCTGTTGTTTTCCAACACAGCTGGAGGGGAAGGCTGTCTCAACATGGTGGTGGCTGATTTTGATAGCATCTGTTTGTTTGCCTTGTGGGGTCGGAGGGATATATAAATTATGCTAATGTTAGTTTCAATAGTTTAAAATATCATTTATAGTCTATAAAATCAATAAATACAAATGACAGTAACTTTAAGGCTGGCACTTTGGGATTATAAAAGCTGAAACCCAGGATTAATAGCCTGCCCTCTACAGCGGTGCACTTAAGTAGACTGAAAACCACAAAATGCACCTCCTTATTAACAGAGGTCTCCTCTCTATGTACTTATGAGGGCATTTAATTATTTCATTTGTCACATTCGCTAACCAACCTGTCACTCTTTCAATACCTTGAACAAGTCAGTATGTCTGTTGGAGAGATGCTTTGCCAAATTAGACATGTTGGCTCCCCTGGTATGCGTGGGTGTGAAATATCTATTACACACAGGCTTTGTGGTGTCTGGGGGGTTATCCTGACTGTCGTCGATGTAAGAGAAATAATGCTGTTTTCGCTCGGTGCATCTGCTTTGTCAACAAGCTGTGGACAGTCTGCAAGACTAGCATCTGAAACGTTAGCAGCCATGGCTCTCGTTCTGCTTCTCACCATGAAAGAAAACAAATGTTGGGCATGCCCACAATGCCTGGTGGGAGTGACACCAGAGTTTGGAACAGCACACACACAAACCCCCTCATCTGCAGGGAGTTAAAGCAGAGCACTGAACACGCAGACAATCACACAGCCTCACTGTCCCACGTGGAGAATCACTGCTCTTATTAAAACGCTGTCATTCATAATGTATTGGTATTAATAAACGGTGGTAGTTTATAGTTTTGAACAGCTGTACTTTTCTAGTATCTGAGTTGTGTGTTTTGTTGTAGCGCTATAACTGGATTAATGCCACTAAGGATTTTTCCTGTTCCATTATTAAGCAGTTGTGTGGTTTGAAAACAAACAAGGTCCCAAAGTGAGAAAAAAACAGTTTGGCCTTTCTTTTTTGTTTTATTTTATTTTATTTTTTAATATACTTTATTTATCTACAAGGGGAAATTCTGGTTTTACACTCATAGGCCGATTTACACACACATGCACAAACAGGAGCTATAGACATGCATTAATGGAGAGATGTCAGAGTGGGGCTGTTGCACACTGCTACACAGGGAGCAAGCCAATGCAGTTGGGGGTTCTGTGCCTTGCTCAAGGGCAACTCGGCAGTACTCTGGAAGTGACCTGGCACCCCAGCTACCAGACCAACTTCCATACTTTGCTCCTCACCAGGACTTTCCAACTAAAGTCCCTACTACCGCCCCTTTCAAAGTTAACCAAGTACAAGGAATATGACCTGCACTGATACATTCCAGGGACGGCTGTGGCTCAGGTAGTTGAATCGGTCGTCTCTCAATCGTAAGACCAGGGGTTCCATTCCCCAGCTCCTGCAGCCACATGTCCGATGTGTCCTTGGGCAAAACACCCCAAGTTGCTCCCGCTGCTTTATTGGATTGTATGAATGTGTATGGATGGGATTAGTTACTTCAGATTGTCACTTCACATAGCAACCTCTGCCATCGGTGTGTGAATGGATGTAACTGGGTAGGCGTGACATGCGGTGTAAAAGCACTTTAAGTAGTCAGAGGACTAGCAAAGCGCTATACAAGCTGAAGTCCATTTACCTTTTACAAAAGAGCTACAGAAAAGGATAACATTCAGTACATGGTACAATGATAAAGCGTGACAAGATCCACAGGTTCACAGTTGTATCAATGCAGAAAGCATGACTTTTATATGTTAAGTAGCCTTAAAAGTGCCCAATGTTATGAATCATTCTTGTAAGTTTATCTATGCTTTTAAAGAATAGACTCCGATTATTCTCTAAAGTCAAATCCATATTAAGTGCTCTTCAGACCCCCCATTCTCATGTTTTTTTGTTATATTGTGTATATATTCTTGGTTTGTAGTAATGTGATAAAATGTCATGTAAACAAGCACCTTTGATATTTGTTGTTGATTTATTTGTGGTTAAAATGAGTATTGCTCACAAAAAGCACTTTTTGGGCAGCTTAGGTGTCTTTTGGATAACGGTGCCACGCATCATTCATTTCCAGCTGAACAAAAGTGATGACACGATGTAAACACATTGTAACACATGCTTTATGTACATTGAGTGTGTGAGAGAAAGAGACTTTCGTTACTGCAAATATGTAATTCATGCCAGAGTCAATTGATAGCCATTGTGCCTCACCTGCCGCGCTTGTTCAGAAGACAGGAGCGTAGCCACCTATAGCCTGCGATACTATTAACTGTGTAAGTGTGGAGAAAAAGTACGAGTTAGAATTACTTGAGTAAGAAAGAGTGTTATGCATGCGTCATTCAGTAGACCGAGATGTCCGTTAATTTGCAGCTACGCTGAGCTGATGTGTGTTTCTGTATTTCCAGGGAACAAAGTAAAAGTTTATTATAAAACCCATGCATGCCTGGAGGGCCATATTTGTGTCCATGTGTACAACATTCGACATTTTTTGCGAGTGGCTCAATTAAAGGTTTATAAAAGAGTAAATATCAGCTGGAAAATGGACTTACTATATATTAACTTTAAAGGGAATGTTTGCTTTGTTTAGAAAGATCTTTTGATATTGTTCCGGAGTAGACACTTTTACCTGTTGGTAGTTGTTAATGAGGTATCATTTCTTTGATTTCACTTCTGTTACATACAGTGGACATTTCAGCAGTAGCAGCAGCAAAAAGTTGGCATTAATGGTTACGCTTTATTTGGCTAATCAGCATAAAGAGATTGGCTTGGACTTGCATGAGAGACAAGAAAAATTAGGAAACGTAATGGTCCGCTATCCAAGGCAAGCTGCATTTTGGAACAGCGTGTCTGATTTTTGGTTACAAAGTCCATAAGTTGTTAATATGCTACCTCTAATGTAAGACAATGTAGCAGTTCAGAATGTGGTCTAAAACCTCCAACCCGTCAAGTGGGCTGGTCCATGTCAAGTAAGAGGTCAACCAGGAAATTATCTCATTAAATCAGCACAGAAAGAAAAAAAGCAAAATGAAGATACAAATTGGGTAGATTAAGACTGAAAAAGAGAAAAGGGCAAGCAGAAAAGGTCACTGAGACACGTTGAGGACAAAGTTACTTCTGATCATTAAAATGCCTGTTTATCTTACTGATTTACTGGTTGAAAGCCTCTCTTTTTTAACTGAATTAACTGTAATGTAAAGAGCATCCGATCTTTGTCATATACAGTAGTTCCTGCGTAAATAAAAACAGGTTTTAAAACACTTGAGAGCAGACAAATAAAACAGGCTGTCAGAATGAATAGATAAACTGTGTGGAACAGCTCTTCATGATTCTCTGTAACAACAAGGAGCCGTCAGGTTGAACCATCATTTTTCTACGAGAGTAATGACATGTCATAAATTCGGTTTTAGTGATGTTTTTTGTCACTGTGTATACTGAAACATAACTGTATTCAAAGTGTGAGTGCAGCCCAGTAAATCATAAAATGACACAGTCTAGATACAAGGTACATTTTGACTTGAGATGAAAACAGAGTCAGGACTGATATATAGCTTAAGATGCAGACAGTGCTGCATACCTTAGCTGACACACTGTCGATGCAATAGCTCATACAAGCTTGCTCTCACAGCTCAACAGGGTTCATTCAATCTGTCAGCACAAGGCAGTATAAACTTTAACTCTTCAGTCTTAAAGTTGACTATCTTGTTGATATTTGTTCACTGCTGAAATAGGACCTTCAGATGTTCGAAGTGTGAGTGTTCATGTCCATCTGCCTCGCTTTCTAGAGGCCAACATTGATCCTTTCTCTGTCGTTCTCTGTTACACCTTTCTGAAGAGGGTATTGGAACTGAAAGCAAGAGTTCATCTGAAAACACACACTCTCACTGACACACATACAAACACACACACATCCTCAGACTTTTATTAATAAACACATTTTTCCAAGGCTTGTTTCCACGTCCTTGGTTCTGGCATTGATTGACGTGCTAACATGGCTGAACCGTCAGTGGAAGTGACAGATACATTTTGCCGGCTTCACCCACAGGCTGCCAACAAAACTGAAGTCCCAGGAGGTGTGTCACCATCACATCACACATCACCCAAAATCTGCCCCTTGATTGGATTTCACCCCATTTAATACCAGCCTGCAGGGACCTTGTACCAGGTCTTTTATTGGCAACATCAAGGCAGACATGAAAACTTGTGACATACCCTTATGTGGGTCTTACACACATTGGATACATTGGAAGTAGCAGAGAGAAAGATCTCTCATCTATATTTGCCTAATTATTGAAAAACCAGAACCGATATTTTTTTCTCCCCTTTAAAGGGAAGTATTCTGTTAATGACATCTTTAACATTTTAGTGTATATTATCAGAAAATGCTACTTTTGTGACCCTGATTCAGCTGCTAAGATATGTATATAAAAGCGAAGAGCTGTTTTAATGGGGTTTTAGTTTCAGCCTGAGGGCAGTGAAACCTTGAAAACTGACTTAAAAATGCTGAAATGTCTTTTTTCTTTGTCATGGGAGTAAAGGTGCCATTTTTATACGGAGAAGAAAAATAGATTAATCTTTGTCCTGAGGCTAAAATGCTACATTAATTTCACTATCAACACCTCTGTACATTTTTTCTCCAAGTCACACATGTTTTTGGGATATAAAAGGAGCCCGTTGCTCACCTGCCAATGCGTGTTTTTGAGGCCTCACCAGCCTGCTGCAGTCTGAATTTGCAATTCATCATTTTCCTGCTGGCGCGGGTTAATGTATCAAGTCCAGTAAAAGTTAAAGAACTTTACTGAATGTATTTATAAAGGCCAGTTAACAAGTCATAGAAAGTGTCTCAAAGACTTCATAAAATATTATTTAATGATTTTTTTGATAGCAGAGTTTTGTAAAATGGCACCCAAAGCCATTTTCCAATATGCACTCCTGAAAATGTCAAGTGAATGTTAAGAATATTTCAGGCAAAGTGCCCCTGCAATCTTCCTGGGTCGCTTGTTCACATGACCCCACAGCCAAAGACCTTCCCTGTCGGACAGGAGAAGTCGGGATCTCAGAAGGCAGGACATGACGTACAAAGAATGATGTGGGAGTGGCCGAACGAAGCAGCACAGTCTTGATGTGATTTTGTTGCTTTAATTTTTTTAAATTTTTAAATTTTTATATACTTTATTAATCCCCGAGGGGAAATTCTGGTTCGCACTCTATTATTGAGAGACATGCTTCTCACACACAGACCTGATTCACACACATGCACAAACACGACCTGTGGACATGCATTAATGGAGAGATGTCAGAGTGCGGTGGCAGCCCCCACAGGAGGCGGCCCCTGAGCTGGTGGGGGTTCGGTGCCTTGCTCAAGGGCACCTCGGCAGTGCTCGAGAGGTGGTCTGGCACCTCTCCAGCTACCAAACCAACTTCCATATTTTGGACTTGAACCGGCGACCCTTCGGTTCCCAACCCAAGTCCCTACGGACTGAGCTACTGCTGACCCCCTTTATATCAATGCTTCGACTTGCAAGTTCAACATATTCGTGATATCAACCAAAGAGTGGAGCTGAACATACTGGCAGACAGAAAACATAATGAAGCAGTAACTCCATCACCCCCTCCCGCTCACTTGCGCTGAATGTTCTTGTTTATTTACTGCTGCGTTCTCATATCAGCTCACTCTGACTTCACACAGAAAATGAGGGGGCTTCCAGGAACAATTTGGGTAAAATGGAACGAAAAATGTGTCTGTTTGCGTTCACACATACAGTTCAAGCGTACAGGAGTTTTGTCTATGCGTGAAAGCATCATAAGAAAAAAAACATCTACTGAGGATTATTAATTATTGGAGACAATAGATTACCACAAAGCACATGGAGTCTTATAACATTATGATTAAATGGAAAGATACCACTGGTTGCACTTGATTCAAATTAAGAATGCTAAAAATGACCAATCATTATAAAGGGTTTTGTTAGAAGCAAAATCCAAAGAGCTGTCACACATCTTTTGGACTTTACTTAGACAAAATGAAACTGCACATTTTGGCTTCCATACTTGATTCATTGTCCATCTTAATAAACAAACAAACAAAAGATAAGAAAACAAAGCAGATCCCCCAGCGAGTCCCTCAGCTTTGATCACTCCATTTGTGATCTTAGACGGCAATTTGTACAAATGTGTGTTTAATTCACATTCGGTGAAAACTCTGTTCTGAATTAATGAGCTAATTGTCACAGAATTACAAGATGTGTTTATATGAAAATAAAATAATAGTATCTGTTTTTCTGAGTTACGAGATAATACGCTCTGAATTGAGAGTATTAAGGTGCTAGCGGTTCAACACCAGCACCTCAACCCTTCTGTTGGGATACATTATTTTCAGCAATTGCCTTCCATCTCTTGAGTCACCACGTAGTCAGACAGAATGTATTTAAGATGCATCACGTTATATCAGTGTAGCATATCTTATCGGCACAGCTGATTCTGACTGTTTGGAATAACAATATCATCGTTGTTACCTATCACCTGTGTGATGTCACTTTCTATATAAATTATAAAATCAGATTATTTAAAATAAAAGTAAAATTGCAATGCAGAAAACCTTTAAACACACACACACACACACACACCATCATCATATCAAGAGATGTTTTTCTTACCATTTGCCTATGAACAGGCTGCAGTGTTTGCACTTTGCTCCAGTTATTTTCACCCAAGTAACAGACTGTTTCGTCTTGTTCGCCACGCTTTGTTAGACCCGGTTTTTGAGCAGCCCCTGCTTCATACACACCGTCTTGTACTTCTGTCCAGATAAGCCCTAAAGGCAACAACAACACAACAGCATCGACCTCCCAACTCCCTGTGTGCTCCTGCCCTCTTTCTCCTATAGCACATTGTTTACAGGGCCTCATTACTGTAATTAAAGAGGCAAGAACGACCTAGCTTCCATTCTACGCAAGGACTACAAGTCTCCCCTTCTGCTGTTGTATTGTTTTCTGAGGGCGAGTGGGAGAGCCTGGAGGTGTCAGGGGACGGCTTTGATCCGGGGGTTCCTTGCTTGAGAGTTGGGAAGCAGAAATGAAAGACTGACAAGGTTAGAAGGAGTTCAGAAGAGGAAGTTTTTTGCTTGAAGCAGAAAAGGTCACAGAGTCATCCTTGCTCTTTGCTGTCAATCTGAAAATGAAAGGTCTTGTTTGTCAAAGCTCACTATGATAAAGAACACTCCCAGAAGCTCTTGGCATGCAGGTGATCTTTTGTTAAAAGGAGAAGATATTTTGTTTTACTTGTGTTTTTTATCTAAATTGTTTCAGTTCAAGTTTTACACAAGTTACAGTTTTTTAAGGCTTGAAATTCATTTCCTTGATCATTTGATGCGCTGTGGTACAGAAATCCCAAATAGCCTGAAGACAGGTAGGCAAGCCTCCCCCACAGAGCTGTAATATTTCTAAGAGATTTCAGTAAAAGCTCTGTAACGGCAGCTTTTGAGTGACTAGATGCGTAAAGATGGGGAAAAATGTTCTTTTAAAAATAATTCTGTTGAGATTGTTGAGATGAAGCGGTTAACCGGTTAATCGCAGTTTGAAACGTTACAGTTAATTAATCCTAAAGGCTCCGCTACGCTGCGTGTTTCTGTTGTCCTTCTCAGAAAGGGGGCCTCAACATTAGTTACGGCGCAACCTGCACAAAACGAAAACAGAGTGACACCAGCTGTTGTGCATCAGCAATACATGGCATCCTTTTCAAGCTACGCCACATTTAGCTTTACCACGACAGAGGGAAACTGCAGCGAAGCTTTGTATCCACAGAAGAAACAAGTGAAGACAACAGTGTGGGAGCATTTTTGGTACACCAAGAGTGACCAGGAAGTCATTCATGACAAGAGAACCCCTGTCTGGAAAATGTGCTGGAAAATAGTTTCAGTTTAAGTCTCACAGAGCAGAAAATGAAATAACCTTTATTTCTATATACTGTGGGATGACTTATTTTTGCTAATGAAAACAATATGGGGACATCTAAAGTGCCAAACCTGAAGTTTTAAAACAGTCTTTTCACAAACTTATTGGTGACATTACCATTGCTACTTCCACTATTTATAAGCAATCTATGGCTGCACCCAACAATTTATTTTTATAGGTGAGAATCTCAGCTCGCCGCATTACTAAAATAAAATCAGTGTAACCAAGGTGTTTAATCAGATAGGGGGTACAGATAAATAAAAAAAGGGTGTAGAGTTTGGAGAGGTAAAGATTTGTTACTTTAAATAAGTTGAGTATACATTACAGTAGCTTGGGGGGTGCTCTGTAAGTGAAGGCCAGCACAATTATCAGCAAGATGCCAACTGCCACAACAAACTTTACTGAGGCTCTCATGATGGGGAACCGTGGCAGCTCCATCCTGGGCTCATTGGTCTCCAGGACCTGCTTGATGAACCTCTCGATCTCCCTCTACCACATGCCGTAGTTGTAACCCGACTTTTGGAGGATGTCTATAATCTCCGACAGTTTGTAGTAGATTTTGTGTGATTTCTTCATATAATGACTTTAAGTCTTAAGCTATAACAGAAAATAAACTTGACTTGGTTGAATGGACTTTTTTATTTTTAATAATCCTATCAGATAAAAGAAAATGGTCCCAACATTTCCCTATTACTGCAGAATTATAACAATTGCTCTGACAAAAAATAAATAAAGGCACAGGTATTTAGTGAATTAGTCCCACAAAAACAAGAAGAAAAGAGTAATTAATAGCAACGTTAAATTTAGGAAGAAATTATCATCATCCTGTTGAAAGTAAAGGTTGGGATTGTGGGTGTAATTGTGGAATCAGTTCACTCTGTAAAACATCATTTTGTAACCCAAAGTTTGTTTTTAATGTCTGCATGGTCAGTTTTGATTTTAAACGTATCCAAGTAAAAGGAATTGTTAAACCTAAATTCATAGATAGAGATGAGCTCACCCATTGTTAAAGCCCCAAACGGTGTACCCATGGTTAATTCATGACAGATCAGATCAGTCAGGCAAAGAAAACAACAGGTTCTATAGACAAAGCAGAAAGATATAAAAACCCTCTGAACTCTAAGTCTCATTACGGGTCACATCGCACGTATTCAGAGACACATTTCAATTCCAGTGATGTCTAGTCACCCCTGTTTGGAGCCACTGACATGGAACTAGTTACCATTCACTCAGAGCAAATAAGAAGAGACGCAGGTGTACACTGGCGCTCGACTCAGAAAGCCCATTAGTTCACAGTACAGAGATTACAAAACTGGCTATGGCCTGAGCTAGACCTGGACAGGAGAGCAGAGGAAGCAGACCTAATCTGCCTGCTAACAGATGGCTCCCCAATCACACACAGCCACCCGCCTGCCAGCCATGTTGGAATGGAGTGGCCGCCCACAGCGAGGTTGGAGAGGGCATGCAGGCGGAGGAGGATATGATTGTTATTAAATATGAAATGTCGATCACTTGGAATGAACACACTATTCAGGTAAGGAGAGGCTCAGGGGATTGATTCTCTTATCTGTGAGACAAACAAAGGTTTTCATGGTATCCCTGTTTGATTATGGTTCCCTGCATTGCTGATTGAAGAGATGCACTCAAGTATGGCTCTTATCCAGGTGTAAAAAGCAAAGTATTCAGCTAGTGCTTTACCTATAGGTCTTTCTCAATTCATGCATGTGTCTCCAAGCGTCCATCACTCACATTATGTCCTTGCGTCTCAGCTCCTCCCAGGGAGGAATTGAAAGAGACATGAGGACAGAGGAGGCAAATTTACCAATGAAAAATCCTACACTTCATCCTACACTACACAGTGTCAGTCTGATGATAAGATGATGACAAGCTGCAAAATTGGTTCACCTGCATACCCCACTGTACAAACGCTCAGGGAACCCCTCATTTGAAAATGATTTCAAAACCCTTTGTTTAATTAGATATTAGTGTACCACTAAAAATCTGCTATGTTAAACAACATCGTACCTCCAAACCATATACTGTATGTCAAGTCTTTGGTCAAAAGACTTCAGCTGAAGACTTTGAGCTCCCCCTTAAGCCTCCTCTTTCATCCATCTTCACCTCTTCCAGTTGCATTTAGGGAATTTGAAGATCCTTCATCATTGCAGAAGGGAAACGATTTCCGGGTCAGCTGATGAGAGAGGATGCTAGGATATGCAAACTAACTTGTTGAGAAGCAGCCCTTGTTTGATTAGTAGTGCTAATTTAAACAAACCAAAAGTCAGCTTCGACAAGAGTACTTACCCAAACTGAACTGTCCTCTCTTTAGAGTCTTTTAGTACACCATTATTAAGAAGGCAAGTTAAACATCCTTAGAGGTTGGTTCACTTTTCTCTCCCAGAGACTTAAACTTTATTTGCAAGAAAATTAAAACTGACTGACTGTACTGCATAAGGTTTCATTTTTTTCCACTAAAATTCATACCCTTTGTGAAATTTACAATTTTTTGTAATGGGCAGTGTTGTTAACATAATTTTGATGTGTTTTGAAGCCCCGCACAATCAGGACTGTCATTTAACTATAAGATACATTTTGTTGTGCAAAATATGTTGTCAGAACAGTATGGATGGATTGAGAATCCAGAGAATTCAGGGCTCAGAGAACACAGTACAAAACACTTTCTTTTATTTGATGGTCATATCAAACTGAGAAAGAACATTAATAAATGTTTCTATAGGAATAAAATAACCCGTCTGTCATGAGAAGACTGTAATCATGACTGATTTAGAACTAAATAAAGTAAAGCTCAAGCAAAGCACTATATTGCGGCTGTGTTTCAGTTGTTAGAGCCGTTCGTCTCTCAACTGTATGGTCGGGGGTTTGATCCCCAGCTCCTGAAGCCATATATCGATGAGTCCTTGGGCAAGACACTCAACCCCAAATTGCTCCCTCTGCTACATCAGCGGCATGCGAAAGTGAATGAATGGATAAGTTAATACCGATTGACACTTTACATAATGTGAATGGGTAGGTGTTACCTGTGGTGTATAAAGTGCTTTGAGTAGTCAGAAGACTAGAAAAGCGCTTACAAGATAAGGTCTATTCATATACATTGCTGTTTCTGCGACCCCTTTCTGGAAAATGAGCTGAAATCAGTTCTACTTTGCTTTAATAGTAGTTTACAGGTGTACTCAGTTATACCAGATGCAGTACATTGAACAGGTTAGCATTTTCTGAAACTGCTAAAGTAATCGGAACAACTCTGATTTATTTGTAAATCAAGGTCGTAAAGGTCATAAAAGTCGTAAAAGGTAAATCAAAGTTGTTATCACAGCCTAGAAATGAAGGACTCTCTTTTTTAAGTGAGTTTGTTGATTTAAAAATAATATATTATAGACTTTGATACAAACATCTTAACTCAAGGTCAATTTATTTTCTCCTCTTTAGCAAATTAAGTGGGCTAATATTATACGTTTTGTCAATTGCTCATGATTTTGGATATTTACAGTGTATGCTTTAATGTCATTAATTAAGAGGAGCTCATTTGAATGACAGAGGCAAAAATGTGAAAGGATGTGTGTTGTTTTTTTTCCATGGTTTCCACTGTGTTAATACCAGCACTGGGTAGTTTAAGTATTATTGTAAACAGTGCAGATGGATCTCTGCTCTGGATCGCAGCGTATGAAACCTGTCAGTGTGCCTTGGCCTGCAGCGGACACTAATCCCAGCTGCCTTCTCAATCGGGCGCAGCTAAGCAGCATCCTAACAGCTCAGCACATTACACGATGAAGGCAATCACTTGAAGGAGCTGCTGCTTAATGTGTGCTTTGTACTGTATGTGTGTGTGTGTGTGTGTGGATGTGTGCAATATGTGTTTGCCTACAGTAAAGCAATGGATGTGTGTGTATCCGCACTGCTCATTAACAGAGAGAGAAGGAATATCTGTAAGCAGTGAGTCAGGTCTGTCAGAGTGTATTAGCCTTCACACCTCTGTTACTGCAGCTGAATGCATCAGAATACTCTTTCTTTATGATTTCAGGGTAATTATGTTAAACTACCGAACTGCAAGTGGCAACAAAATCGCCACAGGCTATGACTCACAAATTCATTGGCACATAACTCCCTGCAATGGATCACTTCTCTGGAATGGTGACATGATGTCCCTCGTGTTTACAGCAGTGTAGTACAGCATTTAATAACTTTTTTACAGTGTGATTATAAAAGCTTCAAACAGACACTGTCTTCACGGCTCACACTGTGTTTGTGTGAATCTTAAACTTGTAATGAGCATCCAGAGAACAATGCAGCAGCTATATAACGCAGATTGAAATAACAGTGTATTTGAAAAGTCTCAGGAATCATTCAAGAAGGTGTGTGTTTTTACTGCTGTCACTTTTCTCCTCCTGTTTCATATTCAGATCTACTCCTTTGAGAGAATGATGCTGTGGAAGACACAATCCAAACACACGTTATCCCATAGATGCTCCTTACTGTCACTCATTCTTCTGTCCTTCAGTAGTACCTTTACTCTTCCCTCTTCCTTTATCTCCTAGCTGTCTTCTCCTCACTTGTTCTCCATATCGTTGCAAGTCTGCAAAATCCTCCGTGTTTTCCTTCCATCTGTCAGCACCAGGAGTCTCTGTCTCCGTGTGTGTGTGTACCCACATGAAAAAATGATGTATTTCGGAAGTTATCTAGAAATGTGAAAAAGTTTCTCATGCAGTTTGTTGCAACACTTCCAGCTGGCTCAATATAGATACAAGGTGTTTGAATGCAAACAGAATTTCGATTTCCAACATGCCATCAATATACGCAGGTATATCAATACTACCAAAACCCACCAAGATGCCATACACATTATATAGACTGCTCAGAAAAAAAGGATTCATATACACCCAATTTTAAGCAAAACACAGGAGAAAGTGTGACTACAACTTTGAACAGCATGGAAACACTTTGAGTTCATCAAACGAGGTCTCACTCATCCCTCAAGCCTCATCCTAATTTTACCCCGCCAATTGCTCTGTAGGTGCTTCAACAGGAACTGTCCCTGCCTCGCCAAATACCCAGAAAACCCTTGATCAGTAAAACGATCCTCATTTTTGACACCTGAATTACAGGGTCACTGTTGAAGGGTAGGTTGCAAGAGATTGAGGGAACATAACTGCGAGAAAGGACAAAAACAGGGAAAGAATACAGTACAAAGAACATGGATGGATGGATGGATGGATGGATGGATGGATGGATGGATGGATGGATGGATGGATGGATGGATGGATGGATGGATGGATGGATGGATGGATGGATGGATGGATAGATAGATAGATAGATAGATAGATAGATAGATAGATAGATAGATAGATAGATAGATAGATAGATAGATAGATAGATAGATAGATAGATAGATAGATAGATAGATAGATAGATAGATAGATAGATAGATACAATGAGGGAAATTGGTGCATTAAAACAAGTGCAAAATCTGAGCTGCAACAGAGGGACACAGCCAGATTTAGCAGAGGGGGTGTGTGGGTGGCAGGAAGTGTTTGTGTGTTGTCAGAAACTTGAGGGAACACTGTCCAGAGCTAACAGAGGCCTGGATGTTCTGCATGAAAGGCGAAGAAGCAAGCCTTTTGCCGTGGCATTATTTCAGAGCAAACTGTAGGTGTACTGCTGACACACACTCAGGCTACTAACAAATCTCTGTACTTCCGTTTGACACAGGAATCTGGTGTCTTATCCAAATGTATTTTTAACCTTTATTCATCCGAGGAAGGATGTTGCTAAGCACATTTTCTGTTTCCTACAAAGTCCTGATTAATATTTATACAGTCACACAAATTCACACCCACAACTGACACAATGCAATAACAGGCTTTCTCTTCCTCTTTGGCTTTGTGCTTTGCTCATATGCACTTTATTACAGCAGTGCAGAGATCATTATCTGGTGTATCACTACTTTTCCACTACCATTTTCAACTATATAACTGCATTTCTGTTGGCTTTTTTTCCATGGTCTTCCATAGCATGATATTTCAGGTTGGGATGTTGACCTCCTGGTATCATTTTCAGATTTCATAATGCTTCCCCTTAAAATGCTGTCTTTCCTTAGAAGTTTCGCAGCTTGCTTTAGGAAGGAACTGTATGCTTGCATATTGTTTCCACCACAGATTTCCTCTGCATCGACATTAACCCTTCTTCTTTCACTCGAGCTGCCCTCTTCTGAAATGTCTGCCCTCGAATTCTGCTAAGCTCTTTAATTTTTGATCAACAATCCTCATCAGCAGTGCTGACTAATTCACTGATCCAGGCTTCACAATGGTTGTGTTTGCTTTAGTTTTAAAGTCTCCTGTATGGGTGATTTTGAACAGGGTTCATTCATGTACGCCCTCAAGTTTAATAAATATTCTTCTTAGGAAATATGTGCAAGCAACAATGTATCTGTGAGCAAGCATACAGTTTTTGCACCAGCAGAGCAAATCCAAGTGAAAGCAGCATCTATTTAAAAGAGAAGAATTTTATGGAAAAGGACATGAAATCAATAAGTCACACACTCAAACTGAAAGGCCAAACTCTTGAATAAGGAAATACTGAATATGATACTTGTTGTTCAGGTTCTATTGGCCAGAAAAGCTTGACAACAACAAAATCCATTTTGATATTCAACAATGGTGACTGTGATATGCTGATGTTGTGTTTTACTTAAAAAACAATTCTCCATATTCTCATTTGAGTTTAACCACATCATTAAACTATTTGTCTTCTAGACTTGGAATACCATTTTTATTCTAGGACTTGATCCATCCTTTTTCACACTGGTGGCCCATTGTGTGCAAGTCAGACCACCGACAAAAAGACAATGTCTTTAATCTTACTGTTCGAAGATTTACTTGTTAAATTAGAAATTAAACACCCCCATATAGCTGGAATGAAATTATCCTTGTGTTCGACTGTGAGACTGTCGACTAAGTCTGAGACTATATTGGGTCACCCCTACAGAGTAAATGTTTGAAAATGAAAATGGGCTATTTGAGGTTGTAAGTCTGAAATAATTGTGTAAGTGAAACAAAAGTAATGTGCTGCTCGTCAGGCATACCAAAGTCTTAACAGCAGCATAATATATCATTACAAAGGAAGGGAGGCACATGTCGGCGGAACTTAACTGGCCTGTACTTTTTGTGATGCCGTCTGAAGCAAAGCAGAAGCAAGTAGATTGTGGAAAATGACAGACAGAGTATTTTTTGTGGGCCATATGCTGATCTTAATACAGTGACACACACGTGCAAAAAAAACTAGAAAGACAGCATAGTGGCATATCACCATGAATTGACATTTGCCACTTCAGCACTAGTGGCTTCATCTGCCTCTTTTCAATTCCAATGTCCACTCTTTAATCAGTTTCAGTCTGTGTTCATTTGGATTTCATAATAGAAATCCATAAATAGAAGGGATAATCCCACCATTTTCTGATTTCATTTAATCCTAAAAAGAACATAATGAATAAAGAATCTGAGTTGTGCACTTGTCCCTGTGAGTGTTTTATAATAAGGCAGTATAGGCAGTGTTAATGGCTGTACAATTGGTACGATTGGTACTCATATTAACCAGCCTTTTGAATCAGCTTCCCTTTACTCATAGCAAAACATGTTGCAGTACCACTTGCAAGACAAAGGGTTTAGATTGACAATTGAAATGGTAATCTATCCCTACGTCAAACAAGTATCTACTGTGCATAGCTGCACTGATGTGTGCTGTCAGCTGTGTAACCTTGTCTCTGCCCATTCTTTCAGGTATGCGTATCCTGGTGACCCTCCTGCTGGACACCCTTCCCATGCTGGGCAATGTTCTGCTGCTCTGCTTCTTTGTCTTCTTCATATTTGGCATTGTTGGCGTCCAGCTGTGGGCAGGCCTTCTAAGAAACCGCTGCTTTGTAGAAGACAACTTCTCCTTGTAAGTTCTACAATGACAGTATACATATCAAGTTTTAAACCATGTGTTTGCACCATTGTTTATAGAATATTCCGGTTTCTATTTCATGTTCCAAAAGTACTTTGCATGCGAATAATCACTTTATTTGTGAAGTTTATTTTAATTCTTGATCTCCTTTCCATCTCTCAGATATAAGAGTGGGGAATAATAAACTTGTATTCTGCACTTCACTTGAATTTTTAGGATCTTAATGAATTCACATTAACTCAAAAGATTTAAAGTATTAGGGTATAAGTCAAATGAAGCACCACAGTATGAAATGATAGATTCTTAGGGTCATGTGCAAAAACTGAAACATTAACATACAGCAAAAAAAATATTTCAAAGAAACACCAACATTCCTTTGTCACTAACATTTTTGGCTAGATTCATTTTTTTAACCATTCAACTTGTTTTAAAATGATCCGTGTGTTCTCGACTGAAGCCAGTTACTTTGGTCATTAGATATTGGAAAATAAAACATTCAGCTAAGTCAAAAACTCTGTATTCTCAGATTGGCTTCTAAAACTAATATTCATTTTTAATTATTTCTAACATGCACGCGGTGGCTGGCTTTCTTTATCACTAATACAACTGGTATGCAATGCAAATAAGATTGCACATAGGCCCATCAAAGGACAAGGTAAAACTATAGGGTAGACCTTGACCCCCCCCCTACACACACACACACACACACACACACACACACACACACACACACACACACACACACACACACACACACACACACTAAACTAGGTCATGCACTAAAGCTAGTGAGGTAATAGATTATAGAGTCCCATCAGAGTGATGAATGGCAGAGTGACAAGTCCTGGAATAATGAGAAAGACCTCATGTGGCCCATCACATATAGAACATGGGCACCATGACTTATTCATGTTCCCTGGGTCATCCTGGCTTCATTACTCTCTATAGGATTTATGACATCTCACAGCTGTAATTTAAGATCATGCATAATGGCTTCGGTGAACTGTAATATTTTTTCGCCATCATAATCAATTTTTTGACCTTCTCTTACCTGCAATGTCTGTATTTCTGCACCCGATGAACGGCATTCATGTCTGGCTCTAGGTGTAAAGTCATAAACATATCTGTTTAATGCCTGCCTCAATTTTTCTTAAAATCACCGATACATCAGTAACAGCTGTTAGCTGTAAATGGGTTGACAGTGACTATTTATTAGTATGATTGGGAATATGGGAAAGTTCTCAGAAGGAACCATTCATCATTCATTCTAGGGGTGATACATCAAATGTGTTTCTTTCCAGTAAATGTTGTTATAGATCATCACAATGTGTGAAGCATCTTTTAAGAATGTATAAATAAGTAAGGGAGTGTCAGGTAGTGTTGCAGTGAAGATTAACTGGTCTGGTTGCTTCAAGTATTTGAGGCAACTATGAATTTCCTAAAGCCTGCCAGCTGAATTTTCCTTGACAAGACAAGCCAGATTCCAAACAATCAGCAGACACACAGCATTTATTCCAGACAGAGGAGCACTATAGAACAGATATGCGGAAAGGAGCTGTAGCAGGGAGAAAAATGTGTGTGTCCACTGCACACAATATAGATAGGAATCACTGATTAGTTCTTCCTATCTGCTTAAATAGTTGGACATCTGTAATTAAATGCTAGGATTTGCATGGAAATAAAACCCCAATAGTTTAGGAATTCATTTTTAAATTCCACCCAGGTTGTGCTGAAAGCCAGACTTGGGCACCTCATTTCAAAACATCCAGCATTAACATTCTTTAAAGAGAGACATGTCAGATTATTTTGCAAATCTATATTTTTATGTTTTAACTTTTAATAAGTAGTCAAGCCTTTTGTGTAGCTTTCCTATCGTTTTGGAGAAAATAGTTCTCACCCAAGCACCATTTTGCACTTTTTTTTGTGTGTGGAAAGGCATATCTTGTAGTAAGAGTTTGAATCTATTGAAAAAAGAAATGTCATATAGACCCTATGTCATATAGCCTACTTGACATTGATGCCATGGTAAAAGCTGGAAGCAACAACAAAGCTAAACTAGAGGGTAAAACACAAATCCCAGAAATCATGTTATTTGTTGTTACTTGTTTCTATGTTTAATAGTATTACATTGTGCCCCCATTAAAGTTAACAGGCTTACCCCTGAAGTATCCTGTCTTTTTCTTCCCCATAGCCCTCTTTCTGTGCAGTTGGAAAAATACTACCACACTGAAAATGATGACGAGAACCCCTTCATCTGCTCCCAGCCCCGGGAAAATGGCATGAGAGACTGTGGCTCAGTGCCCAAGCTGTATGAGGAGGGAGTCCTACAGGGAGACCTCCTACAGTGCAACCTTGACATGTACTCTTACAACAGCACTGACAACACAACATGTGTCAACTGGAACCAGTACTACACCAACTGCTCTGCTGGTTTGGTCAACCCCTTCAAGGGAGCCATCAACTTCGACAACATCTGCTACGCCTGGATTGCCATCTTTCAGGTAAGACTACTATCCCCACCTGAGAGTATTGACAAACAACTAAAAAGCAACATTTTGCAGTGATGCTTCGTCTGGCTGATGTTGAAGCCTGTAATACAGGATGGAGACAAAGTGTTAGGGAGGGAGCCTAATTGCCCATGAGGCTGGTGTATCAGAGAAATGGGGCTTACAGGATTAGCAGGTCGCCACAGCTACGACTGCTGCAGCATTTTTCCACACCATTTGTTTGCTATCTCCATATAATCTGGAAAGCCTTTTGTTGGAGTGTTCAATCATCCCTGTCCAGCTGAAGGGGGCGAAACCCAGAATGGAGAGGACTTCTCCCAATAGTCTTGCTGATGCTCTAATTTGCCAGTGTGGGGTAAAGAACACATGAGAAGTTAGGGATTAGTTTTATCAGCCAGTTAGTATTTGGGACAATCTGGACTATGAATTATGGTGTTCTGTGAATTTTTATTTTTAATTCTGTTCTCTTTTTTATATGCGTTGTTTAATCAATCCTTTTGTGTCTTTTTTTCTGTATTTCTTTTCCTCTCACCACGATTCTCTGAAGGTGATCACTCTTGAGGGCTGGGTGGACATTATGTACTTTGTGATGGATTCTCACTCTTTCTACAACTTCATCTACTTCATCCTGCTCATCATCGTAAGTGCCACTTTTTTCTTCATATGTGTCTGCTGATGATTGAACAAGTGGGTCAGTTGTATGACCATCCACTTACCCTGTTCCAATAACAATATCATATACCCCTGCTTGTCCATAGATTGGCTCATTCTTCATGATCAACTTGTGCCTAGTCGTCATTGCAACCCAGTTCTCAGAGACCAAACAGAGGGAAAGTCAGCTGATGAAGGAGCAGAGGGTGCGCTTCATGTCCAACGCCAGCACTCTTGCTTCCCTCTCTGAGCCGGGCTCCTGTTACGATGAACTCCTCAAGTACCTGGTTCACATAATTCGCAAGGGGGCCAAACAAGTGGCCCATGTCTGCAGATTTTTAGCTCGCCGCGCAGGGCTCAACATCCCCGCCACACCCCCGCCAGCAGAGCCCCAAAGAAGCCAGAGAAGGAGGAGGAAGTCATCAAGGCAGGGATCCCTGACAGCACATCACATGGTGCACCATCATCACCACCACCACCATCACTACCACTTGAGGAATGGCAGCGTAAGGAGCAGAGGGAGCATCAGGTGTCTGGAGGGTAGGGATTTAGAGGTTGGTGCTCCTAACAACAATGGAGGGGCTCTTGCAGCAACTACCAGCAGTGGGCATCTTGCTTTGGCCTTGCCTTCTTCTGTGGCTGCAGCAACCTCTGATACAAACCTGTCCACTTTGTCCAATTCTGCTGCTGGAGCTGCTGATTCATCTGTGGTTCGCAGTGTACTCAACATAGAAACTCTTCGCTGTACTCCCTCTCCGTCAAACCTGGGGACATCCCTGGGTCCCTTCTCCTTGGCCCCAGCTCCCATGTCCAGGAATATGAAAAGAAATTCTGTACCCTTTGCTGCCCCAGGTCCTAAGAACTACCCCACTCTGCAGGCTCGAGCTCTGGCAGAGTCCAGACGAGGGAGTGTTGCAGGCAGCACTCTGACTAATTTCAGCTTCAACCTGAATATCCCACCCATGCCCCTGGAGAGACGCCCATCAAGCCTGGTGGAAACACAAACTCCCACAGGTAGTCAAAGAGATGTGGTCACGAATATTTTCATCCGAAAACAATGATTATAAATACAACCAAAAAACTGCAAAGTAGTTGGTTTTATCCATTAGCTGCATTCCTTTGAATTAACTGTCTTTAATGAAAAAATATTTGCTGAGCACTTGCATATAGTGTAAAACTGGAAAGCATAATGGGGTTTGAAAATAACAAGAGTGTCTTATTCAGGCACAATCAGTGTTTAATTTCCATAGTGGTGTTGAAGCAAATACAGTGAGAAATCACTGGATGTGATCTTTTTTCTGCAATCACCTCTTAAGTGGGGTATGGTATCGACCTGTGGTTATTAAGCCTCAAATGTTAACACTGTCCAGAGTGGTTTTTGTGAGATACAGGAAAGTGCTCATTACAGTCAATGAATGTTAATCCCTCATGTTCAAGCTCACTGCCAGCTTTGTTTTCCCCTGGCCAAGTTATAAAAAACAGTAGGCTCAGCAAAAGTCAGGCAAGGTCTGTTCAGCTTGTAGACCTGGTGGAGACCATGGCAGCTAGCCACACAGCCTACGCCTGTAGAGACAAGTCATTACTCATTCAGTGCACAGTGCCCATCACTGTCAAATACACTGCCTCTGACACACAAGCAAGGGCCTACATTTATTTCTTTAACAAATCATTTTAATTTGATCAGACCATTTGTCTTAACCACTTCAATCATCTAATCACTCTGATTTCAATGTGATGCGCTTTTCTTCTTGTCAATTTCTCCATCTGACCTTTTTCCCTCCATCTGACCTTTTCCGCTGCAGCCCAGCTTTCCTGCCAGCTGTCGGCTCGCGACCTCAGCACCACCAGCAGTGCCATGGACACAGCTGCTTTGACATTGGACCCCGAGAGCTGCCCTTACTGTGCCAAAGCCCTCGCTAACGATTCAGAGGGTGGCACTGAGGGCAACGAGACCCCTGGGGACTCAGACAGTGAGGGCCTATATGAGTTCACCCAGGATCTCCACCACAGGGACAGGAGAGACAGCCGGCAGCCCAAAAAGAAGCACCTACGGCTGGGCAAAACTGCGGCCAAGGTTGTTCGCTTTTGGAGGCTGGTTTGCGACACCTTCAGGAAGATTGTGGATAGCAAATACTTTGGACGAGGGATTATGATTGCCATTCTGATCAATACGCTAAGCATGGGGATCGAGTACCATGAGCAGGTTAGTGTACATTTGTGTTTTTCTGATTCTTGTCAAAATGAGATGGAAATCAATCGTTCTCAGTTGAGGTACTGTCAAACCTGAATGCCTACACAAAGTTCAAACAGGAGTAGAAGGTGCAGCATAGTATGCAGGGATATTTGAGACCCTATTGAAGCTTGTAGGAAGGTATCAGTTGAACTCAGATCGTCCTTGCACGTGCGTGTCATTCTGTGTGGTTATGTAGCCACACCGATCCCACAGGGCCAACTGGAATTCCTGATGTCTCTCTCTGGTCTCGTTTGTTTACATGAGCATAATTACAGCCATGTGAGAGAGAAAACAGAAACGAGAGAGTATGAGAGAAAGAGGATACAGAGAGGAAAAGGAGCAGGGGTGATTTAATGGAACAGGAAGGACCTATAACAACTGACCGAGTTTTTTTCTATTCTTTTTGATTTCTTAATCTGCATCTTTTACTTGTCTTTGTCATTGAGCGTACTTACAGCAGATCTTAACAGCAATCCTTATAGGAACAACTGATTATGATTTATAAACAGCAAATTAATGCAAGTGTAAATACATGCAGAACACATTGCAACTGGAATTTTACAGTACCTGATCGACCTGACCACATCTGGGGGTAGTTTGGAGCACATAGTGATCCGATACAATGACTTAGTTAGGTGTCAGTGTGGGTCAGTTACAATGGAACCTGTACAATCTCAAAATGATTCACCCAACTAGTTAAAAGGCCGTGTCCTGCCATCTCAGACTGCCTTTCAAAAAGCCACAGGTGACCTCTTCTTCAGTAGACATAAAACAAACACACTATGTTGCAAGCCACAGCATCATGTTCCCTTAAATTGTATACATGTTTGTTAAGATGTCCTGTAGCTCCACCTGAGCTCCCTAATAAGAACAGTGGATAAGGAAAGACTTTTTAATACCAGATGCACATGAAACAGAAATCCTATCAGTGATTAGTTGTGAGTCCAGGCAGCCTCCATCAAACAGTCTTAAGTGTACTGCACTTCCTCTGTCACAACCCATCACTTCACATCCTCCTCTTCACTATTCTGCAATAAAGGAACATGTCCAACTGGATAAAACAGTTCTTGCATACATAATGTAGGCCCATTTATGATTTTAACAAACTATACTTAAATCACAAAAAGACATGCTATTTGTGAACAGGTATCTTAACATATGCATTATATGGATTAAAAATGTGAGTTGAATCAATTCTGCCATCATTGTGTATTTTTAATGGGGCAGAAAAGCCTAGATCACAATAGCCTGGAGACAATGGGGTTGCATTCTGGATGTAAAGGAAATCTCAAATTGAAGGTGAATGGTTGAAGGAAAATCACTGTCTGTGTAGGTTCTCAGTCATCCAGGTCATGGTAAATGATTTAAAGTTAATAAAGGTCAATCAATGTGTTCTATCTGGATGACAACTTGAAACAGCGGAGAAAAGAACAGTGTTTGATTGACTAAACTTCATTTGGCAAAGATAATTATTAATATAGAAACATATTTCCCCAAGCGACACTAATACTCTGTACTTATTTTTGTGAAAAATCAAAGACGTTCTACTATTTAGAGGAAAACATAATGGAGGCAAGAGTTTTTTCGATGACTTTAAAGGGAAAGTTGTAAATGAATAAACATGGAAAGTTTAAACATATTACAGTAGTTCTGACTCCATTGGGAAAATATTCTCTGACTATGTGGGACATTTGTTTTCTGCCACAATATCAAAACTTGCAGTGCAATATTAACTTGTAGGGATGTGGGTTCTGTAACCAATCTCAGCATTTGGCTAAGGTTTCAGAAAACTCAATCTGTAGTATTTAAGACATCATGTGGTCTTTAACATTAGAACCGACTTAGATCTTTTTCTCAGCCTTCACCAGTGCTTTTGTTGCCAAGACTTAACCACAGAAGGGACACTGGATGAAAAACCTTGAATTTATGGTATCATTGTTTGTAAATGGTAAATGGAGCTCGTATAGCGCTTTTCTAGTCTTCTGACTACTCAAAGTGCTTTTACACTACAGGTGATACCGACACATTCACACACTGATGGCAGAGGCTGCTATGTAAAGTGACCATCAGAGTTAACAAATCATTCATATACATTCATACATCACTATCGAACGCAGCGGGAGCAACTTGGGGTTAGTGTCTTGCCCATCTGACAGGAGCTGAGGTTCAAACCCCAGACCTGAGAGACCTTGAGAGACGACCGACCGAATCCATAATCCACCCTGCAACTTTGGTGCAAAAGCATAGCTATAAATATGTTAATGTGAGGTTAGCAACTTTTTATGAATGTGTTTGTGGATGGGACATGAGCCTTTTGACATGTAAACTCCTGATAATTTCTAGAAAACTTCAGTAAGATTGAATTTTCAGTAAGACTGCCCCTGAAATCTTCTTGCGTTGCTTGTTCACACAAGCACTTAATTTGCTACTAATGTTGTTCTTCCATCAACTTTATGTTGTCCTCCAGCATTTAATTATATTTATTAAACACAAATACTGTAGGAGGAATTCATGTTTCTCAACTCAGATCATTTAATTAAATTATTTTACTTAAAACTATTTGGCAAGTTGTTGAGGCTATTGTGTTTTGTTTTCAGTCCCTGTATTTCTGTATAAGGTTGTATAACACGAGTTAAGTAAGTGACACATGTGTTGTGTTTGTTTGTTTGTGTGTGTGTAGGTGTGTAGTAGGAGATTGAAGCTTTGCCAGGTTTATAGGGTTACTTTCGGTCCCTGACACAGTGCCTATAAACAAATCCAGATGGCAAACATCCTCAGCAGGAACACACACACACACGCACACACACGCACGCACACAGAAGGTTTTATTGCTGGTTTTTGCTCGATCTTTACTTTTCCTCTCTTCTCCTCCGTCAGCCCTTTTTCTTTCTCTTTGTGTTGTTTTTGTGTAATCTTTCCTGTGTCATCTCAAACAATAGGCTGCACAATTAACTGCAATTTTATTGTTATAGCAATATGAGCCTTCGCAGTAGTCACATTGCAATAGTCTGAATTTATCGCAGTGAATAAAAATAAACTTTTAATGTAGTCAAGCAATGCTTTCTCACTCAGTTTATGTACATTTTACCAGTTGTACTGTATGGAGGCCTGTGTATAATAAACATGCTTTTACACCCTCTTGACGCAGTCAGATGAAGCTAAAGCTAACTATCAGCTAATCTCTGATTAATAAGTGCCAGTTTTGTAGAGAAAAAAAAGTTGTTTTAAATTATTTTGGATTAAGAAGAGACTTGTTGCAACCACAGGTATTCTGTAGATCAAGAAGAACAGCAGACAGACATAGAAACCGTGTTAGTAGGTCAGTAGTAGTAGTAGTAGGAAAGTTAGTAGTTATATATTCTGTTTAATTTGTGTATTTACCCCAATTCATATCATTTTAACAACATTGAATAATGTTATTGCACATTACAACATTTTCTCATATCATGCAGGCCTACCTCATATCTTTCACTTTCTCATTTGTACCCATTGCTCCTTCTCCTTATTGTTGTTCTCCTTCTCTTCTAATCCCCCCTTTTGTCTTTCATTCTTTTTACACCTTGTTTTTTTCTCCTTCACATCTCACTCCACTCAAAACTTTCCTCCTCTTACTTAGTTTGAGTAGCATGGATTCCTCCAGTCTCCAGACAGGCTGATGAAGACTTTACTGAGACGCTTCATTGATTGGAAGCCTTTCCTCACACATGGATCACTAAGCCTTTGTTTGTCTCTGTAAATGTATCCAAATGGTGGAGGTACTGGGTTTATATTTCCATACATCCTTTAGTCAAGTTTTCTGCTGGTGTTTTGCACACAGGGTGAAGCTGTTGCACGGGACGAGATGACACATCAACTATTTTAACGATGAAATACTGGAACGAAAGCTTCCTATAAAGACCAGTTAATTCTTTAACTAACAATAACTACATATGATGTTCTGATTCATCATATATTCTTCTGCCTATGAACAGGTTGGGTACATTTGACACAAGACAATGTGCTAACAATTGTTCATTAAGAGTTTTTTGAAACTGCTGGTGTTTATACCTTTATGGATTCCATAGATGAGTATTACACTCTGCAAAAATTAAAGTATGTTACCTGCATGCAAATAGCAGTTAGCCAGAGTAAGCGACTTACTGATGAAGAGTGCAACAATCAGGAGATAAATGGCTTAAGGGTGTATAGCGGACTTACTTCAGGTTGTTACAAACATGACTCCAAATGAGTTCTAAGATTGATCACTGACCAGATGTTTAAGAAGTAAGGGAATAGTAATGGATACATTATTCAAAGTGAATGCACACAGAGCTTAACACTCAGTGATGTTTCTCTATTTTATGGGTTTCACTTTGATGATCTCTGTGCATCCCTGAGGCTTTATGAACATTGTGAATGTTTTTTCTTCCTCATTCATTATTTGAATTGCTTTATTTAAACATCTGCATTGTTTAAACCCATGTTAATATTGGCCGGCAGGCTTCTTCATGGGTTTTTTTTTTGCATGCAGAGTGCTATTAGAAGCCACTGGCAGTATATTGCACACCCCTGTATACTCTCACACTAACTTAAAACTTCTTCTTTTTAACCATGGTACTGAATATCTGTCAAGTGTTGTCATAAAAGAGCAGCATAACTCCTGTAAGTACATATAAAGTTAATTCATGTAGCACCATTTCAAGAGCAGAAGTCACAAAGTGCTTCACAATAAAAGATTAGAGAAACAGAGACATTAAATACAGACAATAATATAGAAGCAGACATGGATCAAACAAAGGTTAAACAGATGGGTCTTTAATGAAGAATGTGTGATATTGTACACATAAATACAGCAGAAATCAAGTATATCCTCTGTAAATGTCTCTCTGAGTCATGACTGTATACAATGAGTGAAAAGATTGAGTCCCGCCAGCTGTATTGTTGTTGGAGCCGTGTTTAAAACATGTTTACAGGGAAGGGATGGCCTTGCGTATAAAGCTGTTTTAATCAAGGACTAGAAAAAAGAACAATAACATAGCCTTTAGATCACGGTCATTCCGTGTCAATTTATGTGCAATGTGAAGCTAAATGGATTTGAGCTTATATAGCGCTTTTCTAGTCTTCTGACTACTCAAAGCGCTTTTACACCGCATGTCACACCTACCCATTCACACTCTTTCACACACTGATGGCAGTGGTTGCTATGTAGTATCATCCATCAGAAGTAACTAATCCATTCATACACCGCCACCGAAGCAGCGGGAGCAATGCATGGTTAAGTGTCTTGCCCAAGGACACATCGGACATGTTTCTCAGCTGGGGATTGAACCCTCGACATTCCGAGAGGCGACGACTCTACCAACTGAGCCACAGCCGCCGAGCTATGAGTTAACCAAAGTGTGCTAACATTAGCCTGCTAACACAACAATACAGGCCACAGGCAATTGCAGCTCGAGCAACAGACACTTTTGTCCGCCACTTGCGCTTAATGGAGCTTAATTATGGTGCAATCAAATTCATAACTCCTTCGTGCAACTCGAGTGGAGAGGGGTTGGAGGTGTGCCACTGGAGGAGAAAAAAGGCTTCAGAATAGCGTAGGTGTCGCCAAACAGCAGTTTGTTTTGGTTTAGTGCTGGTGCTCAAGGGTGACATCTACTGGATCAAACTACTGGAGCACATTCTTCCTTTAACTACTTTTAAAAATGTCTACAGAGTTCACTTCTCTCAGACCCTGAGGAAGACAGTTCCAAAGTTTAGGTGCTGCAACCTTAACGGCACACTCTCTTTTTGTTTTAATTCTACTCCTGCAGTCCTCAATATTAGGTCTTTAGTCTTGTACCTCTGAGACTGGGGAACTGGATCAGACTTTGTATTGCATTCAAACACAAACACTCCCATAAAGGTACAGGATGTACTCTGTAATGTATTAGTTATAAAACTGCCCTGTTGAATGGAAGCACCGCAGCCGATAGTGTGTATGCACACACGTGTCCTTTAAACACAGACATGTCGTTAACCTGCAACCTATCAGGGGCTGATGTGCCTGAACCCTCACTGTCCAAGACACTTAACAGAAGCCTCCTGTCTGCTTCCTATCTTTAAACGCACACTCACAAATGTGAACACACAAACATTCTGAAATGCTTAGGAAACAGTTCATACAGTACATGCTCACCCTTTGAGACCAGCAGAAGAAGTGAATGTAAATATATGCAGGACAGAGATGGTGGGATAAAAAAATGATTAAATAGAGCGTTGGATAGGGATGACAGAGTGTGAGGACTTGGAAGTGAAGGGGTAGAGGAGCTGATGGGTGGACGAGTGGAGGCGGACGAGTTGGACGAGCAAGGAGACGGTGTCTGCTTTATCTCTATTCAGTTTAAGAGTGTTACCATTTATGGTGGAGCTGATGGAATAGTTGTGCGTCTGCCAACTATGTGACACAGCCCATAGTCTATTTACTTGGGAAGGTCAACCTCTCTCTCACTTTACATAAGAAACGTCTCTCTGTCTTAATAGCCACAGAGAGCCAATCCCTCTCCTCCCTGCTTCCTTTTTCTGAAGCTCTCCTGTCAGTCTGTTCCCTCCCTCGGCGATGCTGCTGATGCCAAAATAGTTTTAGGAGAGGTTAAAAGGGATAGAAAAGACAGGAGTGTCAAGGGAGAAGTGGGGTGAAATGCATGGTTTCTGTTTTAGAAATGGATGCTGCTGTTATAGTTGAAGCATTTTAGCACCGACATGAATATTGATTCAGCGTGTAGCTGTTACATGAGCACTAAGTGATCTGAACTGTAACTTTTGGGTCATTTGGTCTACAGTTCCCACAGGAGTTGTTTTACTTTATTAACCTTGAAAGCTATGCACTTGAAAAGAAAGTACATATTGTAGAGTGGGTCTTTAAACTTCTGAGTGCTGCTCAACAGTGAGGCATTACTGTGTTATGTGTGTTTGTGTGAGTTTGATCTTTTTGTCTCACTATGTAAGGATTGAAGGCAGTAGTTACTTCTTGATGTGTAGGTTAGAGGCAAATGGTAAAAGATAATGGATGGATCTAGTCGATGGATGGATCTAAAAGTCTGTAACCATGCAGCAACTTTGTCAGTTTATACTTTAGCATGCTAACATGCCAACAATAACAACTTTATTACATTAAGTCAGCATGACGTTTACCATGTCTTAAATGAGATTGCATGCTAGTATTTGCTTTTAAGCATGATACAAAACATGCAGCTGAGGCTGAATGACATTAGCAGAAACTTGGTCATGCTGTTAGACGGAGAAAACTCTTGTTCTGACAGTACTCAAAGAGGACATATTATCCCCCTTTTCCACCTTTTAAAACGGTCCCCTGTGGTCTAAATGAAACATCTGTGCTGTGCTTTGGTCAAAATATACCATGAATCAAGCACCAGAGGAGGTTTGTGACCCTGTATAAACCAGCTCTCAGAACGCTCCGTTTTGGTGTGTGTGTCTCTTTAAATGCAATGAGCCCCCCCCCTGAGTTTTCCCGATAGACATCACTCCTTCGCTAGCGAGAATAAAAATGGCCGACCTGCGAAAAAGTTTTGCTCTAGGCTGGGGGTGGAGATACCAGGGGAGGGGAGGATTATTTTTTTTACCAGAATCCCACTGTGATGTCACAAGGAGAGCAAATTTGAAACAGAGCATTTTTCTATGGGTTGTGACTTATGCAGACCACAAACAAAGGACTGGATGGATTTTTGTCACATTTTGTGGGTCGGTAGACACTCAGGTTACTCAAATATATGTTCAAAAACACTGTAAAAGTGGATTTTTCATGATATGTCCCCTTTAAAAAACTGATGTTGTAAAAGGAGCTGTTGGTGGCAAAAAGTCACACTTGAAAAATGAATTGGCCAGCTTGTCTTAAAACTGCAGAGAAAGAGATCCCACTTGTTAGAGTGTGAGCCAAAAGGATCTGCAGGATGAAGATATAGTCCTCATTGAATGAATATGTCACTCTCTTCCTTATGGATTAACTGAGTGCTGTGTTTATATTTTACATCCTCCTCCTTAAGCCACTTTTATCTGCCCCTACACTCTGCGGCCAAAATGGAAGCACCTTAACATTAAATATTTAAAAGTACAATTAGACAAAGTTGCTTTAAAGACTTGTATTTGCATAAATAGGAAGCAATGACTTGTTTATTCCCATAGGTTATAGAAAGTAATGACTTGTTTTATTTCCATAGGTTATAGAAAGTAATGACTTGTTATATTCCCATAGGTTAAAGAAAGTAATGACTTGTTATATTTCTATAGGCTATGGAATTTATGCCCAGTGTCAGTATGTTTAAGGCTCATGATGTTTTATTGTGTGGTCACACATTTGCATATTCCTTGCCAACCAATACAGACAGTGGTAAGACCCTTTCACTAATCTTCTTGCTCTATTCCGGAGACAATATTTATTCAGCTTTTATCCTGCCTGCCTGTGGAACATAGAGCTGGCATCCAAAGACTCTGGCCTCCCTCCAACACAAGCCGAAGAACAGTGTTTTTCTCATTTGTAAAATTGTGAGACCAAAACGGAAAGACAACAGCTTTTAATCTCAGTCTATGGAAGGACGGCTTTTTCCAGCCCCGAAGGCCATGAAATCAAAAGAGGAAGAATCAATGAAGTGATCAAATGGTGGATTCAGTTATTTCCTGGTTCAATGAGATGTCAAATAACATGCTGCAAGTTCTCTGTACTAGCTCCTATACTGAATCTTCCATTTGACCCCCCTCTGAGTGTTGAATCAAGCTCTGGTATAAGCTTCCATATGAAACTGAACAACCTGCATTTTTTAGATTTCAAAGGTGTTGAGAATGTGAGAACATAAGGACAAAACAGAAAGGACATTATACAAGAATCAAACAAAAATCGTACTGTAAGTTAGCACGAGTAAATCAAAAGTGATTAACAAAAGTGTTGGAATGCAGCATGTATCTTTGGTTGCTATATTTCCTTGATTATATACTTTTTTTTACTTCAGTTGCAACCATGTCAATCAGTGTTGTCCGGATTAATTTCTAATGTGTTATTGCTTCTAAGAACTTCTAAGAGTTTTTTAGATTATGGTCATTCCGTGTAAATTTACAAATCCAATGGGAAGCTACTAGCAAACTAAAGTGCGCTACCATTAGCTTGCTAACACAACAATGCAGCTCGAGACAAGGACAATGTTGTCCGCCGCTTGCGCTTAGCGCTCAGTGCTCAGTGCTTAATTATGGTGCTTTCCAATTTGATAACTCCTTTGTGCAAACGCGAGGGGAGAGGGGTTGGAGGTGTGTCGCTGGAGGAGAGCGGAGGATTCAGTGTAGCGGAGGTGTTGCCAAACAGCAGTTTGTTTTGGTTTTATGCTGGTGCTCAAGGGCGACATCTACTGGATCAAAAAGTCAAACATTTTTCCTTTAAAGGTACATTATCAGTTATTGTCTGACTATTAAGGATGTTTGAATAAAAGAAACCTCAGACTAAAAATTAAGTTTTTGTAGAAAACAAACATTAGGAAATTACATTTCTAGTATCAAAAATTGGATGACTATTTCTTCTAAGTTAGTTGGTCATGATGCTTATTATGCTGAAGGAAAAATATGTGACTTTCTGAATATTGATAACAAAAATATTAAATACATCTTGTGTAAATATATGGTAGAGAAATAAAATAAAGTGAAGTCAAACTCCATCTGCGTTGTTCTCAGCTCTGTGTTCACATAGCGCTTCCTTCAGCTTGTTTATCATTCGTTTAGAAGCTCCAACATGTTTCACTTTTATTTCATGTGAACACTTCCCTGTCCAAGCATTAGCCCTGCCTCCACCTGGGGGAAGAGTGACAGCCCTGTCCACTTAGGGACGCTGTATGTAGACGGAGTTTTGTCGCAAGAGTTCAATTCAAGGAGAAAAAAGTGACTTTCCAACCCAAAGAAACACTTTCGCGTAGAAAGACAAAACTTTGTTGTGTTTAAATGTTTATTAGCACTCGTCTGATGCTCTCTCTGCCTCATAGATACTTGCGGGTGAAAAGAGTATGGGAGGGGTGAGAAGTGTGGAGATAGGAGGGGACGGGGGTGCTGATGGATGAAGGAAGAGTATCTGAAGACAGCATCGTTTGGATATGAAATTCTGCTCTAAACATTGCATAGTAAGCCTTAAAATAATCAGTAGAGACAAAATCTTAGGACATTTAAAGAGCAAGAGCTCTGAAACTGATCTCTGTGTAATACCAGATTTAAGGATTGGATGAGTTTTTAATTGATTGAACAAGCAAAGTATGTTTCAATAGTTGTCTATTTAGGCTATACCAGCCTAACCTAGCCTCTGTAGCTTTCATTGTATTATGTTCAATGATCCAGAAACCAAGGTAAAATCACCCAGCACTCAGACATCTGGGACATATCCTCATCATTATGAAATCACAACCAACCAACCATGATGGCGAATGTATCATTTAACATTTCATGCTTGAAATTTCCTCTTCTATATCATTCCAAAGCAGGGCACTTGATTAAACTAACACCCACACGCCACGCATACCAGACAGTGCTGGATCATTGACATTCTCCAATGGTGCGGCTCGCAGTATCCAGTTTAGATTAGATCACATCAGATTAGGTGGCATTACATTAGCACTAACCAGATTACACTATTCCTCATCCAACACACTTTACCTCCTAATGCTTCTGCAGCCTCATTACCTAGGAAACAGCCATCAACCCAAGCAATTAGAAAAGTGAGGACATCTTTCTCAGTTACAAACTTGTGCACATAGCCACATTCATCTCCCTGTAGGTAGTATTTACACCTCAGTGGCTATTAGTCAATTAAAAATGTCTCCTATTTGAAAAGTTAATAGCTTTGAACCTTTGGTAATGTTAGCATGTGTGTGTGTGGTTGGTTGTTGGTGTATTTTTGTACTGCCAATTGTTGTTTTTTTTCCGTTCCTGTGTGCTTCTCTATGTGTGAGAAAAACTTTTATGGTCTCATTCTCTTGCAGTAATCTTGCATGATGTCTGAGGAATGTCTAATATACAAGCTGGAACAATAGCAGAGCGAAACAGTGGGGGAAAAATAATGACCTGAACCTCATTCTCCAGGCCAGATGTCTACAGTCCAAGTCTCACCTCATAAAAAGTGTACTTTTTGTTCTGGCTTATCAATCACATCTATTATAAAGCTATGTGTGCATGTGCTTGTCTATGGGTATGGTTAAAAGTGTGTTTCTATGAAGGGCTTTGTGCATACAGCATATGTGCATGGTAATGAATATCGAGTGTGAGGCGTAGGTTGATGTGTGTGGCCGACTTGGTTTTTAGTTTATCTCTTGGTTGATCCCTCTGTATTTTTTGGTATTACACACATCTGTTCACGAGTGTGTGTGTTTCTGTATAGCAGTGTGTGAGGGCATTCATCTGAAAGAACACATAAACATCTAAGTGCAGCAGCATTCGTTTACCCTTTGAACTTCTCTTAATCGCACAAAGCTTACGTGCTTGTTTAAAGGATTTGCCGCCGCCTCGCTCGTCAGTGAACAAATGAATGGACACAATAAAGCACTGGGATCAAACGAATAGATTTGTCTGTGTCTGTGAACCCAGAAACAGACACAAGAGACACAGACAATGACAAAGAGGTGAGATGAAACAGAGAACTGCTTGTTTTTTCAGGAAGCGGGTTTCCCTGGCAAGGGGCTGCACTGCAGGCTGTGGGCAAATTATTCTTTTTTATCAAAGGAACGGCAGAAAAAAAGATATTCCTCTCTTCTTTGTTCATGTTTTCTTCACTGTCCCTTTTGCATTGCGCATGTATTGCATGATGGTGCTAGCACTAACGTGGACTATGTAATTTGGTGAAATGCACTTAATTAATCTAATTATCTGCCACTGAGTCCTGTTCAAGTCATTGCACTCATGTTCTAAAAAGTGTTTGTTGGAGCCTTCGTTCTGTAAATATTAAAAAATCTGCCTAACTTAGGAGAACAATTCTAACACATCTTCGATTTATTGGACAGATGAAAGATACGTATTGGGGATATGGTGATTCAGGCATAGTAAAGTTATGTTTTCAAAAAAGAAGGCAGGATGAAAATGCAGTTGTTTGGGGTAAACCAGAAGTAACTTGATGTTTTTAAAAGAAAGCTGCTATTGTATCTATCTATTATTGTATTTTGAATTAAGAAATAAGCAAGCATCAACACTTTTGCACTGTTGTCTTACATATTTTCAGCCCTTTTTTAATCCTATAAAAAACCTCTGTGATACAAGAGGTGATTATAGACACTCTCCACTGATTGGTTCGAGTCAGTTCATAACCAAAAATGTATCTTTGCAAATCAAAAGCATTTGAATGACAAGCTAAAACCACAAGAGGGCACATTTTTTTAAATTGTTTTCATTCAATTTCTACAAATCTTGTCAATCAGCACTTCAGAAATGTCCTTGTTATGAAATCACTAACGCTGTTTATTTATTTTGCCTCTTTTGTGCGTCGCTATAACACGGCAGTAGAGCAGGTTGTCTAATCAGTAAAATCAGTGAACATCTGTCTGAAGGGGTAAAAGTGGCCCATACTGTGTTAAAGCTCCTTCATCGTTCCACATCATTTTCTAACTTTTTGTTCTCATGTAAACAACAATCTCAGAACCCATGAGCAATCATCATCTATCATTGTCTGATAGATGATAAGCCTCTGGGAATGGATGCAAATATCAGACAAATCAATCAATTAATAGAAAACAGTCATGAGTGCAGATAATGTTCCGCCTGATTTTTGCAGTGCATATAGACTTTTTTTGTGGTGCATAACAAAGCTTGCTGACACGTAATTGGTCAATACAGCCCGGTCTACAAATGTACGACAAACAGAAACCAGAACCCTTCCCATGCTAAAAATCCAGACCCCGATGCACAGATTCTACTTTTTATGTAGAATATGTACATAGAGATTATGTCAACAATAAGACGACACTTCCACATAGTTGTTGCAGGCTGCGTTCCGTCAGTGCCATGGATTTACTCCGTCCTACACTCCCTACCCAAACGGGTCTGCTTCTGGTTTGTTGTCTGTTTTGATGGCAAGTTAAAAAGGGATGGGATATACTGTATGATCAGGAGTCTGTATATCGTGTTTTATTTTGACATTAACTAGATTCTCTGTGCATTCCATTTTCTGACTTCCTGTCTATGCCGCTCTGCTCTGTTCACTTTGACGTTTGCTTGCAGCAGGCTCTGTCAAAAATACAATCAGCACATATTTGGAACGGAGCTAAGTAGAGTGGCATTGCTGGCACGCTCCGAGACGGACCGTGGTGCGTGCTGTAGAAACAAGAGCATTGACTGGAAAGGGAGCGATCAGCTCCGTAGTGCGTGACGAGCACAAACTATCTGGAAATTGCGGGGTCACTGTCCTCCCTCAGGTGCACATCCACAAAAGGAATTATGCGTTAAGTGTTAAATCAAACCTAATATGTTGGGATAAGAACTCAGCCTTAACGGTACACTAGTGTTGTCATGATACCAAAATATTGATTAGATTTCAATACCAAGTTTAGTATCATGATACTCTATACTGGAACGATACTTGAAACTGAGAAAATACTGGTCTAGTGCTCGGTATCTAATGGATCAGAAATAGGATTTGGACAATTTGATTGTGCTTTTGCAAAACCAAGAGACTCACAGAACAAATACATTTTCAAGGATATCTTAAAAATGTCATTTTAATGATATACTGTATATCAGGAGCGATTTCTAATCTGTGGTTATATGAATTGGGTCAAATGTTAATATATTTCAATATTTAATAACATTTAGTTTGATGACATAATATGTATGTATGTAATATTTATTATAGACTTATTCCCGGCACAATGTCCATGTAATGTTACATGGACATTGTGCCTTGAATAGAATTATTTTAATCTATGAACAGGCCAACCCCGTCACTTTTTCTTGTATTCATCCAGGAGCATTACAAAGCCTGCATTACATACATAATGCACAGAGTAAATGAGCAGAAGGTCAAAGGTTAAGCCTCCTTCCTGTCACCATAACGTAAAAGAAACAATGTTAACATAGATAGTAAGTTCTCATAAGTCAGTGAAATTCAAGTTGGAAGTTTCAGGCCTTCAATTATGCTGCAATATAAGGCTTTGGTGTTGCTGGACATCTTTTCTGCCTCAGGGCCCACGGCTGCATCCTGGTCTTATGGGAGTAATGACTTAATACTGAGAAATGACTTGTAAGGTTTGACTTAGGTTCGAACTCAGGAATGCTGTCAAGATGCCCTTATTGAAGATATCTGCAGACAGTGGTTGCTTTTGACTGCTTCCTCAGAGCACATAGTGAACGACCCCTTTCAAGTTTCAACCACACACTTTAACATTTCTGCAAGCAGTGAAATGTGCTGCCATGCTGTGGTTATGAAAATGCGTCCTTTTCTAGCTGAAATCAAATGAATACCTAACATGCAGCCGAGAAGTACGGATTCAGTCTTTTGCATCTTGGGCCACATTAAACATCACTTATCCTTTAGTCACACATCCTTGAGAACACTTCTGCATTTCTGTTACAAGGCAAGAAGTTAAAATAAAACTTTTTGAGAAATAGACATGAACTCTTTGGGTATAGGTTTAAAAAAGTGAATTGAAACTACAACAAATATGAGGTCAGTAGAGTAGCTAAAAACTGAATTACCTTTTTTCTGGATGGATACGGACACAATGTGCCCAACTAACCCAACCGAGAGAAGCCTGCTACAGTCTTAGTTTTTGTTTGTTGTGTTTTTTAGAGTGGAGGTAAAGGGGTCAGGGTTCATACAGTGTTTAATGGACGGATACTAGAGTTGTATAGAGCATTTAATCTTACTCTGCGCTTGAGAACAAGAGAGCAAACCCCTTAATGTGAAAATTGAACAAGATACACATTGTTTTCAGCTGTGATTCCGATGGTCTAAGTCATTTATAATACGTACTTATTGCTTATATACTCACAGTATTTATTTCACGGAATGAAAGCTAAGAATGAATTGCATTTTAAATGTTCACCGCTTTAAAGAAAGGAAACTGGAGCCATCATTTCTTTCAAACATGACCTTAAAGCAGTGTAACAACACTGGTTACACTTGAAAATGACCTACTCAGTCTGTGTCAGTACTCTGAAGTGCTCCAGACAAACTGGTGCCATAATACAGCATGAGGATCTGTTTTTTTTAACATGAAATGTCTGTATGTATTTCCCTTCTAGTTTTTAGTAGTCACTGTTTAAACAGTCAGGGTGTAAAGTGAAGAGTGACAGCCTGCCAGAGCAGACTTAATGGCACACACTGTATTTACATTACATTACATTAGCTCCTGGTGCAGCCCTGGAATAATGCTTCTGTCAGGGCGACAGCTCTACTTATGCGCACACTTAAAAAGGGATATTGAGACTGTCAGCTAGGCAGTCGTACACATATGTATGCACAGATTCGCTCACACTTCTATAATGGAGAACATGCAAACACAGATCAGGCCCTGAACACCTTCCATCCTCTGTGTTATGTCAGTGTAATGCGAGTGTGTATGACACCATGTTTGAGTTGTGTAAACTGTTTATTGCTTGGAGATGAAAGGCCCTGTGAAGCCTGTAGTGCTACACAGGCCACAGACACATGACAGCATCCCCACTGACCCTTCTTCTTAACCATAATTATGGATACTTGTTATGGATGTCGGATGTTCATATCGTGTGGGATTTGGATGTTCTGCACTTTTTATTTGAGGTTTTAGTTCTTTCTCTTGTCTGTCTGCAAAGCCATTTTTTATTCACTTTTTTCCTGTCTTGGGCATATTCAGCAGCGGTATTATGATCAGTGTGTGTGTGGTGAGAGATAAAGGTTGAGGGTGTGTATTGTACGAGTGTGAAAAGATAGGTTGGTCATATTTCAATGGAATTCAATCATTGGCAAATTTCCATGTGCACATGTTGAGCAGCAGGTGTTTTTGCTGTAGTCATAAATGTCTTGCTAACGCAGTCTGCAGATTTTCAGGTTTTATATAGATGATACATGATGCTCATCCAGCACTGTTGGAAGACGTTCAAAGTGCCGGAAAAACAAAACAAATGTTTTAGCTCTTGTTCCATTTGGAGTATCATACAAGAGAGTAGCAAACCACAATAGTCCATTAATCACTCCTCTCTCTTTGTCTCTCTTTTTTTTTTCTCAGCCTGATGAGTTGACCAATGCCTTGGAGATCAGTAACATTGTGTTCACCAGCCTGTTCGCTCTGGAGATGCTACTGAAGGTTTTAGTCTACGGACCTTTTGGCTACATCAAGAATCCCTACAACATCTTTGACGGTATCATTGTGGTCATCAGGTGAGCACAGAAGAAGATCATCTCCTAATAGCCCTGACTTGTTTCATGCATAAATGTCGCCCTTGCTCTTTACAAAAACATTTTTTGCTGGTGAATGGACTTGAGCTTGTATATCACTTCTCTAGTCTTCTGACTACTCAAAGTGCTTTTACACCGCAGGTCCCACCTACCCATTCACATACTGATGGCAGAGCCTGCTATGTAAAGTGACCATCAGACGTAACTAATCCCATTTATACACCTCATACTCTGCCCCAGCCGATGAAGCAGCAGGAGCAACGTGAGGTTAAGTGTCTTGCCCAAGGACACATCGGACATACTGTATAGCTACAGGAGCAGGGGATCAAACCCCCAACCTTCCGTATAGATATTCCGAATACTGCTTTAATGAACACTAGGGAAAATAAGCTAATTCGAGATATAGAGGACCTATTACCTTAACTTTCAATTTGACCCTATTTACGCAAAGTTTGCCCTAAAAAAGTATGTGATTTTGGCAAGTAAAGAGTTGTCAAAATATATGAGCAGTCTCTGACTGTGAGGCTCCAGTTTGTAGTGTGATTACGCAAAACAAGGTAATGACAAGACACTATAATAATGGCTTCTTTTTTGAGACTTCCACAATAAAATTGGGTATCTCCATCATTATATTATCTTTTTTAATCATATTATGAACTTAGATGTAGAATAAAGCTTTTGAATTTGAGAAGAAGAAAAAAAAACAGTTCCAGAGGTTATTATGACATTTTTTTTTAAATTATATCAAAACAATTTATTTTGAAGGTGCAATGTTCAGTATTCCCACAATGACAACAAAAAATGGCAATGGGTAAAATGTGATGTCAGCTGAATTAACAGTTCTCTTCACTTCTACTCAGTGTTCATTTGGTTAACGGAAAATATGACGATAAATGTTCGTCAGTTACTCATTTTCCATGACGAAGACGAAACGTTTACGAACTAAAGCACGTTTGTTTTTGTTAATGAGACAAGATGTGACTAAAATGATTGCGGTGGTCTGGCAGAGTGCTTTAGGGCAACATCTATTGTGTTTAAGGTTTTGCATGCGTTTGGAAAAACAGCTAATAGAACTTGTCATCTTGTCACCATTCACTGATACCTGTATTCAGCTAATTGAATTTTTAAGATGAGATGTATTGACGACCAGTTATGACTCAAATGTAATGACTTTCTCAAGATTAAAACAGGACTGAAATGCTTTGAGTCGCCGTCGACTAAAACTAGAATAAAGGTATAAGGGGTAAAAACTGGGGCGGCTGTTGCTCAGTTGGTGAAGTCGGTCGTCTCTCAAACGGAAGGTCCGGGGTTTGTTCTCCTAGCTCCTGCAGCTACTTGTCCGATGTCTCCTTGGGCAAACCACTTAACCCCAAGCTGCTTCGGCTGCAGTTTATGAGTGTGTATGGGTGGGATTAGTTACTTCTGATGGTCACTTTATATAGCAGCCTCCGTCATCAGTGTGTGAATGAGTAGGTGTGACATGTGGTGTGAAAGCGCTTTGAGTAGATAGAAGACTAGAAAAGCGCTATGCAAGCTCAATTTACCATTTAAAAATGACTATAATGTGACAATCTAATGATCATTTTCATCTAAAGACTAAGATTAAGCAGCTAAAATAGCTGCCAAAATGAACCCTGGTTCTACTTAGCCAATAAGCATCTTTCTCATCACTGTTTTGGCTTTTGAACATGAAACTTATTTAATACCTTTTTTATTCACTTTCAATTTACCGTTCCAGATAAAGCCGCTGTACACTACCTAAACTGTATTAAGCCAAGCTGATGGAGACTTAAAACACGGCAAAAAGGGGGTGACATTTCCCCAGTAGCTATAAATATGACTTAAAATAAACATGTAACATGATGACTTACTGAATGTCAATGATATGTTTACAGCCTGTTCCCCTGATCCAAAGTGGTCCAATTCATGAATCCATTATTATTTCTTTAATTAGTAAACCAAGTTGGAATAAATAACACTTGTTGAAATAAAGCTAGAATGTCCTCCTTTCTAAGTGGTGTGAGTGCTGTATGTGTTTAAAAAAACATATTGTTGTTCTCTTTGTTTTACAGTGTTTGGGAGATTGTGGGTCAGCAGGGTGGCGGTCTTTCAGTGCTGAGGACCTTCCGGCTGATGCGGGTGCTGAAGCTGGTCCGTTTCATGCCCGCCCTGCAGAGGCAGCTGGTGGTGCTGATGAAGACCATGGACAACGTGGCCACATTCTGCATGCTGCTCATGCTCTTTATTTTCATCTTCAGGTAGGCAGCGGGAGAGTGAGTGGCTTCCTTTTGGTCTCTGATGATAAAGTGCAGGATATCCTAAAACGTGCCCAAACACTTCCTCGTAAAAATGGAGACTATGTATTTCAAAATAGAAATGACATAAGATTCCATTGGTTTGTTAAAAAAATGGTCCAGAATTATTGAATCTGTATCATCAGGACTGTGGTTTTGTCCGATCAGATTTGATTAAAATAAAAAGTGACAGAAGAACTGACTAGTGTCATCAGAGGTCACAAAATCCTGATTTATGCAGTGCTATGTGACATCACATATCTACATAAAGAAGCATACACAAAGTTTTCAAGGGCTTCGTATATTCATAGATAAACAGCCCTTGGGTTGAGTGAAGGGCTGCCAAGTTGACACAGCACAGCGCTGTTCATTGATCCCTCAGCTCCAGTTGAGCTTCAGTGTCTGCGTTTCTGAATAGAAACAAGATTCGCACTGCTTCATTTTTTTTTTTTTTTTTAATGTTATGTGCATTCTTTCCAAGGGTTAGTTAAGCAGAATGTCTTTGCAGCGATTATGGAAAACAGCTTGGATGCAACTAAAGAAGCTTAGCATAAAGACTTTAGGCACGCCTGCTAGCCTGCCTCTGACCTAAGTTCAAAAGTTATCTGTAATAACAGGAAAGTGGAGAAAAAGATTTAACCTCTAACTTTTTCTAAAGAGCCTCTCAGAACGTTGTTAATGCTGCGAGGTTTTGTAGGAAACCAACTGTGATGCTGCACTAATGATCCAGGAGGTTGGATAAACTGTTGTAAGGGAATTAGAAACAACCCATTGCTCCCCCTGAAAATGCAAATTGTTCTTGTCACTGTACTGCTCGTGTACAGATTAAACAAATTAGTCGTGGGATGCAAGTTTGTGCACTACATGTGTTTTCCTCTGCAGATTCTGTCACATTTTGATGGAGAGAAGCTTTATACTCCCCCCTGTTTCCAGTTTTGTTACAAAGCACAGTTATCCATCCCTCATGTGAGCGTTATACTTAAAGACTCCTTCCTTTGATCGCCTCATCTTACTCTAAGAAATAAAGTAAATAATGATGAACTACAACTTACAGGCTTATAAAACTGTATCTTCTGTCTCTAATGCTATTACCGTTTATCTACTTAAACTAGTTCCTTACATGAAATCCATTAGATTACCTTGGCGGGGTTTACAGCGCTCTCCATGGTGCTGAACTTAATCTGGCAAAAGAGCTCCATCTCTTCCTTTCTTGGCAATGTGTCGTTCTCAATGCATTATGGGCCATTCTTTTGTACGTTATTCATGCTATTTTTTTTATCTTTGCAACATTAATGTTGTAAACTAGTTCAATTTGAATACTTGCATTTCTGCCTTTGTAAGGTTATAATTCTATGCAATGTTTTCTGCCACAGTGTTTTCTAGCAGTTGGTATAATCATTAGTGGAGTCAAAACAAGCCAAACAACCTTTTGCAGCATGTTCATTTCCATTTATTTGTTCTGTATCTAATGACTTGGTCTCATGTAAACATTTATTCTTCTGTTTCCTGTTTGTTTTTTTCCCTGTCCCTCCTTCCTCAGTATCCTCGGGATGCATCTGTTTGGTTGTAAGTTTGGGTCTGAAAGGGATGGAGACACTCTACCAGACAGGAAAAACTTTGATTCTCTTCTCTGGGCCATAGTGACTGTCTTCCAGGTGAGCAAAACCCTTTCCCCCCCACTTCCATTTCCTTATTAAATATTCATATTTCACTGGGTTATGGCCAGTTTAGCTGCAGTTCATGTATCACTTCACAGTGTGTTGAGATTGTAACAGTGTAGCAGAGTGTGGCCTCAAGGTAAATAAGCTCATCTACCATCTGTAAGCTTGAACTTCCTGTGTGATCAAACTGTACCTGCTGAAATGCCCTTAAGCTACCAACTTAACATCCTGCTGCCTCATTGGGCCTGACTGAAGCTGTCCCCATTCAGAGGCTGAAAGACAATTTCCCCTTGAATAAATAAATGATATCAAATTAAACATTCCTCCTTACTCCCGTATCTTTACTCATCTTAACCAACCGGCCTTTATCTGCCTCCCTTATTTTCTCACACACCAATTTCCAGGTGTATTCATGGCCACCCAAGTATATTTCGGACCTGTTTCTTCTTGTTACTTCATAAAATCACTGCAAGAGAGAGAGAGAGAGAGACGTTGAGTGTAAGAGAGGAAATGCAGGTGTGTGTGGGTGCATGTGATGTGTGTGATAAGAGAATTGAAGGGATGTAAGATGAGCAGATTACCGGTAAGTCGTTTGCCTGCCCTCATATTTAAATATAACCTAAGCTAAAAAAAAAAAAACATTGTTACGACCCCCCCCCACCCCACCCCCGCCAACTCCACCAACCAGGTTCAGCTTCATTCTACGGGAAACACTGCTATAATATAGTATTTATCACTGTAATCATAGTAAACATTTATAATTCAGTGAAACATGTGATTATGAACAATGATGAAGGGAACATTGTACTGACATGTTCTAACTTTTCCATTCCCCTGATGTAACACGTTGTGACTCTACTGGTTCAATCTACGTAGTCGTGGAAGCTTTTACATTGTAGTGTTGTGTCATTGTCAAATGTGAGATGGATGGTGTAACAGCATATGTTTCTCATAGAGAATTATCCACTTCATTCATACTTCATCAACACACAATTATGGAAATGTTACAGAATTGACCTAGTTTAAAACCCTTACCCAGAGCAGAATGCATAATGGTGTTTACTAAACACTGCAGCCCTTGTGTTTTAAATGGAAAAGTCAAAGTGTCAGAAACTGAATAAACATGTTTATTTGTTATTTGTTTTACCCAACAAAAAGCAAGCGGGGAGCCAGGAAGTTCAGCTTGAAAGAGTGGGCACTCCATTTACAGACGCTGAATCCTCCTTAACCAGACCCAATGTTGGTTCAAAAGTGAAAGAACGTGTTTTAAGCTAACTAGATACGATATGTTAGATATGTTTGGATAACGCCACATAGCTTGTCTGTGCATTATTCAGTCGTGTCTGCAAGTCTCACCTGGATACTATCAGTGTACACGGGAAGGTATCAGCTCAGTTCTACTCTTGATTGCCATTTTCATCTTTAGCAAACCCAAGCATCATCAATCAGGATTAAGAACAACTTCAAAATGGTCATATGTACTTTGAATTTCGACTTTTCAAAATGTACCACATTGATAGGTAAAAGAAACTACTTGGGTGTTTCGCGGTCCAAACAGATGATTTGCGGGTTTTGGGGTGGCACATGAGATTTCAACTGGGCCCATCAGGTCATCCTCTAGATCTGCCCTGCTGCACTGGCAAAATTACCTGAGCCCGCCCAGCTTGTTACGCTAACCACTACGAATAAAGAGGCGCCTATAACGCAACATTATGGATGCAAACACAGGACCACTCAGACACTTGCACTTTGCACAATTTAAGCCAGATGTTTCCGAACATCCCAACTTCAGTACAGGAGAGTGTATGTATTACTGCCGGAGAATAAAAGACACTGAGTGACTTACATAATGCAACAGAAAGCGTCTCTTCTCCTGAATATCACTATCTTCTCAAGTGACAGTTTTGACGTCAGATCGCCCCATTATGTAAGAAGGACACCAAACCAGTATCTGTCTCAATGTACTTGGAATACAGAGACTAACTAGTGCCACATGGGGGAAAAAAAACGTGAAAAATGCAGCTTCTTTCTGTAGGGAGCAATGTTCTCTAAGTCAAAACATCAGCAGGTGCAAAGCGAGTGTTGCAATCACGTGAATATGTGGAACTCTTCAGCCGCTAAAAGCTAGCAAGAGACAGCAACTTCAACCAACTTGTGGAGCTAGTATTGTTTTAGCTGGTTAGCTACATCTGGTAACATCTGCTAGTGTCAGCAGGTGTCCTAGCTAATACAATCTTAGTTGCTACCTAGATATGAAAGGTATGCGTTTGTCTAATTTAATCTAAAATCAAGCATCAAATGTTTTCAGAACCTCCCCAGACTTTGGTGTGGTAAATCTCCCACTGTTAGTTCAAACTTGTGAGATGTAAAAACTGGAACAGCAAACAGTCATTCACCAAACAAATGCTATGAAACTATTACAAAATGTAATACTTTTCCATCTCCTCTCCACCAGATTCTAACACAGGAGGACTGGAACAAGGTACTTTACAATGGCATGGCTTCCACCACTCCCGTGGCTGCCCTCTACTTCATTGCCCTCATGACCTTCGGCAACTATGTCCTCTTCAACTTGCTGGTGGCCATCTTGGTTGAAGGTTTCCAGACAGAGGTAAAATGTTGGCTGTGGACACATGTACAAAACTAACCATTGTGTATTACAACTTCATTATTTTATTTCTGAAATTCAATCCTAAAATCCTATTTTCCTTAAGTCTTTAAAGTCAGATTTCCCCCCTGGGTAGGATTGTTTTTCTTCTTTTGAACACAAGTTCATTCAGTTATCTCTGTAAAAGAGGAAGTCCTTTGGAAAGTAGTGTCTATATACTCTTATTATAATCATACCCTGATGTTTCTCTTTTTTGAAAATAGAGTTTTTAAGACAGAGATATGAAGCTAAATTACTCAATAACATCCTTTTTTCAGTGAAGGCAACCATAATAATCCTGATGGATGGATGCTCATGCCCACACAGGCTACATAACACATTCACAGACCCTGTAGGCATTAACCTGTACCTTTTCTTGTACTCTCTGCAGTGGGTGAAGATCTGAAAGCGCACTATGTTGCAGTGTTTATCCTCTCCTCTTCATCTTCATCTCTCTGTCAGCCTCTTGTCCTCCCACTCTTTCCCACTATCTCAGCAGTCAACCTTATTATTGTTTTTTTATGCCAATGCAGTCATGCCATAAAGTACATCATAAGAAAAATATGTCTGCTAGACTAGACAGTGACCGTTTCCTGTTACATCAGTTACATTCTCAGATTCTTTTCATGCCTAACACCTTCATCATCTTGATCTTTGGGCTCTCTAGTATAACTCTTTGTTTGTCAAAAAAGGAAAAGGAGTACGGTATCCACCCACAAACTATATTTTCTGACTCTTCTTTGAAGCAAAATAAATCAAAACACAACTAAAAGATATAGAAGACGGCAAGTGAATGATATTTTTTGTAAGAGACAGCTGCTGAGAAGAACAGTTTCCCTGAAATATTTAGCAAGGATCCGTATTAAGCAAGGAAGTTGAAACTCATTGAGCGATCTTTTTTTTTTTTTGCCAGCCCATTTAAATCTACAGGACTGTATTTGGGACAGAGTTAGTGCAGGAAAGAAATAGAGGGTGAGACAGATGGGAAGGGTATTGAGCCAGTCTCTACCTGACTGCTTGCCCCCCCCCTCTCTGTCTGTAAGGAGTGTCGACTCCTCTGCTCAGATCTCTGACGGTCTTTGGTTCTTTGGATAAGAGAAGAGAGAGAGAATACAAGGGGTGGCAGGGAGAGGCTGACAGCTTTATAAAAAATGGATTCATTGTAATGGGTTTCTATTGCTATTGAGCTGATCTGTTGTGATCTGTACTGTACCATATGCTATCAGGTACAGTAGGAGGTGGGAGACACTGACAAAAGCTGCATAGGATGAAGGTTTTTCATGCAAACTAAGACCAGAATAAGTGCATATTTGTTGACTGCTTCAAGTCAGAATTGAAATTAAACTGAGGTTAAGCTCAAGCATTATTTTATCCTCAATGATTCTTCTTGACTTGTTATTATTTTTGGTCGAATCCAATAAGAGGAACATGTATCAATCTTTTATTTTATTTATTTGTTATTTAGAAATGTTTGATATTCTGCCAATTTTGACATTCAGTTGATCATTGTCTGGTCATTTTTGCCATCCCGCCAAAAATAGTTCAATGTAGAAGGACTGAAAACACTAGCTAGCAAACCCGCTTTTCTTCAGTGTGGGATGAATCCTACACAAATTAACAAATGGATGGGGCAATGGTAGCCTAGTGGTTAGAGTGCATGCCCCATGTCAGGGGGTTATAGTCATCGGGGAGGCATATCCGACCTGTGGCTCCTTACCCTTATTTCATTCCGCACTCTTCTCTCTCTCCCTGATTTCTGACGCTATCCATTGTCCTGTCTCTTAAATATAGGCATAAAAAAGCCCAAAAATAAACCTTTAAAATGAACTAAATTGTGTAGCTTTTTCAGCCATTTGCAAAAATACCACAAAAAGAAAGCATGTTCTTTTCAAGGCACAGCCCCAGCTGCCTCCCCATGAAGGATGTAAGCTAACACTGCAGCAAAGAAATACCAACTGACCGACCAATGATGCTGCTGAGAGTTAAATATAGTGTACTATATAAGCAGCTGAAGAGAGACCAAAATATTAGTTGCAAACTTTTGTTAAGAGGCACGTTGCTTATGATGCTAATTTTAAGGCTAATAATATGCAGGCAAAGTAACTTCTTAGCATTTATATTTTTTAACAGAAATAGAAAAAGAAAAGGAATTACAAATCTGAATGTTGAAAGTGTCTGTTTTTGTTTAAGTTTTACCTCTGTCAAAATCTATGGGAGGTAGGAGAGAACTCTTCAAAAAAACACAAAAATATACGCAGTCAGATACACACACACCACCGAATGTAGAAGCCCCCTTAAGGTCTTTTAGCTTGTGATCTGTTCTCCCCCTTTGTATCCGTGGTTGTCGGCTTCATTCTCCCTCTCTTTTTTCAACTTAACATCCTTTTCTGCAAACACTAAGTTTATTTTTAGTCTGCCAAACTTTCCTTGCGTCAGGGTTGCTAGGTAACGGGCGCTTGTTCGACGTGAGCCAAGCCAGGAGAGATACATGGCTGTGGAGCTGAGACACATGCAGCCATGCACAAAAAAAGTGTGTTGCTCAATGTCTTTATTGCTTTGAGTATAAAGGCAAAGGGGATATATATATATTTTCACACTTTTTTACATTTATCTCTTTCAACCATCATCTTCATCTCATCCATTCTTTTTTCTATTATCAACCACTTTCTATTAGTGTGTCTCTCTGTCAGGCTGTTATGGTGTGTACATGTGAGAGGATTCAATATCCGCTGCAGAGAGTGCAACTGCACCAATCTCTTTTTTATGGAGACCTATTAACAGCAGAGAGACCAAAGTTGTTCTTTTTTTATAACACCTCTCATAATGCCAATAAATGTACACATTTCACATATGCAACCATGCACATCACATTAAAGCACACACAAGAGCTACTTGACAGTCTGCTGCAAAGGATCGCTTCCGTACTGAGCACAAAATGTCCTGAACAATGCATAGCTGTACTGCAGTGTCATTAAATGTATATGTCAGACCATTTTCATTACTGCTGTCTGACCTAACGATTTTCATACTAAACATGAATGGACCAATGAATGGAAGGTAAAACATAGCTGTGCTCTTCACTTCTGCTCTTTGCTGTCCTGACTTTTCATGCTTTCGACATGTGCAGCACATGACTGCACATTGTGATCCAGGACAGTAGCTTTGATTTGCTCTGTTGCATGGTAAAGTCAAGATGTTACAACAGGCTGAATCACCTTTAACTCTTTCCTTCTGCTCTTGTCTATTGCAATGGTTCCACCTCTCACCTCTGTGCATCTTTTCCTGTGTGCGCCTCCCTCCCTTGTCCGGCTGCACCTCTCACTTCCACTATAGGAAGTGACCAAGCGGGAGGACTTGCATGCCCAGCCGAGCCTGATTCAGCTGCCTGTAGAGTCAGGGGTATGTAAAGCACTGCAGCTCTCCCTTCCCTCCCCTTGTTTAATCGTCTTACCGCCCTACTTCTACCTCCCCTCTGCCCACCCTCTTGGCCCACTCCCAACACCCTTACCCGTAGAGGCTTCGTGATAATGTATCACATCTTTAAACAGCCACCGTTCGAAGGTTATATGCATCTCATTAAGATTACTCTTTATGTAGGTCTGTTCTCACTGTTGCTTTTGTGCATTATTCGGTTGATTAACAAACCAGCTAGATTTTGTATCGAATACACTTAAGCAGATTTTTAATCCTTAAATGCAAATTCAACCAATTACAACAACAGAATATTCTGTGTTTTAGGCCATTCATTAAATAAAGCCATGCAGAAAGTTTCAATTATGAGCAAAGAGTCTTTGAGATGTTGCTGATAAATGTCTCGTTGCAACCCAATTGGATAGAGTACAGCTTCAGAAAGTAAAAGTCCAGTTCATTCTCTTCACAGAGAGCATCAAATAGCTGGCAATTGGAGCTTTTCCAAGGCTTGAATGGACAAAACCTCTAGCAGTTGAATCATCAGTATACAAGATGAGTAACCGTGTTAGAAAATATCTGGTGCTTACAGAAAATTCACAAGCCAACAGAGAAGTCAGGAACAACTCCAAATAGTTTAAAATTCTTTGAGTCCTGCCCATGGCAACAAGACGCTCAGGACTACACTTTGTGATGCACTGACTTTATATATGGCATAATAAATCAATTCACTATTTGTATGAGTCTCAACCCTGAACAAATTTGTCAAACATGCTGTTTTCTTTCTAACTGTAACAATCACTGCCCTCTACTCTATAGAAGCAGCTGCTGAGGCCAAACTGTAGGGGTTTAAAGTTTCTGAAATGAAAACAGAATTCAAGGCTCAGACTTCCAATTTTGTGGGTCACTGTAACTTTTTATGTCTTTGACTCGCAAGAGTGACTCTCTCTTTCTCCCAGAAAGTGTGGTAGCCTATTAGTTATCTATTAGGTGTAGCATTCTAGTTGGCCCAGAAATTGAGCCATTTTAGCCAATGTTAAAAATGTCTATTATTGCTTCTATCCAGAATCCACCTGTGACATTAGTGTGATGATTCACTAGCAAGTACCACACCGCAAAAATATGCATTTAAACATTTAATGTGCATTTAGGATTTCTGTATATTAAGACTGTATACTGTATATGTTGAGGTAAGGGGTGAAGATGGAAGAAGGCAGCCATCTCTAAGGCTGGTCTGGTAGGTTGAACAGAGGATCGCTTCCTCTGTTCAATATCCCTCAGAGACATGGGAGAGTATACCAAGTTGAATAGTAGGGAGTGAGGAAGGAGTGTGAATGGACGACAGGGAGTCAAAGAACTGAGACAGTGAGGGGACTAGGTTTAAGTAGGCTTGTGAGGCAATTGAAGATGTAGTTTAGGCTTGTCCCTGCTCCCGAACCAAAGTAAATTAACACATTTTTTAGAACATAAAAAATCAAATCCTACATTGTTTATCATGCAGATGTTGAACCATACTCTATCATAGAGAATACAGAATTTAATCAGAATTCAATCAATGAGGTCTATGAGTGATTGAGCTCCCTGCAATGTGTGCTTATGTGGAAGTTTAATTCAGTCCTCCCCTTGATCAATGAGTCAGAGCTGTGAGTTTTAAGGAATTACTGGCAGAGCAGAGTCTTATATGGAGTATTAATTAGGGATGCAACAATACAGTCAGCCCACGGTTCAATACGTACCTCGGATTTATGGTCACGGTTCACGGTTCGGTTCGGTTCTGATGGCCCGGGCCGTTAAAGTGTTTCCAGTGGTAAGTGTTTTAAGCAAATTTTACAGAACAGCAAGGGATTAAGAAAGAGAACTACTTTTTTCATTTTAAAACTATTTATTTTACTTTGAAGCAAAAACAAATTCATACACATTCCTGGTGTATTGTATGGTATAAAATAAACAAAACTTTATAAAATACATATATAATAAAATAACAATTCCAAAGGACAAGTGCTTAACCCTGGCAGCCCACAACTGCCGGTAGCCCATATACAAACTAGGGAAATATTAATTCAAAAATTAAAATAAATAATAAACAAAAATTCACTACTTTCAATAAATAAACCTGTACTTCAGTAAACATAAATTCAGGTCAGGAACTACCTCCGTGCTGAAAAATGAGCGAGAGGGTATTTTGTAACGTGGATCCAGCGTATTTATAAGATGACAGAAGCCCACATCTCCAACCACCGAAAACGGCTGCAAATCCCTGGCGATGAATATCCCCACTGCCTTTGTTATTTTTTTGTGTTTCTCTGAACAAGTGGGGTATGTCTGAACCAAGGCACTGGCGAGGGACTATTAGGATTGGATGACGGTGTTACCTGTTTGGTCACCCTGCTCACAGACAATGATATTTCTGGGTGATGGCGCCGCAGATGTGAGGTAATGTTGGAAGTGTTTCCATTTAAGTAGGCGATATGTGTAAAACAATGTTTACAGTCATTTTTTTGTACACCGTTTTCTCTTCCTTGTCATTAGACAAGACAATGAAAGCGAAATGTTCCCACACCGCTGACTTTAAAGACGGCGGTGCTTCCTCAAGCCATAGCTGCTCCTCACTGCTAGCCATGCTAAATGTTGTTATCAGCGTCACCAAACTTTGGTGCGTGGTGATTGGCTATTAACTCACTTGGCAGGGTTTCCTCATCCCTGCACGCTGACTCATAGGTCCTGGTACACACAGGCACACACAGGCAGAGCCAATTTAGAGAGAAATACAATGCGCGGACACTAGTTAAACGCCAAACCGTAAAAACCGTTATTCACAAGTCAGTATTGAACCGTGGATGCCATACCGAACGGTTCAATATTTTATTGAGAATTATTTTATGCCTAGTATTAATGTCATGTTTATTCGTGTTAACTTTAAGAATTTTGTCCAATAAGACACTGTGAGTTCTTAACATTAAAAAAATGAAAATAGTTAAATAAATGTCAAATAATATCCAAAGCAACAACCAGAAAACTGGGGGTTTAAGCAAGAGAAGAGTAAATGCAGTGTACTTTTATATATAGTGAATTAAATTATATATAGTGCTCCTAAATCTGATTGGGATGAGGGGAGACAAGATTTTGCAGAAAGAAAATTGAAATGATTCTAAAGAGTGACTCAAGTAAAATGAGCCAAAAATGACTTTTTAAAATCACCAAATAGGAAAAAAAAAACTGGTAAAATTGCAAGTTTAATATACAATAATTTTTCTAGAGTCATATTTAAAATCCCTCTGCACCACAAACTGAAGTCTGTTGCTTCATCAGTCCTGGACCGGCTGATGGGAAGAATTTGTTAGTATTTTGATATTGATGTGGAACTGCATGTGTCACTTCAGATCAACCAGCCTCTTCCAAATTACCAAAATGAACAAATCTCTTTGCTGTGAATCACAACTACAGAAATAAAGTTGCTCTCCTATGTTGCCATGCTTATAACCTCCAACCTGGCTGCCAGAGAGAGATGTGCCACATTACCAAAAAGTCCTCTCACCTGCTTTTCTGCATGATGCAAAATACTAACTTGGAAATTTGTGATTGTTCTGTAGAAGAGACTACAAAGAGCTTTAACAATTTCTTCACTTTGCTGTATTTGCGTGTTTTTCTTTCTTTTCTTGTCTAACTTAAAAAGCAGACTCCACATCAAACCCCAGGGGGAATGCTTTACTCCAACCATGCCCCCACCCCTCACTTCTTTTTCAGCCTCGGGGTACTTTGGGGCTGCCAAAGCCTTCCTCTTTCAGTTTTAGTTTTATCTGGCTGGGGGATCGATTTAAAGGTCACATATTATCCTCCTTTTCAACAAGTTTAAATAAGTCTCAGAGCTCCCAAACCATGTCTTTGAAGTTTCTCGCTAACAAATTCACATGACCCTATATTTTTTCATGCTTATAAACCCCTTTATTTCAGCCCTGCTCAGAACAGGCTGATTCTGTGTCTGTACTACAGCTTTAAATGCAAATGAGTTGTGTCTGACCACGCCCCTCTCTGGAAGGGCTTGGGTGGCTTTGGTTTTCTTGCACCATCCCTATTTTTTAGTTTGAAAAAGCAGATGAGAGGGCAGAACAAACACCCAGCTACGGGAGTGTCACCCACCTGGGGGAGGGGTTACTGCCCTTTGTGATGTCATGAAGGGAAAATCTCCAAACGGCCTGTTTGAGCACACATCTTCTTAAAAGTGGAGCAAGCAAAATACACAGAGGATGGACTTTTGAATAACTGGGGGGTTTGTTGACAGGCTAGGGACACATATTATTGTTAGAAAAAACATGGTAAAGTGTATTTTGAATAATATGTGACCTTTAAAGTAAAAAAGAGAGGAGAACAAGTTGGCACTGAATGTCGTTTTTTTTTTTGGGAAGCCCTGGTAGGGCCAGATAAATCCAACCAGGCTACAGGTTTAGAGCTAATAGAAAGGAGGCCAATGCACCCTGGCCTTTGAAAACAAGATGGTCTTCTCCCTGTGTCCTTTCATTTTACACTGTTGAATTAAATCTTGCACTGAACCAGGAAATTTTTCCAATAGGCAAATGCTCTAAGTTTTGTTCTCTCTTTTGGAATCTTCCTGGAAAACAGAGGGCCATCGAGTTCTAAGCGTCAGATGGTTGTTTGAGGGGAGTCTGCTGGCTGATTCTAATGGTTTAACCTGTTTTTATGGTTTGGTCAATCTTTTTTTTTGCCTCTTTGAAATGTATACTTTGCACACACATGTATTACGTTTTGGTATTCCAGGGCTACTTTACTAAAACCAAATCATTAAATCAATTTAAATTAAGCTTTTAATCAATTAATAAGCAACTAGAAAAGTGTCTGCCCATTATGTGTGGATTTAGCAATGAAAAAGAAAAATACATTTGTTTGAAGTACATTATTGTTATTGAGAGGTTATGGTGAATAATTAAAAAAAAAAATTCCATGAGATTTACATTTTGAATTTGCTTCATTTAAGCTATCCTCCTGGTGGCATACGTGATGGTTTTCAGCTGTCAACACACCGTGTTGTTTGAGACTAAAATATTTTTGCTATTTAGAATGGATTTCATGAAAGTTTAAGTACTTTCCTTCACAAAACAAATACCTGCACAGCTTGAGACACAGCTGTAAACATGTGCTGTTCTTTATTGCAATTTAGCAAAAGTTTACACAGATTAAAATGAGAAAAATAACGATTATATCATTTTATTTGAATGTTGAAATATAGGCTTCCATATAATTATTATTGTGGATGCCATTAAGTCCTTGGTATTGGCTTAGGGGGCTATAACAGCAGACATATCTGATTTAATTCCATGCTGACAAGTCTCTAATGCTGCTGTGGTAGGATGCAATTTTGGTCTACACACACAAACAGAAACACAATTACATCCTATCAACATCCACCCCCTGTCCCCCTATTTACACCCTTTTTAAAGGGATATGATAGAGATCCCCCTGTGTGCCGCTGGTGTCCATTATTGTACGGCTATCAGCAGCAGGCCTGGTCTGGCCTATCTCCTGTTCCCACCACCATGCCCAAATTGGGGTGGCAGAGTGTAAACAGGCTATCTAAACAGCCTGGCTATTTGGGGACCAGGGATTTCCCTTGTGTCCTGCCCCCCTGCCCCCACCAAAAAAAAAGAGGGAGCGAGAGAGTGAAAAACATATTTTTTAAAATCAGAATCATGTCTGAGCTGGATTAATCTCTTCCCCCCCAGTCTCATGTAGGTTCACTGATGTGAGGGCTTCTTCTCAGCAGCCTGTTGACTGCCTGACTGGGTTTCTAAATTGTACTGGCACTCCTGACGATAAGGGCAGAACAGATCTTTGGTCAGCTTGAGCTTTTGAAAAAGAGTTGCACAGTTTCAGTCTTGACCTGCTGCTAGTGCAACAGGTAAACGAGCAAATTGTTATACTACAGCTGCAAAAGACACCACTTTGACCACTTTTCAGTCTGTGTTTCAGTGCCTTTTAGTAAATATACCAACTGTACTGAGTGGCAAAAGATTGCAAGCAAATTTATGGCTGTGTGTGCCTGTATTTTTGTCCTGCAGCTAAGCCTGATCTCAGTGCTCACTGGGAACTCTATACATAACATTTAGGAAATAATACTAGGCGAATGCTCTCTTCCCTTCATTGAGATACAAGACTGGAGTTTGAGTTGAGAACCACTACAGAAACCAGAGCTGTTAGCATACGAGAATCTTAACTCTCTGTCTCTGCCTACAGATTGGGCATCAATATGCAGATATCAGTCGACAGAGTTTAATATTTTGTCTGTGTGCCTCAGAAAGCAGAGATGGGGGTCAGGTTTTCCAGTTTCTCTTCACATAGGCCAGTCAGGTCTCATCCTTGTTCTTACACTACAAGGTCATCACAACAAAGTCCGTGGCCTAGCTTTGATTTTACAGTGAGTACCAAATATTCTGTCAGACTGACCTTTGAAATGACCAGAGGCTGCTGCATACACAAGCTAATACTAACTGAGCATCTCTCAGCTGGAACTGAAACCAGGACTACCTCTTTGACACCCTCTTTTATTTAAAGACACATCTGAAAAAAGTATACTACATAATGGTAATAAACAATTACAGTGATAGAAAATAATGTTGGTTTAAAATTTCATGGTGTCATAGTGCAGGTGGAGCACTCTCGGGGCCTGATAAACAAAGAATGGATTACAGCCGCTAATAGCTTCAAAAGGTGCTCATCATTTGCTTCCACTATCTCAGACGTCTGATTCAACAAAGCATATAGTGCTGAAAATATTCAGGTGCAAACAGACCCAAAAAGTTGGCCTGCTTTTACACATCTGCTTTTTTTATTTGCGTCTGAACCTGGAGAGAGGTTATCTGCACCTTTACTCTGCACGGAGCTGTGCTCTCATGCTGAAAAAGAACTATTTTGTCCACATAATGATAATGAGCAAAGAGAGCTGGGGAAACTTTATCAAGTGTATTTTTAAGGCCAAACTCGAAAAATATAATACGTTTCAAAGTTTTAATCAAAGCTTCCTCCTTGAATGGGGCAAGCAAGGAGAGCTTTAAGAAAAAACAACAACCCTTGTATCCTCCACATGCGTAACTGCTCCAGACCTCTCCAAGTATGTGGATGAAATGTCGGGCCGTTGAAAAGCCCAGGACTGATTTACCCTCTGGTTATTTTAAGAAGAGTGATGTTACAGTCATATTTTCATACCGAATTTACAGATAATTTATTTTTAAGTCATATAGAGTTAAGATTTGCAATTGCCCCCCCTAAAGGACTACATAATGGCTCATTAAAATACACACAAACAGCACTGGCCCTCAGAGATACCATTTGTTCTGCAGCAAATGTAGGAGTTCATTTAACCCTTCTGTATTTTGTAAATTAGATCAGGCTCAGGTTTAGTGGACGCAAATGCTGCACAATTCTTTTGGGAACCCGGCCCTCGGATTATTGAAGGATGTTTCTCAAGTGTTTTATTCAGCTGAAAGGCTACCTCTGTCAAAACACCACTTAAAAAAGACTAAACAAGGAGCTGCAGGAAATGAAAATATTGATTAAAATGATGGAAGAATAAATCAGCTATTAAAAAAAGCAACATGCAAAAAAATTTCAATACTTTCAATAATGCTTGAAGCTAAATGTTTACGACATACTATAATGCTCAAAGCATTACAACACAATCATAAAATGTAGGCCATTAAATATACTCATTATTATATATTAAATTCTTATTATTGTGAGTATTTAAAGTGTCCCTGGGCTCTTCATGTTCCCTGCTGTGAACCTACATTTCTGAAAAAGAATGTGATGAGCACGGCAAAAAAAGGAATTCTCTAAGCAGCCTTTTGGTTGACTTGCCTGCTTGTTCATTAGCATCTGTTCTCTTTAACTTATTTTCTCACACTTCACAGTTTTGGGAAAATCAGTCGGGTACACAAAATAAGTGGCTTTAATTACAAAAACAAATTGGTGCCTGAAACGCAGTCGTACCTTTCCTGCAGTAAACAAATTCCGTATTCACAACATCCACACTTGATTAGTCTTACTCTTAAACTCTTGGGAAGTATCAAGACATTAATTTGTTAATTTTAAATGGAGGTCCTTGGTGATTAGGTCCTGAGGCTTTTCTGCATACGGTTAAATCACTTTGCTACGGAGCTCTGACTCACCGAGTTGGCACTCTGTTAATCCAGCATCCACCTGGCATTCTCACACACCTTAATGGAGTCTGCTGGCTCTGGCATAGGGCTACAAATACACGCAGGAACTCTGAGATTTACTGCAGTAGTTTGGTAAGTGGGGGCGGTGTAAAGCAGCAGCAGGGAGAGAGCAATTGAAAGCCTTAGAAAAACTCTTCGAAACACAATAAGCTGGAGATGAGATGAATGTAAACGTGAGGCAGTGAAAGGAACTTATTTGACATCACTTTCTAGAACAATGATAGGAATCAAAACAAGGCATACCCATTTCTGCTGTTCTGACAAAAGCCAAATGATGTTGCTGGTTTGCAGAGTGCCTTATACTACAATTATGTACACCTGGTGTGAGTTGTGTGTTTAAGAGTGAAAATTGTAGATCTAGCAACCACACTGAAGCTCCTTTGTAAATTCAGGGTCTGGACAAAAAGCCTTGAAGCTTCATTAACTCAATATACAGACCAGGATCTCTGGAATATAATGTTGCCATTTCCGTGTTGAGTTTCAGTGTGGTTTCTCTAAGATTCTTCTCACCCTCCTGGCATGACAACACTTTCTACAATTAATCTTTCTCACCCTCTCTCTGTACCCTGTGACATTTGAACTCAGGGTTTAGGGAGACTGCAACCTCACCCGCCCGCTTACAGGAGTGTGGTTGCCTCTAGGGAGTGATCCAAGGGTCGAATCTGAATGACGATTGATGCATCATTGTGACTAAGCTACAGCAAAGCAGGGATCTGTGTTTAGAGGCAACTTCAACCCAGCTGCTTTCTATTAACTCTACCAAGAAACAGATTTTCTTTTTTTTTTTACAGGTGTATTCCGCTAACACTTTTTTGGGCTTTTGTGTGTCAAGGGGGATGAATCTAAATCAGGTTCTGAGATTGAGTCCTGTGCACGAAGTATGGAGGATGTTAACGGCAGCAAGAAGGATTTATCAGCCTCTGCAGGTGAGGCACATACATAAACTGCACCTGTGTATTCAGAACACAACCACTACCTACTGCATGAATCAAGTGGAATGTGGGGAAATCAATTCAACTCGGTTGTGATTTATCAAAGCCCCTGTTAAACACACTTGCAAGACTTAAACCATCTGTGTTTGCATATGTAACTGTTTGCATTTTACTTCACTAGTCTCTGTCAAACCCCTGCAGATTACTTTCCGTGTTGTGTTTCTTACAAAATGTGTGTAAAAGATTGTGATACAGCAGCTGGTTAAGCCAGGGGCTTTTAAACTTTGCCCTATTCAAACATCCGCCCCACCTTTTCCGTGTCAGTGGTCTCTGTTCTCAGTTTTTTCCCAGTTGGTTTCAGACCACACTCAGTAGGCACGTGTCTGCCTGTCTCCCTGCACAGCATCAAACCAGAACAGCGGCCTCATCCATAATTCCTCATACGCCAGTTCCCATCCCCTCTAATTACTGTTCGGGCAGACTGAAAAGCCCAGTGGAAACACTACTGTATGGAGTACAACTCTCAGACGTACGGTATCACCTCCCCTTCAGCTCCTTCTGATGCTCTGTATAAAACTGCTTACATAGCTGGAAGAGCCTAATATACATCTTCTAGGCCTCGGATAAAGTCGGAAGACGGAGGAATTAGCGTTATTAAAGTTGCATTTCCCTCTGCATGTCATGTATTTGTGTTGCTGCCAAACATAATATTCTCTCCCACGCATCCCATAAGATTAATGCCCTGCTGAAATATTCATGTTGCTCAGTACCAGTATGAGGCATCCATTTTAAGTATGCTGTGCTGCATTACTGAGGGTGCACCCATGTGCCACCTCATGCTGTTCTGTTTCCCCCCAGTTTTGTTTTGGGAAGTTTTTTTACTTTTATTCTTCTATCATGTTTTGTGTAATGTAAGTTTGGTCCCTTCTGTATCACACTTCTGTCATTTGGGGATGTAATCATTTTATTCATCTGTCTTCTAATCTTTACCTCAAATCCCACATATATTTCATACTCTTAATCCCTATTCTTACCCATTCCCACGCTTCAATTGACCCCTCTTTCCTGTACTAGTAGTGCCAGTAAACGGTCATGTGGACCTGAAGACCAGCCTGACTCCACCTTTAATTACCCACACGGCTGCCACCCCAATGCCCATACCCAAGTTGCCTGTTGGAGGTGACCCCACTGCGGGCTTCGATTCCCGCCGAGGGAGCAACATCTCCATAGACCCAGCAAGCTATGAAAAATCACCGGTTTGTACATGTAAAATAATTTCAACTAACACCAAATGCAAGTGACAGGTTTCAATCGTAACAACCCATTTTCAGGATGCCAGGAAGCCAATATTAACACATATGTGAGAGGATTTGTGCCCAGAATTTACCCTTAGAGTGTCTCTGAAATCGTTGTCCATGTTTTGCTGGTGTGTTGAGGTCATAATGATTGATGATGATTAATGTTGCATGCTGGTCCAACACTAATTATATGACAAGCTTATAATTAGCCTCAAGATTGAAGAACATAATCCCAGATCTCAGCATCTGCTCCTGTCTGATTCTCAGTATGAATCTTTAATTGAAATCAGCTCTCAACAAACCAAGACACTTTACCAACACATTTGACATGCAGCCCCTTTGGTAATTCTCCTTCTCCTGCTTTCCATATATCACTCTAACCTCCTCTTGCCCACCTGGTCGTCCACCTGCTCCAGACCAGTGCCCGAAGCGCCTCCCCCTACGCCCTATGGAGCTCTGGCAGCGGCAGGACCAGTCGCCGGTCCAGCTGGAACAGCCTGAGTCGTGGCCCTTCACTCAAACGACAGAAGCGGCAGTCTGGGGAGCGGCGATCCCTCCTCTCTGGGGAGGGTGGCTCCAGTTCAGAGGAAGGGGAAGGAGGAGGAGAAGGAGGAGGTGGGTTGATGGATGAAGATGATGCCTCTCTGGCCAGGACGGACTCCATGTCCCAGTCACAGAGAGGACCCCGACATCGGAGGATGGAGTCAGTGGAGACTCGGAGCTCCATGGAATTGCCTCCTGATGCTCTGCTGCAGGTACATGCAGTAAATCTATCCAACAATGGGGGAACAATAGTAATGGCACCTCAAGCTTCACAAATTGTAAGGCCGGCTCACTTGACATGTCACATGCTCAGATGTAGCATTCTTATTGTATTGGTTAATCCCAGTTACAGCTCTAAGCCAAAGATGTCAGAGAATTCTACAATTCTACAATTCACTTAGCAGACGCTTTTATCCAAAGCGACGTACATCAGAGAGTAAGAACAACACAAGCAAGGATCAAGGAAAAATAAAGGAACAATGTCAGTAAGGACGAACGATCAGCTTTGAGTCCGATTGGACACATAGGTGCTAAAAGGCATTGCCCAGAGGCATGGCACAATATGAACTGCCGGTCTGAGACTCTAATCAGTATATAAACCATCTTATACGTCGTCGTTTTCAAGCAAAAACAAAAAAACCATCATCATTACCATCATTACATCAATACTATCGAGATCATCATCATTAAGTTAGGTTAGTAGGTATTCCTGAAAGAGCTGGGTCTTTAGCTTTTTCTTAAAGGTACAAAGGAACTCTGCAGATCGAATGGAGTTTGACACATCTGAGAAAACTGACACATCTTTCTCTTTTTTTTTGTTCAACAACAAAGAATACAAACAAACGAAGACTTTGGATCATGCATGCATATTCGATATAATAACATTGTTTGTTTATGAGCTTGATGAATCTTCTGGAGAACACAAGTTGAGTAAGCTAATTTACACTTGCCGTTATCATGACTGACTGTGCCCTTCCCAAAAGCACATGACTGGCTCTATTCAACTCTCTTTATTGATACAATACCTCATTTACTCATTAGGCTATGCTCTCCATGAACCTCGGCTGACAGGAATATTTTCTTTTTGCCAAAGGAAAACCACAAACACCAGTTTTATGCCTTAAGTAGGCATATTTGAGGGAAGGACCTTGTTCTTGGCTTGGGGGGAAATCGGGACACAAAAGGACATTTGAAGCATAGTTGTTATGTTTGACTACATAGCCAATGAGAAGCTTCCCTACAGAGGAAGTGAAAGGTGTGATCCAATATATGTCCATAATGTACAAAGGAATCACAATTAGAATTATAGCGGTACTATATCAGACATTGATAACAAATAACTGCAGCAGACAATCAGGGCTACAGAAAAAAATCATTGGTGCAAACCTGCCGTCCATCCAGGACTTTTACTGGTCCAGGGTCAGGAAACAGGCAGGTACCATCACTGCAGACCCCCACAACCCCAAACACAAACTGTAGACTCCACCCCTCCGGTAGGCGTTACACATCACCGTACGCCAAAACAACCTGACTCACTGAAGCAACAAGGTTTACGGAGAAAGACAGATTATTAAGGTATTGATAGTGAGGGAATGAAAAGACGTTCCCTTTGGTTCTTAGGTCTCAGTATTGTTTTGTTTGTCTACATGTTCTCTTGTGGGCTATAAAAGTATAACTATTCAACAAATGTTGAAACCATAGATAAAAGATAAAGTGATTAAAAAAAACATTAAGACCAAAGAAATTAAGTGTAACTACATCTTCTCTGCCCTTAATGTCCTTTTCCTTGTTTAGGTGCCTTACCTGTACCGCTCAGCCAGCATGCACAGCTCCAGACCCCCCTCGCTGGGCCACTTACTGCCCCCGGAGCATCGCGACTGCAATGGCAAGGGCTCTCCATCAGTTCTGGGCCCCACTCATGTCTCTCTTGAGGACAACACCGAGGAAGAGAATGCAGAAGAGGAGGCCAACGTGGTCAGTCTGTCTGCATTTTTGCTTGTTCCTATGCTTCTGTTCAAACAAAAAATACAATAACATTCCCAATTTAAAGAAATGTTGAAGTTTGGAGCACTTTAAGTACACGTAAACATCTTAGCTGGAATCTTAGCAATGCATATTTCTTCTTAAATTAGCATGCCCCTTTTATCTGTTATGGCCATTTTTGATAAACCCTGTTTTATTCATACAGTATGTGCAAGAGAAAGCTAATCAAAAAACTTGTATATGTTTAGAATAATTGTGGCCCAAATTATGCAACAGGCAATAGTGAATACATAAATAATAAATGAAGTGTGCACTCCCTACCCTCCCTAGGGTCGTGTTGCCAGAATGTTTCACTGGCTGGAGAAGAAACAGCCGGAGTGGTGTCGACAGAGGGACACCTGGTCCCTCTACCTCTTCCCTCCAGAGTTGAGGTAAAATATGAACTCTACTCATCTCCATAACTCCACCTCCCTGCCCTGCTCTTAGTTTCGCAAGTTCTCTTCCCATAATACTGGCATTTACATATTCATGGAAGTTCAGTCCACCACAGCTGTCTGAAGGTTTGTTACCTCCTCCTGTTAGAAGTTGAGAGAAATTAGAAGTGTAGTTTAAAATTAATTTCAAACTTAAAAATGACTTCAAAGAACTTTTTAAATATGTTTTTGTGTTATCAGTGTACAGGAAATATCTGAGCCCTCCTCTTGACAAGAAGATCATTATTAACATTTAATTTGACCGACATCCCATAATGCTAAATGCAATGTCAGTGGGGTTTTTTTTTTTGCCGCAGTGTGAGCACAGCATTTTTTTTCTGTCCTCCTATATCAACTCCTATTCCCTCCCACATTCTGCCTTCACAAGTCTCTTTTATCTGCACATTTCTGCCATGTCAGGGGTGAGTAAGTAGGAGCAAAGGGAGGGAAGGGAGTTTCTCCTACTGAGAGAGCTGCGTGTTATCTTAGCCACGTGCTGAATACATTGCCTCCCACCCTTCTTCGCCCCCATTTCCTTCACTCCTCCTCCTCTTCTGGGGCTTTCATCCATGCATCTCTGCTGTCTGTTAGGGGATGTGGCTATGAAGGCATCACCAAGCAACATACTGGCCCCAGCCTGCCACCACAGCCTTGCAACTCGCTAATTAAACATCAAACAAGGAGCCCCCTGCCACACATCCAAAGGGAATGTTAGCCATCACCGGTGTCATAATGTTGTTGCAAATGAGCAGATGTTTCAATAGCAAAGGCTCTCAGACACAGCATAACACAATTCACATTGTCAGAGGAGCTTGCGGTGCCATATGAATTATCTATATTAGGGTTGCAATAATACAGTCAGCCCAAGGTTCAATATGTACCTCGGTTTTTTGTCACAGTTTTCGGCTCACTTCTGACGGCCCAGGCTGTATGAGTGTTTTTTAGAATGTTTTTTTGGAGTTTCAGGCAATTTTTAGAGGAACAACAAGGGTTACTATTTCTAGACTATTTCTTTGTTCTACTTTGAAGCAAAACACTTTTAGTCTCAGGGAAAAGATGGCAGCGTTTAAGTGACATATAGGAAGACATTAGAGCAGTGGTTCTCAACTCGTCTAGCCTCAGGACCCACCACCAGCTCCTCCCTGAAAAATAGCGCCCCAAATGTATGATATTTTTCAACCAATCTGATTTATTTATTGCAAAATGGTGCAGATTACAGCATCCGTCAAATGTTTTGTACCTCAGACGGCACAAAACATCTGACAGGAGCAAGAACCTGAACAAAACTAACACGTTTAAAAAAGCGCTTGACTGGTTTGACACCAGATTTTTTTCCAGGCACATGCTCGAGACCAACTGGTAACACTTCTGCGACCTACTTTTGTGTCCTGACCCACCAGTTGAGAACCACTACATTAGAGGACCAAATCCCAGGAACGAGTCGTACAGCATTGATATTGTGTATACAGTTACTTTGTTTCAAACGCTGCTTCGTCTTTTCTCTGTTCGCTCTCAGCCCGTCAAACAAACATGATAACATAGGAGGAACGAATAGTGTGCTGAAGCTGCCACCAACAGAGCAGGCTTTCTATTAAGATAAATAAAAATAGATGTTCTTGTTAGAAGACATGCTAACTCACCACTTATCTAGCTCCCCGCTTATCAAGGTATAAGCCAGTTAGACAATCATGCAAGCTTACATTATGCACGTGAACATAAAGAGCAGTATCCTTACAAAGTGTTAAGTGTTGGTAAAGTAGAGCATTGGAAGCTAGCACACATGACAAAAGTTGACTTGTGTTTGTGTTCATAGCATATAGCGTTAGGTGCTTTGGTCTTTATAACATGATAAAAGAGAGAAAAGGTCCACCAAAAAGGCTTGAAAAGAAGGTACTGTATTATTATCAAAATGAGGTTCAAGACAATTTTTCACATTTTTTAAATCTTAAAAGGAATTTAAACGTCCGCTAAATGTGTTTTAAATTATTGTCAGGGATCCAAAATAAATATCAGGATAAATAATGGCTCAATTGATTTGCATTTTAGACCTACAGTATAATCTTCAAATTGAGCCATTTCATAAGATGGATTGTTCTCCTTCTGATGGCTGTATTACATAACCAGTAAAAGGTTAATAGGATAAGCTCCCTGTAGTCTGTTATTGTCAGAGTATCAAGAAAACGAAAGGATCTTGGCTCAAACTGGGCTTCTGGCTGGCTTTCAGTCACAGCAGGCTGTAAGGTTCAGTTGTGGTTGAGAGTGACACTGAGGACATGGGCTCTGTGTGGCGCCCACTTTGGCCTTGAACCCATGTGGACGCCTGCCTGTGCTCACAATCACATCAAGAGACAGGAGCGTAGTGGGAGACAGGAGCCCAGTGGCTTTCACGTGTACCCGCGTTCACCTCAACCTGCCTTTGTGTTTCGCTGTTGTACTGCTGCTGCTGCAGATTACTGCAGGGGAAGTTTTAAATGAGAGGAGATGTGGGACTGACTTTAAATGCATACTGTGATACAGTCACTGCTGCTAAATCTGTCAGCTGCATGAATGAGCGTATGTTTAAACAGCAATCTATGAACATAAGGTCCTGGTATATGCAGAGCTATCTTAGGGTGTCCATATGGTTGATATAGTTCATGTTTAGTTCATATGGAACTACACTGTAACTCCTCAGAGATATGGGTCATATGAAACACACATAATTAGATACAGATAAGAATAGAACAAAAAGACAGCAGGGAGGGGGATTCAGTAGTACAGTAATGTGTGCAGTTAATGATCTGCAGCATGTTTATGTTCAAACTTTTTATGGTACTCCTTCCTGTGGCAAATGGTTTAACCTATAAGAGAATCAGCCTTCAGCTGAAAAAGCATTCAATGTTTTGGCATCTGTCAGCTCTTTCCTGATAAAAGCAAAAATCCAACAAACAAGAAGTGATGTAGCCTCTATCGTTTTCTTGGAATGTGCAGAAGAAGAACTTGGTGATTTATAAAAGCGGCTAGTGTCTTCTTGAGCCAAACTACATACTAAGATTGTGATCCTGTGGACAGGTGTTGAGAACTAGCATGTATATGCTAAAACACTTAAACAATGCATCTGGTTGGTCCAATGTAACTGTGATGTCCATTTCACATAAAGTCTATCTATCTATCTATTAAAAACAGAGATTTCTAAAGAATGAATGAAAATATGGAAAACAAATTGTTTTTTAAGTATGTTAAAAATTGATAAAATATTAGTCAAAATGTACAGATTCATAGCTTGAAAGGCAGGGTTGGTCATTTTCTCCAGATACACTTTTTAAGATTGTCTTTAGGTCCTGACAGAATCGAATAATTCATGTGCTCTGAAAAAGGAACGAAGAAAATCTTTCATCTGTAGCAGTTGTAAGCATGTAAAAACTTCTACCTATGTCTGCCACGAGGTACCAATTTGATGAACCAATCAATCCCTTGCACTGATGAGTTTATACTGTGAGTTTGTCATTGTGAGTAGTAAAATAGTCTGTTTTTTTTAAACATGCATTATGATAAAGTTTAGTGTTTACTTACCGCTGAATGAAACATGAGACGACGTAGTTTCTGCACAATACAAGCGATGAGCTGAGGTCCACTTCTGGAGCAACGTGCATGTGGCGTGGCTTTTGAGCGAGCGCAGAGCGGAGGGGTTGGGCGTTGATGGAGCACTGAGAGAATGCTACTTTCAAAATCATGCTAGTTTTCAAAAATTACCAACCCTGCCTTTAACTAATGGAACCTTTAATAATATTTTTTGGACACGCCTTGAAAGATTGTAACAGTATAATGCAAACCTAAGTAATTATTTTGGTCAATCTTAACAACTCATGTTTCTGTTAATATCATCAGAGTAGAAAGCTTTCTACACTCGTCAAAGTCTTTGCATATCAACACCAATTCATTAAGATGTCAGAGACTGTTTCACATTCCAGGTCTGACTGGAAGGGATATTTTTGCTTTATGTTAGAACATGTTGTGACAGGTTTTGCCTGAGGTTTTGATTTGTGTGTGAGTGTGTGTGTGTGTGTGTGTTTGAACTTAACTTTAATGTTCTCAGCGAGACCCTTCAAAGAGCAGTGGAGAAGTTGGCACCAGAGACGTGTGTTTACCATGTGTCCTCTCTCTCTCTCTCTCTCTTCCCTGAGGAAGAAGAGAGGACACTTAAATATTTAGCATAAGGTTACTGACACATTATCAAAGAAGATTTAACTCAACCAGTCTTTAAACTGTATGCATACTAATCAACACCACATTTGATGACATACCAGATTCAGCAATACTCGGAAATCCTTGCTGCATTGCCAAACAAAGCTTCAAATCCACATCTGAGCCTTACAATGTTGTCCCCTGCTGTACACTAAGACTGATATAAGCAATGTGCGCAGATTTGATGCACAGTTTAATCCTTTCTGGAGACACATAACAAGCGTTCCCTCTTTCTTTATCTGTTTTGTCACAAGCTAAAGGACTGGGAATCCTTTCATGTTGTGTAATAAAAGTCAGACATAATTAATGACTCCTAATTCTACAAGGGTTCATTAGAGATTTACTGTGAGTGCGACAAGCCCTCTCACTGTTAATTGAATGTGATCTTTCATTACATGTAAAGTGTTTTAGCAAATGTCCTTGTACAGTACGTAACATTTCTTTTCAAAGTCGTTTTAAAGCTGCAACCTGCCAGCCTTTGTGATTGCTACATTTTAATACTGTAGGGCTTTCACACTTGCAGAAAACTCCTGAAAAACTCCTGATATTTCCAGGAGGAGCTGTATGTGTGAAACCAAACAACCAGATTTTTCACTCTGAGTTTCTCCTGCCAGACCCCTAGTATTTTTCCGCAGCAAGTCCGAGTAAGCTGATGTGAGAATGCTTGATGGGAGAATTCAGCTCGAGCCAATGGGAGGGGGGAGTGACGTTTATATACTGTGACTGGAGTCAGTGCGTTGAGTGTGTGCATGTGACTGCTACGATCTCCGTGCACATAATTAAACGGCTGCATTACGTTTTCTTTTTGTCAGTATGTTGTTCTCCACTCTTTTGTTGACTTTGTGATTCCGCCGAACTACACGTAGCATAGATATAAAAGCAAATATTCTCATTACAGCATCGTGTGGCGGACTTTGTGTCTTCGTCCGCTAATTCCGCGTCTTTTTTTTACATCACGTCTTACCGCAGGAGACCCCCCGTCACCATTGCTGGTACTATGGGGTTGCTCAACTTTTAAGCGAGGGTGCTCTGAGATTTAGGGTTCCCCATACCAGTCACCAGTTTAATTTCTACGGCAACTCTCGCGAGGCCACGATACACACGCGTGCGCAAATATAGGTACCTTCTCCGCAAAATTCTGTGGTAAACGCAAGGCTAGATATTCAGCTCATGGTATATAGATGTAAGATCACAAGCCTACCTACGTAAACACAAATCAGTCTCATCATCACCTGTATTAGCCCTATAAGGTTCATCACACTCGTTTCCAGGTTTTGATTGAGTCTCCGTCAGTTTGGATTGAGTCTCTGAGTCCACACGTGGATGTTTGGGGACTAGAAAACCGTACATTTTTCCCCTTTGCTAACGGTACAGACAATTGCGCCCTGGCTAAAAGGAAGAAGTGGAGCGAAGTAAGGTCAAAAGTTCAATGTGTGCTGCGCCCTTTGGCCAAATCACCAGTGTTGGTTTTATGTTTATAGTCTATAATATATTTGTTTTATTTATGTATTTAATAATTTTTCAAATTATAAATTATAGCCTAGTATTCACACATTGGAAATTCTAAATAAACCACAGAAATTTGGTGGGGGTGCTAGGGGGATGCTATGGCTGTCCTAGGGGTAGCAGTGCCCCCTAGCCCCTCCCTGGCGCCGCCCATGCCCCCCGCCCCCCCCTCCCGCTGTGAGGTGCATATGTGAACAGCTAGTTCAGGAGAAGATCCGGAGCAGTCCTCCTGAAATTATCTAGATATTTTCAGGAGTGCATTAAAAAAAAAAAGACAAAAATAACTATTTGGTCTCTATAGCTCATTTGTATGCGTAAAAACTGTACATGGGGTAATTTAGTTAGTTTAGTTTTATCACCCATCCATTTGGATTTTTCTTAAGGCTCAAAGTTTTGCTTAATTAGACATAGAAGACGTGGCTGGTTTGATTGACAGGCGGGTACGTGGTTTGATGTTTAATATACGTTTCTTTTTTTCTTGGCAGGTTTCGGATCGTGTGCAATAAGATCATCAACCACAAGATGTTCGACCACATTGTGCTGATCATCATCTTCCTAAACTGTATCACGATCGCCATGGAGCGGCCTCGCATTGACGCCGGCAGTGCTGTGAGTATAAAACTTTGTTTGGGAATAAAAACCGTATCAGTCACTTCACACTATGTGACTATTTACTCAATAAAGTCTTCACAGCCTTCAATGACAAAGAAAAAAGTGTAGTGAAAAGGAAATCAGGCTAATTGACAGGCAAACAGCATACAGTCATGTGCATAAAGTGATAAATCACAAAGAATGTTGCCTGGCAGCTCATTAAAGTGCAAACAGAAATGGATTTTTAAAAAAGGAAGAAAGTACCTGTCAGTAGATCCAAACTTGTTTGCAAAGAATCTCCCACACCCTCACATGAGGCACAATCACCACAGTAGCTCAGCAATGAGGAAATAGTGGAACATAAAGCAGTGAATACGTTCTGGTTGATTGTGAGCAAGCATTTTTGTGTAATGTGTGCCATACTCAGCACCATCACCTCTCTAGGAAATGCACTATCCCTTCAAATACAGAGGGCTAGCTGAATACCTTGCAGCAACATGTGCACACACACACACACACATACACACATCTCCGTCCTTGCCCTTCCAGCAATAGCAGCAGAGCACAGCCAAGTCGCTCCATGCAAAAACACAATAATTATCACTGTTTGATTTTTTTCTCACCGAGTGAGGTGTTCCGTGCATGGGCCTAATTGCGGTTCGGCCTCACTGGAACACTCCGTTCTGCTTGTTTTGCGGCTGAAACACGGAGGAGACAGCATCGTTGTAATTGATTCAATTATCTGTGGGCTGGCGTACGTGGCTAATGTCCAGTAAAGGAGATGTTTAACAATTGGAGGCTGCCCCACAGGCTGCCCGGTTTAATCAGGGCAGGGAGAACACATACAGATAGATGGGATGATTTCTTGCCTCTCACCTCTGAACACACACGTTGCATAAAAATAAATAAAACAAATGCACAAATTCGCCACTGTAGCCACACCAATATCAGAGAGATCTTTTACATCCTGTATATTTTGTCAACCTCCTGCTGTGGCTGCCCAATCCATTCTGCACCCAAAGGCCATTACTGAACTGAGATGGGAAAGTATGACACAGCAAACAGCCCACAACAAGAAATGATCTGTCATTACATTTCTGAGCTGTGATGCTTAGTGCTGCAGATCTCCTTTGCCCGGGTGGTCATAATAAGCACTATGTGTTTGTCTGTGTGGGTTGTTTTGAATTAATGGAGAGACCTGTGGATCGATTTCCACTTGCTGATTCTGTTTTGGCTGTGTATAGCAACCAAACATGTTTAATTTATCACTCTGCTGCAACTCTTTTGAAGTGTCTGCTTAGCCTCGCCCATGGCCCCAGCTTGACGAAAGGAGTATGTTATATTCCTAAAAAAGAGCGAATGTGTTTGTCAGTAACATTTCATTTTATCATGGAATGTCGGCTTACTAATTAGTTTATCATTATGGCAGTGATGTCACACTCTTTGTATTCGGTTTGTAGTCCCTTGCTTGTTTTGATTCGTTGCTGGAGGGTTGCCTGGATACTGCCTTCCTGTTGCTCAATAGATATGATTTAGGTTGATTATACCACCTATTATGAGTTATTATTCCTAATTGATCTTGGGGACAATACATCATTGTCTGGGGCTTCAAATTGAATTGTATCAGCATCAACAATATAAAACGGAATCCATCTAAGTTATCTGCTTCCACATCATTGGCGCCAGACCACATGAGAAAGAGATGGTGATACACAGTGGACTGTGATTAAAGCTTTCCAGGAACTGTGGGTTGACCCTTATTTTCTCCTCCACTGGATAACAGAGGAGGTTTGTGGCTGCATATGAAACAATGCCACAGTGAACTGAAAGATGTCCACAACAATCTCCAGAAAGTCTATCTTCTAACCACTTGTTGTGTGTGTGATGAAAATTGACAAAGACATAATTTTACTGAAGCCCTAAGCAGGCATGCATCAGTACATTTTATTCAACTCTGTTTTCCAGGATAATGAGTAATTTGTAGTTCTTTTTTTCAAGATCTCAACTTATTTATTCCGATATACCAAGATTACAACACTGGGTTTCTTGAGATAACTGGTTAATTTCAGCTATTTTCATGATAAATTAACTTGCCGTCATGGAAAAACCAGCATTGTTATACTGAGAAAATGAGAATACTGTAAGTAGAGATCGTAAATGGTAAATAGACTTGATCTTGTATAGCTCTTTTTTAAGTATTCAGACCTCTCAAAGAGCTTTTGCCACAGGTCAGACATACCCACTCACACACTGATGGCAGAGGCTGCTATGTAAAGTGGCCGTCAGTATAAGCTTATCCCATTCAACCACATCTTAACAAAACAACCACATTATCACAAGCAAACAGAGTAAAAAATAAAGTATGGATGTGTGTCCAGTTAGGACTTCCATAAAATTTGGATCCAGGCAGGACGTTTTTAACCCACAAATATAAGTAGAGATCACACATTTTCACATGGATCAAATAGTGTTTAATGCAGGTTGTATTAGTACTGAAAAATGTCTAGTGGTTTATTTTAGATTTGTATTTATGGGCTCCTTAGGTCATTTGAATTTATTTGTTGATCAGACTCGGCAAGTACATCATCAACATTTGCGATGTATTTTGCATTTTTTTCTTCCAATGTTTATCCTGAGCAAATTCTAATTCAACATACTTTACTGTTCAACACATTTAAATGTGTCCTTTTCTCTACATTGAAAAGTAAAATTACGTTCTTCATTCAGTGTCTTATTTAGATGGACTGGTGTGCGTTTTGCAGGTAATCGAGCTTAAAAGAGGTATTTTCATGTGGTGTTTTGGTGAGCAATTTATAATTTTATGAACAGGTTAAGATGGTAAATGTATGTACTTTTCTTGTCTTCTCATGCTTCTTACACTGCCTGTCACACTCACCCAATAATACCACATTCAGACACTGTTGGCAGCAGATATAAACTGTCCATCAATATTTTTAAAGTTGTGATTAAAGGCTGAAATTCGTTAATTGCTATTAATTGCATTTTTGATCACTTTTGAAATTCCATTATTTTGCATTTTAAAATGTTTTTCAGACTTTTACTTTGTAGTTTTGTACTTAAGCTAATGTTTATTTATTTCCTGTATGGATACAAACCTGCTTTTATTTGGAAAGAAAATAAGGAACTTGAGGTAGATTGAAGGTTACAACTTTAACTTAGCTACAGTGGCTGGGAAGTGCAAAACAATGTGAGACAAATTTACATTTTGAATTTTTTTTTTCATTTTTAAAACAAATTTACAAAACCAAAACACTTTACCAAGGACAAAACAAATGTACATTTTATAAAACAAATTTACAAGATGTGAAACACTTTTACAAGCGCTGAGACAAACACTTTTACCAGTCCACAAACAAATTTACAAACGACAGAATCTTGACGGAATGGATATGAACCAAATGCTGGAAGTTTTGTAATTGTTGTTTAATAAAATGTACAAATATTTTTCAAAATGTAAATTTGTCTCAAGCTTTGTAAAAAAATTTCACACTTTGTAATTTTGTTTTGCACTTCCCAGCCACCATACTTAAACACCGAAAAAGGAACTTGTTAAAAATCGAAAAGTAAATGAAAGCAGCAAAAGAGGATGGTCAAAAGTGAAACGTTGCATTCATCTATCTGAATATACAGTCTTTAGTTCATGTTAATTTGTTGAGCAGATGTTTGTGTAGTATAGTGCCCCCTCCTGGTAAATGAACAGCAGCTGCGTTTGAGCAGAGAGGTTAACATTAAGTGTGGAGGACAGGCTCTGCTGCAATTTCACTTCTCACGTGGAAACTGTTTGTAAGTATTCTGTTTATGACTTCTTTTACTATATATTGATAGTAGGATATAATTGCTGGACTTTTGTTTGCTGAACAACAAGTACAAAATGGTCATTTGAAAGCTAGCATAGCTGTGAGATGGTGGTTAGCATGACTCAGTACAGTAGCCCACTTTCAGCCCTTAACAACTTTGGCCCTTCAACGTTGTGCCTTAATTATCTGTTTGGTTACTCCTTCGTGTTTGTTTCTTTATTTTAGTTTTACAGTGAAGAATGTTCTTCTTTTGGAGGAAAAATGCACAACTTTGGAGCACTATAATTGTTTACTAATTGCATTGACAGTATAAAGGCCTGTTAGCATTCTTTCAGCTTCTTATATGCTATATTTTGGCTAGTAGCAAGTTACAGTATTGTTTTGTAACTTGCCATAGCTAAAGATGACACCTTGTATGCTGGAGCTGCTGGTATGATTATACTCACCTAAATCTCTAGCCTTTGCAAGAATACTGTTCAACCGAAAGCTAATTAAGGAAAACTGTTGACCCAATAAATTATTTAAGGCAATTCTGAATAAGACTTAGGGCACTAATTTCCACACTTCTCTTCTCTATTACTCCCCTATCTTCTACTTTTTCTCTCATTCCCTACCACATGCCTGTTAGTACATTGTGAATGAAATTATAAAATGGTTCACAGGAATGGGAATTAGCTGCTGTCAAGCCTGGAATTTATAAACCCTCTCAAAGACAGCATTCCCTATGATGTCATGCCTGACATTCCCAGAGACTTCGCAAAAGAGCTGCAGACTGCCATCACTCTGTGTGTGTTTGTTCCTCTGAGCATGGACGTTGTTAGTTGGAGGCCGTGGGAAAGGCAGCCACTTCCACCCACTCACATGCACTCACCAAACATGCACAACACACACACACACACACACACACACACACACACACATTTATACATATAGTCAGTTGTGTCTCCTCAGACAGAGGGGAAGTAGGGTAAATAAGCAGTCTGTGAAGGGATCTTATTCCTGCTGGTTTGCTTGTTTTCTCTTCTCAGCCCTCAGAAAAGATATCATCCCACCTACATGTACTTCTGCGTGCACACATTTTACTGAGCCATGCTGTTAAGTCATGTGCGCAAAGATATCTAATAGCTGATTTCTAATAGTGTTCTGTTGCGTGCACGCTAGCATACAAAATTAAGTGCATGCTTGTTGAACTGACTGTTTATTTCTGAAGAAAGAAACGAGTGTGATGCTAAATTCTTGTTTAATTTGGAAAAATAAATGTATAGCCTAAAATCTTTGTTCACAACAAAGAATCTTTTCATCAAGTGTTCCACAGGTGGTATAATGCCCTTTGTTTTCAGAGTAATTCTTCTTTTTCACTGTTAAACGGAAACAGTTCAGGCTCAGATGCTTTGTTTGACTATTTCCTGTAGTGCTAATAAATGATAAACTTTGTAATTGCCTGCTAGCCATCATTAGCGAGTGCAACAGGAACGTAGCTGCCTCATACATTATTCAGCTGTACACTAGATCAATGTAGAGGCAGACGAAGAAAAAAACTGAATTGAATGAATTATCCATTAGTATGTACACTTAACCAGGTCTATCCTCCTTCTCTCCTACAGGAGCGGATCTTCCTCACATTGTCCAACTACATATTCACTGCAATCTTTGTGACTGAGATGGCTATTAAGGTAAGACACTGTGAATCCATTAACATAGCTTTTTAAATCTTTCTGTGAGAGGGACCTCATCTTTTTCAGTTTGTATCATTTGTATGTTGAAATTATTTTTTGCGACCACTTTTTAATTTTTCTGCAGCTTTGGAAACAGTTGACTCATCTTTGTACACATACAATGAACACATTTTGCATTGAAACCCAGTCTCTACAGAGACTATACAGTCTGCTTGAAGACCCAGTGTTTTGTTATCATACAAATACTAAAGAAACAAAGCAAAGACAAAATGAAACCAGAGGATTGGGAAAAAGAGAAAGAGAGATTGAGACTTAAACAGAGAGTGAACACATACCACACGAAACACACACTCACAGGGCTGTTTCATTATAGCCTGGGAAGATTGTCTTGACAGTATTCAAATGGACCAGCTTTCAATGAAGGTCTACCCAGGCATGAACAGGAGCACGCAGAGGCAGAGGGGAGAAAAGTTCATGGGTGTCACTCATTGAAAGCCTTTGTCTCTATTTTTGGTCCCAGTGTGACGCGTGGGGTGGGCTCACATACGAAGGACTTGCACACACAGAGACATACTCCTTCAGTACATTTAGAAAAAGCACTGGATTGATCATTTTATTTAGTATTTAATCACTTTAACTGAAGTGCAAATGATACAGATGATGCTTGGTTATTACAAAATATGTGAAATACATGTATGTGAGAATTCATGACAATTAAAGGCCCTGACACACCAAGGAGACCGTTGGCCGTCGGAGAGCGGTCGTTGCCCTAGTTTTTGCGGTGTGTCCAGCTCCGTTGCTACCCGTCGGCCCCAGTTGGCCTTTTTTTGGCCAATTCCACATGTTGAATTGGCGTCGGCAGTCGCCGGCACAGTTGGTTAGAGAAATCTCTCTGATTGGCTGTTCAGATAAGCGAATCAGTGCACGAGAAGAGAAACGGGCTGACAACGCCAGTGCCATTTTCAACTTTTTATCAGACATTTTCGATTAGAAGTAGGCTACCTATTACGAGTGGTGAGCGACAGTTGTGAGAAATTGGTATTCTCATATCACTTTTTGGAATAACGATTACAGACTACCGCCGCCTGCTGGCACGGATAGTTATTGCCTCTCACGCATGCGCAGAACGTACGTGGTGGTTGGCCGCCAGTTGTAGTCCTTGCTGTGTGTTCTAGCGCAACTTTTTGGCCAAGACAAAAGGCGTCGTGCGCCGACGCCACAGGCGGCCTTCGTCGCCACTAGTTCTTTGCCGTCTCCTTGGTGTGTCAGGGCCTTAAGCTCCACTTTCACATTTTTATTAAATTGTGTAGCCTAGAGTACTGCAAAGTTTCACAATATGTATCTTATCCTTATACGTATCATCCCTACTATCATGCCTTGAATTTCCCTCGGGATCAATAAAGTGTCTATCTATCTATCTATCTACTAGTAAGCAGCTGTAGCTCAGTCCCACTACAGCTGCAGCCTTTAATGCAGATGTTAAACATAAACTGTCGGTTATGAATATGTGCAGCTAAAATTACAAGTGCCGCTGACTCTGCTCTGCACTCTGTAGATTTCTTTGCTTGTTTGTTTTCTGCCAATCACATGCCTCGGTCTTATTACCTCAAAATTATAGGCACAACAATAAAATGTAATTTATTCCTGTTTAATTTAAAGGCAGAGAGAGAGAGAGCGAGAGAGAGAGAGAGAGAGAGGAGTCCAAGGAGGCTGTCTGGCTGTTCTTCATAAAGTTTGATCAGCCCCTTTGATCGTTCCCCTGCCACATTATTCATATACAGTTTCCCCCTTATGTGTTGATTAGCATCCACTAATGTACATAATCTATCCATCTCACTCTCTGTTGCTCTTTCATCTCTGCAGTTGCAGTTGATGTTTATATATTCATGGAGTGTGGCCTGATTGAAAAAGTTTGAGCAAAAAAAAAAAGACTTTCTATTATTTTTAGGATTGCAAATTGTTTTCTGGGCAGAATTCAATTGGAAGCTATAGTATTAGATATGAGGGGGGGGGGGGGAGGCTGCAGCATTTGAATTCCAAGCTTAAAGTAAACAATTGCTCTGAAAAGTCAATAGTCTGTACACAAAGGATGTTAAGCATCAGTTCTTAATGAATAACAAACAGATCTGCAAATACACAAACAAAAGCAATTCATATTAAATATCTGATTCATTCCTCATTTTTCTAAATATGTATTTTCGGTGAATCCAGCAGGAGTTTGCCTTTGTGCTTTCAGAATTATTATTATCATACAGTAACTAGTATTCTTTCTCCTATATGTCTTCTATGTGTCTAGATTGTAGCTTTGGGTTGGTGTTTCGGGGACAAGTCCTACCTAAGGAGCAGCTGGAACATTCTGGATGGGATGTTGGTGATGATTTCCGTTATTGACATCCTGGTGTCTCTCATCTCCAATTCCGGTACCAAGATCCTGGGCATGCTCAGAGTGCTGAGGCTCCTCAGGACCCTGAGGCCGCTACGGTAAGTGCCTATTACAAGGATCCTGAAATGCAAGCACCCTGAGATAACAGACAACTTCCTCTAAAACTGTTAGGAGGAATCATCAGACCAAGTCTTACACCTTTCATCCACAAAGTATTACAAATAAGTGGCTTGACATACTTTGTGGGCATGATTTAAAGGAAATTACCCAACTAGCTTAAGAAGAAATATTTATATTTAAATTGTCGTCATTTCTATACCATTGCTAAAGTACAAGAAGTGGATCTTTTTTTTGAATAGAGGTTGAACCAAAGTGAGCTTTTTTTCAGCCCTGACATGGTCCATGTTTAGCTTTTGAGATGTGCGTGTGTGTGTGTGTGTGTGTGTGTGTGTGTGTGTGTGTGTGTGTGTGTGTGTGTGTGTGTGTGTGCGTGTGTGTGTGTGTTTTTGTAGGCATCAATTTTATTGTTGATTCATGCGTGTTATTCTAAAATTGCTCAATTATGTTTATTTATGAAGAACTAAGGCAGAAATAAGCAATTTGGAGAGTGTATTTGTATTTGCATCCCCAATTAGTGTTTCTGTGTGTGACAGAGAGAGCGAGAGAGAGAGTGAGAGCAAGATAAAGAAAAGCAGCAAGTGTTGTGTGTGCACTGCTTCAGTTCCTTTAGGTTTAGCCTCATTGTGTTTGCCTTACCCCGAACTTACACCAGATATGTGTGCATTGCGTGTCCGCTACAGTCCGTTACGGCTCCGTGCACCCCTCGTCCGTCAACACCTACCCGCGCTGGTAATTTTACAGATTCACTCGCGAGATAATACGATGTATGTGGTATAGAACGCTATGTAAACCTTATAAACACATAAACAAACACACATTAGGTCATTGTTCTGAACCGTCAAAACGGAGTGTTTTATTCTGAAAATAAACCGGATGTTTTAATGTTGTTTCGGTGTCTGACTTCCCGTCCTGCTTGTTCTTTTCTGTGCAACATTGATGCGCCGTGCTCCGGCATCTGGCAAAAATAGAAGACTTGTGTATCTGCTGCGGAGGGCTCCGAACTGCCGGAGCTGAGACGCAGCGCAGCAGAGCCAGTGGATGCACACACAATGGATAAAGTGAAACCTATCAGCTCCGCTGAAAAGGAGCAGAGGCGGACCAAACACACATCTGGTGGAAGTTGGCCGTTAGTACCATTAGCATGCTTGTGGAATGATGCTAGACTGGACTTAGCTCACTGCCACACGCTTGGTGTGTATGTCCCACAACCCCTCAATACGATACGTATCACGATATACATTGATTTTGGATAATGACCATGTCCTACACAGAATTCACTACAACAGCTGTTCTTTATTGTTGAGAATAACAGCAGAGACATATTAAGGATCCTACAACTTCAAACACTTCAATTCAGGTCCTCAGAGCTCCTAGAAATACGTTCAAATATTTTAATCCAAGAGCTATGCCGATGATGTTATTGTGAACCGCAACATAGATCCATTGTCTTTCAAAATTGTGATCACAGCTTTTTAAGTCATATTTATTGTGTAACACCTGCATCCACATGTGTTTGCGAGGAGCACATGACGATATATTGCCACATTGATTTTATGAGCACAGCAGTAACACTTGATGTCTCAGCTTATGTAGGAGACGGTTTATCACAATTCTGAGGAAGAGAATGTATCACTAAACACCTCTGGTCTTTCTTTTCCTTTTTTTTCTTTTATTACTTTCTTCTTTGACATGGAAGTGAAGTCTTGTTTCAAGAGTTTTGACCAAGACCATTGGAAAAAGTAGTGCTGACTGTTACAGTCTTAGAAGTGTGTAGATTATTGTTCATTATATAAAGGAGAAACTTCATTTACACTTCACTTTTCTTAACTAAGTTACAAAGTGTTCACAAACAGCTTAAAAATATTTTGAAATTATTTAAAGGTTTTTAGAAAGTAAAGTAACATATTTTAAAGGACTGTTCTATTTGTTTGCCCCATCCTGTTGAAGCTGACAGCTAATCCAGCTGTGATCAGCTGCCTCAATCATTTCTCATAATCATCACTACACACTAGGCTTAAAGTTCAGAAGGAACTTGTGCCTCTTCACCATGCACGGAAGGAGAGACTAACAAAAAAGACAAAGAAGCAAGTGAGGGGGAAATGTTCATGTCAGGTTCAAGTATATAGGATGAGGTACTACTGAAGCTAGCTTCTAAAAGCTTCTAAAAAAGAGCAAGTGAAGGCATTGCTCTGCACGAGTGTGTCTCCTATACCTGCCGTATTCACTACACTGAGCTCATTTTCTGCTGTTGCAGTATAAGTGACGGAGCATTGGTATTCCCTAACAAGCAACATCTCGTGTGCACAGAAATTGTCCTTTTTCATATTGTGATTACGCAACAGTGCCGTAACAAAGCTCCGCCTTCTTTAAGTCTTTGTTTTTTCATATTCAACAGCAGGAGCTTCACATATAGACAAACACTCAGACATCCACAAACACAGCGCTGTTCTGCCCTGCTGGCCCTGCTAATCCCATCTAGCCCCTGTAACGGCTCTGTTACTACCACGATGGTGATACAGAGGTGGAATCACATGGTTCCCCACATTATGCCTTTGTGACATTCATATTGAAGTGTAGACATCACAGGGGTGTAAATATTGCTCCTTGTGTGGACATTATAGGGCTACTTTTTGCTTGAACCCACAATGAGGCAACGATTGAATTTGAGCCCTGATGTCAATTGATTGTTCTTTTTTTCAGTTTTCTTTCAGAAAAATCTTAGTGATTCTTCCTCTAACTTTCTAGATTATAATGTTATGCAGGTTTGAAACTATACTAGTAATCTATCCTAACTAACTAAGAACAAGAAGTGAAGTAAATCCCCCCTCACTGCACTTCGATCAAACAAGTCATGACGGGTAGTAAAGACTATTTTTGATGCTTTTGGAGAAGCGTCTTTTAAAATAGTAAAGAAACACCATAGGTACTTCAAGTACATCCAAAAACTCCACACCACTTCAGTGCCTAGTATTCTGAGGGTTTGCAAATGAAATGTATTTGACAGGGAGCATTATGCTGTCATGCAGCTGCTCTCTTATAACATGTTGTGCAACATCTACAGCCTGAGCACTTGAAAAGAGTATCTGACTCTAAATGCTGGTGAATCCCCTGTCTCACAAGTCATTCAGCTGTTTGCCCACACTTATTATTTCCCAGAGAGAGAGGCGTGTCTGAAGCTAAATTAATGTTGAGAAGGAGAGATTTAAAGTCAGATTAGGATATATGTAGCAGTGACAGTAGAAAATTGGACACATTTCAAGTTTTGTGAAAGAATTAACTGGAGCACAGGGCAATTTCTCTGGGGAGGGACGTCTTTACTTTGTGAGAAATGCAAAATGGCAGATTGAGAAATGGGATTAGGAAGACTTTATGATGAGAGTGAGTGAGGGAGAAAATGGAGAGGATGGAAAAAGAAAAGGAAAAAGAGTGATGGGCTGCTCTGTGGATATGCTCTCTCCTCTCCTGAGGGTGCAGACCAGTTACAGGAAAGTAAAAGTGTAAAATCATTTTTAAAGGTAGTTGACTTGCAGAGGGAGGAGCATAGCATCAAAGGCTGTAGCTATTAATGTGCTGCTGTTTATATTCTCACATTCTTAGTAATACTGCTCTTTGAGAGAGAATTAAGTCTAAACACATTACATTTTCTACATGGGTTCTTATAAAGCCATGTTTGTGTTATGTAGTGAACAAAACCACTTTGTGAAATTGCAATGTTCATGGAGGGACTAATTGATGAAAACCTCAAAGGGAACCGCTTTTTTAATACTAGTATATTCAGCCAGTAAATAAAACGAGTACCAGTGATCAAGCTAGCTTGATGGATACAGAATCCTCAACTCACATACCAGGGTGTTTGTCAAGTGTGAGGGGGGCGGGGGTTATAACAGCAGGCCGTCCCCACCAACGATCCAGAGGAGCTTACGAGACGAGAGCTCTGGAGCTCCCAGGAAAAACTGTGGTTAGTAACTTACATGGCACATGACGATTTACAGATAGTGACGTGCAGTGATTTGTGAATGCACAGAGAGAGGGAGGGAGAGAGAGAGAGAGAGAGAGAGAGAGAGATAGGAGCCCAAGGTGCCAGATCCCCCAGCAGCCTAAGCCTATACATGTAGCACAGGGATGGGCAACTTTGGTCACAGCAAGGGCCACATTCATTTAATTCTCACAGCCAGAGGGCCAAATTGTAGGATACTCTTAGGTGGACTTATAATTCAACCAAAGGAAGGAATATATCGCTTTTTATCAGCATCTATGATACCAACATTCATACTTTAAACTCCAGTGGAATTTGTTAATTATTGCTGTTACTGGTTATTTAAGAATATTTTTCTTTCTTTTTTTCAAATGTACTTGTAGTGTTGTAGTACTCGAAATCAGTCTTGGTCTCAACACCACTTTTTGAAGGTCTCTGTCTCGTCTCCAAAGCATTTTTACTCTGCCTTGTCTCAGTCTCAGACTAAATTAAGACCAGTCAAGACCACCACCGATGGTCCTTTCTAAAAGAACAAATGACTTCAATTCATTTGTAGTTTGATTTTTATCACCCGGTTACGGCCGCAACTTTCAGATTTTGTCATGTTTTCTTCATGTTTCCAATTAATTGATATGTAAAAATTGACCTGAGGGCCACGTTGAGGGTTGAGGGGGGCCGCATGTGGCCCACGGGCCGCCAGTTGCCCATCCCTGATGTAGCAGCATAACTAGGAGCTGGTCTATACAGTACCTGTGCCAGCCCTAACTACTGTATAAGCTTTATCAAAACAGTAAAGTTTGAAGTCTATTCTTAAAGGTACAGAGTGTGTCTGCCTCCTGGACCCTGACTGGTAGGAGAGGCAGTGGCGATTCTAGAGTCCCCCTACTGGTCTTGGGCCCCAAGTTGCCTGCCTTGCCTGTTGACAAGCAGCACCTCAGAGGAGAGGGGCCGGATAACTGAAACTGAAAACTGAGCTTTGTAAGTGAAAGGAAGGATTTCAGATTCTTTTCTATTTTACATGTCTCGCCTTTTATCTTGTGTTTGACGCTGCAGTTGTGTAACCACACTCCTGCTTTCTTCTTCTTTTGTTGTTTAATGACAGGTAGCAAACAGCAAACTTATAAATTATTGAATATTAGAATATTCAATAATCATGACCCATCCTTACTTAATACAAGTTAAATAATGATCTTTAAGAGTCAATTAAGAATGACTGTACTTCTATATAAGTTCACTCATAAATCATTTCAGTTTTATTTGTTTCACCTAATCTTGGTGAAAACAAAAAGTTGTTAGAAGACCAATGTGACAAACTTTTTTACAGAAATGTCGTATTTCTCTTTCCGACAAGTCTATATGGTACTGTAGATGTGTTGTTAATAAAAGCTGATTTTCAAATATACAAGTTATGAAAGCAATACTTTCCTATCCGACATACCATACGGCTGGCACAGCCTTGTAACCCATAAAGCATCTGTGTTAGTTTCAATATCAGCTTGTTATTATTATATCAGCTTGTCTCTGTTTCCCCTCTGGCAGCGCAGCACACATAAGGTTCACACAGGGAGCACCATCATCATATTCTAACGCTTCTTGCTGCGTGTCTGTCTGAATATTATTGCAGCAGGCACGTGACTTTGTAGTCCGACTATGTTTGTAGGCAAGTGTCTGTTGGTGTTTGCTCTCATTAGAGATATTAATGATGGGATTAGGATGCACAAGAGGCGATGGTCAACAGAGGTGCACGAGTGATGCATCAGCTTTGTTTAACTGGACACACCCACACACACACACACACACACACCACCGCAGTCATTCATCAAGCCCACTACCTGACCTGAGGGTTGGCCTCAGGGATGGCCCAGAGGTTTGAACCCTGTTTCACCAGTTGGCACTTTTATGTCACCCAATAACACCTACACCTCATCAACAATTCAGCTTGCAACCTAAAAAACCTGCCTCACCAAAGTGTGTCGATTAATTGTACCTGCCACACTCCCTCTGACTTCATTGGAGGTAGACTGATTTAAACAGCTTTGTGGTGTTTGTGAGGTCATGCTGGCCAACTGCTTTGTTTACTAATAAATCCCCCATGCGGTTGTCCCTGTCAGCTCAGCCTCTTGAGCCCATCCGTCACTTGATGATGATGTAATTATCCCCAGGCTTCCATTGGGTTGTTTCTGTGCCTTAACACTTGTGTTGTCGTTTTTATTTCCCTCATGCCTTGTTTGTGACAGTCCTGATAGCAGCCAATTAAATTAGCCCATAATTACCATTTTTCAAAACATTTGGATTATGTTTGTGTGGCACACAAATTCAATGGCTTACAGTTGGCGTTAACATTTCACACATTTAGCTCCAGGTACATTCACAGTAAGTGGCAAAGTTTGACAGCTGAAGATAAAGGCCGATGTAGCTTGAAAAAGAGGATTTCAGGAGAAAAAGAATACACATACAAGTTTAAACAACAAAGAAAAGAAAGTAGCTGCTACCTTATTTTTTATTCTCTTTTTATCCTTGCTTGTTTATCTTCTCCGTCACTCACCTATTTCTCTCCTCCCTGCGTCTCTTAATTTATTCTCAGCGTTGGCACAGGCGCCTGTCCGACTTGTTGTTCTCTTTCCCAAGTATGAAGAATATGTTGGTGGAGTAGAGAGATGGGTGGTGCAGGTGTTGTGTATCGCAGCAGAATACCTCTGCTCCTTTGTGTAGCACACAAAACAAGGACATGCTGTAATCTGCTATGAACTTAAGTAGAGAGGCAGTTTAGAAGAAGCCTGCACTAACTTTGCATGGCTCCCCCCTCCATCCAGCTTCTTCGCATCCTCTTGCTGTGTCATATGCAAATCGACTTTGATGGAGAGAAGCCCTTCTCAGTGTGTGTCTTTCATTTACCACATCATCAGAATCTACTGACTCATAAACAGAGGCCTCTCTCTCCTTTGTTATCCTCCTTAATAAGCCTGTGCAGTTAAGACTGTTTGTAAGAACGGAGCTCTAAAGGAGGATATGATGTGTGACATTATCAAATGTCTTCATCAATAAGTCGGGGGGGTGAATGTTCTCTTCTGAAGTTTCTTTTTATTTTCCTAGTACATCAGGAGCTATAGATATTCTAATGAAATACTAATTGAAAATGGAAACACCATCATAATAAGCTAAATATTGTGCGGAGAAAAGAACAACACCCTTCATGCATTTATTATTTCTCTTCAAGTTAAAAAGTTGTGCCATAAGCCCTTCAATTGAAGATTTAAGTCTTCTTTAGACTAAAATCAATGATACTGGGCTTAGATCTCTACCTTTGCTGAGCAATTCAATAATAAAAAGTGTTCTCTTGCCAGCGTACCTGCGTTGATCTTGAAAGGATACACATGCAGACTAAGCCCTTGAACAATAGTGCCCTCTCTAGCTTGGCAGTGGTACTGCATCCCAACATGGTTTTCCCAGCAAGATTGTCAAGAGAGGCAGTCAGCTGCGGAGTAATGAGGTGTAGCCATAGACTCGTTTTTCTCTGATCAGGGCTATTGATCAGTGGCCTTTGTCAGTCCTGGCCTTTTATTATCTCATGTCTCCTCTTAATGTGCTATTGACTTTTCCTTCCCTCAGCTGTCTCTTCAGGAGAATACATACAATGTAGACAAAGACTAATCGACATAAGCAGAGCAGATTAGCACCTCGACAGTCTCACTGCCTGTTTGGCTGTTTTAAGCCTTTTTATGTAATGGATACGGAAGATGATACATGACTTTGGTGTGTGTGTGTGTGTGTGTGTGTGTGTGTGTGTTGCATTTGTGTGCATGTGCATCGGCCCTCTTTGTAAGTCGTGCATGCAGTAAGTGTGAGTACGCGTGCATTGGCAGGTTTTATGAACTTCATATGTGTATCTGTCCTACCCTGCTGGAGAAGCTCAGCTGCAGTGCAGCGCTGGGTGCCATGCTGGTGCTAATTTCAAGTAGCCACACTTTATTCGTTGGCTTAATTAGGTGTGTCTGTTTACTTGACTGCAGATATGAAATAGTTTTTAAAAGAAGAGCTGAAGTGATTGATAGAGGATTCCATTTGTCTATAAGCCAAGTTGTGTTTTATTTTGAAAAGCTCATAAAAGTGTGAATGACAATAAGGCTTTCTGACTGTGGTAAATCTGGAGTAATCAGGAAAAAAGAGAGTGCATGTGTGTGTCTTTGAGCGTGTTAGGGCCTGAGGGTGTGCTGTGGTTGCAGGTTGAAGAGCTGCAGGCATTCCTGCTCCATCTGGTGTGAGCGGTGCTGTAAGTGGCCTAAGGGTCATCTGCACAAACATACACACTCAAACACACATACAGGCAGTACACTAATATCCTATTGTATGTTGTCTTCCAGTGTGATTAGCAGAGCCCCAGGGCTGAAGCTGGTGGTCGAGACCCTGATGTCGTCACTGAAGCCCATCGGTAACATTGTGGTCATCTGCTGCGCCTTCTTCATTATCTTTGGCATCCTGGGAGTACAGGTGAGGGCAGAGAAGGGGAAGAGTGAAATAATGAGAAAACCAAAAAGGTATAAAGTGCCAAGTGAAGATAACCAGACATACAGTTTCACTTTCTCCTCACTTGTTTATGTAAAGCATACACAAGGACATCTAAGAACAAATCATGCACTATAACTCATGCACTAGGACACTTTATATTCTTTTATGGTCGCAATGGAGATTTCATGGCTTTCAGCCAAAGGACCAATCTATACCAACCAGCTCTGTGGCCGTGGCACATCTCAGGCGCCTGTCTCTCTGCCATGCATGTTTATGTCCTCAAACCATCTGTCTGAGTAAAATGGTGTCATGAAGGGTTAACGGCTGTGCTGATACCATGATGGCCTACAGAGAGAAGCTGACAGAGAATTCCACAGGATTCATGCATACCCTCCAGAGTACAAATGTTAGAAATGTTGCCAACACAATATCAGTCATTCGGTGACATTGTTTGTGATATCTTTTTTAAAAGGCAGCCATTGCTGTATTTTCTTCTTTAGTTTCATGGCACTACTTTTACCTGTTAGAGCCTTTTAAACCCGAACCTTTGATACTAACACAGCTTATTGGGATTCTTATCAGGCCTTGTTTGGGTAGAAATGTACCTTCACTCTATTTATTGTTTCACTGTGATGTATCATTTGAAATGACTGGTGAGGTCAGGGCTGAGCAGTAAACAGGATTGAAACTCCTTGCATCAACAAATACTGTTCACCAAGGCAGTAAGAAACAAAGGCAGTCTGTAAGTGATCCGTTCTTCAGGAGACAGGGAGACTTGAGCCGCAGAGAGTAAAAGAGTAAACGTCACTGTTTCTATAATTTGATGTATTGATGAGATAGATTAAATTCCTCTGGCTAAAGAGTGAAAGTCTTTTTCAATCTTTCTAGAATGTGGAAATGTAATTCAGAGAAAGCTATTCATGTATTAATTTAAAAGATAATTTAATACCTTTTTTTTTACTTTACATACAGTACATAAAAACACGTCCACCGTAAATAATTGCAAACAAATAAAGGAGAATACAGGTAATAAGGTGTTTGACACTAACCTGGGGCAGTTTTGAAAAACAAATTAACAAACACCTACTACAGTCAGTGTTTTATTATGAACATACTATTCATTTTTAATCATTTCTTTTTGCTGTTAGTCATAATGCTTTAAAGAAAGAAAATCGGTATCGGCAGGTCACACCAGGTCAAAATCAGAAATTGGAATCGGCCAAAGAAAGTACAATTGGTGCATTTCTAATCCTGGTACTTAATCTCCAGCTATGCTTTATGAGAAGCTTGATACCTATCAGGCCTGTGTATATAATGCTACAGGCAGAAACCGGTCAGCTTAGCTTGACATAAAAACTGTGTAAAAAACATATATTCCTCTGACTTTGTGAACATGAAGGCAAAAAACAAAATGCTGCAGGAAGTTATTCTGCTATATTTTCCATCTTTTGAGGCGACTATTCCCTGTATGGGCAGCAGTGGTAGTTAAGTTTCTAACTGGTCTCACTGCTGCTAAAAAGAAGGATGTTCTGCCTCTAAAAAAACACGGCACTATTATCAATTAAAGAATGGCTCTTGGTATATAAAGGAATGAGGCGACGCCTGCAAGCTAGTTCAGGCAGTCGAGCTGCACTGGTTTCACACATGGCATGCCTCATTCTCAACAATCATCTGACAACATCTCCTACCAATTACCGGTAGCTGTTTTTTCAAGCTGCAAGATTTCTGGTCTCTCCCGTTGCTCTGTCATTGGCAGCTCTGATCTGCACCAGTACTGCACTCTTGGTCAGCCCCCACCACCACCCCAGCATCCACCTGTAGGCTCCGACTGGGGGGGGGGGGGGGATTAAGATATCATACCATCACTCCTCAACTGCCTGCATGTAAATTAAATCTGTGAGGAGTGATTAGGCCGGAGCCTAGACACCAAAATATTTTAAACTATACAAACATGAGTTGTTTGACTGAAATATATTACCCAACTGGGTAACCTCTGTACAAAGATAAACATTTGAGATGTAGAAATATGCTGCTGTGGTGGGTTTTAATGCAAAGAATCAGAAGATGAAATGACAAACATGCAGATCTTGTCAGCAGCTCATTTTATGATATTGTATTAATGTCAGTTGGATATATAGTTAAATTAATTTACGTAGAAAAAGATGAGGTGTGCCAAAACGGCAGACTGTGAAATTACAAATACCATACTACCATCAAACAACACTTAACCTTGAAACATTTGTGTGTTTGTTTTTTCTCTGCAGCTCTTCAAGGGGAAATTCTTTGTTTGTCAAGGGGAAGATGTAAGGAACATAACCAACAAGTCAGACTGCTTACTGAACAACCATAGATGGGTCAGACACAAGTACAACTTTGACAACCTCGGACAGGTGATGCTTCCAAATTCCAAGAACTATTATCAGATGATAAAGTATTTTATGTAATGTCTACAGTAAGAAGTGTCTGCATGCCTTTTAAGCCCTGTGTACACTGTACGATTGTATCAAAGTCTTGGTGGAATGTCAGCTCACACTGTGCGTCTAAATCATTTACGACGCATGACCATGTGCTCACTGTCGGGAACGACCTGAGAGCTCACACTGTACGAGTTTAATCAAGGCAGAGTATTCACAATTGTAAATAGAAAACTCTCAATGAATGCAGTTGAAGATCTATGTGTATTTCAGTTGTCTAATATGCACCAATACTAATGCTAAATACAAACACCGGCCCAGCATCTTAACTAGCAAAAATCATGACAAATATTCCCTGTGAGCTGGAGGTCAGCAGATATATCCTGCCAACGTTTCTTTCATGATCAGAGGGGGTAAACAGATTAAACAGGCATGCCTGCTGATGCCATTGTGATTTTGGACACATTTCTGTCACCATTTAAAAAAAAAAAATGTACATACTTTATTAATCCCTGAGGGGAATTCTGGTTTACATTCTGTTATTGGGAGACATGCTTTTCACACACATAGGACCGAAATACACACATATTTGTGCAGGCACAAGCAGGAGAAAATGTCCTGAAGTAGGGCAATCAGCTTGTGGCTCTGTTCTCATTTTGCAAGTGTGTGCAGTCGTACGTCCTCAAATATCAAACATGCCAGAAAATCATCCGACCGGTCGGCAGCAGTTTATCGGGCCTCAATCGGCCGTCGTGCCTCAGTTTTCACTGCACGACTGATGACGAGCAAAATGACTGAAATTCGGCCGGACTTAAAAATTAATGGTATGACTCTAAACGACTAAACAGGCTGAAATTGTACAGTGTGCACCTGGCTTTAATGTAAGTATGTCATTCTAATCCACCAACTCCCCTTCTCCCTGTCTCAGGCCCTGATGTCTCTGTTTGTTTTGGCATCGAAAGATGGCTGGGTGGATATTATGTATGACGGTCTAGATGCTGTAGGAGTTGACCAGCAGGTAAAGATGTACAAACTTCATTTGGTTTTAGCTCATGAAAGATTTGAATTAATAATAACGGCAATAATAATGAAAGGCTTCTACAATTACTGCCAAAACTACAAAACCTCTGTGTTCTGTGTTTCTTTCAGCCGATAATGAACTACAACCCGTGGATGCTGCTCTACTTCATCTCCTTCCTGCTGATTGTGGCTTTCTTTGTGCTCAACATGTTCGTTGGTGTTGTGGTGGAGAACTTCCACAAGTGCCGGCGCAGCCAGGAGGCCGAGGAAGCCAAGCGCAGGGAGGAGAAGAGACTGAAACGCATGGAGAAAAAGAGAAGGAGTAAGGAGAAGGAGCTGGCTGGTCGGTAGTCTTTCCACATCTTTCTGAGTCCTGCTTGATTTGAGCCTGAGCCTTTTTTTTGTTTTTGCTTTTTTGATTTGGTTTGGCCGAATTCAGAGAAACCCAATTAGTGAACTAGTACAAACAACAGTCGCTACTCTGCGGTAGAACCCTCCCTTTCCGTCGACCATCCTTTCCTTGTAGGGCCTTCGGCTAGTTTTTGTTGCAGTCCGGTGGTCACCCATTCTGACTCTACAGACCTTGCTACAGACTGTGGAAGCCCGTCTTCAACCCCTGCATCATATATTGATCAAGTTGGGTGATAAGAAAGGCTTCCATAATCAGCTGGTTTGCAGAGCGAGGACAGCTGACTGCTGGTGTTAGCCCCTTTCTTTTCCTTCCCCTACCTTGCCTGGTCTACCACAGACGCGCCGTGCTTGGGATGGCCCCTTTGAGCATGACCATTGAGTGCCGAGAGACGGGGCTTGCATGGTGGTGGATATACAGAGCTAGAGGGAGGGGGAGTTGTTGATCTTTAAATCGCCAGAAACGAAGAAAAAAAAAACGACCCCCCTCCCTTCCCCTCTTCTGCATGTGGTTTAGTACAGCCGCAGGGGCAGGGATAGAAGGAGAAAATAAATAGTTTACCCTTAGTTTTCCTGTAGCTTAGATTTCACACTACTTGTGTAGATTAAAAGGAGTTAGCTCATTATCTGCTTGTTGCCCCTCCCCTTCGGCTGTATAGGAATTGGTGACAAACTGCTTGGTTTGGGTTTTTCTTTCCACTGCCTCCTTATGCAAAAACAGAAGCGCTAGCACCTGCTAGCATTAGACTTTTGAAAATCTAGTGGGTATACATACTTACTTTTACTTTTTTACCCACTTTATCCAAATGAACTTTTTTTTAATGTATACAAGGAGCAGTGGACACGATTGATTTCTTAAAGCTGTAATAAATCTCCTTGTGGCCGTCTATATGAGATGATGATTTAATTTAGAGATCTACATGTTTCCGTCCAAGTCTTGAGAAATACAGATGGAAACTGATTTTCCTTTTCCAGGGGGCATCTTCCAGGGTGTATGAAAAATCAAGCAACTCTTCCAGACCAGTGCACATTTAACACATGTACACTTACTATCTCAAGAGACCCTTCTTTTTTCCTCACACACACAACCTTCCATATTTCCAAGTTAACCCTTTCTGGGAATCTTGCTTGAAAGTTTGTCTTCTTTTTTTCTGGCTTTGTTCTTTTTGCCAGGTTTTTTTTTTTTTAACTTAGTACTTGTTTAGGGTGAGAAGATGGCTTGAATTGATAACAAAACAGCAAGATAAAACAGTAAGGTAACTTAGAGCGAGTGACAGCTCAGAGCTCACTGGTGTTAAAAGTCACTGAAGCCTTAAAATGTTTTGGTTTGAGAACTTTGATTTGAGATTAAATGGCCTCCTGACTGTTTCAAGACAAAAAGCCTATTCATCCAAAGAACTGGACTCAGAATCTCTGGAAAGACAAAACGTAGGAACATAAACCAGCTTAACCTTTCATCGCTTCCTTCTAACCTTACTCCATCCCTCTTTCCCTCTTTCTCTCTCTTCTACCCTCTCATGTTTCAAACTAGCAGCCATCTTTCCTTCCTTGCTGTCTTCTGCTTCTCTCTGACTAACATGGTCTCGTTCCTCTAGATTTATTGGTTCCGGGGGTGAGTTGGGCCCTTTCTGAAGGCACATTGAAAGGTACAGAGTTTCCAGCATGTTCTGTGTGTCCCTTTAAATCCTACACCACCACCGACCACGACTACCCTCCATGGTGGCTAGGGTTCTAAGTTCTATGATCACGGGAGGTAGGGCCCCATCCCGCGTTCCCGCCCCCTGCCTCTCTCCCATCAGCTCGCAGTCCTCTGGACATGCTGTTACCTGTTTTCTCTGTCGTGGCTTTGTTTATCACAGCTCTATTGCACCATAATGCAACCATCCACTGTCAACAGCACTGCACCGCAGCTCCACTACCACTAAAGGAGAGGACTCTTGTCAGGTTAGGATGGCAGGGAAACAGAGATGCAGGCATAGTGAGATGGGGAGTGTCTCTTAATTTCAGCTCTCTGCTTTGTCTGTAGATCAAAGCCAGAATAGAAAGCTTCATCTGGTTTAAAACAGGTGTCATTTTGAATGAACACATTTTTCCCTGTCGCTTACATTCTCTTGTTGCATCCCCTACTAAAGGTCATTGGCCTCCATCAAAGGGCACTGGACCACTGCAGATATTCATCCGAGAGCTCTCAGTTATATTCCCACTGAGAATGCACCTGACTCAAAAGTGTAATTAAAGACTAGTCGTGTTAAAGCCTGTCCGTGATCTTCCAGTAAATAAACTATCTTAGATTTTGAACTAGTACGGGAATACTGATAAAATGTACCAACTCTGCAACAGTAAATGGATGTTTATCAAAGAAACAAGTGAAAACTAAAATGGATTTGTTGCTAGTTCTCTTAGCTTCATTCTCCACAGCATTGTCTTTATAAAGTTTGTTCCATTTACGGAACAGGAAAAGTTTCCTCTGTGGAAAATGATCTATTTATACTGTCTTTTGTATCTGAAAGGAATCACAATGATAAGCTTACTAAACATATCATGATGTTGAATCAAGGCTTGTGCCTCACTGCATGGATTTTTCTTGACTTAATGGCTGTTAAACTACGACGAACTGTGTACAAACGTCATGGTAGCTCAAGTTGTTATAAGGTGAGACCACAGGGTCAACCAAGGGCTGACTGACTACTCTGGCTGATTTGCATCGTCTACATATTTCCCCTGTAATCTGGTTCAGGTTTTGTTATGCTAGGTAGGAGTTGCTTGCAACCCCACCCCTATCAATAGATTATTAAAGTTTCTTGTGCTAATGGTTATGTCTTTATTTTCACAGATATTACCATTTGCAATGTCTGTGAAGTCGGAGAACATTTCCTGGAAAGTACCCTCGACAGTGCTAGACTGCAGTCTTTCTTGTGTTTGTGTCTGTTTATGTGCGGATGTGTCAGAGAGCACTTGGTTGTAAAATATTAAGGAGGAGCTCTCTTCCACAAATCGCCTATCCTGTAAGTCTGAATGGCTTTTCTGAGAGGTGAGAAGGACGCCCCTTTGTTGATGCAGGCGTGTAGCAGTGCACAAATATGTGCAGTATTTTAATATGTTTGCCTAGAGATAATAACAGAAGCACTGAGAACCAAAAAACCCACATAGAATACAGATCTGCTCATGGTGTGTCAACCGTGCATGTGTGCAATGGTTAACAAACACAGGAAAAGGTGTTTGTATGAGGGAGGTCGAAATCGATTCGTCTTGTGCTTGTGGAGTCTTATCTTGAGCTTGCACCGCGCTGGAGCATCCCTCTGTGGTTGCTGGGAAGGAAGAGAGCAATAAGGAAAGGAGAGGAGATAATGGTGAGGTAGAAAGAGGAGAGAAATGGTAGAATTACTCAGTACTGGGCAGTAATGGTACTACTAGTAGCATATCAGAGAAATGTCTGTTCTGCAAAAGCAGTTTTATCCTGGCCGTAACCATAAAACCATATTATTAATTCAGTCAATGATTTACCTATGTTTAACTTTTAAGCATTTGCCAAATGTCTCAATGGTGGCTATGGGGTAAAGTAGTCTAAAGGTCGGGGGTGAATCTAATTTCTTTAGACAACATTATGTTGCTCCTTTTTTCAGTACAGAGCAGTCTGGAATAAAAAAAATAGAATTCGTAGATTGGTCATATCTTTTTTTTATCATCAACAATAACTTATGTTAGGGTGTTATTTTTGACAAAATGTTCTGTTGAAAATGAAATTTGTAGGGCATCAGTGTGTCGGTATCAGCTGTCTGTCTCAGTGCACTGGTAAAGCTATACACCTGTACACTAAACAATAGCATACAATCAAGTTAGAGAGTGTTCAACACAAAACAACGTCTTTCTCAAGAGACAGGATTTACAAACATTGAACTGAGTAAGAGAAGAAACCTTTAAAGTAGTAAAGTAGTAGAACTTACATGTTGTTCCTATTGTTTATTTCTTTGTAATACAGAAGTCGGTATTTGAAATGAAATGAAACAATATTTTGAGCTTACCAGCTTTTGACATTTCTATCGGGGTGTTAGGACATCATACGAAAAATGTCCTTGTTGGTGTCAGCCTTTGACACTACAAAAGTTTAGTTGTACAAAGGTTGTTTTGGTTTACAACTCCAAACATTGCCGAGTGAATCCCTGAGGGCATGTTATAATGATGCTAAGAATCAAAACTGAAATACAAAGAGAGAGAAGAAAAGCTGAGATCAGAAGAAGCAGCCATTACAAGCTCAAAGTCTGTCAACAGCAGTGAATATATATGTAACCAGGAAACATTTTTAAACCTTTGCTGTTATTATTTACCTTTTGTGAGGTGTTGCTTTTGGAGCTTTTGAGGTGACTCTGTATTTCTGTTCTCCTTTCACATGCTACGGTTGCACTCCTCTTAGAAGCCCGTCAGAATCGGGGCTCTGCCATGTTAACAGATGGCCCTTGTCTTCCCGAACAGGCTGAACAGATCAACACTGCAGCCCAAGCAGCTCTGTCTGGGTCAGCCCCCACATGAATTCACTCTGTCATAACACAATCTCGTAACTTCTCAGACAAAGCGGTCATCTTATCAAGGAAAACGTGCATAGATAGAATAATGAAAACACACAAGCCCTGCAAACACTCACAAATGTCTATCTATCTTCATGTTGACTGTATACATGTCACATTGTGTTGTTTTTGTAGTTTGTGCTTTTAAAAAGCCGCCTTGACTTCGGAGACTGTGGCCCTTAAATTCATTATTTTGGTCGTTTGAGCCATGGACGGCATAAATTGTTTCCCCCTCTGTTTGTTGTCTCATGTTGCCATGGGAACTGACATATCTAAAGGCTGATTGCCAGCAGTGCATGCCTGGCAAAAAATAGTCACCACATTTTTGTACAACTGTGCAGTTAACACTGTCCCTGCAGTGATTCTTCTTATATGACTTAAAAAATATTTTAAACAAATATGTACAATAATAGATTTTAAGAACTGATAAAATAACTTTAATATTGCAAACACGTTCACAAAGTTTCTGAACTTTTGACCCTTTTAGAGAACGCCACAATATAGGCAAATCTTAAACTAAGCCCCCGCATAATCCAAGTCTTTATTCTCAGGTCAGCAAGTCTTTGTGTTGGTGAAAGAAAAGAATAAGATGTTAAGCTTCTGTTTCATAAATAGAAGGTTTTCCATATGCAACAAGATACTCCGAAACTGTGCTGATAAAGAGACAATAGCCGACAATGTGTTTGTTCTATCCCCATGGAGAGTCGTAATTCCTCAGCACCTAGAGGTGGGTAAACAGAGTTTTTCCCTATGTTGTGGTGTGAATCGTTGTTGTCGCTAACACCGACACCAATAAACACCAAGATGAGGAAAAATAAACACACACAAACATCCAAAAATATAAGTGTGGGACTATGCACAGCAGCTTCACATTCCACAAAGAGCTGTTTTTTTTTTTTATCTAATAGCTGACACACATGGAGGCACACAAGCCAGCCAGTGCCATTCTCTAGCTGTAAGTGGGTCAGAACTAACAGAGATGAATCTAACGGAAGTTTTTTACATTTTCTCCCCTTTCTGTCTTCTATTCCTCTGCTGTAATTAATAACACTAGTTCTTCAGGGAGAGAGAGTGAATAATAGAGCTTGTGAGCTTGGAAGGGAAAGGAGGGGAAAAAGGTAAAAAGTCTGGGAGGCTACTCAGGGTTGTAAAAGTTTTATGCCACTAGATGTAAGTAGTAGTACTAGGCTACATGCTGTGTTGAATGGGATGAATCTCTCAGAACTTTTGGGAGTAAGCAGTGAGTGAAAAGTATGTTACTGTGACTGCTTTGGGGTGTGTCAGTCAAGGCTAGCATGAGCACACCCTCAAAGTTATATCTGTGTCTGAAGTGTGATAGTGGATAGTAGATAGTGTGATAGTAAAGTCAATCCCAACCATGCTATGTGCTTTTGTTACATCCAAAAATGCAGCACTCTGAAACATTAAACATATAAATTCACCATAAATCTTGAGGCATGAATAGATGATGATGGCTCTGTAGTGGAAAGGTTAAAAATGAATAAACTGCCAATATGTCCAAGAAAGAAAATCAAAATTAGCTAAATAAGTAACAAAGGTCGTTAATTTCCAAGGCAATGTTGTACCATGAATTATTGCTGCACCTGCTGTGAAAGAACGTACAGTACCAACTTTGTTAGAGTGAAAAGCTGGAAGTGATTTCTGGGAGGAAAAACTGCCTCAACAACACTCGCTATGAATGTTTCATGTTGGGAACATTCACTCTGAATATTTCATCTACAGAAATGTCAAGGAGCGAACAGCACCGAGCAGAGAGGCAGATATACTGTAGAGCTGCCCTGCTGCACTCACTGTAGTGATAAAAGAGATATGAGGTAGATTTGAATTTGTATTCATATTTCTTAAACAAGGGTCTCCTTCATGCAAGGATCCAAATACACAAGACATGCCTCTACCACTGTCCTAGTGTGCTTACTGTATGTGGTATATCTAAAGACAGGTATTCAGGAGCAAAGCTGAAGTAGCAGATTCACTCTGTGGGAACTCTTTAATTTGGACAGGAATCATGAATTTCAAGATAAAGAAACAGGAAGAGGGTTACAGAATGGCGTTGTGTGTATCCATGTATGTATTCATTGGGGTCTAATTTACAGTTCTGCATTGGATCAGTGCCATTGGCTTGTCTGGTTGGTAGCTGTGAACTCATCTCATACTACTTCAGTGCTCTTAAGTATTGATTCTAGAGTCTGTTGGGGCCCTATAGGCAAAAATTCACACGGAGCCCATCCAACCAGCATCAAATAACAAGCGCCATATTGTGATTCTTATGCCCTTCAAGTATACACCCTCCCCCCCCCCACTATATTTCAGACTGGACTAGCACCATCCCACATTTACTTTATATTAAGTCGTTATTATCTGACCACATAACCAACGTCTTGCTTTCTTTTTTCCTCTTTTTTGATTCCTCTCACTTTTTTTTCACTCCCAGATGGATCATTTCTCCTATGTTTTTCCTTCTGAGACTTTTATTGACAAACTTAAGTTTGCACAGGAATAATGCATGCAACGCTAAGCAATACAAGAGTAGATGGGCCCCCCTTAAGGAGGTTTCCTACTGTCATTGCAATATTTGTATTATAAGTCACAGCTGTGGTTTGTCAGCCCTCGGGGACCAACTACTGACCAGGAGCCCCTAGCAGTTTCCTGCCTTGCCTGTCTAGTTTGTAACTAGCTTCTCTAGTCTGTTGGCTTATGCAACAATCGGTGTAATTATTGTGTGATTTGATTAGGTGACTTGAGATATTTGAGTCAGAACCAAAGTGGTAGAAAGAACCCCTGACCGTCTTTTTACACAGCTATAGGTCACTTAATTATCCCACTGTACTTATATCATAACTCTCATCTGTTTGAGAGTTTTTTCCCACTATTTGAATGCAATTTTCAACTTACTTTGAAAAGTAAAATATGTGTTTTTAAATAGTATCTCTGTGTTTGTACATGGATTTGTGATCAAGACATTGTATTTATTTTATTTGTTTATTTGACATGAACATACAGTTCCATTGGTGCTGTAATATTTAACCATCCACAAGTCCCAGATGCACTGCTCTTAGGGCCTGATTTACTAAGATCCCAATTAAAGAGTACAAAATTGCGTGTTCACTCCAAAAAAACTCCAATTGTTTGGCTTGTGGACGTTTTGCGGGTGATCTACTAAGAAACTTTGCGTGAATGATAACGGGTGCAAACCTTGAGGAGGCGGTTGTATTTAAGTCAGGCTTTTGCGTGTTCTACTGGGTTACGTCACGGAGAGTTTGGACTGAAAGCAGAATGACTGCAAGGGCAAAATAGGTATTAGTGGGAGAGGCAAATGAACGTACAGTATTTTCGAGTTATAGCAGATAAATCTGAATATAACAAAAAGAACATTTGGCTTTTAAGAAAACCTCGGCATTAAACAGGGCCTCTCTTTTCTTCCCTCCATCTTTTGAATGAATTGTCATACATTGCGCAGGAGGTGCGAGCTGTGTCCTATGTGGCACCGGCGCTCAGGCGCGCCCCTCGGGCTATTGTTGCGCACCAGACTGCTGGCCAGCGCTGTGTCTGATCGGACATAAATGCCCTGGCAAGAGGTATCGAAGACGGGGGTACAAGCAGTGGTGAGGTCCCCCAATCCAAGTGCCTACAGCTTGGCAGCAGGGGGCTGTAGAGGTTGGAGACGAGCGCGATAGGGAGAGGAGCACACCGGAGGAGACAAGCTGGAGAGACGCACAACCCGAGAAAAAGGAAATGCCCAGTTTAAAATGTAATGTTGCAGAAAAGAGGGAAATAGGACATAAATGTCAATGTGTAAATTCTTTAGAATGCAGAGGCTGTGAATGTTCAGTTATATTAGTTTAATCATGGTGTTTCTCTTTATTAACTATTATTGAATCGAAATAAAAAAATAATGCATGTCATTTATTTTTATGTCAATCGAAAACATGTTGGGGGAAAAACGTGATCTTTATACCTTCTTTTATTGAGCCTATGTCTCCTCCTAACTGCAACCTGTTGTGTGTAACACTGGGCTCCTGGATTAGCACCTTCCTTTCAAAGTTGTTAAATTTAGACACCGTCACAATCACCGCAATTTTTGCCTGGCTTGGTAAATCGCAATGCGTGTACTAACTTAACTTATTTGAATTTTCTCCTCCCAGTATTTTGCACGCTACGGCAGAAACGCCCCATATTGCATATTCATTAAGGCAAACGTACTAAATGGACAATGCGTGTTGTTTTGCTCATATGAAAGACGCAATCCTCACTGCACGCTGTTAGTAGATCAGATAGCACATTTTTTGCTGGTGGTATCAAGTTTGCACACGTTTTAAGACACGCAAACCTTTAGTAAATCAGGCCCTTAGTGTTTCAACTCAACTCAACTCAACTTTAACTTTATTTGTCCCCGGAGGGCGATTTGTTGCGCGGCAAGTCAGTACAAGGACAGCAGACAGTACAAGAACAGCAATCAAGACAGTAAAAAGACAAAGGACAAAAGTACATAGCCAACATGGCGTAAATGCAAAATGCAAGAGGCACCGAATACAGTATTCCCCGAGGAACAACCAGTCAAGATCATTAACTGAGGCTCACAGCAGCTCACATCAAAATAAAAGTAAAGTGCAGAATCCACTCAAAATACAAGCAGCACACTGTTAATTGTACGTCAAGTTTATAGCAAAACGCTAATTTGCAACACATCAAGGGTTGTTCGTTGAACAAGTGAAAAGTGACAATCATAGCTCCTTAAAGGCAGGGTTGGTAATTTTCGAAAACTAGCATGATTTTGAAAGTAGTATTCCCTCAGTGCTCCGTCTGCACGAGTGTCTACGAGTGTGGGCTCGTGCATGAATGGGGTAGAGAACTAGCAGGGAGAAAGCGAGGCATGATTGGTTCATCAGATTGCTACCTCGTGGCAGACATTGTTTGAAGTTTTTACATGCTTACAACTTCTACAGATGACAGATGTTTTTCGTTCCTTTTTCAGAGCACATGAATTATTAATGTCTGTCAGGTCCTAAAGACCATTTCAACCAAAATCTTATCTGGAGGAAATTACCAACCCTGCCTTTAATTCTATTGCCAGATTAAATGATCAGTAAAATAAATGTGCATGAGGGTGGAACAGATCCATGACAAAACTGATGATACCAATTATGCTAATTCCAAGCTCTTAATATATTCTGGGATTTTACACGAGTAGTTTGCATGAATCAAAGTTTAAAAAATGGTATCTTATAGTAGCCCTGAAAAGCCCCTCAGTTCAGCCTCTGTCTCAATCAAGCCATTTTGGCCCGTGTCTCTTTCAAGCCCTCCTCCCTTAAAGCTCTCTTTTGGTTTGATTGGCAAGCATTCCTGAAGCCAGCCGCAGGGCAACAGTGGCAGCACCAAGCAGCCCCTCCAACCTACATGAGCACCATTTAAACATTGAACTTGAAGAGCAGTCCTGAGCTCAGCCTTCATGAAACTTCCTAGATAAACTGAGAGGGATTGTTGCACCATTGCCCTGCATTGACTGCTGTACCTTTTGAAACTTTTGAACCTGGAGTAAATAGTTTTGTACACGCTTACTTACTGTGTAAAAACATGTTTAAAATTAAAGTCCAAAAATGTAACACGATATATATGCCAGAAAGAAATTAAAAGATGAAAACATTTATCCAAGGGTATACTTCAACTTAAAATGTATGATTATTCAAAAGGAAAGGAGATCTGCAGCAAGTATAAAGACACAACAGATCAAAAAACATCAGAAATATAAATTCAGAGATACAGAAATTCCACAGCTCAGGTGAAAAACAAGCATACTTCAACCAAACTGAGTCAGATGCTGGAATAGTTCAGTCGTTTGGGGGGAAATTGTCTCCTTTCTATGGTGATGTGCCTCATTGCAGAAAGCATCCTAATCACAAACACTAGGGCCAATAGCCACACCCAGTTACAGCGGAGCAACGACCATCTGTTGGGATAGGTGGTAACTGCACTACAGTATTTAGGAGATGTTACACACCAACTTTCAATTATCAGTAAAACAACTCTGTATGACTACAAATTAAAAAGCTGTATATAAAGTTTGTAAATATTACTTTGACATTAATATAATGAATATAATCAGGGTTGAATGGGGAGCTGTCTGCAGCTCGTCGCTTCCTCCACATCCTTGGAGACAGTCTGGAGCCGTTACTCACGATGAGTTGCACTTGCTTGCTCCATTTAAAGGGAAAGCTTTCTTAACGGTGAAACTCATTACATTGTGTTAAAGATCCCATATTATGCCCTTTTTGGGGTTCATATATCTAATTTATGTGCCTACTAAAGTACGTTCACAATCGCTAATGTTCGAAAAAAGTGTCTGTTTTCATGTACTGACCATCGATGCAGTCCGTCTCATCTGCCTGCAATGCTCTAAATCCCCCCCGAGCAGGGTCCCCACATGTGCCAAGTCTGACCTGATTGGTTGGCCGATCTGCTCTGTTGTAATTGGTCAGTCGTTCGGACAATTCTCGGAAATGTTACGCCCCTTTTACCATATTGGGAATGCACAGCATGAGTTTGTGCTTGCCACAACGAGCCAATGGGCTTGGATCAGTGACATCATCGCAGTGTGATATCACACTGCCAATTTTCAACGAGGGGGGCTAGAACCGAGCGTTACATGCAGCTACTGCTACTGCTAACAGGAGGAGGTAGGAGAAGCCGCGTTTCCGCGGACTTTGAATTTTTGCACATAGATGTGCCTTAACATGCACAAGACACCTGGAAAACACACTAAAGAGCATATAAAACCAGAAAAAGCATAATATGGGACCTTTAAGTCTGGCATCAAAATAAACCACAGAATGGTTTCTCTTCTCCAAGCTCATGTGGACAAAATTGTGCTCCGTCTCCATGATAGAACAGCTCAACGCAGAGTAAAGGTGCAGATAGACACAAAACGATATGTTACGACTATAACCTCTGAGACCAACAAAGTACAACACAAAGTCTGGCATATCACACAGGCTGAAGACACTTCTAATAATGCCAGATGGTCTGTGATGATGTATTTGAGGCTCTGCCTGCACATAAATACAGCTGTCGTCCCTCACCTAGATAGCCATTGGTTGGTTGCACAGCTGTGCAGCGGGGCAACCAAGTGTTGTACCTTGTTCCTCTTCTTCAGGGAACAAAAGTTATAGTCATAACATTTCATTCCCTTTCAGTTGATTCACTAGGTACAACACATGGAACATGTATACACAACCAGCAGTCAAACCTCCAAGTCAGTAAAACTGAACAAAAGTGTGCGGTGATGACCAACTGGCCGCACTACAGATGGCACTTTGAGACAAAACTTTAAACAAAACCCATAATGTAGACATGCCCCTGGTCGAATGTGTCCTCAGAAGACTTCTGCTGTTACATGCCAGGGAGAATCAAAAAGCCCCCGTTTAGACCAGGCTTTACCCTTGGCTGGATTTGCAAAACACACAAAAAGCTGGTCAAATAAACGCACAGTGAGTGTGGACTATGTAGGTGCGTGATTATTGATGGGATTAGTTACTTCTGATGTTCACTTTACATATCAGTCTTTGCCATCAGTGTATGAATGGATAGGTGGGACCTGCGATGTTAAAGCGCTTTGAGTAGTCAGAAGAAAACTTCCACAGTTTAATTGTGAAAGGGGAGTACATTTCGGTCCTGAAACCACTGCTCTAACACCCGCCATTTATTGGCATATAGTCCACGAGTGGATGATGCCACTACACTTGGGGTCAGACCCTGAGCTATTAAATTTGACCTTTGAACAGGTAGGCATGTAGCTGCCACAATTTTGGTCGAAGTTGAAGGACCTCCCCACCTGCCTCCAAAAGGAGGACCCTGCGAAGAGAAAGCTGCCATGGCCTTGCAGCCAGCAGATAGATATCTCGGCATACAAATACTTTGCTGGCTACTGAGAAGCCCTCAGAATCAGGGACAGACCCTGTTGGCGCACCCTCTCCAAAACAGGCAGTATTTTCTCCACTTACGTAAATGCAAACAGGAATGTGCTGGGCCATGGGTGCTCTAGCGCATTTACTCCCAGAGGTGCATTGTGATCTGTTTTGGAGAAGAGGGGGCAGTGAGTGTTCACCCTTTAGGCAAAGAGGTCCATCTCTGCCCTGCCAAAGCAATTCCATATCTGAGCCACCAACAACGGGTGCCTCTCTCACAAGTGGTCCTTTCCTGGAGTGAAGGTCTGCTCCCAAGTTTAGGTGCTTGGAACATGTGTGACTCTTAGAGACAGAAAATGAGAGAGACAGTTTTAACAGGGGAAGTGACCATGCCCCCTCCTGCTTGTTAATGTAGGAGACCATTGTTATATTGTCCGTCCTGATCATAACATGCTGGTCTGTCATCACAGGACGAAAATACAGCTCCAGATAGTATATGTGAAACCTGCTTTGTACCAAGGTCCAGACCCCTCTCATTGCCGTACCGTCGCACAGAGCCCCCCATCCAATCAGGGATGCATCTGTGGAGTGTCAAAACGAATGGTAGCACAAGTAATTGGTAAGCTTTCCCCTTGAATGCAAACCTTAGAAACTGCCTGTGATCCGGGTGTATCCCAACATGAAAGTAAGCGACTGTGAGATTGAAGGGTTGAAATCCAACCTCCCTGACTGATCTCATTCAGTAGCTATCTAAGTGTTAGCATTTTAACCTTGTATGTGCGCAGATATTTGTTTTACCCTCGAAGGTCAAAAATCACACTTGCTGCTTTCTCTTTTAACAGCATGTATATTTCCTCTCTTGTTCCTCATCCTTTACAACCGTGTAAAATACGGAAAGGAAATGGGTGGTCTGACCCTGAACATTGGGGGAGGTGATGTCCAGCACTTCAACGGCTAGTCCTAGCAGGGGCTGTTTAGCGCTCTCTGAGAGCTCCCGCTCATGTTTGGTTAACCCATTAACAATCGCCATGTGATCATCCCTGCAACCAGTGGGGACGTCGATCCAAGGGCTCCTCGTGCTCGGACTCAGACAAAGCTGGGTCCTTTAACTCGCAGAGGAGAGGGACATGCCATAAGACTGAAGTCCTTCCCATCACTTTTCCACAAAGGTAACCCGCCTCTCCACAGTTGAATGCCAGAGCTGGCAAAAAGCAACACAGGTCTCGGGCTCAGTCAATGCTCTACTGGGGTGGACTATGCCCAGACAGACGGAACATGCCTCATGCCGGCCCTTTTAGTGCAAAGATAAGCTGCACCCCTGAGGACAGGGGCAAATGGAAGACTTCCTCTTGCTTTAGTCTTGGTGCTCATCCTAAACACAAAGCTAACAAATAGCTAACAGAGACTCAAAATCAACACTCCATTGGCAGCCTCACACTCCAATTAAAGCATCAGGAGCTAATTCCAACAAGGGCAGTCAAGCTAATTCTGCAGCAGCCTAAGAAGAGACAGAGCTAACTAGCTGTAGCACCCACACAAGAACTGATGGATGACAGATGACTGTTTTAAGTGCAGGCAGAGCATCACATGCGTCATCACAGACCATCTGCCTTAAAGGCATCATTAGAGGTCTCATTAGTCAGGCTACATGGGGGTGTGATATCCTATACTCTATGTGTTGCACCGAGTGAATCAGCTGAAAGGGAACAAGAGCAAGCTGCACAGACCAGTACAACTTTATTGGCATGTCTGTGCCTGAATAAATATTGTTAGCACTATATGCTTTGTAAATTAGACCTTGAGACGGAGCAGATAGTGGGAACAAATGATTTGTTGGAACTATAATCGACTCCAATCTATTCTTAGTGAAACAGGCCCTTAATGTATGATCAATAAAGGTTCTCAAGCTTTTGTATTGAGGAACAATTTCAACAACCAAATCCTGAATGACAGTGTTGTTTCTGTGACCTGCGAAAACCCATAATCATGTCTTTAGTCTTTACCTCTAGGTGAAAGTAAAGTGTTAAGTGCACCATGTGCTAAAGTCATCAACTTCAGGACCAATGCTCGTCATTACTTAAAAGACTCACAATGACTGTATTGTCATGATAGTCAGGGTGGTTAAGTCATTGAATTGAACTTCTGAATGGTTCCTGTTTCTTGTTGTGTGCACTTGATAGGGACTGTTGCTCAGGGACTTGTTGCTCAGGTAAAAACCAAAGGGGGGTTGTCTCAACTAAAGGAGAAAGGGTAAACCACTGTCATAATACTATTAAAAAGCTTCCCATTGGTCTGTACCGTGTCATCACTGTTTTACCCGTTACTCCGCCCTCCACTCACGCCGTCCAATCGCTTGCCGTCACCATTCAGTCCCCCATTTCAGTTGGTCCATTCTGCTCAAGTATGACTCAGAAAGAGGTGTGTCAGTCAACCATGTGAACCAGCACAATGTGTTTGTGTGCTAGAGTGCAGATGTGTGTGGTTGTGTTATCATGCCTTGTCATTTTGAATGTCATGTTTCCTTGTTTCTTTAATTATTTCTTTTTCCTCCGAGCTCCTGAATTTGCTCTGCTATTCCTCTCTATTATTCCCCCTGTTTAATTCTTTTTTTCTTTTTATCATTGTAGAGTTTTTTCTCTCTTCATCTGTGTCTCTCTGTTTGAAATGTAACCAAGGCAGCAGAGCATTCCAGGATTCCTGTTCAATTTTTATTTGATTGTTTCACAGCAACTGTTTATTTTGACAAATGTTTTTGTTCTTATACTCAGTGTTTGCTGAATATCGAAATGTGAAATCCAGTCCGAGACATTGACGGATGACAATTTTTTTCTGGCAGACACTGAGTATCAAGGTAAACTCTTCAGCAGGGTTGGAAATTACTGTAGCACCCGCCACCTGCCGATTGCGGGTGTTTTTATGCAGTGTTGGGTGATCCCATCAGGCAAGGTTTAGCTGCAGGAAAATCAGCCTTTGAGGACATGCTGTATTGGAAACAAGCAGGACATATAGCATGTCAGTATTTTCTTTAAGAGATGAAAGAAAGATGGCTGGTAGATTTCTGAATCCACCAGCCACAGCGGAAGTTGGAAGAAAAAGTTCCTTTCCAACCCTGCTCTAGAGCCATTTATAAAGAAGGACAGGGGTGTAAAAGCAGCAGCAAGCTTAACTTCTGCTCCGAGATTATTCATTTTCATCCAGACTTTTTTACCTATAAAGTTCACCGTTGCTGCTTTTACTGCCTGTGTCCTTCTCTTTGTTTCACATCCATTATTTTTTTCATGCAGAATATAAACTCTGATTGTCTTTTAGTCCCTACATCTCCTCTATTCCCCTCAGCCATTTCAATCAACATTTCTTACCCCGATTCCAATCATCCATAAAACTCTGACAGAGCTACCAAAACCCGTAGAGGGGGTCACTTTAAGAGGAGATCTGGTAAAGCACAAAGCATTGCACCTATGAATCAAAGTCATAGCAGGGTCTAGTGTTTAAGGTTCATTTTAAGGTTTCCTTTTCCATCAGAGTTGTTGAACATCCTTTCACTTCACAACCTACTATAGACAAACTCACATGGTCACCACATTCTTAACAGCTGTAGGTCCACTAAGAAACCCATTATCGATACATCCAATCCACCACAGCCCGCACTCACCCGCACATTCACAGTGTAGCCTTACAGCTGTGCCGTTCTACTCATCAATTCAACAACCATGGACACAAACTGTGTCTGTATTTCCCAACAAAGACCGCCTTGGAAATGTTTGGATTATGTTTCTGAAAGTGTCCACGTCCAACAGCAATCCCCTGGTCAAGTCTAATGCCCTTTAAATCCTCACCCCCTTACAGTAAGTGAATTCTTAGCCCACATCAACAAAGATGAAGGTGAGTGCACTGTAAGGGAAATGGCTCTTGGGGTTGTTTTTGGACGGGGATTTTTTTATACGTCGTCCAGTGTATTCTAAAAATGTTTTCTCTTCTTCTTTTGTGTTGAACCTCAGGCATTTTTTTATCAATTGGGGTATAAGATCTCCTTATAGTCAAAAAAGTTCATGACCGAATGTCCACAAGATCCAGCTGCTGTTATCCAGCTAATCTCCAATTCCGATGCTAATGAATTTTTACGGCTGCATGGATGGCTGAGCTAATTTGGCGCTCTGGTCAATGCTATTATTTCCATCATAATCGACACGCACATTTCAAAACAGCTCTCCACTCTGCCCCATTCAAAACGTGAAAAATGCCCCTTTGTATTAATGCTAGCTAACCATTTACAAGTTCTGTCAGGCTCTAGAACTCTAGACGGACCCTCTAGGATTTTACAGGCTTTATTCTTATTGATTGTTGTGGCATAAAATGCCTGATTTTGCGGCAGATTTTTTAAAAAGGCAAGAAAAAGTTGTGATGTTTTGGGACTTTAACGCTAAATGACATTGCTGGAGCAAGTGAAGTTTTTTAAATGTTATAAGTGGCCTTACAATAACAAATTTGCATTAATAATTAGGTTTTTTTTGGGGGGGGGGATTTAATGCTTTTATTTTTTTATATATGCCTTTATATAGGACAGTGGATAGAGTCAGAAATGATGGCTAGAGAGCAGGGAAAGACATTGCAGATAAGGAGCCACAGATCGGATTCAAACCTTGGCCGCCCGCTTACAGGATTATGCCTCTGTACATACGGCGCTCGCACCAACCACTAGACCTACCTGCAAGTCGAATTTGCATCAATAGTTGCGATCAAGACCTTGTGATTTAACGGAGAGACTGCCTATAACTTACTTACCAGCTCACAAACATAGCACTGAAGAAATACAAGCTGCAAGTCATACGCTCATGTCATTAAGACTGACATTTAAAGAATGTAAACTTTTCTAGCAGCCATATTGGATTCACAATGGAGCTGAGATGCACTAAAACTGGATCTGGTGGACATTTACAATAAAAGCTGCAAAAGATAGAATGCAATGTATTGAATAAAATATATTTTGTCTCTACCCAACAGGGAGAGGGGTAATCAAATTAAAGAGAAAACACAACAATAATGCCTTTGTGTCACACAAAAATAATGTCTAGGAAATGTAGACCCCATGACCTGACTGGCCAAGGTGGTCAATTAAAGACCACAGAGGTGGTGTCAAATATGAGGAAGGAAATGCAGAAGGCAGGTGCTGTGATCTTTTTAGAGAGGTGACTGCAGTTTGCCTTTGCACCCATCGTCATTGCTTTTCAAAATGAGGATTAAGTGCAAAGTATTGAGAGATGATCTTAATCAGTGAAGGAGAGGAGAGAAAGCGGGAGCTAAATCATTTCTTTCCACCACCAAATATCTTTCCCATATGTTTACTCAAAACAAATTACATACGTAGATGCCAGCACAATTTAAAGCAAAAGCAGCTTAAACTTTCTTCATAAAAAGCCTCTCTCCTATTCGTTCTGTGGAATAGAAAAGAGCCGTGGAAGTGAGAGCAAGGGAGTTGGAGTATGCGGTGTAATTTAGCCTCCTAAACTTTCACCTTTTCTTCCCTCACTTCATTCCCTACCCCTTCCCTTGGAGAATAGTTGAGCCTTAACCAAAAGGTTTCTCTCGCTCTCTTTGCTCCCATTTCTTTTTCTTACCCTCTTGTCTCTTGTTCTGTCTTGCTGTCTTTGCCCCATGAGAGGTGTTGCACGATTAGTGTCTCAAATTACTTTTAGGAAGAAAGTGAACCAATATATTACCATTCTCAGTTATAGAAGTATTTCTCTCTGCCCTAAATTTAAATGTAGTTTACTAAAAAAAATATAGAAATAAGTTGAGAAGAAAAGTAGGGAACGTTGGAGCGTCTTTTGCAGCATATTTAGATGAATGAGGAAATATACTGTAGAGCAGGAGGGGAAAAAATAAATAATGTTATTTGTGAGTTTATCTGTCTGCTTTAGCTTACAGTGCACCTGCAGATAGAATCTAGAACAGGGTTAAAACAATGTTTGCTCACCCCATAGATGATGGAGGATCCTGCAAATAGGGGCTCCTAGTCAACTAACTAAGCTGTTGCACTCCACGAGCGCTAAACCTGACTGCCCTGATTCAAAGACATGTTCTCAGACATTCCCAAGGTTCTTTAAACCTGCTTTATCAATGCAGCTGCTGAGAAGCAAAGCAGGTGACTGAGTATGTCATCCTGCTTTAGTGCATTTATTTGAAAAGCCCAACCAGAAGCCACATTATTCCCATTTTCTGGCACGCACATCTCCATAGGAGTTCAGAAGCAGTTCAAATTTCAACACTAGCTGCCCTGTGGTTCAGCAAGTACTAGCAGCTTTCAGGTTCATCTCCCCTGTTGTAAATATCAATAATTACCAGCAGGTGCAAAATAAGCTCTGAGCAAAAATGACCCTGAACACATATTCAGAATAATTACCTTGAAGGCTCTCAGCAGAGTGCAGACCTCTGACAAACCTAAGCAACCCTCTTACTTGCATGGGTTCATTATTTACCTTAACAGCAGAGATGGCCAGCATTTACTCTAGACAGGGGAGTAAAGGCTTATCTCTATAACAAACCTGTTTCAAGTATTTATAAGAAATGTTTAAATGTACCCTACTATTTTCTCATCTGTGTCAAATTCTGATTTTTTTATTATTACCCCAAACCCTAAGAGCCTACATTTCCCATAATACCACATTAAAGCCCTTTTTACATTAGGTCACACTGCTTGATAAATGTCCAAATGTGTTAAACTCCACACCAATGACTTAAGTGTCGACCAAAATCAGATGATATTTAGAGACTCCATGTTTGTATAGTTTTATTCAGTACAATTGAACTCATCACATAATGTAAAATCCATAGAGACCCCCCCCCCCCCCGCCCAATAGAAACAGTGTTACTTGTTTATTTATTTTGATCACATAATCATGGAATTCAAATCTACACACACTTCACTATGATATGTCCAAGGCAAAACAGAAAAACAAAATAATAAAAAGAACTACCTCAGCAGTAATGATAACAGGAAAATAACAGGCAAACTACAAACCAGTGAGGCCAAGAAGAACGTATTAGAAATCAGGAAGGTCATCTCTCAAGTGCCTGATATAGGTCACATTATATCTACCCAATCACTCAAATACAGTGTTGGACAATGCTTAGAATTACCTCAAATAATGCTTACAGTGACTAAACAATGGCAGGATGTATAAAAAATGACTGAAAATGCTCAAACTTGTAATGGCTAATGGAAGAGCGTTTGGTATAGGCCTACCTCTATATATAACAGTACGTGGTCTTGCATTAATATTTGTTATTGGAAGTGTAAAATAACTTCAGAAGCATACCTAGTATTAAAATAATAACCATTGGTACTTTAAAGCACTTGATTGAACAAAACATTTGGATATGTAGACATTGAAATATTTCTAAAAACAAAGCTTTCACCAATGACCAACCTAAAGTTGTGTACATTTGAGTGATATCAGCTGTTCTTTCACAGCTCAGCGCAAGTCATGCAGCTTTATTCTGGACTCACTAATTTCTCCAAGTCTGTATTTGATGCAGTTTACCACACTGCAGTCCAAGTGAGTAGGAACTAGTGTTTGTTAGAACTCAGGAGATGCAATGTGGTGGTAGAAATTCAACACATCTCCTTATAAGTGCCGAGTGTGTACCTCAGCTCTCTGGGAAGAGTCTCTCTCCCAGATGATATAGAAACCAGAGGGTACTCACAATGAATGTCACACATACATACAATAAACCCATGGGAATCATTCCAGCCCAGCACGGCAGCAGCCACAGCAGCACACCTGGACTAATTGAGCTCCAAACACCCAAAGGACTTTTGCTTTTGAGTGTGTGTGTGCTGTTCCCTTTCCCGTATGACCCAAAGCCTCTCCTTCACTGATAGAGCAATAAGATAGATAGATAGATGGAAAGAGCAAGCCTTCTCCTCTCTTCCTCATCCTAATTCCCATCCCACACATCCATCAGTCATCTCCAAAGCGGGGAAAAGGTGAGAAACAGAGTGATGGATGAGTATGGAAAAGTTTTCTCCTGTGTTATATTCTCCTGAGGATGGAAGTGAAAGGAATAAGGTGAGGCTGAGTCACATGACGATCAGGGAGTCAGAGAGAGACATAGTCAAATCTAAAGACAAAAATATCCTGACAGCAGTCCCCTCAAAGGAGTCTCTCCCCCCCCCCCCCCCCCTCTCTCTGTCACATACACACACTTTAACCAGTGCTGTTTATCTCCTTTCACACTCGCTCAGAGGAGAGTTAATTTTAATAATTGCTGATCAGAGCAGAAGAATTGATTTGATTAGTCATGACTGCAAACCACAGGAGTGCTAGGCTGGAGTCTCTCTTTCTCTCTGTCCGTTATCTGATCTGCCTCTACCTTTTTCTAATCTCTTCCCATCTCTCTGAAACGTCTCTTATTCTCAATGCCACCTTGAGTGACTGAAACAGTTTTAAGTGAACAGGAGGGTATTGTGTGAACTAACCATCTTTTTTTACAAGCAGCTTTGGTGGCTGAAGTCCTCGACAAAGCAGGTCTACTATACCGTGTGCCAGTATATTACCTACTATCTCACTTTTTGAACCCCCCCCCCCCTCTTCCTCCTTCTCCTCGTTACCCTGCTCCCTGTGCCCCACCCCCCTGCAAACTCCCACTTCCAACAGAAGCTCAGAGTAAACCCTACTACTCAGATTACTCCCCCACCCGCCTGCTCATCCACAAGATGTGCACCAGCCACTACCTGGACCTGTTTATCACTATCGTCATTGGCCTCAACGTCATCACCATGTCCATGGAGCACTACCAGCAACCCAAGGTCAGATGTGGGTGCTGGGAGGGGGTGAAGTGATGTGCAATTTGCTTTAGATGTTCAACAAAAATAAAAATGAACTAATAACATTATTATTTTAGATGTTATTCTTCACTGCATATCGAAATACGTGTTCTTTTTCTGTGCTAATCTTTCAACTTAAAAAAAATAACATACCAATTTAGCCAATCACAAGCGAGCAGCCGTTATGGCTGACATCAGAAAGCTGCTGTATCAATGAAAACTAGCTACCTACGTCCTCCTACAGTACATGAAATGTTGTGTATGTGTTATATGTTGTTAAAATGTAACAACAAAGGCTATTTATTACAGGAGAACGACATATTGAATATTATGAAAGAATTACAAGAGTGAAAACTTCTAAAAAATAATATGTTTACTTGTTAAGACAGAAATTGTAAGACTGTTTACAAAAAGAAATTGCATAAAATGAATGGATAAAAAGCTTGTTATTTTAAATAAGGAAATGTTTTAAGAAAATGCTTCTTGGATATTTTACATTAAAATGTACAAGCAACTCAAGACGTTTTGTAAAGGGGGGTTTTTCTATTTGATTAAGTTTTTCTTTTAACATTGTAATGATCAGGTTGTTTTTAGTTAATAATACATCTACTGTAATAAGGTCTTACATTGGCCTTTAAAAATGAATCAATTTGAAATATTCATTAATCCTTCCATGGAAGACCAGGTCTATGGTTCTCAGAGGGTCACAAGGGCACACTTTTTCATTAAAAAAGGTGAGAAAGGAATGAGGTCAATAGAAAAAATAAATGAAAGTAAGATAAGAATCATTGTAACCTGATAAGGGAAGTGATAATTAACTTTAAAATGGGGTCAAAGTAATAAAGATGAGATAATTAAACAGTTGAGAAAAAAAAGAGAAGACATAAAAAATGGTTTAAATGCTGCCAAAGGTATTCATCTTTAGATTCAAGTAAAATGAATTAATATATAGGTATTTACACCATGGTTTGGTAAGGATACTTAAGTCCATATTCCACAGTGAAGGAGTAGATTAGACAAATGTGGCATAAAAAAAGGTAAAACAGAAGAAAATGAAAATGGGTTAAAGGATAGATAGTGCTGTGAAAGGCATGGTGGATTAAAAAAGGGAAGAGGTAGATAGGGATGTAACCCAAACTAGATGTAGCTGTTAGCAGATAAAACTCTACCACTGAGGATTTAGTAAAACCCCTGTCGACCACTCATTTCCCCCCCATTTCGCTGCTAAAGGTCAGTTTTTACATCCAGATGGGCGCTGTGAATTCTCCCATAGGCAAAATTGGACACTTTGATTTTTATGGCCTTTTCATTAAGAAAGAGGGTGAGGACATGCAGAAGGCGATGTGAGAAATCTTTTAATAGAACATCTAATACTGGAGAACAGGAATGATGTAGCCTCCCAAAATTCACGCTAACCTGATACATAATACTCTACAAGAGTATCTCTCATTTTTAAGTTTGTCCAAAATCTGTCAAAATCTATGTGTTGGGGGAAATTACAGAAAGCGATCATTGTCCACAATGTTTGGATACATATCCTAAAATGCAATGCAGAAATACAACAATATAAGATAAAATAAGATAATGTTTATTGATCCCCATTGAGGAAAATTAACATGTTACAACATCTGGAAAGACAACTACAATAATAGTATTAATACTAGAAATAATAGGAAAAAAAGAAAGAACTTGTTAAAAAAAATATAATAAATCATAATACAATCAAAAGACAGCTCTGGAAAAAAGCCAATAAATCTTTGATTTAAGTTAATGTATTATACTGGACTCTTTGCTAGACTACAATAGTTACACATGTCCAACATTCAACAAGGCTACAATGAAGAGAGAAACACGTATCTGAAAAGACAGGCTATTTTTATTACGTGCAAAATATGTTGTAGTTCATGAAATAGTTGGGAATGTGCACGACTAGCCGACTATACAGATAAATGTCGTCACCATCGCTAGTTTGCACCAGAATGACTAGTTGGTTAGGTTAATTATTACTGTTTTTATCAGCACACAAAGTCGGTCAAATATTGTGCTCCAACTTTGTCGCAGCTACCCACCACTAGCAAAGACTGTAGCAATAGAATGGTTGTAGCCCTGGACAGTGGGCCTTCTCCTCTGGCTCTACTACCAGGATGTAAACAAGCCCAGTGAAGAATAGCATCTGACTGTGTCAGGTTAAAATGGCATACGACCGGAGTAAGGCGTTACCATATTTAGTAAGGACATGTTGAAGTTAATCTGCATGGAGGACACAAGGCTTGGGTGCTTGCACTGCTAACATTAGCCACACTCTGCAAACCAATTTACATTGTTTACCTGCAGATTATTTAAAGGCAGGGTTGGTCATTTTCTCCAGATACACTTTTTTAAAGATTTTGGCTGAAGTTGTCTTTAGGTCCTGACAGAAATTAATTCATGTGCTCTGAAAAAGGAACGAAGACAATCCGTCCTTTAAAAACGTAAACCAATGTCTGCCACGAGGTACCAATCTGATGAACCAATCAGGCCTCCCTGTCTCCCTGCTCATTCTCTACCCCTTGCTACACTAGCCCACACTCAAAGCGTGTCACTGATTTTAAACTGTGAGTTTGTCGTAGTAAAATAGTGACATACATGATAAAGTTTAGTGTTTACTTACCCCTGAATGAGACATGAGACGACGTAGTTTCTACACAATGCAAGCCATTAGCTGAGGTCCGCTTCTGGAGCAACGATGCTCGTGCATGTAAGTGAGGGCGTGGCTTTAGAGGGAGCACAGAGGGGAGGGGGTGGGTGTAGACGGAGCACTGAGGGAAGGCTACTTTCAAAATCATGCTAGTTTTCAAAAATTACCAACCCTGCCTTTTTTGAGTGTATTGTTACATTTATAAGTATGTTAGTCTGAATTTATAATTCCATTTAATGGACTGCAAATTAGTTACGAGGAACATCACTAATGATATTTAGGTTGTGCATTTTGGAACTAGCAGACATTTAAATTGTAGACCCTCTGGTGCAGGACTATTATATATCTTCACAGCAAAAATATCCACCATACAAGCCACTGAGAATAACTGTCATTTCAACGTGTTATTGTTTTTTATGTAGTTTCTAATAATGAAACAAATAACTCTGTCTGCTAAAATGAAAGAAAATATAATATCTGGTAAGCTGATTTGTTAGGACTGATACTTGTGCAGTTTATTAATCCTTCATTTCTTTCTCCCTGACGTCCTCAGGAGTTGGATGAGGCATTGAAGATCTGCAATTACATCTTCACCCTCATCTTTGTCCTGGAGTCTGTCTTCAAGCTGGTGGCTTTCGGCTTCCGGCGCTTCTTCAAGGACAAGTCAGTATTTAAATACCTTGCTCATAAATGTAATGACCTTTTCCCAAATGAATCCCACACATATTAGATACAAAAATCCTGGATTAATGTTTAACCCCCATTTGAGGGGGGTCGACATTTTAGTGGACGTGATCTTCTAACAGATTTGTGGTTAAAGGTATTGTTTTTTCAAGTGGAAAATGTGAGGCTGCTTTCAGAGAGTTTAAATGAGCTTTTTCTAAGGTGCTCCAGTGGACGGTTCTCAGTGAGTCTTGTATGAATACAAACTGCCTCGTTAAACACCCATAAAACCTGCAGCCTTAGATGATTTCATAGCTTTGAAATCCCTGGCTTCCTGCTGAAAACCACACAATAATGGACAAACGAATCACAACAGCACAAATAGATACTAGTACACATTGCACACTCAGAAATACACACACTACCATACACATCTCACTGGAGGAAATGTTCTTTTGGACAAGAGCTGACCACCAAGGGCTCCATGAAGCCCATTCTCTTTGCCAGAGTAAGCCTTTTTCCTTGGTTTTTGCATTTGGCAGTGGTTCAGTTGGATATCAGCTCACTACCCACTCACTTGATTCATACACTTTGAACATCTTAATGAGGATATGAGGGATACAGAAGGGAGTGGACTCCTAAAGTCCAGTATTAAGTAAAAGTAATAATAGAAATTGACTAATCTGATTAGTTTGACCACCCAAGACTATTTACGCTGACCATTTCTCATTTTGTTCAAACATTTTGTTCAGCACACGTTTATTGCAAACAGACTAGAACATTTCATTTGGTCTCAACACTTTAATTTTCAAGTGAAGTCAGTATCTGGGAAAGAATGGTTCTTGTTTTTCAAATACACGGGCCAGACGTGGCCATCAAACAGGCCGGGGGGGGGGGGGGGGGGTCTGGCACCATGTAGTTCCTAGATCTTTAAGTTTCCTCCTTAAAGATATATACAAAATAGATCTCTTGAGCAATATCAATCACCCCTTTTTCCATTCAAAGTTGTTAAACCACCGCTCACCTCCTCACAAAGCTTGGACTGCTGTTGTTGACATTCAATGACAAAAACAGAAGTAAAGTATTGAAATATCCAAAATAACTCATCAAACCAAACCTACAAGGCTTGTGTCAATTGTGCGTCCATATGTCCAGTAGGCTACACAGACAATTGTTAGAATTTGATACTGCCAGTAGATTGTCTGGTCAGTTTAGCCCAACGACAGACACCAGGTTGAAACAGCAAGCACGGCTCTGCATGAAGATGAATAAAATCTACCTTCCATTATCTCTAAAGCTAACTAATTAACACATTATATCTTGTCACTGTGAAGTTGCCAGGCGACCAACACAGACTCCAGGGAGTAACGGCACATGGCCAAGAAACAGTTTGGCACATCACCTTCAGTAACTTTTGTTTTTGTACAGATTAAACAAACAAGATAAGTGATGCTAATTGTTGAACTCTAGGGGTGAAGGTATGTGGGTTTTGGTATCTTCAGAAGTCTATTCTAGCCTGCTGTTGCTCAGTTAAGTGAAACTCTTTTAAGTTGTAGTGAAAACTGGCAACCTGTACTTGATGCTTTATCATTGTTCTTTAGGTAATCAGCTCCCCTGAACTTTAAGAGACTTTCATTTTTAAGTATTGAAACCCAGGGCAAAAATGTGTGTTTTTTATTCCTATTTTGCATATGTCAGTTAAGGTGTTTGTCTGAATCGATATACACATTGGCGTCCCTAAATCTGTGGTTGACTGGTGCCCAGATTGCCCTTGGGAAGCAACACATGTGAAAAAGTTACTCTTATTAAGGCAACAATATATAGAATTTTGGTTTGATGCGATTCAGCACCGAACGATGATCTCTGAGTGCAACTGCGCTGTCGTCAGTCACACGGTGCTGTTGCCTCCCCTTCCTAGACAACATGCGTTTTTTTGCAAACAGAGGGCGAATTCGTCGTGAGAAGCCAAAGAACCAAGTCGACTGACAAGGTTCAGTAACCTCACTGGATTTTGAGCTAATGTGACTCTGCTAGCGTCTTCAGCCTGTTGTTTGCAAACTGTTTGCATGTGGACTATGTGTATTCAACTGTTGCCATGACAGTCAGTGGCTAAATGGCTACATTGGAGAGGCTAACATTTTACATGCGACTTTATATAGGTTTGTAAGGCTTGTATTTCCAACTTATGTCTTATAAAGTCATACATCTAACTTGAAGATCGACAAGGAAATCAGAAATGGGTTGTTTGCATCCGTTTAAGATCCAGTTTAACCCAAGTTGTGTTTTTTGTGTAGGTGGAACCAGCTGGATCTGGCCATAGTGCTGCTGTCCATCATGGGCATCACTCTGGAGGAGATTGAGGTCAATGCTTCTCTGCCCATCAACCCCACCATCATCCGCATCATGAGAGTGTTGAGGATTGCACGTGGTATGTACCCCTGCTTTTTGTGTGCCCATCCCCTCCACTTTGCATCCACTCTTAAACCTCCCTAGCACACTCCCTCACAGACACACACTCTGGTCTCTTTCAAGGGGCTGTACTTTTAAGATGCTTTGTAAAACAGCCGCGTCTCTGGGACTCCCCACTTTGTCATTTTTGCATGGCAGGTCTCAGCAGGTTTTGCGCAGGGTGTGAGTCGACCAGATGGCACAGAGAAACACACTCAGCTGACAAACAAAGCTCAGAGACAAGCAGGGAGAGAGAGAGAGAAATACTGAGAGAAAAACAGAAGAGATGTGAGGACAGATAGCTGAGGGTGGAGGGGAGCCAAGACACATTATGACAGTAAGTGAATTAAACAGTGAGAGACTGAGACAAGGTATGAAGGGGGAAAATGAGAGGAGGAGGGGAAGAGAGAAGATATGAAAGGAGCAGGCAGGGATGATGGATAACTACTTTTCGGCAACTAGATAATGAAAAGATAGAAAGAAGTTGGAAAGGGGAACAATTGATGTTAGAGTGAAAAAGTTAAGATGAGGTCAAAGAGGATAATAAAAGATCAATTAACAGAGATAAGGTATGTCACTGCATGAGAGAAACAGAGAAAATTCTGTGTATCTGGAGAGAGATTAAATGGTGGAAAAGGGCGAAGGAGCCAGGGAATCAGGAAGGTTGAGTTATAGAGACGGGGTGGACTTGGCAGGAGGAGAGAAGTGGGAGGTGAAAGCTAAACCTGCAGTGTGCTTCAGGCTGATTGCTGTTCAGGTAATTAAAGATAAGAGAAGGCTGGAAGGAGGAAACAGAAGGAAGAGAGCCTTAAAGCTGGGAGAAAGAAGAGATACATGTGGCAGAAGGAAAGCTTTTCTGTTTTAACTGATGACTGAATGTTTAATAAAGAAGTTACATAGAAATCAAAATTCATTACTGTGAAACAGATGACGGCCCAGAGCTGTTGTGTGGAACGAGTGTGTGTGATTAAGGTTGAAAACATTTACAATAATGTGACACTTTTCATACCAAAATGAAACAATCTGTTTTAATGATCAATAATAATAATCATCAATTTTAAGGGGGGGAGGGGGGGGGGGGGGGTTGAATTCAGATCTTCAGTCAAATTCTAACCAGTTCTAACTAATCTAATTCTAACAAAGCTGCTTCCAGCGAAAGAGAGCAGTGGCAGTCTATTCAAATTCACAGGTCGGCAAGTACGGGCAATTTCCAAGTAATTTTGGGGTCTCATAAAGATGCAAAGGTTATGTTAACTAACTGCTACTGTTTAGTTATGTTAGTTACTCTCTAATCAAACACAGAGCAGAGGAGTCGACATTAAGTTGCACAAATACATCGTCAACATTTTGCCATTGTATGTGCAATTAAGACAGTTTGCAGAAGTTTACTCGTAATTCTTGGTAATTAAAAACAAGAAATTACCAAAAATTGAGTGCCTAGGACTTCTACTTTTGTTGCTATGGTATCCAAACAGGTATTGGTATTGTTTGATTTTTACTAGTAGGGTGTCAAAGTTTAATACCGTGACCCTAGGTCCCAAAAGTTTCTGTCATCTATCATTTAAATGCATCTTAGTTAGATGTTGTTAAGCTTGATTATTGTCATCTCAATTGACTTTTCTCGTAGATACCACAGAAGCTGTATGTTACTTGTTTTGTTTGTTGTTGCTTTAATCTTTATCCTTTGTGAAAAATCAGGTAAGATAGCTCATCTCAAAGGTATAATATATAGAATTTGTTTTCACTAAAATATCTCAATTAATTCAAAATTGACGACATACATTAGGTCAAACATTTTGAACAGTTATCAAAGCCAGAGAAATAGTAGAATATAGTTGTAACGCCCCGTGTCTTTTGTGGCGGCGGCCATGACCAACACAACATGATTATCATTGCCAAGGAAACACCGGATGTTACGTCAGAGCCCGCTGCATAAGGAAGTGGGAACTGCTAATGAAAGCTGCCTTAGTGTACCTGTGTGTGCTGCTGTGATTAAACTGGGATACATTTGTCGGTTATAATCTAATTGACTGTATAGTTCATTCCATAATGCATGCAAGACGCTGCAAAAATATGACGTAACATGTTATGTTCCTTTTTCTAGGTAACCATTTCAACCCATACCCCTTCTAGCTCTTTTCTAAAGGGCAGCGTCCCATTCAATGGCACTCCAAAGCTAGGGTTAAGACAGAGTGGGTGAAAGTAGGATAGGGCCTTATTCCACCCAGGAGAGCACGAGGTTGCCTTGCAGTGAGTTACAGAAGCAATTTTCAGAGGGTTGATTGTTTGGATCTCAGAAAGTAGCAGTGTGGGCGGCCACTCAGGACGCCTTTAGTTTTGGTGCAGTTTTCAATCGTCCTTCAGAGAAGAACATATCAATGGATCTGTTAAACTACAAAGACGTACATGATCACGCAGGGATCACAAGATTTGATATTTCATCTACTTTTAAGTCTATACCCATATTCAACGTTTAGCTTAGCAGACTGAAATGAAGGGGCTAACAGCTAACTTTCAATTACATACTGCTCCCTCACCCGTACATGTTGCAGATAAACACATTTGTATGGTTTGTACCAATAGATAAAACAAAAATATAAAAACAATACTGTCTGGTTTAACTGTCTGCTACTTTTTGTAACTTTTTCTTTATCTCCAAGGTAATCAACCAGGCCAGGAAAAATTATCAGTCTTTTATACACCTCTACTACTCCATTTATTTTCATTCATTTTCTATTATTCTTGGTGTAACTCTATGGTTAGGATATGCCAACGCCTCCCCTTATCAAACAGCAACCCCATTCAGAAAGACATGACCTCAATCAGGCCGTTTGAAGGCTTAATGTTGTTCAATAAAAGGACCTTTCTAACAACATTAAAAGAAGATTAGTGTGTCAGTAAGGAAAATGTTGGTTAATTTCAATGTCACGAAAAGGCGTGGTGGCAGAACTCTCTGGAAAACACTGAACAATCATGTCGTCTGTGTGTGTGTGTGTGTGTGTGTGTGTGTGTGTGTGTGTGTGTGTCTCCACAGTACTGAAGCTCTTGAAGATGGCTGTCGGGATGAGAGCTTTGCTCGACACCGTTATGCAAGCCCTGCCCCAGGTAATCGTCAATCCTGTATTGACGTTCTCGTTCTACATTTTGCATTTCTCTGCATGGATATTTCACTACCTAACATGTCCCCCTGAAGCTGCCCCTGAAGTTAAATCCCATATGCATCTCCTCATTGGAACATATTCCCTTGTCTCAGTGTGCTGTTGTTTCCCATGAGGTTTTTTTTGCCAGTTTTAGATATCCTAATTTGCATAGACAGTCCCCCACAGGGAACGAAAAAGAAATGTAGCCTGAGGTTTTGTTCTGAATAATGGTGGGTTGGTTTTAGAGGGGTGGAGTTGGTAAATTGAAATAACTCTGTTGTAATTGAAAAAAACAACACTATGTTCTCAGCAGTCTTTGATACTACCTCTTTCAGAGAAATCATGTGTGTTAGTGGGAGCTCTTTTTTTTAAGACATTTTGGGACCTTTTTGCCTTTATTGATAGCTAGCGAGGGACCGGACATTTCGGGAGGAGAGAGTGGGGGGTGACATGCAGGAAAGGGCCGTCAGAGTGAGGCTGCTACACAAGGAGCGCACCAGAGCTGTTGAGGTTTAGGTGCCTTGCTCAAGGGTACCTCTGCATTACTCGGGAAGTGATCTGGCACCTCTGTAGCTACCGGAAGAACATCCATTCTTACTGAACTTGAACCGGCAACTCTCCTGTTCCCAACACAGGTTCCGAGTCCCTACTGAGCTGCTGCCACTCCAAAGCTCATCAAATCTTCAATCTTGTTCAGGATCAGCTGCATTCAGAGTTAGCTACTTACACTCTTTTGCAATAATCAATCATGGCAGTCAAGGAAGACACACATAGTCCGTGATGATTGACAGGCAGACAAAGCAGTCAAATGTCCTCAAGCTATCTGTCAATGTTGTTCACATCACAACTGTGTCTGACTGATGTGTCAACAACTTGTAGCTTAATTCTGAAGCTACTGCTGGGAATGAGTCCGTTAAAAATGCTCCATTTGCTGTTGACAACACTTTGATTATAGAAGACCTGCAAATAGAGGCACAGCCCTGTTTTTCTTAAGCAATGGAACTAACTCAGACTAACCAATGATTGCCAAACATTATCTTTTAAAATGAGTGTGATTACTCTGACATGAGTGTATACTCTACCAAATTCAATAGAGCAACACATAGCTGCCTTATTTGGCTACACTATAGTACCATTCCAGAACAATTTCTTTTCTTTTTTAAAGATATTTTTTGGGCATGTTCACCTTTATCGGAAGAACAGCTATAGAGAGACAGGAAATGCTGGGAGTAGAGAGTGGGGGAGGACATGCAGCAAAGGCCTGTGGTCAGATTTGAACCCAAGGCCGCTGCGTGATGAGGACTGTAGCCTCTGTTCATGGGGCGCTCTACATAACCGCTAGGCTATCAGCGTTGACATTCTCTTTATTAACCTAGAAAACAAAATAAATAAGCTTTAAATATGTTTCTTACGTTTCTTACTCTCAAGTTGGATCTCATTAGGTCCACATGCTCAAAGCTTCAGAGTTATCCTAAACTTGAGCAATTTTGAAACTGGCAATAATGTGGGTGGGTTTTTAGTCAACAGTCAATTTCTAGCCTCTATTTTCTGCTCGCTGCTTCTTTGCTTTGCTGTTTTCTTTCTTACATGAATGTTCTTTTTGTAGTCCCTTGTTACTGGAATTTATTTTGCCTCTGATTGTTTCTCCGCTGACTAATCTTGCTGTCTTCCTGTTGTCTCTCTGCAGGTGGGGAATCTGGGTCTTCTCTTCATGCTTCTGTTCTTTATCTTCGCAGCACTGGGAGTGGAGCTGTTTGGTGACTTGAGTAAGGACATATGCACCGTGCATACAGGCAGACAGACACACCAGACAAGCGCACACAAAGCTTCACACACACACATATACACACACACATACACCAGTCAAGCCATGCACAGGCATGCACCGAGTAGTTAATTCACCCCTCTGTGAGTTCTAATCTATCTGATGTTAATTGCTTCCTAAAACCCTTTGTTGAAACGCCATATGGATTTCTCTAATTGAAGCTTGTAGCTGTCAGAGTAATAAAATAGTATTAGAGCTCATTATCATTTCATTTCAAAGCTTTATGTTTTGATACCTGAAAAGCCACAAAAGTATCTCCATATGTTGAAGTCTCTGATTTGTTTTCTGTCTCCCAACCCCCCCGTCCCCCACTCCTCCTTGTCTCCCCAGTTTGTGATGAGCTTCACCCATGTGAAGGTTTGGGGCGCTATGCTACATTCAAAAACTTTGGGATGGCATTTCTGCTGCTCTTCAGGGTTTCCACTGGAGACAACTGGAATGGCATAATGAAGGTGAAACTAACACTGCAGTCTCAGATCCACAACATATACACAAAGTGTGCATCTACTCACAAATACAGCGGCATTGAGGACCTCATAAGGAAAATCCAGGGTTTATGTGTTTGTGTATCATTTACTGGAAGAGCTATCTATTTCAGTGAGCTTTATGGCTGAATATCTGTCAATGTTGTGTATACTACTTGTGGAGAAAATTAAATGAATGTGCTCTTGTGTCATTGTTCCATGCTTTTCTCCAGGACACGTTAAGAGACTGTGCAAATGAATCCTCCAGTACCTGCTACAACACTGTGGTCTCTCCCCTCTACTTTGTCTCCTTCGTTTTGACTGCTCAATTTGTCCTGGTGAACGTCGTCATTGCTGTCCTGATGAAGCACCTGGAAGAGAGCAACAAGGAAGCCAAGGAAGAGGCAGAGCTCGAGGCAGAGCTGGAGCTGGAGAACAGACTCGCGATGGACGGGGGAGACATGATGATGAGATCACCTCAGCTTAACCCTCTGGCACTGGGCATGGACAGGTCCAGTTCTGGGGGTTCCCCCTGGAGGTCCACAGGTGGAGGGGACAGGGAGCAGGACAGGGATGGTCCTATGGACTCACCCACTGCTAATATACCCAGAGACCCAGTAAACATTACAGCAGATACCCCTCCATGCCTGGAGCCCCCTCTAGAGGTAAGGAATCTTTGTTTTAGTTACTTGAGCATTATATTTGAGTAAGGTAACCCTTCACGTGCTTTATGCTGATTATTGGTTAAAAATTCTTAAAGCATAGTGAATGCACAGCGCCATTCCTCAAAATATAACACAGCTTATTTCCAGATAAAATGTACAATATTTCTCTATTGCATATCTGCTGCACTATTGTATTGAGACTTCTCAGTAGTCTACGCAGCATCCTGTGTGCCATGACAGATGCTCTGAGGTCACTTCCCGCTGGGGGGCCAGGCTGTGCAGCTGGTCAGGTGACCCCTAACTCTCCGGTCATTAGTTCTGACTTCAGTCCAAACCATAAGTTAATTTTCTGGCAGGTGGAGGGATGCTGAGAAATCTGGTTTGTTTGCTAAATGATGAGAATTCATCGGAGAAATGTCTCTTACAGCCATATTAAGACATATTCACAGCAAATTTATTGAAAAGAAGTTCATAAATGAATCTGATGCAATCTACACAGCCCCCCCCAATATATTCTCCTCACGTCTACACACTTGTTTTAAAGTGACTTTGTTGTGATTTCTATCAAGTCTGTAATGTGTAATAATGTACACATTATGCAGACTTACTCTGCAACCTACGCTGACCCACATCAGGATTGTTTACGGTTTGTGTGAGCGCATGGCTGTGTGTGCTTTGTGTATGTGTGTGTCACTGTTCCCTGTAGAGGACATGCCAGTCAAAGAGAGGTCACAGTGCCATGGGAAAGCTGGACTACAGGGCCTTGTTGTTCACTTCAACAGCTATTTCTAGACGGCAGGGAACTTTTTGGGGATAGGAAATAGAGGTCTCGCTATCGTTGTCTAAGATGTTATCAGTCCTCCTCCACTTCTCTTCCAAACATTTTGTTTAAGCGGCTGCCTCCCCTCCCACCCGTGGGAGACCGGCTCCACTGCAGTGTTGCAGTGCACTCTTGTGGAATTAAATGGTATTGCAAAAGAGCCAGATTTGTATGAGTGACATTTGCATAATGCTTTATAATTTGTGGCTGTGTGCGTCTTAAAAGTCTTAACAAGTTATTGAGTAAAACACAAATTCAAACACTAAATAAGTTTTATAGATGAATTTGATCTCCTGCTGTCTTATTTCTGTTTGTATTTATGTGTTTCTTCTTCATTGATTGTCGTCTTCCTTCCAATCTTCTTCCAATGTTTATATATGTGTGTCTGTTTCAACCTATGTCCTTCCCCATGGTCCTTGTCTTATTTTGAAACTTCTGTTGTCCCCCCCCCCCCCTTCTCTTTCTTCTCTCTCCTTTTTACCTAAGTTTGTCCAACGGAGGGCGCTGTTTGACTCGATTTCCCTGGTCATCCAGGGTTCAATGGAGGGAGAGTTGAGTTTGATGGACAACCTGTCCGGCTCAATCTGCCACTTCTACGCACTGCCCCCCATGCCGAGCAAGCACAGCACCGACAAGAAGGTCAATAATCACAGGAATGATGACTCACCTCCTCCATTTCATACATTTATTGGGCCCTTTTCTGTCCAAACATGTAGGGCTGCACAATTAACCAGAAGGATTAACTAGAAGAAAATTACAGTACACAGTTGTCAGTTTTTGAGGATTAAAAACACAATCAAAAAAAGGTTGGAGAAGCAAAGAACACATAATCCTTGTTTTAAGTGCCTAAAATTGTCAGGTTATGTTCCCTTTAATTATATAAAATCTCAGTTTATCAGTGTTTTATGCGGACAAAACCCAAAGACAAATTTTAGCCCAGGTTTTGAGATATCCATTTGTGAGATTTATGCCCCCAGTTCCAATGCAACATAGTGAATGTTTTGTTTGGGGTCCTTATTCTCATAGCATTTAATAACATGTCAAATAAAATGCAAATATATTTTCACACTCAACTACTTCCAGGTAAAGGTAAAGTGCCTATGAAAATATCCATAGGGTGTTCTGTTCAGTGAAACTCTTACGGCCTAGGGATTTGCGACGGCAGCGCCCACAACCTCGGTGTCAGAGCGTTTCTCTTCAGCGTTTACTCTTGCTATGCTGTGAAACTTCTGCCATCCTCAGAAGTGACCAATAAGGTCTCTTTTTAAATATCTATGTGTGCTTAACACTTTCCGCCATTCAAGGAAACATCACCAAGAAAACCTAAAATAATGTAAAGGAGTCGTCTCCTGGCATTAGCTACAGCTCTAGACCTGGAAATTGTTCCCTCAAAAAGACAAATCAGATAAGTTTCTCCTACACCATTGTTGTTGAAAACAATGGTGGAGGAGAAACATACAGATAAAGTCTTTGTCCCTTCCTGATTTTGATTGGTCAGCGAGGGAGAAGTGGAGCCCATTGAGGAGTACAGATGTGTTCGAAAGACGAACTATTTTCAAATGAGATTGCTGAGTGCGAAGAAAATAAACACCAGGAAGCAAAATAGGGCGTTTTAAGGGATCAAGACGCTGAGAGCTGACAATATTGACAACATTGGTTTTAAATAGAAGATGGGTGCTGCTAGTACAAAAAGAACGGCGTAAATGGACACAGGCTCTAGAGAGCGATGGGAGATGGTTGGATGTAGAGTTAACAGATTCACGAAAGAAAAAAAAAAAACATGTTCTGTAATCCTCAAAGCCTAACCAAGAACTCAACAAAGAAAAGCTCTTTCAAAATAATTTAAATAAAAATATTTGAACTGATCTCAATATTTGGCTTTGCCTGATGAGTCAAACAAAAAGTTTGGGGCCACTTTACTCCAGAGTTAAGTACGACAAATCATTATTATAATAAGGAAGATGGGACTCTTTTTAAAATGACGATTAATCCACAGATATTGAAATATGCTTTGCTAACTTTTGAAACAGAGTATGTCGTGGAAAATGTGTAAAACAAAAAATAGAAATCCTTCTGATGGCTTCTTTATATTATGCAGCCCTACAGCCGCTTCCATTCCTCCACAATGAATGCTTTCCCTTTCTTCCCAGACCGATAGCCCAACACACAGCAGTGCGTCATAACCTGCCTCAGCTATGATTGAACTCCCTTGCTCACATCTCCACTCCTTTATATTCATCCATGCCTGTCTGCTTTTGTGTCTTGTTCAACAATGTTGAACAAGACACAAAAGCACAATGTATTCAGTGACATAGTTAAGAGTTCACTCTCTTTGATACAACGTTGTGTGTGTGTGACAGCGTCTGTCGCTAAATGTGGCATGTTTGTGTGTATAGAAATGTGTCTGTACAAAAGTATTGCAGCAAAGTGGTAACCCACCAAAAGCGTTCCTAAAGCTATTAGTTCAGCCTCTTACACAGAATTCTGCAGTAATGGCTCAATCAATGAACCATAGATCACCGAGTCACTGAATTATTCATTAGGGTGATCTCCTCAACTGATGGCAAATTTTTACCAATTACATCAGCATTGCAAAGTCCCATCTTCTAAGAGCTGTGTATGGGATTGAGACGTCGTTGTGTCCTTGTAGATGCTGTTGGAAACCTTTTCTACTCTAACTTTGAAGTAGAAGTCAGAAATGTTTTCTAATCCTTCTCTGTTTAGATGGCCCATTTGCCTTTCAAAGAGCAGTTCACATAATGCCAAATAAAAAGCTTTTCTGTATACAGAAGGCACAAATTATATTATCTTTCAAACTCAGAAAGACTTGTTCAAAACACAGTAAGAGGAGTTTTAGCACACATTTGTAAATACAAAAAAATACAATATGAATCAATCGGCAGTTTAGCTGCGTGTTTGTGTATTTTAAATCCTTTCCAACAGTTTGTTCACAGTTCAGAATCATAAGGCTGTATATTGTATTATATTTTTGTGTGTTAGGGGTAAATCCAGGCGATGACAAGGGGTGAGCTGCAAAATCCTAAACTACGATTTGTTATTCTCCCTCTCAGAGGAAGGACAACAAACGTAGGGTTACATTGTCACCTTGGTCCTCTGAGTGAAGAGACTATATCTCAACCCCGTTACATTACTGTATAAATGCTCAAGTTGGGCCATCTTGTCAAAAAAGTCTGGCTCTGCCCTTGTTTTCTATGTTTCTACATGATGTTATATCAATGTTGGTAACCCCTCATTACAAGCGACACAGTTATAAAAGTCCGGCAGGAGAAAAACCTGCATTTGGTTTCCAGTCCATACATTTTGTCTTTTTTTACTGTTGTTTTTCTCGACTACATACTTCAAGTTTTATATATGTTGTTTCAAACATGTACTTCTTGTAAACTACAGGTCTTATCAGTGTGTAGGGTCCTTATTTTTACGTGTTACACAGAGTGTGTGTGTGTTTCTCTGCTCACAAGCCATTGTCTCTTCCTGCCTAGATCCCTCTAGCGGAGATGGAAGCTCTGTCTCTGGCCTCTGAGAAATCGTGGTCCCTAGCTCTGACAGACGACTCGGCCCCCGATGATATTAACCCCTTCTTTCTAACCAGTCTGGAATGCAATGTACTGACAGTTCATCTCTTTCTCTTTCTCCACCTGTCTTTCTCCTCTTGCCCTCTGCAGTATCTTGCAGTTTGTCCTTTCCCAGGGCACTTCCAAAGCCTCTTGTCCTTCCACTACTTTCATGAACAGAATTGCAACAGACTCAGGGTGAACCAGTGGGATGCTTATTTAGCTAAACATCTCATTTGCAGTTTTACTCCCAGCACAATAATACAATCAGATGCAGCATATGTACATTACTAAGGATCCCATGAATACTTATGGCGTTGCTTCTATGACTTAACAGAAAATGATTCCCAGACTTCAGTTCTGCCCAAGTCAAATATCTTCATCTCTTTTTATCTCATTGTATTCTCACGTTACTGTTTTGTTCAACTGTCATGAGTACATTTTTGGCTAGTTGAACTAGCAAAGGCAAATTTAAACTGAAAAAAATGTCCTTTAAAGACATTTAAAAAATACTGTCCCATAGACTTTACACCAGAGGTTTGTTGGTCAATGGCTCAATAAAGATTTTTTTTTTGCAATTTCATAAAAATGTATCACACACATAAGTATGAATAAATAGGGGGCATTTGTAGCCTAGTGGTTAGTGCGCACTCCCCACCTTTGGAGGCTATAGTCCTCCGAGCGGGCGGCATGGGCTCCAATCTGACCTGTGGCCCCCCAAAAAGTGAACCTGTATAAATAGATAACACTGTATCATTTAGCTTCAATAGTTTTCTATTAATATCGTAATGTTACCAAAGAAAGGTTCCTGTCAACAACTTTTGGAGTCCATGATTAAAGCTTAGCTGACTAAGTTCAATAACTTGACCTTTAAACACTCTTTGTCTCTGTCTCTCCATTCATCTCTCTAATGAAATAATTATTTCCAGAAAACGTCCAAGGAAATTACCAATACATAACAAATGGTAATAGTAAATGGACTTGAGCTTGTGTAGGGCTTTTCAAGCCTTCTGACTACTCAAAGCGCTTTTACCCCGCAGGTCACACCTACCTATTCACACCCATTCACACACTGATGTAAAGTGCCCATCAGAAGTAACTACTCCCACCCATACACATTCATAAACTGCAGACGAAGCAGCGGGAGCAATTTGGGATTAAGTGTCTTGCCCAAGGACACATCGAACATGTAGCTGCAGGAGCTGGAGATCCAACCCCCATCCCTCTGGTGCAGAGACAACCGACTCTACCCACTGAGCCACAGCCGCCCAAATAACAGACCCAAATAAGAATAGGTACCCACAAATCCAGATTTGACTGACAGGAATGAGTTAAAAAATAATATATTAGATTCTCCACCAATTGTCAAGGGTAAACCATCATTACAAATTATTGCTATAAAGTGTACACATTTTTAGAAGTATATGTTATGCCCCTTGGCAGACATTTGCATTAAGAGGTCTTGATATAACCACATTGACAACCTCTAAATGTTTTGATTTGGACTTTGATAGACCTGCTTGGACGACGCTTATAGCTCTCTTATTTACCACCTCTTCCATTAATCCCTCTTGCCAGGGCACATTGTCATGCATTGGCTCTGGATTAATCCATACCTTATAGATCATGACTTTGTCATTGATGTAAAGGACATCTCCGTCTAAATTGAAAATGAATTGAATGTCATCTGGTTGTCCGTGTATAATTAACAACCACTTTTGCTCATTAAGGATCACATCACATCCATGAGTTATCATGTCTCCCCCACAGAGGGTCACAGTAACCTTGGCCATTGCTGCACCATCAGGCTTGTGTTGCAAAAAGGTATTGTTAATTCATATCATTGATCTCAGGAACAGAGATCCCCGGCCAACACATGACATGAAATCACTGTTAACTGGATTGTGCTGGGAGAATTTTAAAGAAAAGAAAGAGACAAAAGAGGGAGAGGAGTGCAAGAGGCGCTGAAAGACCCTGGGGAATCTAATCATGTGCCCTCCAACTTTCTCATTCCACCTTTCCAGCCTAATGTGTGTTACTCTCCAGTCCAGTCCAGTCAAGTCCAGTAGAGTAGTGCGCCTCCTGCCAGTTTGCAGTTTTCACTCCGTCGTCTCTTCTCCTCTCTGTTATTATTTTCTCCTGTCTCTCTCTATTTACTCTTGTATTTTCAGCTCTTTCTCTTTCTGTCCCTTTCCTTCTTCTTTTCCTCCGTTTTATGTCTTTACCTCTGTGCTTTACATGTTAGTCCAAGTCTTTTCTCACTGTCCTTCCAAACCAGACTTGTTTTGTGTTCAAATGTCTTCTGTCCTCTGGCATTGTAGTGGTTTGACGTCCTCTCTTAGTTGTCGTGTTTGAAACTTGGTTGGAGCTCCAGGTGTTCTGTGATGAATGGTTTTGTAATTGGTAAGGCTGCCGGACACTGCCTCAGCTGCCACACAATCACAGGACAGACTTGTGTAAAGTTCCATTACTGCAAGGGAAAACACATTTCAAGATGCAGAATGTCTCACTCTTAAAAAAATAAAGGGCTTGGAAATTCCAACCTAGCGTGGTGTCTTGTCTGTGATCTGTGGCAGCTCTGTGCCAGTCTACTCCAATGTTCAAAGATCCTGTCTGTCCTCCGTGTATGCTGATGACCCCTGCCTCTTTGTTCACATTGTACAACATACCTTAGAACAATGTAAGCTGTGGTTGTGTTTGAAAGAGTGTGAGAGTGCTTGAGTTACAAATGAACCCCAAACCTCCCATCTCCAAAGGAACCCTGACTCTCTTTTATTTCTCCCCAGTCAGAGCAGCTTGATCCTGGGGAGTCACTGGAAGGCAACCTGCTGAGTGTCAAGAAGCCAACAGTGGGTCGCACACACTCCCTGCCCAACGACAGCTACATGTTTTTCCCCCCGCAGTCAACTCTGGCTCCAGCACAGCTTCTAGCACAGACATCGGGGCCCCAGCACATACTGGGCAATAATAGGGCCCACGGAGGTAATTTTCAAATGTGTCTGCCTTTTGATTTGATTTCTCCATTAGTACATGGTGGCCATTTTTGTTCTGATGGCATATTGCTTCTTGATTTATCTACAATTTCGAAGCCAATGGATAGTGAAGAAAAAAAACACATTCGTCAACTCCTTAGATATGTTTTACACTAGCTGACAGATGCATCACTTCCTAGCCATCATTAACCTTCAGTAGATTATACATAATAGAAAAAAATCTAAATTCCTAGCTAAATTCAATGTTAGTTAATAGTAATGTTGGCAAGAAGTTAGTTTGATGATAATACCATCTGTTTTGGTCTAGCTGAAACTTGATCAAATAAGTTGTTTAACCAAGCAGAAACCTGCAGTGCTGTGAAATTAAGCCAACGCCCAAGTGCAAAAACCTGCAGTTCCTCGAGTGTCCACTTGAGGCTGGCTGTAAAAGCCATGGAAGTCACATACACATTCATTATAAATCGCCGATTTCAACAACAGAAATAAACATGTTTACAGCCTGGTTCAGAAAAAAAATGTCTTTATAGCTCATATATTCTCAACACACACTGTAAGGGGGGTGATTTTAGAGTTATTCATAATACAGGGCGTGGCTGATCTGACTGACAGGATTGTAGCTGTTTGTCAGGAGGCTTAAGGCCCGCTTCAGCTCCAACTCTTCCTGTTGCTAGGTTGACTGAAGTTAGTGTGAGAATGCATTTCCGATATAGCAACTGCCATCGATTTTCAGCTTCATAAAAACATTGGATGGGGCGCCGGTAGCGTAGTGGTTAATGCGCACGCCCCATGTAGAGAGGCTAAAGTCCTCCAAGCGAGCGGCCCGGGTTCGAATCCGACCAGTGGCTTCTTTCCTGCATGTCGTTTCCCATTCTCTCTCTCGCTGATTTCTGTCCACTGTCCTATCTCTACAGTAAAGGCACAAAAAGCCCCAAAATAAATCTAAAAATAAAAACAATGGCTGACATCTCTGAGACTAAGTCAAGTTTTATACAGTCTGTGTTTCACTTTTAAAATATGGACAGGCTCCATACTTTCACCTTTATGAATCAACACACCTGTTTTGATGTTATTTTCCAGTCAGATTGAATCCATTGCTTGTCATGTTCAGGCTCCAGTGTCTCAGTACGTTCTGAAGAGTCCTCCCAGCAGCTGACTGTTCCCAGAGACTTTTTCCGACCCATCAGCCCTCACAGCCACTCGGACTCGGAAAGTATACCACGATTACCCCCTCCCAGACGCACACACACGCTCAGCCGGACCCTCCATAGACAGGTGACTAACTCACAGTATTTATTTTTGTCGCTTTACTCTGAAATCAGTGTAATAGTCTTCTTCTGTTGTGATCTATATAGTTTGCAATGAAAACTGTTTTTATGTCAGTAGTTTTTATTTTTGTGTTTCCTTTAAACTGTGGGTATGTGACCCTGACACATAAAAAATGGCTTCATCCTGAATCTGTTTCCTTATTGCATGTTCTAAACAGTATCACTTGTCTTTCTCCTTCTTTCTCCCTCCTTTCCTGGTATTCCTCTCTCTTGCTAACTTATCTGCTCTTTCATTCATCTTACTGTATCTGTCATTCTCTGACCTCAGCTCAGTTGGGCCCAAAAGCCGCCTGACCCTGAGCTACTGCACAAACACAGATACTCCTGTTTCTGAAACAGTGACAAACTTCAGCGAACACTTGGCCTTTCAGAAACACTGGACTCCATTTTAACTTCCAGAAGACAAAAAGATCAAGCTTCTGTCCCTTTGTCACTCATTAGAATTAGTCTACTGCTAACCATCAGCCACAAAGCATCTCAAACTCTCTGCCTAAAGGAAACTTTGATGAGACCTCAAAGGTATTCGTCTTATACAATCCGCAGGAGCTGGGTGTTACATTATATTCGTTAAATATTCAGTAACTGCAGAATAGAATGTATTAAAACCAGACAAAGACGTTTTTGGCAGAGAGATTTTTCCACAATGCAGTGTACTTACTACACTATAAACTATACAACTCAGGGGATTGCTACAGAACAGCAAGTGCTGTCCATATGCATTTGGCCATTTTGTACCCACAGTACCACAGTGATGGAGCACTTGTGATTTTCTATTGACTAGGCTAGTGCTTTAAAAGTACATAGTTGTTAACTGCTAAACTCTGCTTAAAAAAAAACTTGGTAACTTTTTGGTGATGTTAAAGTATGCACTTTTGTGTTGTGGTACTGTGGCTGGTGATTGGCCAGGTCTAGTGTGATATCTTTCACCACCAGGTGTCCCTGTGGTCACATTGTTCAGGCTCAAGCAGGGCAGCCCATGACTACAAACAATTTTCTAAGAGCTTTATAACTAATGCATGCTTTTTCCTCATTTCTATACATTCAAACTACTTTAATTTACTTTGAGTTCTACTTTAAAGTCATCAGTTCATGAGGACATTTTATGAGTTTCAGCAACCATTGTGCTTATACTAACCCTTCCTCTCCTACAGCAGTTACATATTGTTTACCCTCTGACTATTGGCCTCCACACTTTCGATGGTTCAGAGATAGGAATGACAGCAGGGAAAACACTAATGAGAATTTGGTTGCAAATTTATTTGAAAACAATACCGCTGATGCTTTACAGGGTTTTGTGTGAATGGTCAAAAGTCAGAGGTTCAGGTTGTCTGGTTCAGAGTTCACTGTATCAGTGTTGAGTAACTGATTTTTACGGTCCAATGAAAAAACAAACATTAACAAGACTTCTCTGAGCATTAACCTTTTGGCAATGGTGAGTTTCCTTTGCTTTAAGAAAAAAAGATTGATATTTTATGACATTTTTAAGACTACTTTAAAGCTAACCAATTAGTTAAGGAAATAACCCTTTGTTTTCGGGATGCTATGATACATTTAAAAAATTGATACAAATAAGGGACAATTTAAATCAATGGAAAAATATATATATATATTTTTTTCTAACCAGCAGAGGGTGCTGTCTGTTTAGGCTTCTCTTGATCAACGTCAGTAGCTAAAAAAGACACTGAAGACAATTTCAAAGTCACTGAAATCTCTTTAAGTTTCCCCATCAGTGCCATACATGTATTCATTAAACATGTATTTTGTTTTAATCTGGGTAGAGCAGCAGGGTACAGACCAGCAACGAGCATGTTTCAGCAAGGGCGTGTTTCAGAAAAGAGTCTTACCCGCCCGTTGTTGGTCCTGTACGCTGCCGCGCTCCAAGATTAAAAGACGATAACGGACATTAAAGGGATACTTCACCCGTTGAAACATGAATCTGTAGTGACATTGGGTCATATATTTAGTAGAAATGTGAAATACATGTTGAAGTTGGTGCCTTCTTGACCGAGAAAAGGCAGAAAGTGTCTTTTTGCCTTATGTGCATTAGAGACAACAACTCCCAGAATGCACAGCACTGCAGGACACTCCCGCTGAAGGAGAGGTGCATTCATGTGGTATCGGAAAAATGACATTTCGAGTTGTAAAATGCACATGAAACACCTGCTCAAGTCAGTTTTGTGTTTTGTTAACACTTTTTATTCATGCACGTATTGCACATCAACTTTTTGCTTAAATATAACTTGACAATAAGATTTCTCAGAGTTGGAAAGTCGGAAGAACGACTTCCCAACTCGGAAACTTGGATCACCCGAGCAGCACCTGAATGCAGCATTACTAGCGGACATTCACAACAATAATACAGCCCTTTCCACAACTGATTCAGAGATTTCTTACAGAAGGAATTGGCATCTTGGAAATTCCTGGCAGAAAACAGACTCTATGTCTGTGTCCATAGGCAAACAGTCACAGCACCGACACCACAAGTCTGCCCCGGCTTCTTCTTCCTCTCACAGCCGCGGACCTAGCATGCTAGGCTAGCTAGCCTGCCTGTCGGCACTCAGCAGCCAGCTCGCCGCGATATTGCGGCTCGTAGAAAGAGCCACGAACATCTGATTCAAGCACAAGACCTTCAAAATCCCCTTCAGTCATATCAGTTTGAAGTTGAAACATACGTTTTTCGCCATTCTCGGTCCATAAGAGCTATATCCATAGAGACACCCAGCTTGAGCCCGGCTCAGGGTCCCTGTTCAGGCGCTGTCTGTCTGCAGAAGGCACCTGGCAGCAATATTGCGGGCGGCTCGTAGAAAGAGCCACGAACATCCGATTCAAGCACAAGACCTTCAAAATCCCCTTCAGTCATATCAGTTTGAAGTTGAAACATACTTTTTTCACCATTGTCGGCAGATATTAGATTTCTAAATAGAGCCTGGTAGCATAGCCTTCAAGCAAGATGGCGGATGTTAAGTTTCGATTCTGGCAGTGAAGCCCCGCCCACTGATCTGTGATAGGTCTGTAGCTTCAGTGGTTGAAAACATGAGGAACTAGCAATGTAGTTTTACCCTGCTAACCACAACAGCCGCCAGTGACGCAATATGACGATTTTTGCGCCTATTGCGGAGGCATCTCAGAAAAGAAAATACAGATTTTTCCCGTCTCAGGGGGAAATGAGGGCTGGATGCAAGACCATTCAATAAAAACACAAGTTTACTACTGATACAAAGCTTAATGCAAATGGTTGAAGTATCCCTTTAAGTGTGCTGACATTTCTACTTGCTTGTTAGTCCTTTTGTGGTTGTGCACCTGAAGAGTTTTGTTTGGGTGTGCTCCTTTTTCTACTGTTTGATTTGTTCTTAAAAAACCTCTGATCATTTTAAATAACAAACTCAAACAGCTGCTTTTGTAAGATATTATCGGTGTCACTTTTTATAAAGAAAAAAATATGCATTTTTTAGTAACTATGCAACCTCACAATTAAAACGTATTACTTATTTGTGCTAAGAAAATGAAGAAAAAAAGATATTTTGCACCTTTATTGTCAGATAATTTGAATCAAATAATTATATTTACTCATAAATCGACTTCAATCTGTTCTTTATGAAAAGTAGAAAATAAGGAAAATCAGGATAAAATCATATGGTGAACCCAATACAGTGTTACATTTTGTATCATGAGTTGAGTGTATCATTACATCCCTACCTAGTTGTTCCTTTTGATTATTGTAATTGAAGTCAACCCACCTCCTCCAATGAGAAGAACAGAGAGAACTCTGGGAATGTGCCAGAAATACTATGAACTCTGACCCAAACTATTGCTTCACATCCTCATCTCCTTAAATTAACTAGTCTCCCCTTTCATTTCCCTAACCCCCCCCCCCAACCCTGGTCATCACATATTTACCTGCATCTCCCCACTCCTCTCTCCTAATCCCCCCCCCCATTTTACCAATCCCTGCTGCGTCTTCCAGGTCGCAGTGTCTACTGATTCTCAGGAGGCCCTGTGTTCAGAAGACAGAGGGGAGAGCATAGAAGGACTTGTGAATGTGGCTTCTCTAGGTCTCCCTCCATCCCCCTCCACCTCCTCCTCCTCCTCTTCCTCCACCTCCCCTTCACCCTGCTCCAATCATCATCAGCAGCCTGCTCTCTGCCTGGTCCCAGCCACACCTGGTGCCTCCCCTAAACCCTCGCGCCCCAGCAGCGTGCACACCCAGCTTCACGACCAACACTGCCTCGCCTCCTACTCTGGTTCCTCCTCCTCGATTCCTCCACCTTTACCAGCCAGGCTTCACCAAAAGGAGGAGGCCTCTGTAGATCAGGAAGTGTCGCTCATTACCTGTGCTGGGTTTGCTGGCAGTGATGACATCATGGCAGAGGACAGTGGCGATGGCAGTAATGAAGGTTACAGTGACTACCCAGGCCACCAGGAAAGTCAGAGTCAATGTTTGAGGCAGCTGAAGAGATTCCACAGTGTTGACACACATGGCCGCAGCACCCTCCTGCCCCAGCCCCGCCCTTGCTCCTGGTTGGACGACCCACGACGCCACTCTGTAGAAGTCTGCTCCTCAGTGGAGTCCAGCCCCCAACGCAGCACCACCTCCACCTCCTCTGGCTTTGTGTCGCGGGCCGACAGCCTTCAGATCCACAGCCAGACCCCAACCCAGACCTCACTGCCCTCTCCACGTCGCAAGAAGAAGATGAGCCCACCCTGCATCTCTGTGGACCCCCCTGAGGGACTAGAGCCTCATTCTGGCCTTTACCCAGGCCTTGGTGGACTAGGGGGGATGGGGCTGGGAGGATTAGGGATGCCTCCTCCTCTGCCCAGCCGGGACAGCTGTCTGAGGAGGAGAGCACCCTCTAGTGAATCCAAGGACTCCTTTGACCTGGGAGTTGGAGAGGGATCGGGACAGGATGGAGGCTCGCCAAACACAAACCCCAAGCTATTGACTCTTCCCAGTTTCTCCTTTGAAAAGACAAGCTCTGAGCACTGAAAAAGCATAGTCTAACACACAGACACAAACACACACCCACACAAACTGACACACACAGCTGGACGAAGCCTCCACACACACAAACACACGATGCACCCTGTGTATCTGTGATGGTGATAGTTCTAGTAATAATGCTGTAGAGAGTAATAATGGTAAACTACAAGAAACAGTTAAAACATCCTTTGTTTCATAAGGAGTGAAGTACTGTAGTAGTGTGACCATCCTTTGTCTTTGTATTGTTACTGCCAAAACAACCAGAGAAGAAGATACACGAAACAACAAAAACATGACTGTTTCTCTTCTGCTATGCCTGCATGCCACTGGCTGCAGCTTCACCCAGAACTTCTGGAGTGACATCAGCACCTGGGATCTGGCGCCCTCTGTGGTTGCCATCTGAACTGCCTGGTGTTGCACAGGGTGGGCTTTGCCCGGTCAGTGGAGGTACAAAGCAATATGAACGTTTTAGAGACACTATTTTCTTAAATTATTGGGCCATAGTGTTTGTACAGAATGTGTTTTTTTTTTATTTCACTCAGTAGTTATCTTTTCGTCTTTCTTTGTGATTTTCTTTTCGTTTGTTGTCAAATTGTTTGTCCTTGTCTTTTTTTTTTTCACTGTAGGATATTTCTAGCTTTCTTGGTTTACTGAGGAACGTGAACGTTTTTCAAAGTGCTGAAAACTATGTATTTGTAGGAATAATATATAAATATATATATAAAAATCAAGTCATTAAACTGAGCTTGGATTTTTAAGCACACTCATTAGACCTTGGTGGTTTGATTGTTCGAACAAAAAGGAGGCTACATTTGTTTTTTTCACTGATTGCGTGATTCTCTTGAGAGCCTCTGAATGCAGGACGTGAAGAAGGCTGAAGAAACATTATAGAAAAACACATTTTAAAATTGATTATAGAGTGTCTCCTTATTTATTCATTTTTTACATGACTTTGAGTTTGACTTTATAGAAGGTGCTCATCCAATTTTTCATCTTCAGGAGGTGCTTGTGTCTGCAGCATATTCATATCCCTCTATACATCAGAGACTCACATTTATTCATCTGAAGAACGGACTGTCACTTCAGACACATGACTCTTAGTGGCACAAACAGGCATAATAAATCTGACCCGACGACACAGAGTGGACAACAAAGGTAAGTAAAATGTCAATAGTTTTATGAAGAGCCAATTTTTTTGATTGACTTCAAATTAAAACAGCAGATTTTTAGAAGGGACTTCTAACTAAAAAGTGACATAAATGAAAAAAGAAAAAATTGTCTTTTTCAGTGTCTACATCATTGGGTAACGTCAAGCGATGGTGTATGTGACTAAGAGATGCCATGCAGAGACACACAATTGTGTTTGGTCAGCCTGCGTACTTGTGTTGGCTCAATGCATCAAAGTGTAACCTACAACTTACTGTACAAAGCCCTGACTGCACTCTCACAAAGATTCAAAACCATGCTGATGGCACAGCATGGTAAATGGACTTTAGCTTGTATAGAGCTTTTCTAGTCTTCTGACTACTCAAAGTGCTTTTAGACCGCATGTCACACCTACACATTCACACACTGATGGACTGATGGACACATCGGACATGTTGCTGCAGGAGATGGGGATCGTACCCTCGACCTTCCTGTTGAGAGACGACAACTACCAACTGAGCCACAGCCGCCCACAGCAGGAGTCTCCTGTTCAGAAGGAGACAGGACTAAACAAAAGTCACCTGGATGTAAATCTAGTTTTCATGTTTACAGGTCTTGGAAGAGTTCGACTGGATATGTTTGAAAAGCAGCTTTGGGTAACTTACATAAAGGAAACCTCATCATGTGAATTTTAGAAGCCTGCGAAATCCTTTGCAATCCTTCTGTCTTTTGAGTCACAGCTGCCTAGGAGAACGCAGCAAACATGTATGTTTAATGTCCTGTCAGTTAAGTTAAGAGGCCTTCTTGCCTACATTTTTCTCCATTTGTAAATGTGTCCTCTCTATCACAAAAGCAAAGGTTAGGCAAAAGGTTCTGTTTTCATTGATTTATTTCACTGTTTTGATGCACAGTTGAAATATTGCACTCTAGTATCACAGCGAGAACGACTCGTGTGTATGAGAAGCTGACCTGTTTTTACACACTTAAGCAGGAGAAAATGTGTTTTTTGGTTTTAGCACAGACAGCAGCGATAGTTAAAGAGATTTGGCAACACAAACCGGGAGAGATGGCAATGTGTCTCATGAGGAGCTACAACATTATTACACCGACTCATTTCTGCTGTTACTGAGAGTTGTGATAACAAGCAGGTTAGATACATTGGAAAAAAGATGCTTTGTACATGTAAGCATAAATCTCATCTCAATTATTATTTTGTGTGTGTAAAACCAACCAAAATAATGTAGGAAAAAAATGTTGCTTCTCTGATATGCTCCTCTGACGTGATTTCGACTCAGTTTTCAGTCCTTGTTGAGTCTAATTTAATATATGTCTGTCAATAAAGCATAGAAAAAAAGTTAAAATGGATAATCCTACATAGTTGTGAAAGTTGTTTGATATCCGCAGGAACAAAAAGAAACTCCCAAAAGTCAAAAAACAACTGCCTTCATGATACAAGCAGGAAACAGTGATAATGACATATTTATGTCAAGTTAGAATTATTCCCAATCTTTTATTCATGGAGCTTGTATCTAAGAAAAGCTGAGCCCCCAAGGACCTCCAAAAAAAGTAATACACTGCTGTCAAACACTGTATTTATTTGCTGAGTTAAAATCCCAACAAAAACATGCCTGCACATAATCGTTTTCACTAAAATATCTTTGTATAAACTATTAAGTCTGTTTTGATGATTTTAACTAAAATATGCCAATCCTAATTTTGACGACCTCAGGCCTTGTCCACACGTAGGCGGATATTTTTTAAAACTGAGGTTTTCCTCCTCCGTTTCAAAAAATAATCCTGTCCACACGCTAAGTTCTCAAAAACATCTTTGTCCACATGAAAACGCAAAACGCACTTTTACGGCTGTCATGAGCATGCCATCGGACCGTGTCGCCCCTCAACCACCGCCTGACGCCCAGCCACTACCATCGGACTGTGTCGTCCCCCTGCATATTATCCCATATGCTCTTTTGTGAAGCGTCTCGAGATAGCACTTGTTGTGAATTGGCGCTATGCAAATAATGATTGATTGATTGAAGTCAACGATGTCCATGACATGCTTAAATTTTCTCGCCACTCCTCTGCAATGACTATTCATTTACAAAGTAGCCTAGTCCATTCAGGCGTCTCTGCTCGTCAACACAGTGAGAGAGTCACTGTATATGTATGTGTAAGCATGTAAAAAGTCCAGTTAGCAACGTTAAGACCAGCACTAGGTAGTTACGTCTGCTTTTGCACTAATGTCATGTAAACAAAAGTGACAGCGTCGCACAATGACGCCAAACGGAGGAGAAACCGGCGCACAGTGTGACGTTACAAGCCCAAAAATCCGTTTTCCCCGTCTACACATAAACACCTTAAACAGAGTTTCTTAAAATCTTCACCTTGGAAGGAGTTTTCCAAAAGGTGTGTTTTCAGTGACCTGAAACGCCGTTTGCATGTGTATGAAAGGCCAAAACGCACAGAAAAACCTATAACATATTATAAAAAAATAATATGTTATATACTACATGGATATTTTAACAAACTCAAATGAGGTGAGAGAGGTACCAGACGAGAGGGCATGAGACGAGGCTGCAGCCATGCCCGTCTCTGCGATACACAGCCTTGCAGCCCAGCCTGTGAGCCTGAGCTCAGGGCAACAAACCCTCACAGCTGTGTTTGCAGATCGTCAGACACGCATTTGAGGATCTGTCTACGCATTTGTTTATCTTGCACGGCAGAAGTGTTGCAAAAGTCACATGTAAAATGACGGCCACTGGAGAGGCCGGCCTCAGTTGTAAGTGATGATTTGTGTGTATTTTCAGGAGCTAACTTTTCTGCCATTATTAAATCAGTAAACATTTTGCAATTGGTATATTTGCAGATTAGTACACGCATTTGTGGATCTATTCACGCATTTGTGGATCTGTGTGTGCATTTGTGGATCTATTCACGCATTTGTGGATCTGTGTACGTATTTTCAAATAGTTTTGCCACAATGTTAGTTCCATACTCTGCTTTCAGTGCATGAATGTGTGTGTGAATGGATAATTCGCCATGTTAAAAAAAAGCAGTTTGAGTGATCAGGGGTCTCATTTATAACCGTTGCGTACGCACAAAACGGGCCCTGAAACTGGCGTACGCCTTTAATGACGCAAAGTTTGTGATCTATAAAAACAAACCTGATGGTAAAATGTGCGCACCGGTAAGCAAACTCTGACCCATGCGTACGTACATTTTGGAGGCAGGGGAAATTGGCGACACAACGGCGAAGTGGTGAATTGAAGCCTGCAGAATGTATATTGATGTCTCTTCCACATATTGTTTCACTAAATATCAAACTTTGATGACAGATCCACGTCATCATAATCATTCAAACCGGCCGTTGTTTTACTTAGGCTATACAAGCGCATGTAGTGAGCCATTATTAATTGTTACTTTCAATATCGCAAGATATATACGTAAACAAAGTAATAAATAAAAGTCCGCCACATATTTCATCAGCGCTGTCTCGCCTTCATTATCCCGGACGGACCTCAGAGGACGGGACTGTACACTAATGTAATCACTGATGTAGAAATCAGATTTAAACTTACACAAAAACCATAGCGCCACCAGTTTTCATTAATATCTTTCAATATCATGCATTTATCATCAAGTGTTGTTTCTAATTTTTAATAAAGATGACTGAGGTGCAAGACGTACAGAGATCACAGAGACACGGCGATGGCTTCACACATTGCGCCTCTTCGTTACTCAGCACATCTTCATCACCTGCACGTATTTATTGTGTAAATAATTCAAGTGTGGAAATTGGGCATCTCTGCCAAGATCATAGGCATATATATCCTAATAATTAGTCACAGAGCAGACAGAGTTTCCCACGCAAAATATGACCAACAATAAAAAGTTGTTGTTCATTGATCAAACTTTTGATTAATAATATACTACAGTGAGGGAGACTGCTGACTAGGGTTGCCACCTTCCAAGCAGAAAAATAAAGGACACCCCAGCAGCGGGACGCCACTCAGCAGGGCCCGATCACCACTGGCCCAACGGTGGGGTGGGGGGGCACCAAATTCACAGAGATATAGGCTATTCCAAGCCGGAAAATGTAGGCCTAAAGCGCACCTTAATGTGGCGATGCCCGTGGTGCTGCAAGTCAGTAAACTATAAGGCACGCAGTTTTCAGCACCTGCTCCACGGTGGAGCATGTCACTTGTGTTAGCTGACTTATTGGAAGCATTGGCACTGGAGGAAACTGTAACAGTTCTAGATGTTTTTATTTATTTTATCATAAATATGTCCATTTTGATTTCTGTATTTTCCCCTTGTGCATGGTGAGGGAGAGCGAATCAGTGATTAGTGTATGCTGGCACATGCGGGTGCTCAGCTTTCCTACGGAATCGGCGTCTATGTTCACATCGAACTGCCGACATAACTCAGAGTTAAAGCAGTTATGCATATCGTCAACTCCTTTCTGTCAACCGGTGTGTTCCCCACTGCATTCCAGCAAGCCCGGTAGTCCACTGCTAATAAAAGCACTCAACCCAGCCCAGGTTTAAAACTACCAACCGGTTTCACTTCTGCCCTGTTACGATTCTATTTTGTGGAACTTCTTTTGCCAATTTAATTTTTTCAGGAAAAATACCAGATTTAAGTGACAAATTCAATATGTAAGTCAATGGAGTAATTATGCAGTCAATGGTGTTTTTTACTATTGTCATATCAATACCATGACAGTCAGTTGATGTTTTACTCTTATTATGGTAGAGATGTCATTCTCACATATTTCTCCAAGAAACATTGACTGCAGAATTTTACTCCCTCCACCTTCCCTTCTGCTTCTCTTGATTTCATTAGTACCTTGAGATTTGATTGATTTTGCAAGATTAGGTCCAATGTTCACCACATAAAAGAATATAAACCAATTAACCATCTCAGTCCTTTTTTATATATCACTTTATCATCCTTTACAAAAAAAATTGGAAGAATTTGTGGACCTTGAATCAGATCTCTTGACGTTATGCTAAATCTTCCATGTACCTCTCAAGTCAGCTTTATATTCTTTTAATTTTCCATTATAATAATCCTTTTTCACTTGTCTCAATATTATTGTCAACTTATTTTTGTATACCTTGTATTTAATTTCAGAAGTTTTAGTTTGATTTTTAAAAAATCTGTATATAGTTTATTTTTCTTCTTACATGCCTTTTGTAATCCTTTAGTCATCCAAGGCTTTTTATCATATTTTTTTCATCCTTCTCAGCAATAAGTGACAATGTTTGTCATATAGGGCTCAGTTATTCACATCATTAATGTATACCCAGTCCAGTCTTCCTTCATAAGGTCATTTCGTACATTTCTTTTTGCTTTATCTGTTCTTCATCTAATATATTTTAACTGAAGCTCTTCCTTATTTCGTTTGAACTGACAACCATATATAGTAAAGATGGGTAAGTGTTCTGAAATATCATTTATTAATAGCCCACTCTGTAAAATGTTCTCCATCTCATATGTAAAAAATGTTATCAATTAATGTTGCCCTAGTACAAGTCACTCTACTCGGCCTTTTGATCATTGGATATATGCTCCTACTATATAAAGCATCCAGAAAATCAGAAGTCATTTGATGTTTGCACGGATTGAGTAAATCAATATTGAAACAGGTTTTTTTTGTCATTTATTCTATCAACTAAACTCTCAAATCTTTCTTTGACGGTTTCCACACTGGACAAGTGTCCTATAAGCCACAATAAAAAAATTGACTTTTCCATCTCAATTTCTACAGCTATACACTCCAGCACATCATCAGTTACAACTGAAATACTCTCCACAGGTCTACATTTTAAAGCACTGTTCACATATATGGCAACACCCTCTCCCCTCTTTTTTTTTACTCTGTCAGTTTAATATAAATTAAATCCCTCCATGTCAAAATAAACACTTATTTCTTCATTCCACCATGTTTCAGATAAGGCTATTATTGTGAACTGACTTCTGAATGTATTCAAATATTCACAGATTTTATTGGAGTTTGCATAAAGATCCATGAAATTCCTCTATCCACGCTCTCTGAACTGAGTGTCATGGAGAGGAGAAGTGTCCAAAGCTCACAATTTATCCAGAGGGTCAGTGCTTAGTCCCCTTCTCTTTTCCACACCACTTTTATTGGTGCAATAATCTGCTCTCATGGCTTCTCATACCACTGCTTGCTGACAAAACCCAGCTCTTCCTGACATATCAAATTAAGCAAGAATTTTGTCATGCCTTGCTGATATCTCTAAACGTATGAACGCCACCTTCAACTCAACCTTACAAAAGCTAAGCTCCTTGTCATCCCAGCAAGTCCCTCTATGCAACCACAGATCAGTATCCAGCAACCAAATTCATGCTGCTCGCTTACAAAACACTCCTTACCTGAACTCTGTCTTCCAGGTCTACATTACCTCCTGCCCACTACGCTCTGCCAATGAAAGGCATCTGGTCAAACTTTCACAACAGGGCCCTCTAGGTCTCTAGCTAAACTCTTCTCCTCTATCGCCCCAAATTTACATAGTCCCTTTGCATAAAAAGCTCAAGACCCACGCAAAACATTTTCTAGTTCCCTAAATGTCTGATCAAACTTCACCAAATCTGTCAACAACCCTCAGGAAAGCATCAGGATATTGTATGATTATTTTCAGAATTTTATGATCAAATTTTGAAAATTTGATGCATTTAAAGTTTAAAAGAGTTTTCCCGATGTGATGTCATTGCCTCATGTAGTGAAAGCACATGCTGAACCTTTGTTTTTACTGTGGTGCAGAGGCTTAGGCTGATGGCAAGTCCACCTAACTCGAAGATACTGGGTTCAATTCCCGAGAAAACACATAAGCTCCTCACTAACACACAGAGTCCTGGAAATGTGTTCTGAGGGCTTTTGCTTTTCTCAACACTTAAAAATGTTTGAGTGATTTTAAATGAACTTTAGAAATATGAAATATCAATTGGAGCAGGTCTTGAGAGCTGATATCTCAATAACTAAAAGTGCTATAGTATTCAAACTTGGCCATATGGTTACTTGTTGTATGCTCAATATACTCATAAATGATCCTATAGCGCCACCATCTGGTCAGTCATCAAGAGTTTTGTTTTCAGGGCTCATAAGTCGTTTACCATTAGCCTTAGGAAAGTAATATTTGCACAGCATGTTTTTGATTATGCTGATTGTTAGCTGTGCTGCAAGCTGTATTCAATTTAGAAATTCAATACTCTATATTTTTGATACTTATGTTCAACATTTTGAAAATAAAAGTGTTTTAAATTTAAGGTCTTAAAAAAAGTCTTTCCAGTGTTTTGTCATTGCCTCATCTTGTGGTATTGTCTTATGGTGTTTTGTCTTCTCTGTAGCTCAGTTGGTAAAACTGCTACTCAGGTAATACTATGGTTGTAGGTTCGAGTCCTGAGATGAGCTGGTTATGTTATAAAATCTGCAAATGAAACTGTGGTAGCAATAGCAACTACAGCCACTGCTCTTATGGTAGCTTAACCATGCTCTGCAGCTCTCACACTGACATTTCTTCAGGAATTTCCCATTCTAGTTCCATCTATTGTCCTTACTTTAAGATTTTCTAATCCCATGTTTTTTCATTCTGGACTGCTTCTTTGGCAACAGTGCAAATGATGGGGGGGGGGGGGGGGGGGGGTCCTGCTATTTGTCACAAAAAGTTTCAAAAAAGAGAGAGAGCACAGAAAGTGACTTACAGCAGAGCTTCAAAAATACTTTTGTATCATATACCGCCAACTGGCACACGCAACATCACTGGAGAAAGATTTAATAAGGTCTGACCGGGGATCTCTATTAACAACTGTCCACATATGAGACAGATTTATAGCAGCGTTGACAGTGACACCTCTGATGTTAACAGCTGTTATCACACACAATCTACGCTCACCATCTCTATTATGTCACAGATGTAAATTAGATCATGATAGATAAATATTTTTTTTACACAGCAGATGCTCTGCTGTCAGACACAGGTGTGAAATAATAACATGTCATGGACACAATAGCTCATTTACATGTTAAATTACGACTCATCATGAAATAACACTCTCACTTTTAACAAAGCATGAAGAACACTTCACAAAAGCCTTCAGAAATCCATATACACAGAAAATATGTAATTATTTCAAGAATTTATTTAATTGAACCTCAGATTTATATTGAACTTTAAATTATCTAATTATTAAATCTAATTGTTTTAATTTATTTATGTGTGGGAGAAACCGGAGCATCCCGGAGAAAAACCCAGTGTGTGATGTCAGGGGGGGGGGGCATGGAAGGGGCTGGTCACTCCCTCTTCTGCACCATTTGCAGGTGCTTGTATTTGCGGAGATGTTTGGGAGTGCATGCCTTTTTGAATTTCCTCCACAAAGAGACATGCTCGACCACAGGTGCTTCTTGGTACATTGCAGGTGTTCGCTCTGTCTCCGCTGTTTCATGGATCCGTTCAGGTGTGTCCTGGACCATCTCAGCAGGATCCTGGACTGTTTCTGCTTCTTCCTGGACCGTCTCTGCTTCTTCTTGGACCGTCTCTGCTTCTTCCTGGACTGTCTCTGCTTCTTCTTGGACCGTCTCTGCTTCTTCGTGGACTGTCTCTGCTGTTTCCTGGACCATCTCGTGTTTATCCTGATCTGTTTCAGATGTTTCCTTGACCATTTCAGTTGTTGCTTGGACTGGAGGGTCTGCCTCAACTGTGACATGGATATTCTCTAGCGGGAGGGGTGGCTCTACCATTGGCTCACATGTATGGAGCTCCATCTCTTTTGGGAGTTCTTCAACCTCCTCCTGTGGAACCTGACAAGCCTCTTCCTGAGCTTTTAATGTCAAGGCCAGCTCTAAGCTGCAGCTCTTTTTTTTCTGCAGCTGCTTTTTGAGGTCCTCCAGCTTCTCGGCGTTAACCTTGTCTCTGTGTCGGGCCTCCTCTTCAAGGGCATCTTTTTCAGCTTTAAGCATCTCAACAAGCTTCAGGTCCCTGTGAAGCGTCTCATGAAGCTGTTGCTTAACTTCTTTCAGTTCTTTGTCCAGGTTTTCAGCCCTATTAGATTCAATCAGCAGTTTGCCTTGATAACTAAAATCGCTTTGGACTTCTTCTAGCTTGCATTTCTGCTGTTTTAGTTGTCTTTTTTTGAGCTCTAGATCCTTTTCAAGCTCTTCCACTTTATCCTCAAGCTCCTTATTGTCCTCCTTCTCGGCCTGCAGCTGGCTGTTTTGAACTGCCACAACTGCTAGGAGCTCCTCTTTGGTCTTGTTCATATATCTTGACATGTCCTGTGGTACACTAAAGACCAGATTAAAGTTCTCTAACTGTTCTCTGAACTTCCTGTTCTGCTCTTCATACTGGAGTCTCCTGTTGACCTCCTCTTGCAGATTTCTCTCTGCCTTCAGGCGCATGCTGTGGTCAATGTTACTCCTGTGCTCGGCATACAACCTTGCTTCCCTCTCCTGCTGCAAAGGGACCATTGAATTGTGCAGGCTATGCTGGTGATGTTGTTCCACAAACCTTCGCGGTGGTCCTGTGTGAGCATATTGTTCACCTGGATAGCGCCATTGACCAGTGGAGTTCCTGTATGGGCGCTCCGATCTATAGTATGTGGATGCTGTGTTATATTCCATCGCTGCTGTTAATTGATGAAGGTTCTGGGTCGTAAATCGTTTTAAATACTTGTTGAAGTATCTTCAAACTCTACCTGTGTCTATCTGTGTCTCAGACTGAGAGTTGATTGTTTGTGGTCTGTAAGCTTGGTGACCTATGATGTCATAGACAGACTTAACATTCCAAATAGCTTTGATCCAAAGGCAGAACTCTGGAATGCTTAAAATTGAACACACTGCCTCTAATTCAAATGTAAACAATCAAAATGGCCACCATCAATCCACAGCAACAAACTTAATAAGTTTGAGAGTTGCAGCTCTCGCACTAATAAATGTTCACTACTCTGTTCACTATTCTATCTTTTTTACATTTACTTTCCACATTTTTAAAATAAATGTGTTTTAAGTTTAAGGTTAAAACATAGCTTTTCCAGTGTTTTGTCATTGCCTCATGTTGTGGTATTGTTTGATAGCATTTTGTATTCTCTATAGCTCACTTGGTAAAACTGCTACTCAGCTAATCCGAAGGTCGTAGTTTCGAAACCTGAGGGGCCGGTTTGAGGTCCGATTCCTCCTTCCAGACAATTTCATGTTCGCTCCCGACTCAAGGCTGCTCAGAACCGATTATCTGCCCAGATTATTTTGTAGTGTGAGTGATACAAAGTTCCAATCTTAACGTCCCTGATCTGCTTGGCGATCGTCGGGGACGCCCTGATTTATTGTTTGATATTTAGGATCTAAAATCTTGACGATTACATCATCAACGCGTCTGGCAGAAGTCGCGCATGACTACAATATTATCACAATATTATATAACCTCTAATTCTCTCTGCAAAACGCACAAACCTACAGTCCTCGTCTCCGCAGCCATCTGCGAGTCCATATACGCCAGCGTTTTTTTTTGTTTTTTTTGGGTTTCGGTTCACAGGACGTTGTATCCATATATCTACGTTTGTGTCAACTTTCCTATATCCTACAACAACCTCCATTTCCTTGTCTTTCACCAGCCGCCGTCCCTGGAGTCCGTTGGAGTTTTCAAATGAAACTTTATTAACAATTGTCAACGCTCCATCCTGATTTCACTCGTACAGTGTGAGCTCTCAGTTCGCGCCCGACAATCGGGTCGTACAGTGTGAGCACATAAATCTTAAGGTCTGGTCGTGTGTCGTAAACGATTCAGTCGTACAGTGTGAGCTGACATGCCACCCCGAATTTTATACAATCGGGAAAAAATCTTACAGTGTGAGCCAGGCTTTAGGTCTTCCTGTCAGAAAGTTCAGTATCCAATCAGAGGTCTATTAAGCTATACTTGCACTTGGTGACAAACTTTGTATTGAGTGCTCTTTTTTGTCCCTGGGAAACACTTCTGTCTAAACATTTTACTTACTTTCCTTTAGGATCCAATCAATATACCATGATATATTTATTCATCGACTTCCAACAGCTTAAGCCACAAGCGACATTTGAAGCTTTCATCTGGAATCAACAGTGTTTAAATTTGATGTCAGATTGACGCTGTGGAATCTGAGGGTGGAGATAAGACAGCTCTGTGAACCTGAGACTTATTTAATTCCACAAATCAAACAGCAAAGTGTCTGATTGATTGTTTAACTGTCGCGCTCTATGGGGAGCTCAGTAGCAGTTTTCTGAACTGATGTCATGGATTCATGATTCAACGGCACCGTTCGATGATAAACTCAGAGTTAAGCCGTAGTGGAGACTGCTGGTAGAGATAATTAAAGAGAAGCAGAGTCTTTGAGTTGATGCTGTGAATGGTTGATAACATGCTGTGATACTAGTAGCAAGAGTGTTTTAGACTGAACATGCAGCAGCGTAGTGTTGCTAAGTAATGACGTCCTAATTAATTAATTAATTAATTAAATTTTATTTGGCATGGACATCACAGATACATTGGACAAACCAGATGCAGTGTTTAAGTGTTTTAGCATAAATGCTAGTTCTCAACACCTGTCCACAGGAGGCTTTTGAAAGGAAACAATTAAAGACAGAAAGAAAAGCAATAAAACAGAGAGAAACAGTAGAGAGAAAATAGCTAAGATAAAAAAGATAAAACATAAGATAAGATATGTGCAATATTACATTGATAAAAGCGCAGCAATATATTCATTCAGTTATACACATCAATTGTAGTGCAAAGGCAGCATAATACAGCAATAAACCAATCAGAGCTCTTCATGTGAGCACTGTTGATTTGATTTGAGCCAGTGTTTGAGTCCTCTGTTAAAAGCATTACTGTTGCTCTCTAATTTTAAACTAGTGGGCAGCGAGTTCCAAAGTTTTGCCCCCTTTGCAGAGAAAGCAGACTGGCCAAGAGATGTCTTGTACATAGGGACAAGACAATCACCGCTGATGGAGGCTCGTGTGACCGCTCTACGAGAGCTCTGACGCCTAATAGCTAATTCAGAGAACAGTGGTGACACATGATTATTTACACATTTAAAAAACAGTTTGAGATTACTAAAATTCATAAAGTTGTCAAAGGTGAAGAGGTTGTGTTTTTTTATAATGCCACAGTGATGCCATCTCATAGGTTTCTGGTCCATGACTTTTATTGCCTGCTTATACAATGAAACAATAGGTTTTAATATAGTTGGAGAGGTTTGGGACCATGATGTGATGCAGTATGACAGATGCGAAAAAATCATTGCATGCATGTATAATTTGGCAGTTTGACATGACAAGTCCCTTCTAATGAAACGAAAACAATTTAGATTTGGTTTGACCTTCTTCACAATATTCTTAACCTGACTGTCAAATTTTAAATTCTTATCCATGATGATGCCTAGGTACTTGACTTCTTTCACTACTTCAATTTCTTCATTCTTAACCCGTACCTCAAATACATCATTTACAGTTCTGTTACGTATGGAGAAACACATGGCAACAGTTTTCTTAACATTAATAGTTAAATGAGATGACTCGAGCCATTTAGAAACACTATGTAATGCCTGTGTTAGGTGCTCACCTGCTAAGCTAGCTGTTTTAGTGGACACATGGATAACTGTGTCATCAGCGTACATCTGACAGTTGGTGCCTGGACAGCAGTTTGGTAGGTCATTAATATACATTGAAAACAGCAGTGGACCAAGTACCGACCCTTGGGGTACTCCCATGCTGTTGGCATGCAGATGAGACTTCACCCCATTGACCCTAACACATTGCTGTCTCCCCCCCAGGTAAGATTTAAACCACTGCAGCGCTTCTGATGACATTTTGAATTGCTTTAACTTATTCAATAAAATAGTGTGATTGACAGTGTCAAAGGCCTTTTTCAGGTCCAAGAACACTGCCCCGACAACATTTCCTTTATCCAGTGGAGCTTTAATATTTTCAAGCAAATAGCAGTTTGCTGTTTCAGTTGAATATTTTTGCCTAAACCCAAACTGCTGTGGATGAAGCAAATGGTTAGACTCTAAATGTTCCATCAATTGCTCCGCTACTATCTTCTCCAGAATCTTTGAGACTACAGGGAGGATGGCAATAGGCCTATAATTACTGGCTATGTCCTTGTCTCCTGATTTATAAACTGGGGTAATTATTGCGGTTTTCCAGCTATCTGGGAACATTTTTGTGTGTATTGACAGGTTTACTAAGTAAGTAATTGGCTCCAACAGGTTGCTCTGGTGTTTCTTGATAAATGCAGCATGAAGGTTATGAATGTCCTTTGACATAGAGTTACTCATGTTTGAAATAATCTTTTTAACCTCGTCATGTGATAACACTTTAATATTAAAGGAGTCAGTGTGATCATGGTCAAATTCTTCAAGGGATAACTCGATAGCTTTAAAATTACTCGCTAATTCTTGTACACTCTCAATAAAAAATCTATTAAAAACATTTGCAATAGACTCATTACTATTAATTAAATTATCACAGACTTTAAGAGAGTTTATTATGGGGTGCTTTTGCTTACTGGAATTTGTAAGTTTGTTTATGTGTTGCCACAACTTAGAACTGCTGCCCCTGGCCTCTTCAATGAGTTTGGAGAAATGATTGGTCTTGGCCTTCCGTATTTCAGACACCACTTTGTTCCTCAAGCTAGTATAAATAAGGTGGTCGGTATTGTTTTTTGTTATTAAAGACTTTTTAAGAGCGAGATCTCGCCTTTTTATGATCTGAAGGATATCACCATTAATCCATGGAAGAGAGTATTTCTTGGGTCTACTTTTCCAGGTTTTTGTGTATTTGTTTATTAAGTCACATAGGGTAGAGGCAAAATTGTTAGCACCGTGATTTAGGTCTGATTCTTTAGTTACCTGTTCCCAATTGACTTCCTTTAGATCATGCTCAAAGTCAGTTATGCTTGACTTGGGAATTGCTGTTGTTAGAATTTGATACTCTGATTTATTGTGGTGGATTAGGCGTTTTTTAGTTAGCTTTCTTACCATCAGTGTCATGTTATGGTCAGAAAGGCCAGTGATAAGATTGTATATTTTTGTTACTCTCTCTGGCTTGTTTGTAAAAATTAGATCTATAAGGGTTTCAGTCTTTTTAGTTATTCGAGTTGGTCTATCAATCAGCTGTTTGTATTTACATTTCTCCATCGTTGGTTTTAATTTTGATTTAGCACTTTTTTCCAACCAGTTAATGTTAAAGTCCCCAAACAACATACATTCATAGGAGTTGTCAACATTAGAAAGAAGATTCTTCAGTTCATTATAAAAATGTACATCGTGTGATGGAGGATTATAAAGCACAACAATATTAAATTTCATGTTAGAGGAGAGAATTACATTCAATCCCAGGCACTCCAAGTTTGGGTTTAGTTTAAGCTCTAAGCATTTAAAATGCTCCCTAATATAAATTAAAACACCCCCTCCCCTTCCCTTGGCCCTATCTCTCCTGTAGCATATGTATTCTGGTATGCTAATTAGGTCGGTAGGAACATTCGGATTTAACCAACTCTCAGATACACACAGAAAATTCAGATTAGAATCAATAAGTACATTTCGTATCTGGTCTATCTTTGGTAATATGCTTCTGATATTTATATGTCCTCCCAGTATTACTTTGGGTTTTGTTTCAGGGTTCCAGATGATTTTGGCATGATTCACAGTTTGAAATAGTCTTAACTGCCTCTGTTTCAGTATTGCGCGATTAGTTAAATGTCTTTTGGCCCTCACGGGACTCCGTGTTTGTTGACATTCATCAGCCGTCACAGAGGAATCACCACGAGGACAACAATCCACAACTGGCGCTCTGTATGGATAAATACGAGGCACCGAACTCACCCCAATGTCAGTCCCGGTCTGGCTACACAACACTGCCGGCGAAGTAGCAACAAGCGCTGGACGACCCAGCTCAGCGCTCCCGTCCGAGCCCGAGGGATGCACCTGCAGCCGCCGTGCAAGTCCAGCAGGCTCCCCCAAAGCACCAGCCGACCCCCGACAATCCGGTGCGCCGCTCCCAGCACCGATGACTGGACTAATCAGGGTGAGTTGCGGAGGAGATAAAATAGCCGGTTGGAGTAGTTTAGACACTTTAGATGATTCTGACTGCATCGGGCTGGTATCTTGCAAAGTTGAGTAAGCTGCTGGGCTGGAGAGGGGCCCAGGATTTAGATGAACATCTCCAGATAGTAGTAGTAGCAGTAGTAGTAGTATTTTGGCCGAAGACGGGCTGTTCTTCCGCCTAATTGTAGTTGTGAGTTCTGGCTTGAGCACCTGAGCTCGGCCATCCTTGAGAAACCGCGTAAAGACTGCGACATAACCAAATCCAAAGAGATTCAGTTGTGATTTTTCAGATAAAATGCCCAGTGGCTCGGTAACACAGTGAGAGTGGTGCGCTTTTGCGGCCTGAGTCTCAGGTGCATTGCAAGTAGATAAAACAGGCGTCAGTAGAAGAAAGCCACAGGTGAGGAGGTACAGGCCGGTATTGCTTTGTCCATGTTTGCCTTTGTCTTCCATGCACAGTTTCAAGGTAGCATGCAGAAGTTTTAGTGGCCAAGAACATAGCTTAAAAAGTAGGCCTAGAAAAAAGAGATTAGAAACAGTGATGTTAAAAGATTTCTGCACATGAGTGGAGCCTGCCAAACCACTCAGAGCAGCGGCTGCCATCTTTAAATTAAAGATAACTGATGTGTCATTGGAGAAAGAGTCATTTGATAGAATATGAGGGTGGGAGGGCTTTAGCAAGCTGACTCAGTATCACTATCCAGCTCCTGCAGACACATGTTGAAGTGTCCTTGGGCAAGACCCTGAACCCTATGTGAGTGTGTATGAATTAATTAGTAAATACTGATGGACACTTTACATAGCAGTGTATAGTGGACCTTCCTCACAGATTGAACCAAAAAAAAAGGCCCAGCTCAGGAAGTACAACATGCCTCAGGAGCTGCTGATCATGTTCTACATCTTCCAGTCATAATCTACATTATTTGACATAATCCAGTCTGGTTTCTGCACTTTGTGACAACCCTGAGGTTGTCCTGATTGGTGTGCACATTTTCTAAAGGCGGGCATACACTGTGCGATTTTTCCCTATTTTGGGCCGATTTCTGAGTCGAGCGAGAATTTTTGGAGTCGGGCCGAATTTCAGCTTAATCGTGAGTCGTGTAGTATACAGGGGGCAACGAGCACCGATACACCCCTCCCGACCAGCTCCCGACCGGCAATCGGCTGGTCGCATGAAAATCAAACCTGTTTGATATTTTGGTCACCCCTCGTGAGGGTGTCGCACAGTTGAAGCAGAGCTACGAGCCGATTCACCTGAGATCAGTGGGTTTCCCCTCATTGCGCCTGCGTGAAAAATGTAAACATTACCACGTCCAGAAGAAGAAGCATGTCGTCATGTCGATGCCGCTGCAGCCTGTGGTTTGGATCAGGACATGGAGGCCAGACTTGTTGAGCAGTGCTTAATTTGTGCCGGATCCTGCCGGAACAAGATCCGGCACCTACCAGATTGGGACCGGCACCTGTTTGTTTGGATCCAGCCCCTTGTCACTATCCAAATCTCTCATTACATTTGGCGCAATATAATATTATCTGTTCTGACATTCTTTTTTGTATTTAAATAACTGGGAATGTTATTCTCTGCTGTGCTGCTGTGTCGTGTTGATAATTGTTTAGAAGAGTGGCGAGTGTGATGATGAAATTGTTGCTGTTTGTGCGGGGACACGGGAAGTAGGCAGCGCCCCCTAAATCAGGCACAATTAAAACTATCAGGTTATTAAAACATTTAAACTTACTAACTAATAGTTTCTGCAGAGTAACAGGCCCACAACTCCCAGCTGGTCAGAACTTCTATATCGTTGCGCACTCGTTGAAGTGTCGCGGAGAAGTTTTTAACATATTCAAAGAAACCAAAGACGTTTGATCATCCTGTCAGACAGAGAAGCAACTAGATGTTATCCTAGATTTTGGAGGTTTAGTTGATTATTATTTTAATAACTGCAGAACAACCTCTGAAAGGGAGTGAGCTCATACAGATAAGTGCGAGTGTGCCATTACGCACAGAGGTGGAGAGACTTGAAACTTTGCGCACAGAGATGGAGAGACTTGAAACAGAAACTTCAATCGATCATCAGTTCTAATGTACAGTAAATCAATTTAGCACATAATAGTGGGATCTACACTGCAGACTGTTGTCTCTGTTAACAGACGCTGAAGCTGTTCAAACAGCTCCAACGTGCAATAAGTGCGCACTGATGTCCGTGTGTCCGCTCGTCTTTCTGCCGCGCCGGAACAGCACTTTCTCTGTGCCCCGGGACCTCAGGGTTTATAAATTAAGCACTGTTGGAGGACACCAGGGGCGTATTCCATCAACGTAGCTAAAGAACGCCAAGCTCACTTGAAAAAGTCAGACTGAAACTAACTCCATCTCCCAATTAAGCCTCAGGTCGTTCCATGAACTCAATCCAGACTTGATGAATCAGGAATTACTCAAAACAGGCTTGCAATCTCACTTTGTGCATGCACCCGAGGTTTACAAGAAGCGTGAATGAATGGACGAATGAGAAGACAATCAAATGAGTCACGCAGAACGGAAAGTTAGATTGCCGTTTTTTTCAACAGCTGAACCCACGCAAAATACTGACAGACTAAATGGGCAAGTTATGCGAGTATTACGAAATGTTTCAAGTTCATGTGCATTTCACTTTATATAATTCTGTGCTCTTTGAGCCAACACCTACAATCCACCTTCGCTTTCGCCCAAAAAAATCTGAATAAAAGTAAGGACGCAAGGCATACTACGACCAAAAAGCATCTGTGGTCCTACAATTACTAATTAGTTAGATTTCCCTTCTCAAAATAGTTCAGTGAACAATTAGGCTGTGTTCACACTTGACTTCTTTTTTCAGAAAAAAGTGCTGCCTTCAGCGCCTTTTGAGCGCTTTTACGCGAGTGTTCTGTAACCTTAACCTTACCTGCCGGAGCGTATGGCCGGAGCACAACGCGTCAATTTAGCACAGAAAAGAACAAGCGGGACGGGAAGTCAGACACCATTACAACATTAAAACCTCTGGTTTATTTTCAGAATAAAACACTCTGTTTTGACGGTTCACAAAAACGACCGTACATGTGTTTGTTTATGCATTTATAAGGTTAATATAGAGTTTTATACCACGTACATCGTATTATCTCCCGCTGTCGCGAGTGAATCTGTAAAATTACCGCTGGAATTCCTTTGTCTCCGTACTCCAGCTGTCCGGCTGTACTCTCTGAGCTGCGGACTGAGAACGCAGCTGGTGGGTGTTGACAGATGAGGGTGCACGGAGCCGTAGACAGACCGGAGCGGACACGCAATTCACACCACACCTTTTTGGCCACCGGTAAGGTGGCTAGGTTACTAGGGAAGGTACACGCGCACCTACTCGACTCGTCCTGATTGGTCAGCTGTCAAAAAGGCGCTTGACGTCACACAGCGCTTTTCTGAAAAGTTAAAAGAATTCAACTGAAAAAGGCGTCGGGCGCAGCGCTTTTCGAAAAGGCATCGTCCTGTTTCCATTTCCATAGGGTTGTATGTAAAAAAGGCGCTTGCAGTTGAAAAAAGAAGTCAAGTGTGAACACGGCCTTAGTCATTTTTTTTTCTCTTTCTCTTATTCCTCTCATTTCAAATTGCATACTGCCAGACATCTGTCCACCAACCAGTCTTTAAGATGATTTTGCTGCTCGCCATTGTGACCCTCTGTGAAATAGGTGCCCCGGCCTCTCTGGAGATTGTACAGTCAGGACAGGACCAGCTTGACCAGGGACATAGTCGGCCATGCGGAGGCAGACGTGACTCACATGCTAGAGCAGCTACAAAAGTTCACCTTCTCCCCAGAAGAACTGGGGCGACACAACAAGAGATCCAAAAGGTTCATCGGAGCACTGTTTACAGCAGCTGCGTCCGTTGGCTCTCTCTTCTTCAGCAACGGTCTTTTCTCCCTCAATGCGGTCAGTCTAGCAACTGTTTGATGACATATCGGTGAGCTAGATGCGGAAATTCACGATAATAGGGCCCAAATAAATGGGCAACAACAACGGGTCCAAACAATTGGACAAACGTACATCCTGAAGGCACCTTGAGATATGATTCAGTGGGCGCTGAGCGCTGCTTTCAAATCTATTCATTGTCTATGTGTTGTGCTAGAGCGTATCGGAGCCGTAGTGTTAATATCGTTAACGAAAACTATGACGAAATATATTCGTCAATGACCTTTTTTTCAATGACTAAGAAGAGACGATGACGAGACGGCACCGTTGTCATGTTACACTAACTGTGACGATTACCAACATGCATTATCGTTGACGAAAAAAGACGAGACGAAAAAGTTTACAAAATAAAAACTTTGCAAAAATCTCTCTCTATTTTCGTTGACGAAAAAAGATGAGACGAAATCATGAAATGACTTTTTACCCACAATGCAGCAGTTCCGTTACTCGTGAGCGGCGCACGGGCGAGCATGGTAGATTTGTGTCGGCTCCGTGCATTCATCCATGAACGACCGGGAGCAACACATGAATGTAAGAAGAAGCATGCAACATGACAACAACAACAGGGCTTGGGAGAAGAAAACGAGGCGATATATGGACCCATTTTCATTATCATGAGACTGAGAAGAAAACCGAATGCATTATTTAACAGAAGGGAAGCAGTGTGGTCATGAAATAGCTGCTAAGAATACCACAAACCTGAAGAGACACATAAAGGCTCACCACAAAGAAATTGAGGTAAGCTAACAAAACGTCATGTTGTTTTAAGCTATACGGCGGTGGTGTTACAGTATGTGGGCTGTGTTTTATTTAAAGCTGGAGTATGTTATTTCTATGAGACTCGTATGGAAGCAACTTCGTTCCACTCCGCTCCCCCCCTCCCCTCCCTGTTTCTGCTCCGAAGCCACGCCCCTCCCTTCGTCTGCTTCCTCTTCATAAGGACAAATGTGTTACTTTACACTATGTTATATTTCATATTACTGACAGTCGCCCACGGACTCTGACACCGAGTATGTACCGGAGCCGTTGTCAAGGAGAGGACCGGGCAGAGCGAATGGCAGAGGCCTGGGCCGAGCCAGTGCCAGTCGTCGTGGACGCATCAGTGGCCGTGGACGCATCAGTGGCCGTGGACGCATCGACGCATCAGTGGCCGTGGACGCATCAGTGGCCGTGGACGCATCAGTGGCCGAGGCTGAGGGTCTCACCGGGATAGAGGACAGCAGCAGCATCAGGGGATAGACCCTCTGGGTGAAGACGACTTATACCGTGTCCAACAAGAAGAAGCTCGCCTGATTGCGTTTGAACAGGTATCTCAATATAGACATTACTCAAGTTCCATATCTTGAAGTAAAGAATCTCTATTCATACATATGTTTTCCCTGAACTTTTGTCTTTTAGACCAGAATTCAATCTCTAAGTCACCAACTATGTCAGGAGATTCTGAGTATGTGTCTTACAAGGGAACCCAGCCTACTTTTTGACATCATGGCCAATCCACCACCACCCTCTCCTGATCGTATCCCCAACCAACCTGAGTGGTGCATTTTTAGGAATTGCAGGCCAATGAACAGCGTGGTGGAAAACAAGTGTTGTGGCCATCCTCCACAGGACTGCACTTCCCTTATACCCTATCTTGATCTGTTTGTTCTGAATGAGGGTGTCCTTCGCCTGGCCAGGAGGGTCTGGAACGATATCCGGGCTCGGGAAGACCCTCCACATCCAGGCGAAGATAAAAAACAGTTTCGCCATGCAGCTTACCGACAGTTTATTGTGTGGCACTGGCAATATGGCCTGCTGGGTCATGGCAATCGGATTGTCATTCCAAGCTGTGTTGTGTGGAGGGTACATGACCGATTTCCTGACCCCAACCAGCATTATGTAGGCTTCATCCCACGTAGATTGTGACTAAATTTTACTTTGTTAGTAAGACATGTTGTAGTCTATTTATGGCTTGTGTAGCTGAATGTGTTTGCCTTCTTTAATTTTAATGGAGGTCAAAATGCTCCAGCAACACTTGTAGTAAGAAGATTAACTTTATTCACAAGAAGGTCTAAATTGTGAATAAAGTTGATCTTCTTACTACAAGTGTTGCTGGAGCATTTTGACCTCTTCTAAGCCTTTCACTCTTCATGCACCTTGTCAGTTGGTGAAGTTTGTGCTAGAAAATCCTCTGCTTCTTCCATTTTTAATAAAATCACTGAAAGATAAACATTTGTATTTTTTTCACATCAAATATTAATAATTTGCAATCATAGAAACACATTTTTTTTATTACATAAAAAATATGGATTTCAATCATAAATTTGTCAACAAAAGTATTTATAATGCATCGTAAGAAATTGCACAAAAGTCCACTTCTGTGAAGGGGCTGGGCCTGCAGCCCATATCTGACCCTGAGGACAGTTCCAGCAGTCATATTCGGAGGGAAGGATCCAAAGTTCAGGTGGGCTGTTCACACAGGTAGTCCTTGGCCTAATAAATGCACAAGGGAAAGCATGTTAAAAGTTTTATTTAGGTGTTTGCACTATTATGCCTCACATATGTCCTAGATTATAAGTTTCCTTCTGTGTATAATAAAAGAAGGCACGTGCTTTATCACAAAATCAAAAGTATAGACAATACTTTTCATATCACTGTACTGATATGATATATATATATATATATTACCAATGCCAGAAATCCTATATATGTTATAAGATAAGATAAACTTTATTTATCCCCCATTGGGGGACATTTGGTTCTTACAACAGCTCAAGAAAGAGCAGTACAATCAGCAAAAGAGAGCAAAACGTTTAAAAATAAAACTATTTACAGTAAATTAAATAAAAGTAGAAAAATATTAGTAATAAAATAGTACTACAAATAAATACACAATGTAAACTTCCAATTGTGGAAAGACAGAACAGTTATTAATAACTGGGGAACCTCTTATCGCCACGTTTTCATTCGGTGTGATGTTTGTGCCTGACCAGGTTCTAGCGGGAGTGTGAAGACCTGAAGCTGTGGAGAACAGTTATGATAAATCATCTATACTGGATTGCAGCTTCCACTCCAAATGGGGATCCAGGTGGGATAGCAGCCAGGTGGGAAAGCCTGGTAAACCATGTTCAGGACATCCATGACCATGGTAATCCTGCATTTCCCAGATGTGCACATCCACCTCTGGAGGGGGAAGCAAGGAACCGGATATGTACTATTCAATATGAAATGAATGTGTATATAATGTACATGTGTATTATATCAGTCTGTGAAATCTGCATTTTTGTACAATTGTTCCTTTGCTTTCATGTGTTTTTGACTGTAAATGTTTAATAGAAGAACATGTTCATAGTTTGTTTTTAAAAAGAGCATATTGGTCGTGCAGTTGCATGCTGGGTACCCTTATAGTACAATGTGTTTGATACATAACTGATATAAGCTTTAAAAAAGATTTCAACTGGTAAGACACTTTGTGATTATTTATTTATTTTTGTAATTGTCCTCTAAATGAATGCCTTTTAAAGCCATTATAAACACCCCCTCTTCTGGAAACTGTCTCCTGATGGCAGACACAAAACAGGAAGGATCACCTGCCTGTAACCTGTGTAACGGTATTGCCTGGGGATAGGGACAACATATTTACAATTAAACTTGATAATCCTATTATTTACACAATCAAAAATGTATAAACAAAGCTATAGACTCTCCACGGCTGAAGCTATGGGCTGACATATCTTGCACAAGCACCTATCAAACTAAAGTTACAGGAAACTGTTACCCCTCTCCCTCTTTCTATGTATGGGCTTTATTATGACGGCTTAAAGCGCGTTGTTCAAAAGCGCGTGGCACGCTGCGATTTGGGGCATCTCCGACTATATTTTGGAATTTACGCGGCGCACAATCTGGGCACAGAGCGGATGGATTATGTGGCTTGATTATATCGTGTGTTTTGGGTGTGAATCCAACCTATCAGAGTGTCAGCTCTCTGCCTTAAATGCGCTGAATTATTTCCACAACCTCAGAAACGATGAAACCGACAAGTTGAATAGCACAAAAAAAAACATTTAATCATTTGCTCTGCTGGAATCCTCTGTTAAATTCTCTAATGTGCGCGTAATAGACACTGGACAGTCTGTATTAATATATATGGGAGGCACTCGTAGTCATACGATGTATTAAAAATCTAACTCCCGTTTGCAAGAGAGCGTTTGAGTGTGTGCGTTTCTGCATGTGTTTCTGCGTGTAGGCTACAGACAGGACTCGCAGGTTGGAGAGTTTGGAAACAAACAGAAACAATAGCTTTCCGTCTCTCTATCCCAATAAAACGCATTTAATTGTAGGCCTATCAGCAAATGCACTGATATTAAACTGTGGAGTATGTGCGCTGTTGTGCACCCTGTGTGTGTGGATTAAGTTAAGAGGACGTGCGCTGTGAACTCGTATTCTACTCTTTAATATCAGGAACATACTGCACCGTAGACTTTATTGGCTAGCCTATTAATTCTCTATTTAAACAACGTGAGCACTGGGCTGCATCAGGAATAAAATATAAAGACACCTGTGCTGTATTTGCACCGGCTGTATGATCGGGCTCTGTCTCTCTCACGCACAGCGCTGTGGCGCCGTGAAACGTAGTAGCCTACACATTTACCGTTTTTACAAGGCGATCCCATACAACTGAACAGTTAATGTTCAGCACTTGCACTTAATACTACTTATTTTATAAGGTATTGTATCTGATTACAAACTTTACATATGCTGATGTGAACACAGCATTACATATGGCTAGCTAACACCGGTCACTGAGCAGGACACCGGCCCTGTTCTCCACTCTCCTCGCACCACAACTCAACTGCTCTCCTGTGGACATTATTCCTCCTAATCCTGCCCTGTTCATGCTCTCTATCACACCTACGAGGTTCATAAGCCAGTGGACCATCATATGTATAGGAATACAGATTTTCTTCCTCTTCATTGACGGGAGTGACACACGGATCCATGTTTATTAATGTTAAACAGAGGGGGAATCAGCGGGACTCACCCATGTGACGTCACGTTCGATTGCCAGTTTTAAATGCGGAAGTAAAAACTAACGTACTAAAAGGTCTCCAGGAGACCCTGTGGTTTATTAATTCCTGAATTTCTTTCAAAATATTCTTTTTAAGTTATTTTCCTATAAATTGGTTAACTGGTGTCTTCAACCTGCAAGTTGCTCTTTAAGGATGAAGCTGTCATGTTTTGCTCCCGGCCATTTAATTACTGCATTAGTAATTATAAGATCAGCATCGCACACGATCTGCGCGTTTTTGGAGTGGTATCCTTTTCTATTTATAAAATCGTTCTCATTTTTAGATGGTCTCTTGATTCTGAAGTGTGTGCCATCCACAAAGCCAAGGAGGTCGGGGAAGCCGGCCGTCTGGTACAGCTTCTGCCGGGTGATGCTCTGTTGCTCAGCTGATGGGAAGCGTACATACTGGTTGAAGTGCCCACATAAAGAAACTGCAACAGCTCTTACTGCTCTGCACACAGTCGATTTATGTACCCGCACTGAGTCGCCAACCAGATTCTGAAATGACCCAGTTACGAAATATCTCAATGCCAGACACACTTGGAGAAGAGGATTGAGGGCACCGTTTCTTTCCGTTTCATGTCTCAAGTCCGTTGCCAACAATTCGGTGATCCTCTGAATCTCCGCTCGCGGAAAACGAAATCGGGAGAACAAATCAAAATCATCATACATTTCTAATGGGTTTAATCTGTCGCGTAGAACTCGTTGCCGACTCAAAACAGCCGGTAAAACCCTCCGATCCTCCTCATCCTCCAAATTATCCCACCTTTCAAAACGATGCGCCATGACAACCAGATTTTACGGAGGACTTTACACCTACTAGGAGCTAGGTATAAGATTTAAGTTATAACCTAGACCTACGTTGGAACTATGTCAGCTGGTGCAACACCTTAATTTAAGGTACAGCGTAAACTCCGTCGTAAGTTAAAACTTACGTTCAAACTAGTCTACGTTTGAACTTATGCATAGCTGGTGCAACCCAGTCCAGGTCTTGAGAGCTGATATCTCAAAAACTAAAAGTGCTATAGTATTCAAACTTGGCCATATGGTTACTTGTTGTATGCTCAATATACTCATAAATGATCCTATAGCGCCACCATCTGGTCAGTCATCAAGAGTTTTGTTTTCAGGGCTCATAACTCATTTACCATTAGCCTTAGGAAAGTAATATTTGCACAGCATGTTTTTGATTATGCTGATTGTTTGCTGTGCTGCAAGCTGTATTTAATTTAAAAGTTCAATACTCTATATTTTTGATACTTATGTTTAACATTTTGAAAATAAAAGTGTTTTAAGTTTGAGGTCTTAAAAAAAGTTTTCCAGTGTTTTGTCATTGCATCATCTTGTGGTATGGTTTGACAGTGTCTTGTCTTCTCTGTAGCTCAGTGGGTCAGACTGCTACTCATGTAATCAGATAACTGGGAGTTCGATTCCCGAGAGTAGCAATGGATCTCATTTATCAGTCCCTCCAGGATGTCGCGATGTTGCGATCGCACCAATTCACGCAAATTCAACCCATCCCCGTGAATTCTGGGCGACCTTGCAATTTTGTCCAATCACCGCAACATTTCTGCAAATTTGACCAACCCCCCCCCCCCCCGCAAGTTTTACCTAGCAGTCCCCCGCGAAAACGGCGAGCCATACGTCACCAAAGTTTAGTGACCATTGACAGAACTCACTTCCTTGTTTATATGCAGATGCAGACATGTCCGACACACACGTTGCACATTTAACTACAAAAATTACAGCTGAGCTAAGGACCGTGCAGGGCAATTCCCTGTTGTTCTGCACGGAAACAGGAGTAAACTTTTTTGCACCCCGTGCAACGATGTGGTTGAACACAAACAAAAGTCATCGATCTACGGCAAAACACACCAGGAGAATGACTGAAACGCGCAGACCACATACAGGACAAATCACAGTGACAGAGGCTGCTGCATCCAGATCATTGCAAGTGCTAAGGAAGCAAGGCGAGTTAAATAAATAAGCATGGATAGAGTTTGTCTGATAGCGAAACAAGCATGCGTGTATTAATGAAAATAGTTAGGAATAAAAAGTCATAAAATGTTTAAAGTGGTTTAAAAGCTTAGGTCCCGTGTCCACCTAACGTTTTTTTCGGGGCAGAAAAGGCACTGAGAAGAAAAGCGCTGCAGGTCCGTCCTGTCTCTATGACAACAGTTTGTTGACAAGCTGTGTGGCAGACACTGCTCCGTTACTTTTTACTGCACGTTTTATATTTGAGATCGTTTTTTAACCCAGCAGACACGGAGCAAAGACGATGTAGGTACAAGACACGATCCGTAGGAAGCTAAAATACGGGGAATATCATACATTTTGAAAAGAGCACCCGTGAAGTCAACAGCGCCTTTGTGAAAAATTAAAAGATTTTCAACTTGAGCGCTCGGAGCGGCCGCACAACAACGCCAGAGCGCTTGTAAAAAAGACGCTGGGAGCTGCACTTTTCATCCAGAGGACTGCTTTCTGCTGCAAACGCTCTCTACCCATTATAAACAACTGAAAAAAGGCGCTGGCTTGAGAAAAAAAAACACTAGGTGGACACGGGGGCCTAAGGCAAAATATTAATTTGGATGTGTAATGAAATCAGATGAAGAGTGCAAGTGTTTGAGAGAGAGACGTCACTGAGTGAGGCAGAGGAATATGTAACTTCACAAAGTAAATGGCTCTGCTCAAGAGCCATTAAATAGTTCTCTATTTTTTACACGAAAAAAATCGCAACTAGTTTTGCAATTTTTGCTTCCTGCCACAATTTAATAGCAAAAAACGTCTAAAAACATCGCAACATGCATTGCAATTTTTTTGAAAAGTTGCCGCGAAATCAGGCGTTTTAGCCGCAACAATACCCCAAAAAGTCTGCGAAATCCTGGAGGGACTGATTTATGATGGAAACTTGTTCCTGTGGTGTCAACAGTCACTGATTTAAAAGTTCACTACTCTATCTTTTTTTTACATTTACTTTCCACATTTGAAAATAAATGTGTTTTAAGTTTAAGGTTAAAAACGTTTTTCCAGTGTTTTGTCATTGCCTCATCTTGTGGTATTGTCTTATGGTGTTTTGTCTTCTCTGTAGCTCAGTTGGTAAAACTGCTACTCAGGTAATACTATGGTTGTAGGTTCGAGTCCTGAGATGAGCTGGTTATGTTATAAAATCTGCAAATGTTTCATTTGCAGATTTTATAACGGTAGCAATAGCTAGATTTTATGTGGTAGCAATAGCAAGTACAACCACTGCTCTTATGGTAGCTTAACCATGCTCTGCAGCTCTCACACTGAAATTTCTTCAGGAATTTCCCATTCTAGTTCTATCTATTGTCCTTACTTTAAGATTTTTTAATCCCATGTTTTTTCATTCTGGACTGCTTCTTTGGCAACAAATGTTTTTTTTACACAGCAGATGCTCTGCTGTCAGACACAGGTGTGAAATAATAACGTGTCATGGGCACAATAGCTCATTTACATGTTAAATTACGACTCATCATGAAATAACACTCTCACTTTGAACAAAGCATGAAGAACACTTCACAAAAACCTTCAGAAATCCATATACACAGAAAATATGTAATTATTTCAAGAATTTATTTAATTGAACCTCAGATTTATATTGAACTTTAAATTATCTAATTATTAATTCTAATTGTTTTAATTTATTTATGTTTGGGAGAAACCGGAGCATCCCGGAGAAAAACCCAGTGTGTGATGTCAGGGAAGGGGGGGGGGGGCATGGAAGGGGCTGGTCATTCCCTCTTCTGCACCATTTGCAGGTGCTTGTATTTGCGGAGATGTTTGGGATTGCATGCCTTTTTGAATTTCCTCCACAAAGAGACATGCTTGACCACAGGTGCTTCTTTTCTTGGGACATTGCAGGTGTTCGCTCTGTCTCCGCTGTTTCATGGATCCGTTCAGGTGTGTCCTGGACCATCTCAGCAGTATCCTGGACTGTTTCTGCTTCTTCTGGACTGTCTCTGCTTCTTCTTGGACAGTCTCTGCTTCTTCCTGGACTGTCTCTGCTGTTTCCTGGACCGTCTCGTGTTTATCCTGATCTGTTTTTTAAATTGTTTCCTTGACCATTTCAGTTGTTTCTTTGACTGGAGGGTCGGCCTCACCTGTGACATGGATATTCTCTAGCGGGAGCGGTGGCTCTACCATTGGCTCACATGTATGGAGCTCCATCTCTTTTGGGAGTTCTTCAACCTCCTCCTGTGGAACCTGACAAGCCTCTTCCTGAGCTTTTAATGTCAAGGCCAGCTCTAAGCTGCAGCTCGTTGTTTTCTGCAGCTGCTTTTTGAGGTCCTCCAGCTGCTCGGCGTTAACCTTGTCTCTGTGTCGGGCCTACTTTTATTAAATTATTATTTATTAAATCTAACTGTTTTAATTTATTCATGTGTGGGAGAAGATTTATATTGAACTTTAAATGATCTAATTATTAACACTAATTGTTTTCATTTAGTTATGTGTGGGAGAAACCGGAGCATCCCGGAGAAAAACCCAGTGTGTGATGTCGGGGAAGGGGGGAGGGGGAGGTGGGGGGGGCATGGAAGGGGCTGGTCACTCCCTCTTCTGCACCATTTGCAGGTGCTTGTATTTGCGGAGATGTTTGGGAGTGCATGCCTTTTTGAATTTCCTCCACAAAGAGACATGCTCGACCACAGGTGCTTCTTGGGACATTGCAGGTGTACGCTCTGTCTCCGCTGTTTCATGGATCCGTTCAGGTGTGTCCTGGACCATCTCAGCAGGATCCTGGACTGTTTCTGCTTCTTCCTGGACCGTCTCTGCTTCTTCTTGGACCGTCTCTGCTTCTTCGTGGACTGTCTCTGCTTCTTCTTGGACCGTCTCTGCTTCTTCTTGGACCGTCCCTGCTTCTTCCTGGCACGTATCTGCTTCTTCGTGGACCGTCTCTGCTTCTTCGTGGACTGTCTCTGCTTCTTCTTGGACCGTCTCTGCTTCCTCGTGGACTGTCTCTGCTGTTTCCTGGACCGTCTCGTGTTTATTCTGATCTGTTTCAGATGTTTCCTTGACCATTTCAGTTGTTTCTTTGACTGGAGGGTCGGCCTCACCTGTGACATTGATATTCTCTAGCAGGAGGGGTGGCTCTACCATTGGCTCACATGTATGGAGCTCCATCTCTTTTGGGAGTTCTTCAACCTCCTCCTGTGGAACCTGACAAGCCTCCTCCTGAGTTTTTAATGTCAAGGCCAGCTCTAAGCTGCAGCTGGTTTTTTTCTGCAGCTGCTTTTTGAGGTCCTCCAGCTGCTCAGCGTTAACCTTGTCTCTGTGTCGGGCCTCCTCTTCAAGGGCATCTTTTTCAGCTTTAAGCATCTCAACAAGCTTCAGGTCCCTGTGAAGCGTCTCATGAAGCTGTTGCTTAACTTCTTTCAGTTCTTTGTCCAGGTCATCAGCCCTATTAGATTCAATCAGCAGTTTGCCTTGATAACTAAAATCGCTTTGGACTTCTTCTAGCTTGCATTTCTGCTGTTTTAGTTGTCTTTTTTTGAGCTCTAGATCCTTTTCAAGCTCTTCCACTTTATCCTCAAGCTCCTTATTGTCCTCCTTCTCGGCCTGCAGCTGGCTGTTTTGAACTGCCACAACTGCTAGGAGCTCCTCTTTGGTCTTGTTCATATATCTTGACATGTCCTGTGGTACACTAAAGACCAGATTAAAGTTCTCTAACTGTTCTCTGAACTTCCTGTTCTGCTCTTCATACTGGAGTCTCCTGTTGACCTCCTCTTGCAGATTTCTCTCTGCCTTCAGGCGCATGCTGTGGTCAATGTTACTCCTGTGCTCGGCATACAACCTCGCTTCCCTCTCCTGCTGCAAAGGGACCATTGAATTGTGCAGGCTATGCTGGTGATGTTGTTCCACAAACCTTCGCGGTGGTCCTGTGTGAGCATATTGTTCACCTGGATAGCGCCATTGACCAGTGGAGTTCCTGTATGGGCGCTCCGATCTATAGTATGTGGATGCTGTGTTATATTCCATCGCTGCTGTTAATTGATGAAGGTTCTGGGTCGTAAATCGTTTTAAATACTTGTTGAAGTATCTTCAAACTCTACCTGTGTCTATCTGTGTCTCAGACTGAGAGTTGATTGTTTGTGGTCTGTAAGCTTGGTGACCTATGATGTCATAGACAGACTTAACATTCCAAATAGCTTTGATCCAAAGGCAGAACTCTGGAATGCTTAAAATTGAACACACTGCCTCTAATTCAAATGTAAACAATCAAAATGGCCACCATCAATCCACAGCAACAAACTTAATAAGTGTGAGAGTTGCAGCTCTCACACTAATAAATGTTCACTACTCTGTTCACTATTCTATCTTTTTTACATTTACTTTCCACATTTTTAAAATAAATGTGTTTTAAGTTTAAGGTTAAAACATAGCTTTTCCAGTGTTTTGTCATTGCCTCATGTTGTGGTATTGTTTGATAGTGTTTTGTATTCTCTGTAGCTCACTTGGTAAAACTGCTACTCAGCTAATCCGAAGGTCGTAGTTTCGAAACCTGAGATGAGCTGGTTATGTTCATGGTTATGTTATAAAAGCTGCAAATGAGAGTGGTAGCAATAGCTACTACAGCCACTGCTCTTATGGTAGATTAACCATGCTCTGCAGCTCTCACACTGACATTTCTTCAGGAATTTCATATTCTAGTTGTAATATAAGATTAACTTCGAAACTACTATTTTAAGGTGGAAGGGTTACACAGTATTGTGTCAAAGAGTTGAAACTAAAGCGGTGCATGCATTGATGCCAAAAATAAGATGCAACATGAGAAAACTTTTTTCTATGAAATCCATTGACACCAGGAAAAGTTCAGGAAAGAAAGAAAGAGTGCCACACTAAAAAATAAGAGGTATTGCTGGAGCTGTCAGCAGAAGAATAAAAGATTTAAGCAGTTCATGTTTCAGTTGAAGAAAAAAACACAGCTTAATATTCTCGAGCTGTTTGGGATCCATGATTCATATTTATTGAAAGAGTTGCAGTGGTTTCAATATTTTGCATTAAACTAACTTGGAAGGCTTTTGCCAGACACCATGAATTTCAGTCAATGCTTTTAACACCTTACTAATTATAGCTGGTTAAAGGCCCTGATTTGAAAAAAAGACCACATAATGAACATTTTGTAATGCCCTGGAAGAAATGTCCCAGTACATTCTGTAAAGTCCTCTTTAATAAACATCAAAATTTGATGCCCAGATATCTTGCTGTGAAGGTGAATATGTAAATGATGCAAATACCCAACATCTGTCTTTGTTCATGATGACACTGATCTGATGGTGTGCCACAAGAAAACAGCAGGTAGAACAGTTTGTGTCAGCAGAGGATTTTTTAATGATCCTGTCAGCCTACCTCCTACACCACTGGGCACAGAGGTCCTTCATGGATGGCAACCTTGTGACATGCTGAGAACAGGAGTTCGCTGAGCATCAAGCCCTAAGGGGCACCATGTTGACAGTCACAGAGGAGGATGTGGTACTGCCTTTCCAGACTGCCGAAAGCCTGGCTCACACTGCAGGATAATCGGGCCGATTTGAGGTCCGATTCCTCCTTCCCGACAATCGCATGGTCGCTCCCGACTCAGGGCTGCTCAGAACCGATTATCTGCCCAGATTATTTTTTAGTGTGAGTGGTACAAAGTTCCAATCTTAACGTCCCTGATCTGCTTGCCAATCGTCGGGGACGCCCTGATTTTTTTTGTGTTTGATATTTAGGATCTAAAATCTTGACGATTACGTCATCAAGGAGTCTGGCAGAAGTCGCGCATGACTACAATATTATCACAATATTATATAACCTCTAATTCTCTCTGCAAACAAACAAACCTACAGTCCTCCTCTCCGCAGCCATCTGCGAGTCCATATACGCCAGCGTTTTTTGTTTTTTTTGGGTTTCGGTTCACAGGACGTTGTATCCATATATCTATTTTTGTGTCAACTTTCCGATATCCTACAGCAACCTCCATTTCCTTGTATTTCACCAGCCGCCGTCCCTGGAGTCCGTTGGAGTTTTCAAATGAAACTTTATTAACAATTGTAAACGCTCCATCCCGATTTCACTCGTACAGTGTGAGCTCTCAGTTCGTGCCCGACAATCGGGTTGTACAGTGTGAGCACATAAATCTTAAGGTCTGGTCGTGTGTCGTAAACGATTCAGTCGTACAGTGTGAGCTGACATGCCACCCCGAATTTTATACAATCGGGAAAAAATCTTTAGGCTTTAGGTCTGCTTGTCAGAAAGTTCAGTATCCAATCAGAGGTCTATTAAGCTATACTTGCACTTGGTGACAAACTTTGTATTGAGTGCTCTTTTTTTGTCCCTGGGAAACACTTCTGTCTAAACATTTTACTTTCTTTCCTTTAGGATCCAATCAATATACCATGATATATTTATTCATCGACTTCCAACAGCTTAAGCCACAAGCGACATTTGAAGCTTTCATCTGGAATCAACAGTGTTTAAATTTGATGTCAGATTGACGCTGTGGAATCTGAGGGTGGAGATAAGACAGCTCTGTGAACCTGAGACTTATTTAATTCCACAAATCAAACAGCAAAGTGTCTGATTGATTGTTTAACTGTCGGCTCTATGGGGAGCTCAGTGGCAGTTTTCTGAACTGATCTCATGGATTCATGATTCAACGGCACCGTTCGATGATAAACTCAGAGTTAAGCCGTAGTGGAGACTGCTGGTAGAGATAATTAAAGAGAAGCAGAGTCTTTGAGTTGATGCTGTGAATGGTTGATAACATGCTGTGATACTAGTAGCAAGAGTGTTTTAGACTGAACATGCAGCAGCGTAGTGTTGCTAAGTAATGATGTCCTAATTAAAGATAACTGATGTGTCATTGGAGAAAGAGTCATTTGATAGAATGTGAGGGTGGGAGGGCTTTAGCAAGCTGACTCAGTATCACTATCCAGCTCCTGCAGACACATGTTGAAGGGTACTTGGGCAAGACCCTGAACCCTATGTGAGTGTATGAATTAATTAGTAAATACTGATGGACACTTTACATAGCAGTGTATAGTGGACCTTCCTCACAGATTCAACCAAAAAAAAGGCCCAGCTCAGGAAGTACAACATGCCTCAGGAGCTGCTGATCATGTTCTACATTTTCCAGTCATAATCTACATTATTTGACATAATCCAGTCTGGTTTCTGCACTTTGTGACAACCCTGAGGTTGTCCTGATTGGTGTGCACATTTTCTAACCTGTGTTTTTATGTGGCCTGAAGAGTGAGTGGAGAAGGGGGGTCGTTAAGCCAATGAAGAGCACCTGGCTCACTGGCTCCGATGCAGCTAAAGAAGTTGCAGACCCAGAGCTCTCTCTCTCATTTTCTCAGGATGGACTGCTAGGGAGGACACCAGGGGCGTATTCCATCAACGTAGCTAAAAAAGCCAAGCTCACTTGAAAAAGTCAGACTGAAACTAACTCCATCTCCCAATTAAACCTCAGGTCGTTCCATGAACTCAATCCAGACTTGATGAATCAGGAATTACTCAAAACAGGCTTGCAATCTCACTTTGTGCATGCACCCGAGGTTTACAAGAAGCCTGAATGAATGGATGAATGAGAAGACAATCAAATGAGTCACGCAGAACGGAAAGTTAGATTGCTGTTCTTTGCCGACTAAATGGGCAAGTTATGCGAGTATTACGAAATATTTCAAGTTCATGTGCATTTCACTTTATATAATTCTGTGCTCTTTGAGCCAACACCTACTAGCCGCCTTCGCTTTCGCCCAAAAAAGTCTGAATAAAAGTGTCGAAGGACGCAAGGCATACTACGACCAAAAAGCATCTGTGGTCCTATTAGTTAGATTTCCCTTCTCAGAATAGTTCAGTGAAACGCTTAGGCCGTGTTCACACTTGACTTCTTTTTTCAGAAAAAAGTGCTGCCTTCAGCACCTTTTGAGTGCTTTTACGCGAGTGTTCTGTAACCTTAACAACGGGATTAGCCTACGGCGCAACCGTGCCGGAGCGTATGGCGGGAGCACAACGCGTCAATTTAGCACAGAAAAGAACAAGCGGGACGGGAAGTCAGACACCATTACAACATTAAAACCTCTGGTTTATTTTCAGAATAAAACACTCCATTTTGACGGTTCAGAAAAACGACCGTTCGCGTGTTTGTTTATGTGTTGATAAGGTTAATATAGAGTTTTATACCACGTACATCGTATTATCTACCGCTGTCGCGAGTGAATCTGTAAAATTACCGCTGGAATTCCTTTGTCTCCGTACTCCAGCTGTCCGGCTGTGCTCTCTGAGCTGCGGACTGAGAACGCAGCTGGTGGGTGTTGACGGATGAGGGTGCACGGAGCCGTAGACAGACCGAAGCGGACACGCAATTCACTGTCCTATATGCATTTTCCATGCTCTTTTCCTGTAAATGTATTATTTTTCATTTCATTAAGAGTGAATTTACAATGTACGTTTCTGTAATCGGCTGTGGCTCAGTTGGTAGAGTCGGTCGTCTCTCAACCAGAAGGTCGGGGGTTTGAATCCCCAGCTCCTGCGGCTACATGTCCAATTTGTCCTTGTGGAAGACATTTAACCCCAAATTACTCCCGCTGCTTCATCGATGGTGTATGAATGGGATTAGTTACTCCTGATGGACACTTTACATAGCAACCTCTGCCATCAGTGCGTGGTAGGTGTGATATACGGCGCTTTGAGTAGTCAGAAGGTGAGAAAAGTGCTATACAAGCTCAGGTCCATTTACCATTTAACCAAGTTGCCCCTTTAGCCCCTAACGTCAGAGTGCAACTAATTAGCGTTAACAAAATCGATGTGTTATTTTTTCTGTAATTAAACAAACTTGACACGTTATTTTGACAGCCCTGATATTTTCTTTAATAAGCTTCATAATTGCTTTAAAAAACAAACAAGGACCTGTTGTTTTGCTGTGTGACTCTTAAGGAGTTATTTGTGTATTTGTTGGGGACTAGTTTAGTGCTCCACTGAGAATTCACTGCAGCAGGATGGGGCATGTTGGACTAAATCAAAATAAACCACATAGCCCATTTACATCCTAATGAGTTAGAATGTTAGAGCAACAGCTTGACCATTACATCCCTGGATCCAAATTGCTCCCACAGGCTGTGACATCAGTGTGTGAGTGTGTGTAAATTAAACAAATGCAATGTTGATATTGTTGATAAGTAATAGGAAAGTATTGTCCATCGGTGAGTATAGGTTTCACTTCTACTTCCTCAGAGCACTGCAATTATTAACCTGAGTGACATTCAGAGAGCTGGTCCTGAATACTTTATGTTTCTCTTTTTGTTGTTCATCGCCTCCGGGCAGGAAGTTTAGAAGGAAATTATTCAGGACTATGCCACTTTAACCTATACATACCATCTATTATTTTATGTTCCCTAAGACATGACCTTCTTATTTCCATTATTGAAACACACTCACACAGAGACACACACACAGCTGGGCACTGCAAGCTTCTGCCATTGTGATTTGAAGTTTAGATTTAAATGCAGTTTTCTAAGAGTTGTTTAATGGAGGCATTCTGCACTAACTGAAGGAGACTGCTGGCTAAAGCAATTTAAGTGAGTTTCCATGAAGAGACTTTGACAGGCCAATCAGATGTGACCTTGTAACGGTACCATATATATTAGATTGGAAAGGTGCACCTTAGTTTTCAATGATGTTGTCTTTCATTAGTGACGAAAATGAATCTGATTATGTTGATTTGGTTTAGTGTCCTCAGTTGAACTGTAGGCTCTTCTACAGAGGAAAGGGGGGGGGGGGTTAGCTGCCATTAAGCAGGACAAGCATCTTAGTAAGGACAAAGGATGTAGGTACAGCAAAGTGGCAGACAAAAAGGCACTCCTGAAATGAGAAGTCAACCCAAGGCGTGCCAACTAACATGCACCACATTCAGGTCGTTTTTCTAGACTTGCCCAAATAGGTCTTGTTTCTCTCAGCCACAGACCCTTAGTTTGTTCATTTTGAATTAGAGACACCCTGACTTTAACAGGGCATCCATCTTAAAAAGTGTCATATTCAAATGTGTCAAGAAATCCCCGTTAAATATTCTAGCTATGTGCATGCCAGAACAGGAGCAGAATGGGAGGTATCTACTTGTATAGCTTCCGCACTCAGTTATAAATAATGGCGGTGAAGAGGTTCTTTTACTAAAAAATATGCAGACTCTAAAGCAGGGGTCCCCAAACCTTTTTTTCTTTGATGGCCACATAACTTCGCCTTTCTCCTATGGGGGACCAGGGTCTGTAACCTAAAATAACATATGTTGGAGTGACTACCAGTATTATTGTGGAGATGGATTTTATCCCAGCAGATTGGTTTAGCTGAACTTGGCGTACACATTTATTTTGCTGGGTTAACAGTCCTTTTTTCAGCTTTGATAGTTTGTCTGCTCGCATTTGGCCTTGCAAGCGATCTTACTTGTCTTTGTGGCCGGATTCATAATGTAAGCGCAGAGTGTTTTCTTTGAACACAGCCACCGCCTCTTGACAGATGAGACAAACAGCCTTTTCTTTGCACTGAACACAAAAATAATAATTTCTCCGCTGTTGGTTAAATACCCTGTACACAGCAAAAACTGGAGAGTTGAAATTTCAGGGCTAAACATTTCAGAGTTAATTTCAACTCCCAATGTGTTGTTTTAACTCATTCTGAGTTAAATGGTGTTTAGTGTTTGAGTTGTTTCACAGTGTTGATCCGTTGGTGTTAGTCAGTTTTAGTCCCACTCTGCAGAGAGTTAATTAATCTTAGCTCCGCCCAGGTTTCCCCGCTCATTTCACTTTGTCGGTTGGAGAGACAGGAGAAGAGTTGAGAACATTTTGCTCCTGTGCAGTTCTACATGGTAAGTAAAATAAAGTCTTATTTATTGAAATAAAGTAAATTAATTCTCTGAACTACTGTAAAATAATATATTTGTGGAGAATATGTACTCTGAAAGGCCTTGTTTGTTGCCATGAACTAAATGGCCACAGTCACGTCACATGGATAAGCTAATGTTAGCTAGCTGTATCTTGCAGTTAGCTAACCATTAAAATCATTAAGCTCTCAATTAATACAAATAACTTTTAAAGCTTGTAGCAATGAAAGTATGCTTTTTATGTTTACATTTTGAGGTTGAAGCTAATGTTGCTCTGTTTTTTGTTTGTTTTTTCACTGAACTGTCCGAACATGCATTTTTTTTCTTACTTTAGCGTTAATTAGGCCTTGGTGATTAAACACTAATGATAATTGTGGCGATGTATTTTTTCTCAATATAAATATGACAAATGTTCAGTAAAAGTTTGATCAATTTAACATGTAATTACACCACCCGAACACATGGAAAGGGGGGGAGGGGGGAGGCTCTATGGACCTTTCTTCTGGAGGACAGGAGAGCAATGTTTTTTTTTGCTTGATTTGTTTATTCCTTTTTATCTGTAAAGTTAATCTGCTTTTTGGGATATGTATTAAAAATAGATGGAAGAATGTTTTAAGTAAAACTCAAAGGATTAAATATAATGAGTTTTCAGTTAACTCATGACTTTTTATCCTTAGCCTACGACCAAGAAATGGCTTCCCTGTTGTTGCTGATACATCTCCTCCCACCCCCACCAGGCGGACCGAAGGCTCCAAAAATCAGTGCTTGTGATGCAGTTCAGAAACTCGTTGTCTTTCATAAGGTAATTATTGCAATAAGTTTATAATAATATTTCTTTCACATTACCTTCTTAGCTACATGTGTAAATCAGGGTTGTAAAAAAGTGAATGAAACAAAAACAGGTGTTAGCCTCTTACATTAGCCAGTGAGAAAATGTTTGAACAGTCACTTCTACAATGTGGTTTTCACTTTGGGAGTGGGTGCACATTATTCTTGTCTATAATTTTTTTCCCCCAGTCATGCTGCAGTCTGGAGGAGCATCTCCGCAACCAGCAGAGTCGTCATCCATACCTCCTCGCTGTTGGACGTCAGAAGAGCAAGATTGACAGCTTCTACATCGCCATGGATAAGCATCTCATCCCATGCCAGGCAAACCGCTCCCTCGGGGCATTTGATGAACTTTTCAAAGCACATTTTGTGTTTAACTTGTCTTATGATGCAGCATTGGTGAATTTCTACACATTCTGTGTTAGTATAAAGTTGGACTCGTTGTTTGCAGTGCAATGGAAGAAGATATTCCAGTGTTTTGTCAAATAAGTGAAATATTGTTGGTTGAAGATCACATTGTTTTGTTGACAAAAAAGCTATTTACAGAGACTTTTGATGAACATCTTCATGCATTCAGAGTCTTAACAACTGAGGAAAGGTGCATGATAAAAATTTCAGAACTGAAGTTTCAGAAACTGTTTAATATTCAGAGCTCATACAGTGTTGATGATGTGGGATTGTATATTGTATCTTCATTTACAATGTTTTAATTTACTGAGAAAAGACAAAAATAAATGTCATTTTTTGAAAAATACTCTGTTTATTAGAATTTATTCAAACAATTATTTTTAACACTTTGTAGTGTAGATAGCCTCACACTTAAGGGAGTGAAAGTTACACTTGCCAGTGAGTAAAAAAAGTGTCTTAGCAGAGTTACTCGTCTTATCCCAAAGTGTTATTTTAACTCTGTTTAGGGAGTTGAAAAGGGAACTCTCTCACAGTGTTAAATGTTTAACTATTTTAAAAGTGTTAATTTGACTCTAAAAAGTGTGGAGCTATATAAACCCTGAAAAAGTGTTGAAATCAACTCTGTGGGAGTTAATTCAACACTGGACTTTTTGCTGTGTATTCTGAGTCAATTTTTCTCTTCCCTAACCATTTCCCCATTTTTTTTTGTCTTGTTGAGGTTTCTAGCTTGTTGCTTGCACCTGATCGGACTTGGATTCTCGATCACCATGGAACGTCACGTCAAATGTCATGTTTCGTGCACGTGTGAAAAAGTAACTAACTAATTAAGCTACTAATAGTTAATAATGAATAATAATGAAAAAAAAGTTCACAGCTGAGGAACATTTACATTTTCGAAATGTTTTTGGAATTGTTCTGACCCCTGCTCTAAAGTATTAATTCTCAATTTAGGTCATTTGATTCGTGCAGAATTGTTCAGTGGTTTTGCGGGCTTCATTTCTTGTGGCAGTGTTAACTCTTAGTGGTATCTGGCAATTCAGGTATGCAAAGATTCGGTTCTGGATTTGTTTTGCCTTCTATATGATATCATTCTGTTCCTGGTCAGAAATGGGTTATCTCCTATCGAGGAGAACCTCAAAACCTGCTCAGATTAAAGGCCCTGGAAACCCAGACACAGGTGACATAAGCAGACCACTGAATAGTTATTGTAAATGGTGAATGGACTGCATTTACTCAGCACTTTACTAGTCTTCTGATCACTCAAAGTGCATTTACACTTTGACTCTACCACTGAGCAACAGCTGCATCATTTGTAATATCTTTAAAGGCATCAGACCTAAAAAATGTGGAATTTAAATGGTAAATGGACTTGAGCTTGTATAGTGCTTTTCTAGTCGACTGATTACTTTTAAGTGCTTATACAACGCAGGTCACACCTACCCATTTACACACTGATAGCAGAGGCTGCTTTGTAAAGTGATTAACTAATCCCAGTCATACACAGTCATATGCCGCTGATGAAGCAGCGGGGGCATCTTGGAGTTAAGTGTCTTGGACACGACATGTAGCCGCAGGATCTGTGGATCGAACCCCCGACCTTCTGGTTGAGAGACGACCGACTCTACCGACTGAGCCACAGCCGCCCAGGTTTAACTGGCAGCTCTTTGAAAACGGCAGAAAACAAAACCTCAGAACTCGAAAAAACCTTTGTCTCTGCCCTCTTCTTTCAATGTAAGCTTGTCTTACTAGACAAGCACATGCAAGCATGGAAAGCAAAAGCAAATTACACTATTTACCATTACATCACTTTTAGATATTACGGGGGGAGTTAGGAAAAAACCTAACATGCCAAGAAGAATAAATCAAGCTCATTGTTCAAATTGACTGTGATGCAATGACCTCTCCATCTGTGAAACACTTGGTGAGTTTAACAAGTGTTTCTATATAAAGGGGCTAAATAGATAAACGTTGGGTCCGTGTTCAGTTGGCGTCTTTGTTTTAGTTCTGTTTTTGACCGTGAAAGAGTGCTCTGCTGCGCTTCAAGTAAGCTACTGAAAAGCTCTTTGATTCAGAAAACAGCAAAGTTACCACAATGTTACTGAAAAATGTAGTTAAACTACTAACATCACTAATTGTAGTGACGTTACTGCCCAACACTGCTAAATTCACATACATCCAGATGTTGCTCAGCAGCTATGCACCACTTGGGGTGAAGTGCGTTGCCAGCATTGGCTTAGAGTCAGATGTGCCCGCTTGCGGGTGAGATGCTTCGCCAAGATGGGCATAGAGACAGCTATGCCCTACTTGGGGGTAAGGTGCAAAGCCAGCATTGGCTTAGCCCAGCATGGGGATTTTTTTTCAAATTTGTGTTTCCTAAGGGGCATAACAACAAAGAAAATATCTATTCATTCTTGTAGCTGTCGGAGGCCCATAAAAAGACACTTAAATACTTAGACCCAAGCTCAAATTGTAATAATTGACTTGACTTTAAACCCAGATACAGAGTTTTAAGCACCAATTCTAAAGGAATGGCCTGAATAATGTTTTGGTGGTGTTTAACATTTTTGAAGAGTGAACTAAACAAAGATTTTGACATGGGATTGTTAACTGGAGTCAGACAGAGGGGAACCAGTGGATGAGAAGGAGGCCTGTTTTTTTAAATTTTTATTTAAACATGGATTTAGAGGGACAAAATTCGGAATCAGTGCAAGCAATGATTACATAGCAGGCGCCACCTGCTTTACTAAGAACATCTGGAAACCCATAAAAAGCTAACAAAAAAGAACAATCCAAGTGAGAGTCAACAAAAGCAGAAAAACAACCACGTCTTAATGCTAAGAGAATTTTGTACAACATGGAAAGAGTAATGGGTAGTCTATTATGGTTATTTCAAGGGGAAACTTCTGAACTTTCTTTAGCAACAGTCTAAAGACCGGATTGGAAAATAGACTGGGGAAAGATAAATCAGAGCATCTAGCATTACACTAATTGCCTGCTTATACACTTAAGAATGAAGTGGCACACATCCATACAATGACAAATAAAGTGCACACAGCACTAACTGCAACAAGTTTTAGCGGCACATTCAAAGACATACAAAACAGAGCAAACATTTTCCACGCGTAATCATATCATTTTATCTAGTCCGACCCTTCCTCATGTAAAAGATTCTAAAAAAGACTCCAGGGAAGGCTGATTTAATCGATGGCTAATGATTCTAGAGGAACTACTACTGGCGAGGGGCTGGCGCCTTGGCGCAGACTCCTGAATACCTGGAAATTAAAATGGGATAAATAAATCAGCAATAGTGTTGACCTAACCAGGTAAATGGCAAGGTGAAATAAGGAAGTTTTGCTGAACGGACAGGCATGTTTTGCATCTCATGAATGGCATGATTTTGGGACAAAAAGGGCAACCTTTATTTATAATGCATACTACAGCTTCATTGTCACACTGGACTGTGATGCGTTTGCGACTCAAAGAATTCCCCCACATGTGGCTGCGTTTGGATAAATCTCAAACAGAGCTGAGAAGGAATCAAGTTGTGGGAATGAACTTGGCCTTTTGCCAGCAAACCACTGGCCTTGAAAATAACCTCCAAAACCTATGGAGGGTGCTGCTTCCAAAAATAACTTTATGGAGTTGGAGAAATAAACCAGATTGTTTTATAAAATGTAACTCCGTTCCAGTGAGTCAGTAAACTAGACTGCAGATTGGAGCGTCAACCTTCATTTACTAGACGGTCCCTCGGGAATAACACAAATTGCGAAATTTAAGTGGCTGACGACATGAAACATTTTCTGTGTTGTGACTTTTGAATAAATAAAAGCCTGGATATTTCATGAACGTTCTCTAACTTTTCAACAGGAAGTGAAGCTTTCATCTCTTCAGAGTGGAGTGTAATGCCCAGAAACTCGAGGCGAGTGACTGGGCCGATATTGTTTTTTCATCGAAGAAGGGAACACCTAGAGGATTGAACAAAAGTTTCAGTTTGGACTGAGAGGAGCTTGATTGTCATGTGTGGGGTCAATTAGCAGAAAGTGGTCGCGGAGAAGGTGGAGGAGAGAAGGAACTCTGACCCTTTTTAGGAGATTCCAGCAAATAGAATTGGCAACCTGATAAAAAATTAATAATTACGAACTGCTTTTAAACCCGAACATGAGGCGCACAGCAAAATACAATTTGGGTTACATTACTGGGTTAGTTACATTTTATTTTCTTCTTTTGGTTCACTTTTTCTTTCACAGGCAAATTACTTCACTTCTGTCACTTCTTTTACAAGCAGATACAAATCTAATATCACAGGTAAGTATAAAACACCTACATCATCAAATTTAACCGTGGTGAAAATAAACAAAAATATCTTGTTAAACACTTTACGTTGTATTTTTTCCATTATATTATTTCTTCCTATCAATCAATCATTATTTGTATAGTGCCAAGTGTTATCTCGAGACACTTTACAAAAGAGCATATGGGATAATATGCAGGCAGGATTTCTCCTTTGTATTCCTTGCGTTCCTGTTGTCCACACTTCCGTGCTGCTGAGGTCGAGGTCAGAGCAGGCTGTGCATGAATCAGGACAATGGTGGTTGAGTGACAACACAGTCAGATGGTGGTGGCTGGGCGTCAGGCGGTGGTTGTGGGACGGCACAGTCCGATGGTTGTGGCTGAGCGTCAGGGACGTCGGGTGGTAGTAAATGGTAAATGGACTTGAGCTTATATAGCGCTTTTCTAGTCTTCCGACTACTCAAAGCGCTTTTACACTGCCAGTAGTAGTGCCAGATCGCCTCGCTGAAGGTTGGGGGAGCTCCGTCTACTCAAGAGCCTGGCTTCTTCTACCAGGTCAAGGCCTCCTGGGCTTCTGGCACGGAAGAAGCGGACCTCAGCTCATACTTTGAGTGTGGGCTCGTGCATGCATGGGGTAGAGAATGAGCAGGGAGACAAGGAGACGTGATTGGTTCATAAAAATCGAACCGAGTGCAAACATTGGTCGAATAAAGTATAAAGTATCGATAAAGTATCTATCGACCCCCGAGGGAAATTCAACTGCTACAGATGACAGATTTTCTTTGTTCCTGTTTCAGAGCACATTAATTATTAACGTCTGTCAGGTCCTAAAGACCATTTCAACCAAAATCTTAAAATCTATCTGGAGAAAATTACCAACCCTGCCTTTAATAAGCCTAATGGTTTTGTAGACAGTGGAAACATGAAGAGAAAAGGGCTCAGCTGGTACAAGAGTGTTTATGCTGGAAATTGGAGATCAAATATTAGTCTTGTCTTTCTGGAATATTCTCTTGTTGCTATATGCCTATGGGGCTACTGCGAGAGTAAGCAAGATCTTTAGCGAAAGTTGCGAGGCCGATGCTGGCTGATGCTGCTTGTGCTTTGTGAATTGAACTTGCTAAGGACTGTAATGTGGTAGAAAGAGCATCCTAGGAAGGCTAAAAGGCTGACCTTGACTGGTCAGAATGAGTTGAACTGGCAGAGACATGCTTACACTTTGCTGGTGGAGCTGACTGGGAGCACTAGAATGGTCAGGATTAGAAGGGGACTCTTCCCCAGTGGGAGTTTCAAGCGCCACTTCATTAGCGAAAGTGTGTAACTGAGAGAGCTCCAGAACTGCCTTTAGCTTACATATCCAAAATCACAGCTTCTGATTCCTGATGTTTAGCAGCAATCTGAATACTACACCGAGCTGCTGGCGATGTACAGGCTGGTTCAAGAAATTTCACATTGAACAGTTCAATGTCTGAGTCTGACATCATTAAATGCCATGACAGCCCAATAAATAACAGCCAAACAAACCTTAGACTTGAAATACACGACTGTATTGCCTGATCTTGTGAGAGACACAAGCAACCAGGTCTATGGAAATAAGCCCAAAAGAAGTGACTTGGCTCTTCTATACATATACCCTCCACCTCAACCTCCACCACCACCCCCACCAATAATACCATGTCTATTAAAATATGTCAGAAATTATACTCCAGAAACCCACAGTCAATTAGAACTACAGGTAGACAGTAAACACATTTAAAATAAGTTACACCCATAGTCTGTAAATAATAGGGTCACCCAGCATTTCCTTGTCAATCACTGTCACCTGTGTACTTGTGTGTGGGGGGGCTGTAAGGGAGGAAACAGTGGAAAAGTGAGTGAGCGTGGGAGAGAGGGATGAATGAGAAATAGACTATGACCCTAAATAAAATACTTGGTCTTCCTGGCTGAACTCGAGCATCACTGATTTCACAGTTGACATGCGTCATTATGCACAATCACCTGACAACACCTCCTCCTTGTTTTTGTTGCTCTAGGGGAAAATGGATCTAGAGAAAAATCAAAGGGGTGGCAGAAATAAATGCTTATTTAATCCTTACATGTAACTTACCTGTGAGCGACAATTTCAATTTCAAACCAAACAATATTGAAGCCAAAGACGCTTGATTACCACCATTGTATAAAGCATGGCTGACTTTGCACATTTCTGGAAGGCTTGTAATATTAAGTTGGCAGGGGATTGTGAACAATCTAGTCTTCTGACTCATTTGTTATACTTTCATTGCAGAAAATTCATATTTCAGTTCAATTACAAAATATCCATTGTATTTGTAAATTTTCCCAATATTTAAAGAAGTGTGCTATAGAAGATACAATAACCAAAAGACAGACTAAGATAAAAACAAAGAAGTAAACAAAAATACACACACATAAATAAGAGAGAAAGTGAGAGAGAGAAAAAAAGGAGGAACCGAACTCTTAATTTTATATCTTTACGCCGCCTAAACTCATTTTCCTTTATGAATGAGCATGCCTGCCTAAATGAAACGCTCCATACTTCTTATGTCAACATACATAATATCAAAACAGAGATAAAGAGGGAGAAAGAAAAAAAATGTGTGTTTGTTTGAATTTGGGAACATGTGTCTCCTCCACTCATCTTCTGACTACTTAAAGTGCTTTTAGGTCATACCCAGCAATTCACATCCATTCACACACTGATTACAGCAGATGATATGTAAATTAGATAAATATAGACATTTCTAGAAAAGCACATTTCATTAGTGAAAATTGATCGCCTGCGAGAGAGAAAAAGAGATCGACTTCTGCACTGCTGCAGAGAGCAGAGCACAGCAAAGGTACTTTTGAGAAACGGATTAATTCTCCATTAAACTCCAAGACTGACTCGTGGCAGCTCAGGAAATCATATTGCATGGGAAACCGGAAAAAAAAAAAAAAAAAAAGGAGATCCAGGGTTGACTGAAGACAAAGGTTAGGAGCTCAGATCTGAAGGATGCTGCCTTTAACCCCCGAAAGGTTTAAATGTAGACCCTTATATGATGTTTAATAAAGCATACCGCTAAATAGTCAACATCCCTGCTCTGCTACGCTCCAATTTGCCATTCCTTCTCTCTCAGTTGCTCGACCAATCATGCACTTCGCTCCGCCTCACCCTGATAACAGCAAGTGAGACACCAGAGCACTCCAGTACATGAGGAATTCTAACTATGGATAAAAGATAGAGTAAGTCTCCGTATTGACTTCTCATTTAAAGTGGCTTTATAATATGATGTTCATTTCTCTTCATTGGTTCATTGGTTCTGTTGTTTTATTAGTGCATGCTAACTGCATTCCTGTATGTTATACAGACAGACTGGCAAACAGATATCTTTTACCCATACATGCAACGACTCTCCAGCGGGTGATTTTCCTCCATCACACACTGGAGAGTAGATGCATGTAATGGGGTATAAGATATCAAGGAATCAGACACATTTTTTGGGGTAAGCTGCGGGTAACAATGGATGTTTTGATAGAAAAGGTTACCAACCCTGCCTTGTGCCTTTGTTTGCTCGAGAGCTCCACAACTGTAAGCTCAAGTTCAACTCCTGCCACCACACATTTGCCCTATTTCCTCACTGCTCATTTGGGATTTAATTATCTCACTGTCTGGGTGGTCTTACCCACTCTTTCCTCTACAAAAGTGCAGGGAAACTGCTGCTACTTATCTTTAATGGAAGTGGTACACATAACCACAGGAACTTTTGCGAACCAACCAGTTTGTCATAATTCCTTATCTTACTTTCTTGTTAAACAAAACATGGTGTGAGAACACATAAATATCTCAACTTTTTGAGTTTGTTCAAGTTTGTTTTAATTTTTTGAAGGGCTTCATTGTGCAGCCCTTATTGCCAATGTAAATTGTTTGAACACAAATGCAAAGTTTGCTATCAGATGCTTCATGTTTAAAAATGATCAAAATGGAAAAGCCATTAAGGAAAGCCCCGATTTGCTTCCATACAAACAAGTACAGCATTAAACTGTGACAAAATGACTTATGTACTGTATACTGTAACTTTTCACACATCTCTCTAGTGTGCATGCATGTGTGTGTGTGTGTGTGTGTGTGTGTGTGTGTGTGTGTGTGTGTGTGTGTGTGTGTGCGTGTGTGTGTGCGTGTGCGTGTGCGTGTGTGTGTGTGCGTGTGCGTGTGCGTGTGTGTGTGTGTGTGCGTGTGTGTGGGCGTGTATGCGTATGCTCGGGTGTGGCCCTGCCTTTCAACCAACCTTATCTCGCTTCCTTCCTGTCATCTCCTTCCTTTATCACAGTTTCTACACCGGCTCTTTCCTCCTTTGGTTCTTTACGTCCTCATAAGGACAGTAGATAGAGGAGATAGTACAGCAAGAATGAAACCGCAAAACATGGTTATTTCTTGTGTATATATATCATAAATAAGATACTTAAGCTAAAAAACTATATATAACATGTCACATAATGATTTTTATCTTACTTAAAATTAAGTCTAATAATGCTAGCAAAAAAAAAAAAACTGGTGTAGTTAGAGATGATGAAGCCTCTTTAAGCAGTGACATCACACTGACTCAAAAACGTGTGTATGTTCTTTTGTGTCCATAGCGGGGTATGAAAACGATTTAAGGTTCTCCTCTTTGTACTGACCATTAATATGATATGCAGCCTCTCGAACACACTCCCACTATTCCTCCCTCTGTGACCTGTCTGCAGAAACAGCTTTGTCCCTGTACTGATGTTGTGTTCAACTAAGGACACTGGAGATTATGAGAGATCAGTTGTCTCTCAGCTGCTCTAGCCATTAACCTTTTTCCAGCTCATCATCTCTCTTTTTTAATGTATTAACTGTTCCACACACCTCTATATCATTGTTCTGTCTCCTTATCCTCTTTGTCTGTCCGCCTTTCTGTCTGTATGTCCGTCCGTCCGTCCGTCTGTCTGTCTTTCTTTCTCTCTCTCACACACAATAAGCTTCTTGGGTCCAGCTTGAACCCACTTAAATCTCCTATTTTTTTGTATATTTAGATATAAAAAAAACACCATCTAAAAAAAACAATATAGGATTCAAATCATTTGATGCAACATGAGAAGAACAGAGTGAAAACATCAGACTCAATTGTTACGACCAGCCTAAGGGAAACCAGCCGTAGCATAAAAGTGACCCTCTCCTTCCTCACTCCCAATGATTAAAGACAAAAACAACAAATTTGCAGTTAACAATGTGCTATTTATTTAGCAAAACACAATATGAACTAAACTTCAGGGAGAGCGCCAGCAAAATAATAAACAAAACATTTACGTAGAAGCCCAAACTACCTTACCTCAAACAAAGTAAAGAAAATAAAATTCAGGAATCTTGCCTAACTCACTAACAGAAAAAACAGGAGAAAAGATTAATCAAAATAAAAGGCTACTCTCCCCTACAAAATGAGGAATGCACAACATAAACAATCTCTATCAATTACTGAACAAACAATCTCAAAAGCGAATGTCTCTTGTTGGACATGAGCAAGAAGGAGGGCCCCGTTGAGCTTCCGCGACTCTCTTTTTAAAATCGGGCACCCTCAGGTGTCCTCCAATACGCGCGCCGCACCAGCTTCCCTCCAATTAGAGGCTGGCGCTCATCACCGTTTCTCCAATCAGGAGTGGGCACCTGAAACTCAGCACAGACGCACAACAAAAAAACAGAACACAAAGCATACACAATAATAACAAAACATTTAAATACGTAAATGACTCACAGTCATAACACAATTCTGAATTCCTTGAGACTGTAAATGTATAGAACCATGCAGCAACAAACAAAAAACACACATGAAACATGTTTGAGCTTTCGAGTGAAACATGAATGAGCTGAAGGAAGCGACGTACCGTCAGTGTTTACAGAGCTGATGACAATATACCCAGACGGAGTTTGACATCACTCTCTTTTTAGGAAGTGATTACTCCACAGTATATTAACAAGGGGTATATTTGAATTTTGCTTTATTAATAATCAGGTCGTCACATATTAAGGGACCTATTTTGACAGCGTGAAGTGCTTTGTATAAATGGCAATGTGGGGCGTTTTCGCACAATCTTGAATTAAGTCCCTTGGTTATACATAGGTGTGTTTCAGGTGTAACATTAATCAAATTATTTCCACAACATCAGAAACGATCAGAAAAATACAGTAAACATTTCCACATTAGGCACAAAAGTGTTGCCTCATTAAGTATTAAAATCTCCAGTAATGCTGACGGGATCGGACAGGATCTATGGTAACTTATGTTCTATGTGCTCAACATCAAATAAAGGTATCTGCTGGAATCATTGGCTATATTCTCTCATACGTGCTTAATGGAAACTGGACAGTGTGTATAAAGATATGTGGGCTTTATTGTCGAAAAAGCTTCCAATCCATTAAAAAACTCAATTTTAATTTATCACCAAATGCAATGATATTAAACTATGGAGTATGTGGGCTGTTTACCTGTGTGCGATTAAGCTCAGTGGACGTTCACTGTGAACTCGTATGTCCATCTTTCTAACGGCATTCTTAACATCAGGAATATACTGGCCACAGAATTCAGACTTTAGGGCCGGTTTAAGGTGGTCAAAGGCACAGTTGTTTTCTGCAAGCTTTTACCACACCTCATTCGGTGCTAAGGGGAGCAGAAGTTCATTTGCTATTCAAACAACGTGAGCACTGGGCATTAAAATGACAACTGATATAGGAAAGACATTGGCGATGCATGCCAAGACACTTTGCGCTGGGTGCTCATGTAGCATGTGGGCTATGTTAAACATGCATTTAGATAAGCATTTAGTCAAATTAACAAAAGAAGAAATTAGGTAACGTCTCTAGGAGCCCAAGTGTGTGTATGCCAACAAAAATCCAAACACAGGTAAATTTAAATAATAATAATTGTATTTCACAATGAAACAATTTCAATAAACACAAACAATATAGGCCTTGAAGTTCAATATAAAAATCAATGTCCTCTTTCCAACTGGAAAAGCTCTTTTTAGGTCCGTTCAAAAAAAAAGTCATCGTCTTTCTGTGTTCCAGAATGTCTCTATCTATCCTACCCGTCTTGGGTAAACAAACAATTTTCGCCGTGCTGTGCCACCATGAGTTGGATGAGACGAGAGGGAGTGACCTCGTGAATCGGATCTTTCTGATAAGTGGGTTGAGCTCTGATTGGGTGATAGAGTTCAGTGGAGTTCAGGTGAAGTTATGGAATGTTATAAGAAAAAAATAGGGAAGTAAATAAATAAATACAAAATAAAATGAAAACCGATTTATCATAATTTATGGAGGTTCACTGAGATCACTCCCCTTGCACAGAAAAAACAAGAGGCTACATCAAATTCAATTAATGAACCTGGGTTACACTCAGCCTTTGACACAAAGCAGAATGGAATTCCCTCAGCTCTTTGCACACATCAATGATTTCTGCAAACGCTGCAGAGTTATGGCCATTTTTAGCATAAATGGCACAAAATGAGTTTAAATACATCACAACCATAAAGATATTTTAGAAATAATTTAACATAGTTCAGTAAGACTGCCTTAATGAGTAGGTTCCCTTTTTTTCAATTTAATCCACATTTGTAGACCTGACAGCTAAGGCGTCAACCAAATCATCCTTTCAAAGAACAGATGTCACCAGAATCACTTTTCTTGTGAAGATTCTTAATATTGCCACTTCATTTATGTAAATTTAAACTACAAGGATAAAAAAAAAAAAAAGTCCCATTCAAGTTCTGATGAGAGGGCATCTCATCAGAACTTGAATTTGCATCAAGTGGCTCTCACAGTTAAAACTGTTGCAACTTGACCCCTTCACCATGGCTACATGGTCCACATAGATTGACTTACTGCTTGACATTGTAGAGGACATTCAGACTTGTTACTCTGAAAAGAGCACATTGCACCAGATGCTGTCAGCCAACCAAAGGGATCTGTGCAGGGCATATCGGAGGAGAAGTAGGAAGGGTACTGCGCTGATGTGAAAGTCTGTGTAAACTACTGACATTTTTCTGTTCACTCACTGATAAATTAACACAGCCAAGATGAAAATTCCACGCAAGTTAATTAGCAGGGGGGCATTGAAAGCCAAATAAAAAAACATCTGATTTTCTTATATTTTTCCCTGTGCTATCTCCCTCTGTTATAAAAGGTCTATGCTCACAGCCCCATTCACGCCTGCGGCACATGATGCCCCTACAACTGATACGCTCTGACAAATCTCATCCAATTTGTTTCATCCCAGTGTGTGTTGATAGAGCAGGTTAAGAAGGGCCTGTCGACTACTTCAGAGGTTGAGTCTGGACCGTTTCGGTGCACTGACCACTGCTTTACTTCTCTCCCCCATGGAGCACTCACACAAAAACATACACATGCGCACACACACACACACACTCCTTCTCTTTCATTGAGCTCACTCAAAACCCCAGTAACAAGATTAGAAAATGGTGCATGGAGAGTGTGTGTGAACGTGTACGCGCGCGTGCATGCATGTGTGCGTGCGTGTGCATGTTCTAGGGGAGTATCTTGGGTATTGCAGATAAAAGACCTGGTGGGAAAGCGAGTTACGGTTCAGCTTGACATTGACTAAAGAAGTAAAAAGTGCAGAACAACTACTATAATTAAATTGGTGCATTGAAGCCTTAAGGTCAAACGGGGGTAAAAAGGTTTGTTGACTGTCTGACATGAGGATTTTGTGTCCGTATAACTTCCTGTCATCTTAATGGTACTGTTTTCAGTTTTTACCAACTTAACACCAAGGCAAAAAAGCTGAAATTGAAGCATACAGAAAACTTTTTGTTTTCCACAGTTTCAGTTCAAAGGGGGAAAAATTCTACATCTGGGTCTAGATTAATATTTAAACAACATATCAATAGGCGACAACCAAGGGGGATAAGGGTATTCATGGATCACATCAGAAAGTTATGGACCATCTGGATGCATTCTCCAATTGTTTGTTTGGCAGCAAAGACAAGTTGTCTTGCAGTTGTCTTAGCAATGGGGTGAGGTTTCCTGACCCGTACTCACTGTCGGGTTAGTGGGTCAAGGTTCCAACTAAATGACCAAAGTTTATCCAGCGTCTGTATTAAAGGAAAACTCTAGGCAAATCTTCTGACACAAGTTTTTACTCATTGGTAATGTCCAGGGCCCGGTTATTCAAAAGGTGTAATCTGGATAAGAATGATCTGGATTTGGTAAATCTGTCTTTTTTTTTTTTTCTCAGGATCTCGTAATCCAGCTCACTTTCATCCCGCTTGTTCAAAGAAAAACTGGATAGGATCACCCTGATCCACATACAGGCTTTTAAGGAGTACCAAATCTGGATTACCAGTTCTTTAAAAGAAAAGCAGGGGGCACCAAAATCCAAACAACATGTAAGATCCCCATGGGCCATTTTAATTTATCATGTGATGTTTGATATTAATATCTATTTGGTGGAATATTTTATTGTTAATTAAATCTCTTATTTTATATTAAACAAGGTCTACCTCACCTACTGTCAAAGTGGGGATGCAATAATTCCAGTTAAAAATATCTCAAGTTTTTTCAAATATTTTGGAGAACAGGAGGTAGAACAGCCAACATGAGAATGAAAAAAAATAAATAAACAAAAAGCATTTAGGGCATCTTTGATGACCGTAGTCTATTCAGTAGAAATGGAGGTCATGTTTTAAACATTCCTATTCTGAAACCCAATTGCACAACAAGAATTTTTTACTGGCCAGCTTCTCCACGTTTCTCTGTTTTTCTGCCACCACGATGCATGCTCAACTGCTGTGACATAATCCATAGTCCACTCCACATTGGTCTATACAAGCTCAGTGTATGTGCTGTTTTTATATGACAGACCAAAGATGAGTGGTGGTAGTGCATTGAACTACCTCAACTTGTTAAATCTGTTGTTTACCATCATGTACATTGAAAAAAGGACAATACCTAAAGTTCAGGCTCACATTTTTTTGATATTGCACACCTTTCACTCATTTAGGCTTGAAGAACTCTTGGTTGTTAGTATACCAATCAAATCAACAAGGCAAGCCACTGAAAGATCTGCAAATCCTTTCACATGCCAAAAATCATGGATTAAACAAAGATAAACCACCGTAACTTAATCCCTGATATACACAGTCTGGGTGATTTTAAAACCGGGCCCCTTTTTAAATGTTTGTTGTTTACAAAAAAAAACAATGGAAATGCAACAATAGATGAATGTTTTGGGCTAAAGGTGTGGAATGATTTACCTTTGATCTTACAGGGAATTCGCAAATGTACGTCAACTCAAAGTTTCATTGACTTGCTCAGATTGTTATTTTTAAGTTTCTGATGGAAATGATCAAAGCTGAAATAGATTTTTTTGTTGAGTTAAGATCAGTTTTTTATAGAAACACGTTCCATCCATCACTTCACAGGCTTCAGTCCCCTTTGACAACAAAACGTAACTTCATCTCACCCCACAAAACACAAAACTGATGGTCAACTGCTCGACCACTTCATTTGTATCAGTTATTCCTATAACATAGGAACACTTGTATGGTGATATTAATGAATTAATCCCTGTAAGTAGTTAAAGTAGTTATGATATGAGACATTTGGACATGTGTCTCTGAGCATTAATACAGTCTTGATAAGGTAATGGATAAGTCTTGTTGATATAATGTCTATAGTGCAGATGCCATGTCAGACTTGCTATTGCTCCAGAATTATTAACCAATGCTGGACACTGTCACACCAGACTACAGGGTAACAACATTAAGAGGACAGCCTGCTGCCATGTTCATATGCATATGTTTGGAAGCAAACTGCATAAATCCAATTTTATAAAAATGTTCGTTATTGTGAAATGTCACAGTGTGTTCACTCCGCATCTCCTTCTGGGCTGAAACTAATGCAGTTCTTCTGCCTTGCAAATGTCATGGAATTGGCACATCATTTTTTTTTAGATGTTATTTGTTCTCTAAGCTATAAATGCAACATAAAAAGATGGCTCAGTATGGGTTTCAGGTTTGCTGTTAGGTAATTAACTGTAGCTGACATTTAAATGTAGCTCTATGAAAGTTCAGTCAGGAAGACTATATATTCTGCACGCTGGTTTAATTGTTCATTGTCATATAATACTATGTCACATCACTTCTCCACACATGCTCACTCATTTTCTTGTGATCATCAGCTGTTTATGTCACCTGGTCACATCGATTCAATAGCACTGCTCAACTCCCTCATTGTTAGCCCATCATATTGCTGCTGTATTTCTTAAATATGTCTTTCTCCGCCCCCTCATTTACTTTTCTCTCCTGATTGAAATGGGCTGTACTGTAAATCTTCAGGCCAGGTCAGGACAATATGGCCTGCCTCAAAAACATTTTTTTTTTATTAGCTCATCTTTATTGTGATCACAGTGCATACTTCACAGGAGACAGGATACTTACACAATGTGCAGAGATGTCTTTGCAGATCGTCTTAGTGGGCCCCGCAATGAGAAGTCTTAGATTACATTAGCAGTCTCGGAATTTCCTCTGATTCTGAACCAACGAAAACCATCTGTTGTCTGTGTTTCCTCAAATGTTAACATGCACATACAGACACACACACGCACGCACGCACACACACACACACACAAACCCAAATCCAAGCTTTATATGAGGAGAAGACAGCAGATAAAAAAACACTTTTATTTGATTCTAACTGTCTTAAAGTTGCTTCAATTGTTGATCTTGACATACATTTAAAGGGTTTATTTTTTTTCACAAGTCTTCATGCTTGATTAGATTCTGTACAGCACACTATTACAGAGAAAGGTCAGATAGAAGTAATGTAATGGTGAGACAAAACAGACATCAGTAAAAGCAGAGCAATAAATTCAGAAAGGTATGCAGATAAGGAGTCTGTCTATGGTCTGGATGAAAATTATTTGCTGTTTAATAGTTGTCACCAACAGATGAGGGGGGTCTAGGGGTCTCCCCCAGAAATATTTGACCACCTAACATTTAATTTCCTGCTTTCTGATCCGTTTTTATGCACCAATTTGTGCCTTTCTACAAAACTTTATTATTATGATCAAATCTTTCAAGTGTTCATCAGACACATGTTGAGTGCATTAATTTGAATATTTTCACATGTGGACTGGAGAGTTGTAGTGGTTTTTGCACTATTCCAGCCCTGCAGAATTTCCAATGGTTTTTTTTATACAAGTAGTCTATGTATAGCTGATATATAATTTAGTATTTAGTGTGTCATTATTTCAGTTTGTTTAAGTACTAGTTAGATAACAATATGAACCTTGATAGGGTTAAAAACATAATCCAGAATTTGATTAATTTCTTACACATGGTCATGTTGTGAAGACATGATTTTTTTGTTTCTGGGTTCCTTTTTTTTTTTTTTATTGAAGAGGGGTCGCGACAATTTCAATGACAGACACGCAAATAATTGCCAATGGTCTGGATGACCGCACTGAACGCAGTGTGTCTTCGGTGGCTCTGTGCAAAACAACAGAACTCCCGTTTAAAAAAGTTCTGATTCCGTTATCACAACGGGTGGGTCGCGTGCGGGGAGAGAGAGCCCAATCACAGCACTGCCGAAGCAGCTGCACGAAACGGGAAAATACATCGTTTGAAGTTTGGTGTTGTGCATTCAGAGACCTAAGAGCGGACATCTCTCTCTTTTTCTCTCTGTTTCTCTGATCCCCTTCAGAGTATAAAGTCCTGCAACATACGTGAGGGGTACAGAGTGAGGGAGATCGATAACCTACTAGTTAAATAGTCTTAAATGCCGATCATATGGGCGGAAAATATACCTTGACGGCGCGCCTAGCATAACGTGCTGCATCGCTAGATCCCACAGCGCGAGTGTTGCCAAAACCCGCCCTATTTGGTTTCTGATTGGCTAGTAACGTTGTTAGGTTGAAAACGAGAGCTGCTTTACTCGCATACCATTGGTAGGTGAACTCTATTGAGTCGAACTTCATCAAACACATTCACAACAAAGTCCCAGGTGAATTTATTTTGTTATATATAGTTTTTCCCCAAACAGCAGTTTGTTGTTTGTTTTGGTTTAATGCTGGTGCTCAAGGGTGACATCTACTGGATCAAAAAGTCACACATTCTTCCTTTAAAGCAATTGCTGTGTGCACACTGTAAAAAGCCCTTCAGTAGTATTGTTCATAGAACATTATTTTGAAAAGTAGATTTCACATACATACAAAGTTTGTATACTGTATATCTGTGACTCATTTTTTATATATATATTTTTTAACCTTTTTCTATCAAATAAACTTCACAATAAAAATTTTACAAAACTCTTTTTAAGAGCTTACTTCAAAAGTAAACATCTTGGGCCATCCCACATGCATCAACTAAGAATTTGTCTGGACATGTTTCTCCATCGCTCTTGTTCCTGACCGAGACCAACGCTTTTTTGTGGAGTCCAGAAGGGAACAACACATGTAAGTAACCATTTGATAAGGATAAGGATAAACTTTGAGCATGATTGTGTGTCACTATCTATTGCTAAAGCATCACTCCGTTTCCCCCGGAGACAGTTTGGCAATTACGCAGGTGACACGTGGCCGAAAATGTGCATTCATCTCTTTAATTAATTGTTCAAGGTACTTTTTAAAGAAAAGCACTGTTTCTATGTTATGTGCTCTTTTAAATAACAGTTAGAATGTCCTTGTTAATTAAAGGGATACTTCACCCGTTGAAACATGAATCTGTATTGAAATTGGGTCATATATGTAGTAGAAATGTGAAATAAATGTTGAAGTTGGGGCCTTCTGGACCGAGAAAAGGCAGAAAGTGTCTTCTTGGCTCATGTGGATGAAAGACAACAACTCCCAGAATGCACAGCACCGCAGCCCACTCCCACTGAAGCTACGGTGTATTTACAGTCTTTCTAAAACACATACGGCCGTTTTCTCAACTGATTACGAGATTTCTTCCAGAAGGAATTGGCATCTTAGAAATTCCTGGCAGCAAACAGACTCTATGTCTGTGTCCATAGGCAAACAGTTAGAGCACCGAACCACCAGTCCGCCCCAGCTGGAGCCGGCGACAGGCAGGTCTTGTGCCCCAGCTGCTGAGACCTGCCTGTCGGCAGCAGACAGCTCCCGCTCCTCCATCAGCCTCAACTGCTCGCCGCTACATTGCGGCTCGTAGAGATAGCCACGAACATCCGATTGGAGCACAAGACCTTCAAAATCCCCTTCATCCATATCAGTTTGAAGTTGAAACATACTTTTTTCGCCATTCTCGGTTCTTATCAGCTTTCTCCATAGAGCATGTTAGCATAGTTTCCTAGCAAGATGGCGGATGTTAAGTTTCGATTGTGGCAGTAAGGTCCCGCCCACTGATCTGTAATAGGTCTGTAGCTTCAGTGGTCGAAAATATGAGAAACTAGCGATGTAGTTTCACCCCTGCTAACCAAAACAGCCTCCGATGACGCAAAATGACGATTTTTGCGTCATCGGAGGCTCCTTTTCAGACAAGAAATAAGGAGCTTTCCCGTCTCTGGGGAAAATGAGGGCAGGATGCACGACCATTCAAAAATACTACCAGGTTTCTAATGATACAAAGCTTAATGCAAATGGGTGAAGTATCCCTTTAACTGGTTGGACATCTCAAATTAATTGGCCATTTTTTTGTGACTGCAGTGCCCGAACGTTCTGTGTCCGTTAGTCTGTTACTGAAAGCTTTTACACGTACAGTTTAATGTGCGACATTACAGGCATAAGAAGTCAGTTCAACAACCCAGATTTCTTACCATGACATGATAGCTCTTCATATCCACCAGTGTCTGCAGAGGACAAAATATATTTTCTTCATCTTACAATTTCAGTCTGGTTTCATTTGCGCCCAGGATTCCCCCTCAAGGAAGATCTGGCATTGATTGATATTTCAATTGGTATTTGGCAACAAAATAACTTAAATAAAACTAAGGTAAACAAAATGTACTGCATCTACTCAAAGGATAGTGTTGTATTTGGTACCATATAATACAATTATACAATACAGGACCTTCAGGCGTCCGGCCTGGAGGCAGAGCATGAGGCCATAATAGTTCAGGAGGGCGACCGAACACGGAAAGCAGTTCAGGAAGGTGGCCGGGAGGCCGACCAGACAAAGACAGGGGATCAGTAAGAGGAAGGGCCTCTCAAGCAGAAACAGGAGTGGGCAGAGTCGGCAAGGCCTCCGACCAGGGCGAAGGAGTTGGCAGGGCCTCCGACGAAGACATAGGAGTCTGCAGAGTCTGCAGGGCCTCCCACAGAGACATAGGAGTGGGCAGGGCGTCCCACGGACACACAGACACATACTCAGATCCTCTTAAAGGTCACGTATATCCTCATTTTCATTGAGTTAAAGAGAGTCTCAGAGCTCCCCAAAACATGTGTGAAGTTTCTTGCTAAAAATCCACTCAGCACCTGTATTTTGGCATCCCTATGAACCCCTCTATTTCAGCCCTGCTCAGAACCGACTGTTTTTGTGTCTTAAATGCAAACAAGCTGTGCTTGACCACGCCCTTCTCTGGAAAGGAATGTGGCTTGGGCTTTCTTGCACCATGCCCTATTGTGTACGGTGGAAAGGCAGACTCACAGGGCCTAACAAACACCTAGCTGTGGGAGTGTCACCCACATGGGGGAGGGCTTACTGCCCTTTGTGATATCACACAGGGAAAATGTCCAAACGGCCTGTTTGAGCGCACATTTTCTGAAAAGTAGGGCAGGCAAAAGACGGAGAGGACGCCCAGCCACCACCACTGGACTGTGTCGTCCCCACAACCACTGCCGTCCTCATTCATGCATGGCCTGCTCTGACCTCCACCTCAGCGACGAGGAAGTGTGGACAACAAGAACGCGAGGAATACAAAGGAGAAATACTTCCTGCATATTATCCCATATGCTCTTTCATAAAGCATCTCGAGAAAACACTTGTTATGAATTGGCGCTATACAAATAATGATTGATTAATTGAGAGAGGATGGACTTCTCTCATTATTGGGGGGCTTGTAGACAGACTGTTGACATACATTAGTGTTGGCAAACCATGGTAAAGTGTGTTTTGCATAATATGTGACCTTTAAAGTCTAGGACAGATATAAGTGTGGTGAAGGCGGCCTCTGGCTGTGCAGGTGAAGACCGCGAGTGATGAGTTTGTAGTTTGTACTGTTGATTTCTGTAAGCGGAGCGGAGTGAGGAGGACGTTGAGAACGCAAAAACAATGACACTACCTGGAACTTTCTGCGGAGAAATCGGACCCGGGCAAGTTGTATACAGTCAACACAGATAAACAGTGAACATCTACTTTTTCACATCAGTTAAACGTTTGCTTATTAGTGGGCGATAAAAAACGATTTATACATGTAAAAAGTTACATATATATGTCACTTTTTACATGTATAAATCGTTTTTATACATAGAGCATGCTGCCAACTCTTTGGGGAGTCCTATGACTTGAATCTGCAGTATCCAACCAAACTTGGCAACACTTTTAAGTTCTTTCAACAATTTCCAAAAAACAACCTCAAAGTTCATGAACCTCATAAACAAGCGTCTAGTCTAGACAGTCAACATGATTGTCGACACTGCCCACTTGATAGGGAATTTGATGTTTCTGTTCAAGATTGTTGTTATTGTGTCTGAGCCTGAGGAATCTGAAAGTTGAACCTGAATGTTGATTTTCTGTATAAACCTTGAAGCCTTTTATATAGGCAGGTTTTACACAGAGGTACAGAAATACTGGTATTGGTTGTTTAATGTTAAACGTGTTTGAAGATATACTAATAGATATCAATGTGATGTTTTTTCTACTTACATGCTCTTCAATTAGTGGAGGTCAGAACTTCTTGTATGTACATTTTTGTGTTGAAACGTTTTAAGGGGACATTTTTGCTGATTTTGACCCACATTCATATCACAGTTAGGGATATAATGTGGAAAACATCTGCTGTTGTTGGTAATATATTCTCAAATGTTCAAATCAATGTAAAATGATACAATAGTTGAGTGATCGAGGTACTCCTTTAAATGGGCAGATTTTCTCTGTACAGGTAACCACATCAGAAGACACAATATTGTGAAGGTGTTGTACCAAGATATATTTTATAAGCTGAGGTCATAAATTCTCTAATTTAATTTTACAATATTTGAAGAATATATGCAGTGCTCTTCTTGCCTCTGTAACTTTGCTAAATGTTGCTTAGAGTTGTGCTTATGATGGATTAATGTTCTGTCTTTATAGCTAACATAACAAAGAATAAGGTCTTTTACCTGTTTTTTTCTCAAGTGTCTTGAGATAACATTTGTTATGAATTGGTGCTGTACAAATAAAGATTAAAGGCACACATTTGCGATGTATCCTTGGGTAAGACACTTAACCCCAAATTGCTCTCGCTGCTTCGTCACCTGGCGTATGAATGTGTATGAATGGGATAAGTTACTTCTGATGGTCACTTTACATAGCAACCCCTACCATCAAGGTGTAAATGGGTAGGTATGAAAGCACTTTAAGTAGTCAGAAGACTAGAAACGCTCTATACAAGCTCAAGTCCATTTACCGTTTGAAATGTTTAAGGAATATAAAAACAATTCAAGAGTGTACTGTAAAGGCTGCATTTTAAAACCTGAGGTCACAAATGTCTTTCATGGTAGAACTCTTTAACGTACAAATGTACTAAAATGTTAAACTACGGTTCAAGTCATTGCTGTTTGTTTATGGCAGCATTACTGTTAAATGTTTTGAGCAGATAACTACACTTTTTCTTATTTCTTAATTTATGTTTATTTTAACTAATTATTTGAAGCTGGTTACACTTTTAAAACAGAAAGAAACAATTGGTAAAGAAATAACTAAAATTGAGTACCTTGAGTCAATATGTTTAATATTGTTATTTAATGTGACCTATTTGACAAGGGTCAACCTTATTAAGGTCATGTTTTGTGTTTTACTATTATTTCCTGATTATGTTGTGTTTTTGTACTCACCCTTGTCTCTGTCTTTCAGATCCTCCTCTTGTGCCTGCCCTGTGTGTCAGCCCCGCCCTGATTACCCTCACCTATGTCTCGTTGTTCCCTGATTGTCTGTGTATTTAATCCCAGTGTGTCCTCCTTCGTGTTGCCAGTTCGTAGTGTTTCTCTCATGATCTCTAGTCCTAGCGGTTTTTGTATCAGCCTTTGTGAACGACTTCTGTCTGACTTTTGACCCTGCCGTTTGCCTGCTCCTTTGGATTTGTTTGCCTACCCGTGTACCAAACCTCTTTTTGAATTAAAGGACTGCCTTTTCGAACGTAACCTCGGAGTCTGCGTGTGTATTGTGTATTGTTGTTGTGTCACTATTTTAATTTAAGTTTGATGTTTTTAGAACCTTCACTGGTTACCCATCCAACAACGCATCCACTTCAAAATCCTGCTCCTCACCCACAAAGCGCTCCATCACCAGGCCCCCTCCTACCTCACTGACCTCCTCCATCATCACACCCCTTCCCGCAGCCTCCGTTCCTCCGAAGCAAATCTCCTCGCCCCTCCCATCAGGACCAAGCACCGAACCTGGGGCGACAGAGCCTTCTCAATAGCCGCCCCCTCCCTCTGGAACTCTCTCCCAAAACACATAAGAGACTGCTCACATCCAACAACCTTCAAAAAACTCATCAAAACCCACCTGTTCAAAACTGCTTTTAACTTATAACAACCAGTGTTTGATTTTAATTGTGTGTTTTTATTTGTATATGCATTTCCACTGTTTTAATCTGTAAAGCGTCTTTGAGCACCGTGTAAAGCGCTCTATAAATAAAATGTATTATTATTATTATTAATCTGCCATCCTCTTTGACTTTGGTTAAACTCAATTTATTGGCTGTTTCTTGTAGACTACTTAATTTAGTTGCATACAGTAAAATACATATTATTAGGCTTTCCCAGCTCAAAAATAACAATAAGTTCACATAACTAAAAAAAAACGGTTGGAAAATGTTGCCTCAATGTTTTTTAGTTAGATCTAAGTAACAGTTTTTACAGTGCACATATTAAACAGTTCAATCAACTTATAAACCGATAACTATTCACACTTGATATAAACCAAAATCAGATCTGGACTGTAGCACAGATGTCCAGGACAAAAGTCTGAGTCCACTGGGAGAGTGAAAGGATGGAAAGTAATAAAAAAATCTGGATGTAAACACCTTGTTGTTGTGAATGACAATTTCACCAACACATGTCCACGCCAAGAACATTTTCTTCATAATCTCCCACAGCATCATTTCCTGTGAACAAGTAATTAACATAGTGAGAGTCTATGCTCACAGCCATGAGAGAAGGGAACGGCTGCCTAATTTGCACAACACCTGTAGCTAATTCAGTTCAGAATTAAGTCAGGTAATTAAAGTGTGATGCAGTCAGTCAGCTATTCTCCGTAAGAAGCCTTTTTATATAGGAAAAAAGAGTCACTTATTGCAGGTGACACTTTTACCTGAGTTCATGTTTTGTTCATTCTAGTATTTTTTGTCATTTCTTGTTTTATTTTGTACTTAACCTTGGCTGTTTTCAAAACCGCCTGCTTTACAAGTAGTACGTACTGATTTGGCCAAAATGCAGGATGTAGTATGCATGCGAACAAATGCGGGATCTGCAGTATGCTAAAATTACATGAATGTCATACTGATTTGGGAGTATGCATCAGACCAGGCTCTCTTGTGTACTGTTTCCCACAATGCAAAGCGCAAGGATCAGAGAATGACAGTAAGTATTTTTTCATGGATTCATGATAGTGAGGCCATGCCCCATTCATGGTAGATAGAGTTCAAACTGGGGCAATGGTGCCATTCATGGTTGTATATATTATCGTGCCTGTAAGACCAATTCAATAAGTATTCTGAATTAAAACGATTTGGGTGTATTTTAGGGATGTCATAATGTGGTGTTCATGTGTCCAAAATGCAGTCCTAACCGAGAAATGCATGTCAGTGCAACATAGAAATGATGCCAAGACTGCGTGTGTGTGTGTGTGTGTGTGTGTGTGTGTGTGTGTGTGTGTGTGTGTGTGTGTGTGTGTGTGCGTGTGTGTGTGTGTGTGTGTGTTTGTGTGAGTGTGTGTGCAGAGGTTCAAAGCCCTTCACGAATCTGGAAGATGACTTACCGACATAGTAATCGAAAACAAAAGCCTGCTAGTCTGGCTTTGTTTAAACAGGTGATATCTCAGGGAAACACATAAATATGTGTCAATTAGATCGGGGTTAATTTCCTCCCAAACTGCCAAGAAGAAACATACGAGAACGTATGATTTGGCCGGAGCCATGAACCTGCTTGATTTGCTCAACGAGGACAATGCTCATGATGAGGTGGAGGATATAACTTATGTACCGGGGGCCGAGGGCACTACGGAAGACGTGATGGAGGTGGAGGTGGAGGAGGGAGGATATCGAGGAGAGGTGTTACCTGGTCTCCCTCTGCAGAGGAGACCCTTTGTACCGGGCCGCGGGGATCCCTCGTCTCTGGATCCCCCGCTACGCTGCCTCCCAGATTGACAACTTAGTGGACACTTTTTCTTTTTTCGTCGCAGATGAAATTATTGATATTATTGTCCACAAGACAAACATCAAAGGGAAAAAAAAGAGGATGGGTGGAGGGAGGTCGACGTGGTGGAGCTGAGGGCATACGTGGGGCTACTCATGCTGGCTTGGGTGCACTGCTGAGACGGGCCAGCTAGTCTTCAGGGCTACCATGTCCATAAAGTGCTTCACCACTCTGAGCTGTATGATTCGCTTCGATGACCGGCTGACCAGACCAGCACGTCAGGTGAGGGAACTGGGCAAGCTGGCTCCCATCCGGGACATTTGGGACCGATGGGGGGTCCGGCTGAGGACATCTGTATCGATGAGCAGCTGGTGGAATTTTGGGGGCGCTTCGGGTTAAAGCAATACACCCCCTCCAAGCCAGCGATGTACAGGCTGAAGCTGTGTGCGCTGTGCAATGACTCCACATCGTATGCGGCCCTACCTGGAAAAACAGAAACCGGAGGCTCCGCCAGAGAGGCAGCAGGGGAAGAGGGTCGTGCTGGAGCTGGTGGCGGGGCTGAGCAGCCACACCATTACAACCGATAATTTCTTTACATCATACGGCCTCAAGATGGAGCTTCTGCACAGAAAGCTGGCCTTGGTGGGAACGGCTCTCTGCTGAGCAGAGAGTCAAGCACCTTCGATTTAACTTCTGTGTACAACTTTGGCAAAGCAATGTCAGTGATGTGTTGTCGGGAAGATATGGAATAATGGGGCTCCAATGTTTTTACCATATTACGGAAGCCATCATTTTCCACAACGCTTACTGATCCCCTGTCTTTGTCTGGTTGGCCTCCCGGCCACCTTCCTGAACTGCTTTCCGTGTTCGGTCGCCCTCCTGAACTATTTTGGCCTCATGCTCTGCCTCCAGGCCGGACGCCTGAAGGTCCTGTATTGTATAATCAGTTTAGTTGAAATCCCAAATCGGAATGATTTTTATGGGATACAAAAAATTCTAAATTCATCTAGTTTGATGAAGCCCTGATGAAGGCAACAAGCCGAAACACGTTGATAAAGTTAATCTACATACTACAAGTGTTGCTGGAGCTTTTTGACCGAATTCATCCAGTTTTGCACACAAGCACATTATCTTATAGCAACTACAAACTAAATACTGACTTTTTATTAAAGCTTTGAAATGGTTTAATTGTTTACTGGCTTGTTAAGTAGCTTGTGCCCTCATTCATTGAAATTGATCAAGAGATTTGTACAAAATGACAGACTTGATGTGTACTTTACTTTCAAACTAACTTAAAGCTCATTTATAATATTATTTTGCTTTGGAACAAAATCTTCACAACTAATACTTTGCAAAGTTCCTGTCTTTTTAAACTTTCCTGACATTTCTATTAAATTATTCCAACCCTCCCTTCTCTGCCTTTCTCGAGTGTATGACGGCTTTCAGCATGTTATTATCTTACGGAGCTAAACCACAACCTGCCTGAAAGAGCAACTTCTTCCTTTAAAGCCACCATGAACACGTTGTTCTTGTGTTGCATGGTATTAAGTGTCTTTCAGCATTAACAAAAGCTCAGTGGGAGCAGATTGTTTAAAAAAAAATCTCCTGCATTATGCTTTTGATGCTGCTTCTTGCATACCCCATTTAGTATGGGTTTATATTGTTTCCAAAAAGCCTCTTGTATTGACTAAAAAATTGCGTCGTTCTACACTACCAATAAAGTATTACAAGGCAGATAGTGGTTGTATTTTCTAAGTGGGATTGTAGGAGGTACTTGCATTCAATAATATGTTTGTAACTTATCCACAGGAGATGATGGTTAGCAAAGCTCCTGTCATTAAGAAACCAGCTGGAGTATACCAGAATGGAACCACGCTGTACACCCCTGCAGACAAGGTCGCTTGTATCACATAATTAGCAAATGTTCAGAAATGTTTGCTATATTTAGAAATGTCTTTGTTGTGCCCTGAAAAAGGGTAATATGAATAAATGTACTCAGACACGTTGCTTCCTCTATGCAGGCGTCATGAAGAATTTAATTTCTGGCTCAAAATTATTTACATTTTTTTCTCCTCATGGTTCACTTTTCCTTTAACAGGCAAATAAACTAAATAGGAGGGGTAAGTATAATAAATTAAATTATCAAAATTGACAATGTTGAAAACAAACAAAAATATTCTGTCAAACACTTTACTCCGTATTTCTTTCTTTCTTATATTTCTCGTTCTTTGAGTTAAACAATTACTTTCTGACAAACAAATGCATAAGTGGTCAATAACAAGAATAAACATGTATCCTTAATCATGAATATTCTCATAAACTCTCATCCTTTATCTTTATGTGCATCATACTTAGCTGAACATGTTTTACACACACACAATGGACATGCTAACACTGACCTCATCTGGTGCTATGTGAATGGCAGGGGGTCAGCCCTATGGTCCCACAGCCCAATGGCCCCACAGCTCTATGTTCCCACAGGGGTTAGGGTTAGGTAAGGGACATGGGTTAATGCCTGAAAGGCATTAATGCACAGGCACAACTTATTTATTGTATCATTTTCAACTTCTCATATTATAGGGGGGTCCTGTGCTCCTCCCTGTGTGGTAAAAATAAAAACAAAGGTTTATACCAAATGGTTTATAAACACTTTAAGGCTCTTTTTGAAGAAAGAAAATATACACTAAAAAGAAAATTAACCCCCCTACCTTCAAATTAATAATGAAATTAATTTTGTAAAGTTAAAAGTGTTGATAAATTAATAATTTAGCAACTTAAGGGGTAAGACAGGTTAACTAAGATAAGATAAGACAAGATAAGATAAGATATTACTTTATTGAACCCCAGAGGGGAAATTTGGGCGTTGCAGCAACAAACAGAGAAGAAGGTAACACAGAAATCAAAAGTCAAAAACAGAATAGGTAAGATAAATACAAATAAAATAGCAATTGAGGGTATATACAGAAGAATATAAATAGTGAGATGGACTGTACAGGATAGTTAAGAAATGATGTGCAGTGAATGGCAGGTTAAAGTGACCAGTGATGATTTAAAGTGACTTGTGTGTTCAGAAGAAGCGAGTTATGTAAACAGCAGTATGATATGACAGTGTGACAACAGTGCAGTTATAAAAGTATAGTCTCACAGGGTATAATATAATATAGTGCAATAAGGTACAATACTCAGTTATGTACTACAGTGTAATGTATAGAATATAAATATAATAATATGATAAACAGTATATATCAATCGTAAATAATATTAATAAGATGGTCTGGCATGATGGGGTTGGTGTTCATGTTAAAACAGACTAGGTCACCCTGCTGTTGTACAGCCTGATGGCTGTGGGAACAAAGGAGCGCCTGAAGCGTTCTGTTTTGCACCTGGGGGGATGAGGCGTTGGCTAAAGGAGCTGCTCATCTGCCACAGCTCGTCTTGAAGAGGGTGAGAGGAGTTATCCAGGATGGATATGATTTTGTCCTTCATCCTCCTCTCAGCCACCGTGTCCAAGCTGTCCAGTACTAGGCAAACAACACAGCGGGACTTCTTTACAAGCTTGTTTATCCTGCTTGCCTCACCAGTCTTAATGCCACCCCACCAGCACACCACAGCAAAGAAAAGTGTGCTGGCCACCACAGACTGGTAGAAGGTCTTGAGGAGTCTGTTGCAGACACTGAACGATCTGAGTCTCCTCAGGAAGAACAGCCTGCTCTGTCCTTTCCTGAAGAGGGCGTCAGTGTTGTGAGACCAGTCCAGTTTATTGTTTATGTGAACCCCAAGGTACTTGTAAGAGTCCACCCTCTCCACTTTCTCCCCCTGGATGATGACTGGGGCAGGGGGCCTCCTCTTCCTCCTGTAGTCCACTACCACCTCCTTAGTTTTGCTGATGTTGAGCTTCAGCAAAACTAAGGAGGTGGTAGTGGACTACTACAAACTAAAAAGAAAAAAGAAAAATGAGAGGGTGAAAAGAAAACCGGGGGCTTTGAGAATACTAAAAGAGGGGGATCCTTCTAAATTGGACTGATGATAGTTAATTATTTCTATTGAGATTTGAGATTTGAGATAATTCCTATTATTTTAGAGTAGCCTGGGATGTCACTGAGGCAGAGTTCAGGGAGAAACCCGAGAATTGTTAAATTAAACCAACGGTTCAGGTTAGGGGAAAGGGGTGGGGAGAGAGGTTCTAATGAGAGTTCTCCTCCTATAAAAAAAGGTCAAAGGTTAGCTTTAAGGGTCAAAAATAATAATAAAGAAAAAATACCCCAGTGGGCCTAAAGATGGTCTGAATCTCTACTTCGGTTTAGGCATTGAAGTTTGAGGCCTAGGATAAGTTAAGGCATCAGTTCACTAAGATTAAGTTTAGGGTAAAGCAGTTGGGAGAGGTGCTCCAATCACTAATCCCAAATGTCAAACAATAATAGTAAACAATTATTTGAAGGGATTCTATTGAATCAATTTCAATTTAAAAGGGAATCCAAATCAGATCAATCAAGATAAATCAGGGAGGTGAAACCTTTTTTCAAAACCTAGAACATGCAACCTAGGGAGTTTATTTTTTTTACTAATCAGTATTCAACCTTTCATCTTAGAAACAAATAAACACAGGGAGTCCCCAATGAGGTTTAATTGACACATGCAATATCACCGCTTTTAATTTTGTCAGTCAGTTATTTTCCCCGTTGTTCTGATCTATTCGTTAGTCCTGCATTAATTGTCCTCTCTATTTCCTGTCTGACACCCTGTCACTCCGACCCTTTGGAGGTTCCCACCAGCCCTGGGAAGGTAAGTATACACAGTCACACACATGCATTCATTTGAACTTAGACATAACTGAAAAATAAATAGGAAACTCAAAATGTTAGTGCTCATTGAAATAACTGTTAGGGCAATAAAGTGCTCTTCAAATAAAAAAACAACAACATGCAACAACGTCTCCTGGGAGACGTAATAGACATAGATCTCAAGGCATGCAGAGAAACCAAACAACTGTTTGGTCATGCTTCTCACTTAATATTATCTCCATTTGGAGTCCAAATAAGGTCTAAGGTTCAATAGGAAAAACAATATTCAATAAATAATTTTAATTGAATCTTATATGGAGTCAGATCAGTCTCAATATTCATGAATGCACACATAGGCCAGTCAATCTAGCCCAAAAATACAAAAAATTTGCAAATGTAATGTCTCATAGTTTTTATTGTTCCTAATACCCTCCTGAATCATATACTAAAAGTCTACCGCCCTAGATGGAGTGGAACATATTTTTTTTCCAGATTAAAGGCCCAACACTCTAAGTACATTGAGTAGAATAGGAGAATTTTTTAAATTAATAGCTATCACTATGAAACTTCTCCAGTTGATTAGTGACATCATACCAAAGAAAAAATGTATTACAAGTTTTTGAGATTTTATGTTTATATATGCAAATTAGGCATTTCTTCATAAAATGTACCATCATTTGCATATATTACAAAACACAACATTTGAAGACTGGAAGAAGCCAGATTAAAAATGATTGTTTCATTATGTTGACACAATACAGAAAGACAACATTTAAGAAGGGACTGTGTTTCTATATCATCCCATACATTAGAAAATACGATTTAGAGTCATCACAAAATCTGTTCGCCATGTTTTTGGTATAAAATAAAATATCAGGCTATTGAAAATATATCAACAGAACTCCTCCCTAATCAAACACAAAGTATAGACAGGAAGAATCTGTAATGAATAGTTTATGTAGGTGTTACTGGATATTTCTCCTCCACAGTGTACGGAAACCTCACTTTGAGAAAACTCCCTTTAAAGATTAGAGTGAAAGAGAATCCATTTTTCAGAGGAAACCTAATTATTAACAGACAAGTCATTGAAATCTGTAAACAGACAATACGTACCCAAAACCACGACTCAAGAGACAGATGGAGAAGAGAAAGCCCAGTAGGCACTTTAATGTACAAAATAGGAGGTAGGCCATAACACTTTATTTCTTCCAGGCTTACAATTTAAGAAACAAACAAAACCACCAACTATGTTTATGTAAAGAAATAAAGAGCAGGAAATTAGACCATTATCAAAAGAGAAAATAACCATTGTTATCCACTGTGGCACGGCCGTAAAATCCACTTAAAGATTTGACTCTGTGGCAACAACAAAAAAAGGTCAATCCATGTTCTCATCCAAGTTTGCTGACATATTTGCACATACGCCTCTGCACTCTGTGCAAGCTAGGGAGCAGTCGAGGCCTTGACGACGGCAATTGCAGTGCATTGTGCTGCAACCAGATTTGCACTTGCAGCGCATAAGCTCGAACAAAGATTGAGGTGCAGGGTCCTGGTCAGTATGGACAGGAATGAGGCATGAGTCTTGGATCCTCCAGCCCCATTCCTCTGGTGATAGCAAGTTTCCCATCCATTCTTGAACATGATGGTACACTTTGACGCTATGAGTTTTTCAATACAGGGGCTGTGCCGACTGTTATCTCCTGTGCACAAAACAGTTAAATTTGACAAGTACCTCATACAACCCCTCATTAAAAAAAAAGAAGTATCTACTTTTATCATGAAGGTCCTTGATGTTACTCACACACTCATCGGCCACTTTATTAGGTACACCTTGCCAGTACCGGGTTGGACCCCCTTTTGCCTTCAGCACTACCTTAACTAACTAACTTTTTTTCTCCATTCTGGTGCTCGGTTTAAAGTTAAAAAGATCGTCTTGACCATGTCTACATGCATAAATGCATTGAGTTGCTGCCATGTGATAGGCTGATTAGATATTTGCAATAGTTGAACAGCTGTACCTAATAAAGTGACTGGTAATTGAACATTGTTTCAATCATAATGTGTTTTAATCCCAAAGTTCAAATGTCTTAACTTCCTACTGTATAATATACTGTGGCGGCTGTGGCTCAGTTAAGCAGGGTCGGGCAGATTCTCCTGTGGAGTGAGGTGTGTTAGGAAAAAAGTGATTTTAACCTCCCCGATCTGCTCGGAAGATGATCAGAGCTACCCCGATTTGAAATCGTAAATAATAAACGTGTTCGGTATTTACGATCAGAAATCCTGTTGTGTGGGGAGAACACCTAGGACTGCAGAACACAGACTCTGTGAATCGTCACGTGGAAAGGAACAATAGCCAATAGCAAGCTGACTGAAGCAGAAAGCACAACAAACATTACCATGGCGACGACAGCAAACAAGAAGCATAAAGTCAGACAGACGTCATTAATTCAGGACCAACTTGTTGATTTGTGGCAACAACACGAGTGTTTTTACAACGTGTGCTGTAAAACAAACCACAATCCAACTGACAAGGAAAGGAGTCTGACCAAAATGTTTTGGATGTACCAGCTCACAGCTAGCCACGTTTAGCTTGACCATCATGTTTGTTTACTCTTAAATTGCGTTTGACCGCGCAAAATTACACAGTCGAGACTGATGGTGACTTTACATAGCGACCTCTGTCCTGAGTGTGTGAATGGGTAGGTGTGACTTGAGGTATAAAAGCAGAAGACTAGAAAAGTGCTTTACAAGCTCAAGTCCATTTACCATTTACCATGCCATTGCATCCCACAAGCCATTTTTTTGTATGGCTGACATTTGTTTGCACGTCTATTCATAATTAGCATCTTACAGATGTATGATTTTAAGGGCAGAGTGAATTCAGAATGGAATTTAAAACTACATTGGTGCAGTCTGCTGACCCATAGACCAAGAACATTGGCAGCTCCAGGTAACTCACTATTGCAGTTCCTTTATAGAGCCTGCAGTTTTATTGATATCATTTATCTGTGTCCTTACAGGACCTGCCCCTTGTGCAGCTTTGACTCATCTCTGCCTGTGGCAGCATAGCAGACATAATTCATAATCCAATTTTATGTAGAAGTCAGAGAACCAAGTCTTGGCCAAGAAAACATTCAAACAAAAACTGTAAAAAAGAAAGGTAAAATATTCTTTGTTTACACAACATAAATATTCAACTTTTGTAATATCCTAACCCCCATTTGTTTTGACTACAAACAAATCTTTTATAACATTTATCATGGACATCACTGCACTGAATAACATTTAACAACATAACAACAGGGGGCAGTTTTTCATGTTTTGTCTAAAAGTAGGGGCATCCAAGACTGAACTTTGGCAACCTTTTACTATGAAAGGTGTTTACTTCTGGTATCAGGGGAGCAGTAGACTGGAAGCCATAAACCATATTACGGTAAAATATGGTTGCCAGCAGCATATGTCCGCAATTTCCCCAAACCAGACTTACTGAAATGGGGTATCATTGCCTTTATTTTAAATAAGTCTAGCCGTCTCTGACTCACGAATAGATTGTCTAATGAAAATTTGGAAGAAAATGTTTTTGCTCAAGATCCTCATATACAACTAGCCATCTTTCTGTTTTCTTCATCTATTGGATTATTGGTAATTTTGCACCAACCATAAACATTTACTTGCCTTGAATCTGTCGGGGTTGGTAATAATAACAAGAGGACCCAAGTGCAGTTAAAATAAAATTGTTTATAGAAAACAAAAGACTGAACAGAAAAATCAAAACTTCAAAGAGTGTCCCAACAAAAATGTCCACCAAAAGTCCAATTTAAAATCCAACTGGAGAAAAACGAGCCACAAGAAAAGGTCTAAAAGAATGCGGCGTTCATGTGCTCCTCAGATGGTCCCAGTATCCGTGTTGGGAAGTCGTTCTTTGGACTTCAGTGTGTTCACGTGTTTTTATTACGTAAAGTCTGAATGTTGCAACAACAAACATTGGGATGCTACGAAGAAGTTGTGTGTAACGTCTCTGTCAAATCATATTTGAGCAAAATGTTGATGTGCAATAAGTGAATTATTAAAAAATACCTCGACTTTAATACAACTTAATTTCCCCCCATTTGATGACGTATATGACATCAAGTCGAACACCAAAGTCCATGATGAAAACAAGTTACCCAAAAGGAGGTTGTGAGTGTTTCCAGCACAAAAAATGCTGTCTGATGACGCAGGCCCTAATAAAACTCAAAAGAGTAAACCATGACAGAGTCTTAACTGAATTTTATTATCCTGCCTGCAACGTTTTAATATGATTAATATCGAGTCCAGGTTGTCCACCTGTAAAAGCATACTGAGCTGCTGAGGCCAAAAAAGACAAAATCCAAGCAATACATTTACTGAACACTACAAAACATGGACAGTGTTAATGTAACATTAATCATATTAATTTTGATGAATGTACAATCATTCATCAAAATAATGGTTTTGCAAGCTTCACATCCATAACCATTACATTATTGGTGGGCTCACAATAAAATGAGGTTAGTCCACTAGCTGATTTTATCTTAGTATCTGAAAAACACCTGCTTGTATATCTACATTTAGATATTTAGATGTAGCAGTTTGACAGAGCAGCGACTTCATATCTAGATGAACAGTCCAACATAAGTCTCATCACCCGAACCTCATTTAAATTACATTTATTACATATTAAGGGAGATGATGGACAGACAGTAAAATACTGCAAGTGTGATGAACTTGAGCTTAATCTCCTTGGGATAGTCTGGAGTTGACTGCACTGCTCATCACCAGGTCTGAAAATCAGGTTCAGCTCAGAAATCCCGAGAGCATTTAAATGTATAATAATGGGTCAAATAACCATGGATGTAAAAAGGGAGCTCACAGTAATGAACCTTGCACAGAAAGTTACCTTCCAATTCAACAGTTTAGACTCAACTTTTTAGTGTCAGCTCACTGTTTGTGTTCTATGATGTCTATCTCCTCTGTTGTAGCTGTTGAGTCTGAATAAAGGGTGTAGGTTTGAAGCAATTTCATTTGTTTAAATATGTATATTTATGGCAAATGCATAAAAAACACAGCATCAACACTAAAAACACAGTAGTTATTTTTCCTGAGATAGATTTCTCTAATACACAAACTGCTTGTGTCTTCACAATATTGTCTTTTACCTTCTTTTCTTCGACTTTTGCTTAATTACATTTTTGTTTGTTTTGAGAACACCAATGGCAAGTCTACGCCCCTCAGGAAGTCAGACTCCCCCTGTTTGAGGATAGGTGCACCAGAGGCAGGAAATTCCACTTAAGATTCACTTCTCCCGTAAGCTTGATATGAGAACACAAAGCTCTGTTTGAAAGCAATCAAAATGACATGATTGTAAAGTAAATCTTCTTGTCATTATGAGAAAAGCTATTTTACTTTTAAAACTGAACCCTTTATCCTACTGCTATTTTTTAACCACGAGCTGTACTCGTAGTTTCTGTTACAATCAAAACTTTTTATTTCTGGTCTATCACAGAACAAACATACTGTATTATCAGAGCAGCATAAAAAAGTTACGTATTTAACAAACAGAATATTTGAAAGAAACATTGATGTTCCCACAGCTGAAACAGCTCAACCTTGACAACAAGGTGCGTATAAATCCTCACACACACCTTGTTGTCTAGGTTGACTAGTCCATGATGAAAACAAGTTACCAAACAACTTTACAGTCATGCAATTTAACTTAAGAATTATAGCTTAATTAAATGGATTTGATGATACGAGGATCATCAGGCTATAATATGGTTAAAACAATGAAAGTTATGAAGGTTTACAAACACATTCTGGTACTAAAAATCTAACAAACTGTTTGCAAAGTACATGTACAAAGTGGCACCTCAAATATTAACTCGCATATAGTGAGAGTTCAACATTGATGTATAATCTATCCATAGGTAAATTATGATTTTCTTTGGTTCCTATGAACACAGTTTTAAAGAAAGTTACAACTATAAAAACATGTGGTGTGAGAAATGGCTGCTGCAACAACATTATGAAAAATAAAATTGATATTTCAGAAAAATAAAAGAGCATAGGGTAGGAAGATGGAAGAGATTGAGGGAGAGCAGGTGCTACAGTGTTGGGTTAGAACTGTTCACACCTGGTGTAAACATGTGGTTTTAGTGGTCGAATCAAATACGGCTAAATTCCACTAACTACGTGTTTGGTCTGTCGGCTGATAGGTTTTTACTTTAGTAAATGTGTGCTTCCACTGGCTCAGCTGGGCTGTGTCTCAGCTCTGTCTGAGCTCTGGCAGTCCAAAGCCCTCTGTAGCAGATACAGATACTCCTGCGTGGGAGGAAGTGGTAGAGAGGGAGTGAAAGTTGAATGAAGAAATTAAATAAATGTGTGAGAGAATATAACCCGTCTTCCTGCTTGAATTTACGCTGAGCTCCATTTTTGCTGGAGCAGGTCGCATCAATTTTCCACAGAGCAGATCGAGACAACAGAATAAAACATTCCCTTTTGAAGGTTGGGAACAACCATAATTCCATTAATAAGTGTGGAACTCCTTGGTCTTGTAACTCCAGCTGTCTGGTGGTGTTGCTCCGTGCTGTGCTCTGAAAACAAAGCCTGTGGGTGTTGATGAAGGAGCACAGAGCAGTCCTGGAAAAGCGGCAACCTTCGGTGTTGAAAAATGAAGCCAATGCGGAAGTTCAAGGTCGTGGAAGGTCTGCTTTTAGGCTGGCTCCAAGAGTCCCAGAAGTCACATACACACCATAGACAAAAAAGACTGTTTGCCAGAAGAGATCAACATGTTAACAGCCTGGTACAAAAAACAAAATAGGGCTGATTAGTTATTGTCCTCATGGGCACACACGTGTACGGGTGGGGATTTTTTGTATAAAACATCTGATACAAGTTATCCATAGTTAGGTGCGTATAGCTGACCTGTTTGACAGATGGGCCCGGTGTAGCGGATTGTCAGGAGGCTTAAAACCCGCCTCAGCTCCAGCTCTTAGGCTGAGACAGGATTTCCAGCATGGCGGCTGCTGCCGATGAGCTTCCGTAGCCCCCTTCCGTAACAGATGGACGATGTCACTTATGCTTCGACCATCAATATTTAAAGTCTATGGTACCGGTGCGGTGCTGACACGCAACCCACACGCGTCTGGTGGAAGTTCTAGGTCAGGGCACTGGTTGCCCCAACGCTGTGATACTAAACCCATACCGAATGCGGCTCTTGTTCTGGCTTTTTTAAAACTACATGACAAAAAATTTAAGAGAAATGTTGTCGGCAGAAATTATTAATCGATCAATCAATCAATCTTTATTTGTATAGCGCAAATTCATAACAAGTATTATCTCAAGACACTTTACAAAAAGCAGGTAAAGGACCTTACTCTTTGTTAATCAAGTCACATGAATCAATTTGTTATCAGCAAAACGTTTGTATTATACAATACAACCAAACATTATTCAAAATGTTGATCCAGTTCAGTTGCAATCTGCTGGGGAGTGTGTATCATCTGCCAGATGGTAAGAGCTCAAACTTAGAGTGAAGAATGTGACAACAACTGAGCTCTCGGCCTCAACATTTCTGAATTATTGCTTAAATACTGCCTAAATATTTAACAGTCTGCACTAGATAGCATCCATCAATCAAATGAAGTAATGTTGACAGATTTTGGAAAATATTCTGAGAATTCAAATAAACAAAAGCTTTGCATGACATGGTCTAGTCTTCTAAAAAACATTGCTGCGCTTGTTTTCAGGCTTGGCAGTCCTTTCTTTTGCTAAGATGTTACCACCATTACCCTGTTTCTTCAGTCTCTCCTGCTTCACCCACAGGAAGTCCTTGTGTTTGTGCAGGTGGGAATCTGAGAAACACAATGGGCGAGCTGTAAACAGAACCAAGGTCAGAGGAAATTCAAAGCAAAAATGGAAAATATTGGAGTAAGATTTCACAAATATCCTGAATAGCTACTTAACATCAGTCTAACAGACACACACACACACACACACACACGCACACACGCACGCACGCACGCACGCACACACACACACACACACACACACACACACACACACACACACACACAAAAGGAGGCCGGTCTATCTTTTGTTTGTAGTAGTAAAGGAAAGTACAACCAACTCATACAGGGATCATTTCAAAGGAGTTTGGCTCAAGTGAATGGTGCAACCCATAGTGATTAGATTGAGGTCACATCTGTCTGCAAACACATGCACACGCATGCATGCGTGCACGCACACACACACACACACACACACACACGCACGCACGCACGCACGCACGCACACACACACACACACACACACACACACACACACACACACACACACACACACACACAAAAGGAGGCCGGTCTATCTTTTGTTTGTAGTAGTAAAGGAAAGTACAACCAACTCATACAGGGATCATTTCAAAGGAGTTTGGCTCAAGTGAATGGTGCAACCCATAGTGATTAGATTGAGGTCACATCTGTCTGCAAACACATGCACACGCATGCATGCGTGCACGCACACACACACACACACACACACACACACACACACACACACACACACACACACACACACACACACACACACACCACAGACACCAGACAAAAATCAATAACACCTCTCTCAAGTTTAACTCATCAATCGGATTCCACACGGCGTTTGTGTCTATTAGAAGTGAAAGTCGACAGGTTCAGCACAATGTATACCTGCTAGCTTCCCCTGCTGCTTCATCCCTCTGTTTTTACTCCATTACCTCAAGTCACTCACTCTTTGAATCCTGTAGTAAAAGTTTCTCACTGGGACTGTGAGTGCAGTCTGTAAGGTGTGTTTTTAAAGTTTCTGCATTTGCATAGAAACATTAGTTTATAACACCACTGAAAAGTAGCATACCTTGCCAAACCATACATATTTTTTATCCATTTTAATTGCAACAAAAAAATATAATACTGTTAGTTAAGAGGACAAAGTTTAGGTCGATATTGCTTAGTTTTTTCAGTGGAGTAAATTAGGACTATTACGCCCCCTTCTGCAGAAAAAAAGTATTTATAGAAAATGTGTAAGGGATAATAAAACTCAAGTGTGATTTAATTGCTGCCATAATGACACGCTAACTGTATTATTCCTTTCATCAGAAGCTATTTGCAAAAGAAATCAATTAGAATTATTTTATGTATTATATTTTCTTCCACTTAAAAAATAGTCTGTTATGTACTACAGTTGGAACTGCATCCACAGCAATGGCAAACTCTGAAGCTTTCTTTTTAATGACCTGCTTAGCTGTTATACTTTCACTGCATATTTCTAATTATGAGGATAAAGGGGAAATGTGAACAACACCTCGTGAATTCTTACTCCCTGATGGAGGTTTTATGCTTCCACCTGTCAAAGTCTTCTGACATTTTCTTTTTCCCATTAACAAGTCTATGACCATGTTCTATTTGGCGTTCATTTCAATCAGGAGAGACTTCATTAAGTGTCATCAAGTGTTCCTTTTACAAGCGTATGGATGAGAGATGAGCGATCAGACTCCGTCATAAGGTCTTTATGTTTTCAAGAGATGGCAAGGCAGAGAGCAGGATAGGATACCCCCAGTGAAGTCCAGCGGTGTTGGTGAAGGTAGGTTAAAGGATGTGAGGGGTGGACATCTGAAGAACTAAACTTGTACACTGATTAGGATTTGAGGTGACGGGTGGAGCAGTGTTGCAGCTGTTTACAATGAAATAACAAACTGATAAAGAAGAAGAGAGAAGGACAGATTTAGAATTTTCAAAGCAGTACAATGATTGGCTAAAGAGGGTCACTGCAAATTATTGAAAAACATAGAAGATTAAACATGGGGAGCTGGTGACCTAGTGGTTAGTTTGTAGTTACCATGTACAGAGGCTGTAATACTTGTCATGTCATTCACTTTCCTGTCTCTACAATAGAGGCACAAAAAGCCCCAAAATAGACCTTTAACAAATGAAAGATTTCACACATAAGGCCAGATCCTCAAAAGAATTGTACTGCTTTTGCTGGCACTAAATCTGTGCAAATGAGAGAAAAAATATAGCATGGAATCCACAAAGCACATACACTGCGCTGCCAAGCAGATCCAAGTATCCTAGTTGCTCCTGTCCCATTTGCATGTATGTAGATTTGGGAATATTCAAAAATTCTGTGCAATTTAACCCCTTCCAATGAAAATAAGCCTCTTTGCAAATACCATCTAATCCACAAAGACCGATAGTTGTGCTATTTAATAGCTTTTCTATATCATCAGGCATCACCTTTGCCTCAAGGCATGACAGTGACAGTTGTTTTGAAAGCTTGAGTAAGTTTCCTTTGCATCCATCCTAGACCAGACCGAAGGTGTACATCCAAAACAAGCGTGTGTTATACAGTCAAAGAGTGATAAAAGATGCAATAATGCTGACAGAAGGGAGTTCCTGGTGATATATTTTGACAACTTTCACACACCTGACCACTGGTAAGTGGTAAATGGACTTGAGCTTGTATAACCCTTCTCTAGTCTTGTGACTACTCAAAGTGCTTTTACACCGCAGGTCACACCTACCCATTCACACACTGATGGCAGATGTTGGTATGTAAAGTGGTCATCACCATTCCTACACATTCGTATGCCGGCGATGAAGCAACGGGACCAACTTTGGGTTAAGTGTCTAACCCAAGGACATATTGGACATGTGGATGCAGGAGCTGGTGATCGAACCACAGACCTTCCAGTTGAAAGACGATTGACTCTACCAACTGAGCCACAGCCTCCCTCAAAGGGCTGCCACCATCACTATCAAGGTGTTAACACTTTATAGTGTTGACAGCAGCCCCTTTCTGGTTTTATCTGACAACCTTAACATCACTTAAGAATCCTGACAACTGTATTGTCATAGCCTTAATAAGTTCCCCTCAACAACAGGGCACCCTCATAGATGATCTCAGTATATCCGTCATATATCTCTATGGCTGTGTGCATGTCTGTTTTTTCTTTCTGTGTGTAATAATGTACTGCACATCATTACTGCAGAATTACAGTCAGGATTTCTTGAAATAAAAACAGCATAATAATTAATTCACTTTTTTTTCAGCTTTGGATTAGTATTAAAAAAGCATATATTTATAGTGGACCAACTCACAAAGAAAACATTTCAACTGAAATGAAAATACACAGTGTACTGTATACATACCCATGTTCTTTAAAGATGTGGATACTACATACAAATTAAAGGCAATCCTGTCATTATATGGAATACAACATTATTCATAATAAAGGAGGTGCAAGAGTATGAAAAACACAACTTTTTTCTTTGTATTTCAATTTGTATGGGCATCAAAAGACTACCATGTCAATGATGGCACTGTACATCTTGCTTTCATGCGAAATATATGCAGGAAGTAAGCTACTTGTCATTTATCAATAAAATGGGAAAAGTAATCTCCCCACACACATACACACACACACAGACACACACACACACACACACACTCTCACACACACACACACACACACACACACACACACACACACACACACATGCAAGACTAATCTATGTGTAGTTACCACTACTGAAAAGTCACCCTTGTGAATTGATCGTATTAAAACTTAACAAATTGGATTTTTTTTTTTTACAACATCACTCACTGGTCAATTTTAGCAAGAAAATAGCTGGTTTCTATCTTGTTACCTCCTTTACAATGTACTGTATATAACTACAGCCAGTGGTGTAGTGCAGGGTATACGCAGGTACCCACTTATTTTTCAGTCTCCATAGAGTATACCCACTTCTTGATCTCCTCTGAGTCACACCATTGATCAATTTCCAATATTCAGTAGTTTGCTGCAATTTTTTCCTAGGATGGTGAAGGGATGACCCTCACTACTCTGTCTCTGATTGACTAGTACGTACTAACTGATTGTGCAAGAGTAGTCTCACATGTCACTGTTTATAACAAAGGTCGTTTTTTTCTCTGCTGGACAGGTCACCTAAAAAACATTTGGGGGAAACATTAAGAGTATACCCACTTCTTCAGCCACCACTACACCACTGACTACATCTCATATTGTATCTTTGAAGTAAGTCAGGTATTTGGCACAGCCTGCATGAAATGAAAATGTATTTGCAACCAAAGTAATATGCTATTTTTGTGCAATCAGATCCATCTCTGAATTTGTCCTATGAGTGAAGCTGCTGTGAAAGAAAATACTAAAAAAGATTACTCTACTTGCACCACCCATTATGACTTACCCTTCCTTTGCATTTCAATGCAACCTCCTGCTGTTCTACTCTATAGTGGAGTAATGAGTTGCACAGCGACGGGCTACAGTCCATGTATCCGACAACACCAGAGAAGACATTTACTGTATGTTTCGTGTGTTTTACTCAGATCCCTTCCCAATCCTGAGGACAGATATATATATAAAGTCAGTGAGCTGAATGCAATGCGGTTGATGTGTGTCTGTGGGACAGTACAGAGTCACATCTTTATTGAGACTAATCAGGGGAGGATTAACTGTCATTGTCTGTCGGTGTAAAGAATGAACTGTGACGGCAAACTAGCTCTAACATAATTCCAGCTCTCATTTTCTTGTGCTCTCACTGTGGTTTCCTTTTTCCTGCAGCGCTAAAAGCCGCTTTGATATGAGAAATGGTTCCACCGAAGAAGAAATTGACTCAAAAATAGCCGCAATTGTCGATAATAACTCATCAAAAAAGCGGAGTGGACCAGTCTGAATAGAAAACCGTCCGGAGAATTAATGGAGATTTTCACTGAAAGAATTAACTTTTTTAAATGTTTTAAATAAAAGCATGTATTCTCGGTAACGGTGCTTTAAGTGTAAAAAAAATGAGTGCCACTTTTTCACCTGTTGTCAGTGTGTCCCACAGATTACGAACATCTGCATCTCTGCCAAATGTCCACATTTTTGCAATGAATTGAGTTGTTTAGCCTGTAATTACTGTAAAGGGAGCATGAATACATCACAAATCACTTTGTCTGTAAGGATTATGAGTTTATATGTTAAAAATTGCAGATAACGCCTGTATCTACTGAACCATACATATATTATTATAACTATATATATACAGTATGAAACATAAGTGAAGCACAATTTTGAATGCCGGATCTTTTTGTGATTGAGTACTTCTATGATGTTGCTCCTTTTTCTTAACTCATTGAGCTGAACCATCTGGCCCAGACAGGGAACAAAAGAGCATCAAATATTTATTGGCACTCTCAATGTTCGTGGTGTCCTCAGAATGTTGTGCTACTGTCCCTTTTGTTTTGAAGTTTCTTTGTTGTTAATTAATTTAGACCCTGCCTTATTTACATTCTTCCATTATTACATCATTTCTTTCATTCTCATATCTGTTTGCTGCATTGACAAACTTCATCCTTTCATGCACAGAAAAAATAAAGAGCCGTCAGCAGCGGCCTCAGCACCGGTGCAAGATGCTTCGGAATGAGGATGCATTATGCATGTTGTTTGCTCGTTCAACACAGCACACAGAACCACATGTGCAAAACATACACACACGCACACACATACACACGGACTCACACACAAACTTAAACATTAGTGAGTGTACTTTATAGATGCATTTATGCATTCAGTCAATTTGTATTTACTAACCAGCTTTAGGCTATTATAATGAAGTGTGTGATTTTCAGAGCAGCTGGACTTGTGCAGCTCGCCTGGCATTTGGTATGCTAAACAAGGATCAACACATCTAGACATATGCACACGTGTACAACATATAGCTGTCAGTTTGGTACAGGTGATTATCTGCATTTGTGATTTTTTCCCATTCTCTTCCGTCTGTTTAATTTTTTCATGTCACAATGTTGGTGCATGTGTTTTTGTGTGTGTGTGTGTGTGTGTGTGTGTGTGTGTGTGTGTGTGCGTGTGTGTGACTATGAGATGGCTAATGAGGTGGAGGTAGATGTCATCTTGTTGAGTCTCTTGTGATTGCAGAAATCTGTGACAGGTGTTTGCTTTGCATCATTTGATGTGCAAGCAGCTGATTTCCTTCCCCTGATGTAGCCTTAGGAGCAGCTCATCAGTGCCTCTTTAATCCCTTTACAGACAGTCTCTAATTTTACGAGGATGACCTCCAAACACACACACATGCATTTCATGCTGAGTCAATGTCACCGCTGCTGTGATAAGATCCTACCAACAACAAGCCTTTTAAAGTCCAGCTTCAATCGACAATAACCCTCAGACATGCAGACACACTCATTACCACAGAGTGTTAAATAACAGCAGCTTATTTATTTTCATTGGTTTATAAAGAATGTAGCACAGAAGCTTGCTTGCTTGTCCAATGACATATTTACATGCAGCCGCACCTGCTCAACTGATAGGAAAATTGTTGACATTTATTACGGCCATAAAAGTGAATGCCTGTTGTCAGAAAGATTTATGTCTCTCTTGTGCATCCAAGTGTCTTTTCCAGCGACCATTTATCATTTCAATGCTGCAACCACCAGACACATACTTTTGGTTTACTGAATACACTATAGGTTCTGCTCACCACATGGTTGAAAACAGTATCTGTTTATTGGCTGGTGGAGTAGCAAAATGTATTGACTTGCAACAAAGAAAGGTTCTATTGGAAGTATGACCTGTGAGGTGAAAAGGTTACAGCAGTAAATATAGCAGCATTAAAAGGCCCTTCTGAGTGTCGAGAAAGGCACTCTACCTAAAGGCCAGCACTGAGTAAATAAGTGGCAAATGACAGACAGAACAGGGGAGAAAGCTGCTGTCACATCAGGCTGAATGGGCTAAAACTGCAAGCTGCACTGAGAAATACTGTTCATGTTGCTCTCCTACAGGTAATTATTAACAAGGACATGCATGGATTGGATTTCACCCTAATTTAGCAAATGTTTTTTGTGTTATTTTTTTTTATGCAGCCATCAAGGTAGTGGTCATTAACAAGAAAAACTGTTTAAGGCTTAGTTCATGTGTACACAGGGTTAATATGAAAAGGTTGCTTTTTCTATGTGTTCTTCTTCCCTGAGAAACTGAGAAGTTTCCAAATGTGAGTTTTCATATTTCATCTCAAATTTGACAGACTATAGGTTTGTTTAAGTTTCTAAGCATTGCCCTCATCGTTGTCAAATCACTTTAAATAAATATCTTATAAAACATCCTTTGTTTGTTTTTAAGTTCTTACTGCCAAAGTTAAAAAAGGTCCTTTTGCTCTGAATTCTGGGCCGGCATGTTTGTTTGAGACATTCTCCTGGGGACAGCGATATTAAGCTCAACAAAGCTCATGTGAACAGACCTTTTTTTTTGACAGAGTTTTAAATATCTGTTATAATTAATATCCATGTAAAGTTGGCCGAGGTTTTGGCCACTGGCATTAAGCCCCATGAGATTATAAAAAATAATGGAAATGTCAACAAGAAAAGAGTAGCACGATTCAAATGACTTATTCTTTCAAAACAGCTGAGGTCTAATTGGACAGGTGTTTTCTGTTGCTAGCCAACAACCCACACACCAACGATGTGTTATGTGTCTGTACTATGAGTAGTCTTAAAGATCCTGTACTATCCTTATTTTCATCTTTCCTGTTGTCAGTCTGTGAAACCTCTACAGTAGCTTTACATGATTTGCAGCTAAAAAAAAATCCTTATTTATCTAATGCTGGTGTCTATAAAAACCCTAATTTTAGCCTTTGCATGAAATGCTTCGTTTCAGCTGCTGTCTCTTTAAATTCTTTGAAAAAGCAAATGGTAACAGCCAATGAATGGACTGAAAGCACTCAAATCAACTGTACATTGCAGGACCAGGAATGTATGATTCTACATATAATTCTGTTAAATATTTGCACACAATCTACATTTACATTTTCTACATTTAATCCTGAATGATCATGTATGCTCTCTTTACATCCCTTATGCATGGATTTATGAACGATAACTGAAAAACTGTGTTCACACATTTCTCACAATTCCTTCCTATGAGACATCATCATTGGGGGCAAACGCCAAAAAGGCGTTTTGGGCACATAGATCATGCACAGCTGCACTTAAGTGTCTGCTGGCTGAGAAGCTGACTTCCTCTTAGGTCCTTGCGCATATTAATGGTGCAATCATTTTAAAATTCCAAATGTTATTTAAACCCGTGGATTAGTTGATTGAATACATTTTTATAGTAAAAAAAATGGATTCAAAGTTTTACAGAATCACCTTTTCTATTTCAAATTAACACATTTGGCATGACATGATGAACTCAGCTGCTGCAGAACCCTGACAAGCCCCTATGTCAAAATCGCTGAACCATGGGACTTTTGAAACCATTGTATGTGCAAACTTCTTCATTGACTATGCTACTTATGTCAAAACATTTTGGAGCCCCCTCCCCCTTTGCAATAGGTGATGTTTAATGACTGCATGTGCTAAGGTGAGATGCCGCAGTTGTAACTGACATAGACCCTGACACTACCTATTTAAATTAGTGTACACTGGATATTTGACACTAAAACAATTGGGCACTGTTGGCTGTCTTTTTGATATTGATTTATGTTTCATGTGTGTCGTTCTCCCAGCGTGTAACGTGTCTCAAGTCAGTTTGTGGCACACACCCAGTTGCATGGAAATAGATGGCACAGAGGTTAGAGTAGAGAGAGAGAGAGAGAGCGGCAACACACATTTCCTGCATACCTCTCTTGCCTGCCCCCCCCCTTTCCCTCCCACTTAAGGCTTCTAAACGAGAGTGCCTCACTAGCAGCGTGCTCCTGTCTCACCCTCTCTCTCTCTCTACCTCTCTCTCTCCCCTCTCTTGCCTCTCTCTATACTCCGGCTCCCTCTCTCTTTCTCCTAAGCTCTCTCAGTCAGAGAGAGGATTCTCCGTAACAAGCTGTAGCTTAATGTGGCCGTCATTTTTCATCATCACTTCAGTGACGTTCTCTTCCTTTTTTTCTTTGTATTCCTGCTGAATTAAACATCTCTGCCATCCATGTCCGAGCTGACATCTAGTATATAGAAGCTATTGAGGTGTAATGGTAATGGAAAAGAACTTTTAAGGCTGCTATCAGGGCACCTTTCTGTTTTCCAATCACTTTGGATTGGATTGCTTGTTCAAAGAGTGCTCTACAATGGACGGATTTGTGTTGTAGTGGATGACTCATTTTGGTTATTTCCCCCTTGAGACTGCAGGATATAGATTTTTTTTTTCTTTTGTTCCACCTGCGTGCTTCAACTCTCGATACTCTGTAAGACTGTTGGGACTTTTATGGAGTGTGAAATTTTTGCAGCAAGTGTGAAGTTTGGGGGAGCAAAGTGAAACAAAGCATGGTTGATGGAACAGCAGCTGAGTGTTGAACCGTTCTTTCCTGGGAGGCAGTCCAGGTAAGACTTGAATATATTGTGATACATTTGCATGCCCAGATACATTTGTAACTGTCCATATTAACTGGCATGAACTGAGGGTTGTGGTGCCTCACACAGCACATATAACAGGTCTGTTATGATCCTAAGTGTTATATTAATCTGTCTTTTAGGGAAAACAGCAGCATATGTGTAGTGTGATTACTTTCTCAATTAATCACTGATCTCAAACGCTTGACTGTACAGGTGAATTCAAAGTTTTCTGTGTTCCTTCAATAGCTACGTCATCTCTGACACATTGGGATCTATTTGTACAGACGATAGGAAAAACTTGCCTCATTTTGGCTGTACACTCAAGAGGGTGAGGAGACATTTCATCACCAGCACTCTGACATTCTGTTGATGTATATCAATACTCAGAGAGAACATCAACCAATGACCAAAACTCCTATTCCTGTCAGAAATGATTACATTAGCATAAATGAAACTGTGACCTTCATGATATCATGCTGTCATTTTGTTTCTTTGATGCTTTACTTATATGACAACTCAGATTGTGGTACTGCTGTTCAAATTCATTCATTCAAGACACCTTCAGTGAGGACTAAGTTGTAGCCTCTAAGTCCCCTAGTACTTTTTCTCAGTATATATTTCTTTTTTGGAGCTTTGCTACATTTACTTTTTTTTTTTTTTTTTTTACTTTCTCCACTGTTCAGCCGCTGCATTTTCTATGAACTCTGAAGATACTTCATGGTTTCAAATATTACTCTTAAAGCTCAATCAATAAAACAAATGTTTTGGTACAGTTGTCAGTCCTTAGGTCCACCTAATCATTTTATTGTAAGCAAATTAATGATTTGATAGCTTATATTGTATATCCATCTGCCGAAGCATGTACCTACAGTACATGTCTTGGATGTGTAGTCAACCCCTGGTCAAGACTCCTTGTAAATCAGAAAAGTTTTCCATAACCTACTAATATGCAGGCCCAAGAGCATTGGGTAGCAATGCTATTAATGCGCAGCGCAACTCTCCCAAATGCTCTTTGGTTTACTTGTCCTCCATCATAGTGTGGAGGCATTGCATGTTTGTCTTTTTTGCATGAAAACTTTCAAAACCTAACTTCGTCTTGCTGGTTTTTAAATTGGCGACCCAATTTGAAAAGGAATGAATTGAATTGACATGAGTTCACAGATGATCTTTCCAGGCCATGAGTGATCAGGGTTTTTATTTTCTGTTGAGAAACTTGCTCACGTGAAAGAAGTCAAAGCCATTTCGAATGAAAGATGCAGATTAACTTGAAACGGTGCCTGAAAAGAAGCTTTGCATTGAAAGCGAACTAATTAAATCCCTCCTTTGTGACTTCTTTCATGACAATGAAGATTATTAGTGAAATGAAACAGGCCAGTATAGTTTTCCTTACTTTTAGAGTCATCATTTTTAGTCACATTTCAGAAAGATCCCCTATAATTTTATGACAGTCTAAGAACCAATCCAATCTAAAAGGCAAAGGATGATTGCCAAATGCCCTTTTTTCTTTTTATCCTAACCCTTTTTTATTTATTTTCCCATGCATCCAGATATGACCACAGTGTCCATGGAACCTGTAGGAGTCCTCGTGGAAAGGGGTGCCAATGCCACTGACCCACCTCTGAACGTGCATGAGGACTCAGCTGCCACCTTTACCATTGGAACTATCCTCTCCATCATGTGTTTTGTTGGAGTCTCAGGAAATATCTATACCTTGGTGGTCATGTGCCATTCCATGAGGACTGCTGCCTCTATGTACATCTACATCATAAACTTAGCTTTGGCAGATCTGCTCTATCTTCTTACCATACCCTTTGTAGTCTGCACTCACTTTCTTCAGGGATGGTACTTTGGAGATGCAGGGTGTCGGATTCTCATCAGCATGGACTTCCTGACCATGCATGCTAGTATCTTCACACTAACAATCATGAGCACTGAGCGCTACTTTGCTGTGCTCAAGCCACTGGACACAGTCAAGCGGTCTAAAAGTTACCGGAAGGCCATCGCTCTGCTGGTTTGGGTTGCATCTCTCATCCTCACCCTACCGATGATCGTGAAAATTCAGCTGATGACAATGGGCAACAAGGCTATGTGTCAAACCACCTTGTCGCCACTCTCCTACAAAGTTTACATATCCTTCCTGTTTTGCACAAGCATTGTCGCTCCAGGACTGATTATATGCTATCTCTACATCCAACTTGCACGCACTTATTGGGTTTCACAGACGGAGACGTTCAAACAGACCAAGAAACTTCCCAATCAAAAGGTCAGTGCATAACAAGGAAGTTTGCTTTAAAGTGATTAAGTTGTTCTTTTTCAGACAAGGTCACCTGTAGTATTTTTGCTCTACAGTTCATCACAAAAGATTTACCCAGTGATTATTTACATCCAAGCAGGGATGTGTCTAGAGTTTTTTGACAGGGGCACCAGATTGTGCAAGGCTGGCATGAAGTTTTGGTGCACAAATTAAAAGCATTCATTTACCCTTCCCTCCACTGATACACAATACACCAAGACAAATTCCTTGTATGTGTAAATGTACTTGGCAATAAAACCCGATTCTGATTCTGATTAGATTTACTTTGACAAGTAACAGCTCAATTTACTTCTAATTAACTGCTCAAATTAGCTCAACTGGTAGAGCAGGCGTCCCACGAGGCTAAAGTCCTTGTCACACTGGTCCCAGGTTTGATTCGGTCCTTAAGCAGTTTGGTGCATGTCATCCCCCAGTCTCACTCCCAACATCTTCAGCTGTCCTTTCAAATGAAGATGAAAAACCCCAAAAATAAACTTAAAATAAAAAAGGAAAAAAACAGTGTGACAGCAAATATCTTCTTAACTTGATTCTTTAAGGACTCTAAAGGGAGATGTACTGTATATGAAAAGTCACAGAAAGCTACTAGCAGCTTGTTGCAACACAAAAGCCAATCATAGTGTAGGATTGGTGGCTGATCAGATCTCAAGAGGGCACATGCCACCCCTCTGGACACACCCCTGTTTCCCCCACTATTACACATTTCTATGGACAAATTACACCATTTACTGACCTTGGAATTCTATAGTAAAGATTTTGTTAGGTTAACACACAGGAAACACTTGGCTAGGGTGAGGATGACGTTTGAGCGAAAACCTTCCTCCTCCATCCTACCTCTTTGGGATTTTTTGAAAGGGTATTAGTCATTAAAAGAATCTGAGACCCAGTTCTTATTTCTCCTTTCTTGGTGTGAAGATTTAACCTATACTGTGTCTCTCACTTTTTACCAGGTCTGCAACTCAGCTGGTGATTGATTCAGACACATCTATCTTGTGGAAGCTATTGAATGGGCAGGGAGTTAGACATTCATATATATATTCAACCTCCAAGCTCTTGATTTAGTAACACTACTCATTGAGAGTGTTCTGACCCCTGTGGTGAAGGTCTTATCCTGTGACTCACAGGCTTGTGACATTCAGTCTCAAAACTCTTGTATGAGTCTTTATTTGAAGGCTTTGCCAACAACACTGTCACAATAAAAGCTAAATAGTTGCTTTTTAAGAGTATGCGATGTACTGAACACTCTTGGCTTGAAGCATTCCATTATCAACCCCTCTCTCTGTTGCTGCAGGTTTTCCTTTATCTCATTCCACTCTCACGTCCTGCTCATGCAGAGAAAAATCCTTTTCCAATTTGCTTCATAGCAGGGACTAAGAGAGCTTCATTTGATTTCTTATCAGTGTGTTAAACTATGTGACAAATGCTGCCCTTCAATTGAGTTAAAGACTGAACATAGAATATACATGTACCTAAAAGCATGGGGAATATGCAGACCGTCCAACTTTTAGAAGTGTTGGTAATGGAACAGGAATAATTAATAATTTCCTTACGTTGTGTGTTGCAGCGGAACACTTGCAGTGATTAAGCTGGAGGAAAAACGGCAGGGTATACAAAGCTCTCCTTGGCTTCCATAGAATGGATCACGGGGGTTAAATGATCAGAGCTCAACCCACAACTAGGGCAGGTTTAATAGATTTGACAAAGCTGGACGTGTATGTCTGAAGAAGATCATCAAACTAATTTATTGTGCGAGACAAGTGCTAAAAACCATTAGTGCTGCACTGAAAGGTGTAACCCATGTTCATAGAACAAGGTTTATGACATAAATCATTATTATTGTAGGATTAGTTTATGGATATACGAGCAAAGTGTAGCCCTATTTTCTAAAATAGCCTCAATAAGTCAAAATCCGATTGATCTTGGCATGGGAAACCCTATTTAGATTGGTTCATGTTAGTTTATGATCAATGATATATGTGCATACAGTTAATCTGGTCATGTATTCATCCAGATGATAACATTACTGTAGGCAGGCATTGGACATTATCGCACAGTTCTGGTGATCAATGATGCTCATAATGTTTTTTCTCTTTGACCTCAAACCCCTCAAGGTGCTGTACCTGATATTCACTATCGTTCTCCTCTTCTGGGCTTGTTTCCTGCCCTTCTGGATCTGGCAGCTGCTGAGCCAGTTCCACCCTTCAATGTCCCTGTCCACCAAAGTCAAACGAAACATCAACTATCTGACCACATGTTTGACGTATTCCAACAGCTGCATCAACCCTTTTCTGTACACACTGCTCACCAAGAACTACAAGGACTACCTGAGGAAGCAAAAGCGCTCCTGGACAGCTGGCAGCTACTTCAACAGGAGGAGTCGCTTCCAGCGTTCGCCACGCAGGTCGCCATCTTCTAGCAGTCAGCAGTGCACTGAGAGCTTTATGCTCACGCACACAGCATCCCTGCGAGCACATAACAGCAGTTTGTAAGGTAGGAGCTGATCTTCTGATCTGATTTTTAATTTTGTTGTTGATGCTGATGAGAAAATCAAAAAATATCCTCATATTTTCCCAAAACGCAGCTTCGAACAGCAGTTTGGTGCAACGATTGATTTCATTATTTTTTAAGGAGTCACATTGTTGGAGTAAAATTAAAGAGCAGTGCCATAAGTTGTATGATTGCAGATGCCTTTGATTTCTGGCTCTCTGAAATATTGTTTGTTTGCAACATCGTGTTATGTGAGGTACTCATGTCCATACGGGACGTCTGGGGCCTCTCAGTGTTTATGTATGGAACTGGGTGAGCTGGTGAAACATGCTCAGCAACAATAAATATTGCATTGCATCTGAAATTCTGTGAGTTTCCTAACAGCAACTTTGATTCCTCCAAAAACCTTTTCGGTCAACCAGATTTGGAGTCTTCTTCTTCAATAATAAATAAATGTATGAATGAATCACACTCATTTTTTATGTAAGTTGGGAGAGTTATGAATTCTTATGCTTGGAGAGGAGAAATTATTCGTCTTGTTGAAGAAAAAAAAACACATTTTAATCAAAAGTTTTACTTGATTACAAGTTTTTAAGACCTTTAAACATCATTTAAGGACAAACTGGGAGGACAATTCAAGCATATGTGTTTAAGGCAAAAGAAACACAAATGTGATTTTATATTGACTTAATGTAGCTTTGATTGAAGTATAAAAACCTGTAATGCAGAGGTGTCAACAGTAGGTGTTGTTAGTCCTGTATGTATCCATGAATAGACTCCTATAAGAGATTGCAGTTGCATTGTCTGACCCTTTACACGAAGGAGGAGATTATTTTACTATAAATAATGTGGAAAATTAAGCAAACTGTTTCATGTGTAATGTTTTTCTGCATAGATAGGTAACATTTCTGAATATTTTTAGTTTATAAAGATAACAAAATACATTTGTTATGGTCTAATAGTCATTTTACATTTACAGTTATATGCAGATCAGCTTTTACAGCTACGTTGCGTTCATTTTGAAAACATTATTTACTTTTTTTTAACTCACATGCTGGAGATCCAAAATGAAAGGAACTATAACAGGAACAACCAAAAAAACCCGATGAGCAGGGACAATGTCAGCCAGGCTTTAGTGACAAAACATTCACACTGCTTTAAACAGCCATTTCAATCGGTGCACGTCCTCTTGAACTCTGTAACTGTGCAGCATATTCATTATCTGAAATTGCAGCTTTAGAGTTGCTAGTTCATACTTCCTGAAATATCCTTTTTAAGGTTTCCTGTCATTTATTCAATTTCTATTTGTGTCAGATTCTTTATTATTTCATCGTCTATAAATCCTCTTACTTGATTCAAGGCAGTTCCTGTTTGGAATCTGTATGAAGTCTGATTATATCTCAGCTTTGCACAATTGCCAGGTGCCCCACTTCTTTCAGCACATAAATATTTTGTGTGGATTTATGTACGTGTCTGCCAGTCCGCATCAGTCTTTGATACATTAAATGGTTTTTTTATATGTGGGTCACAAAGGACTGAATCATAGAGCAGCAGAGGGGAACGAAGGTTGGACAGCAGGACGACGGGAGAAGGGGGTTGGGTGCCACTTATAGAGTTTGGCAGCAGAGCCATATAAATGCCATGCTGTGAAAAGCCAGCTGGCACACAACTGAAAGATTAATTTTTTTGTTCTTTTTGAAGATAATGATATCTTTGAAAATGAATAACTAAGGCTGTCAAAGATACTAATTTAATCCAGATTAACACATCAGAATATAAAAGTTGAGCTGACCCACTTGTGCTAAAGTAAATCAATTGAAAAGAGACTTTTTAAGTTCAAAGATATATTGATTTTAATTCAATTTCATCCCACAATAAAAAAAAGGAAAATCCAATATTTATAATTCTGTTCATAGCTTTGCACTCAGCTAATATATTGGCAGAGCTCACCACTTGATTCCTTGGTGGTGCGTGTCCAAGGCTGCCTGCAGAGAGGGAGTGTAGCAGTGAGCCATTTATTTCTACTCCCTTCCTTGGAAAACGATGTAGTGTGACACCTGCAATAATTCACAAGGGCAGAGAATATGATCCCATAATGGCCGCATTGAGACGCACACACACACACTGTATTTTCAATATTCTCACAAACACCACCAAAAGTCTTTCCTATGGAATTTTCGCACACGCACAAAGCAGTTGTGTGTATGTGTGAACGCAATAGGCAGAGTTCTTAACCCTGGAACTTTTTCCTGTAAGCCCCCTAGTAAATATCTACGTGAAGTTGGGGTGAGCCCATGTGCGAATGCAGCAAGAAAATGTACTACCAGAGAGCGGGCTTCGGTTGTTGATGTGTATATTGCAGGACTGGTTTGAGTTTCTTTCATGCAATTAACCAGTTTCATACTCTCTTCTGCTTGCAAGCAAATTTGGTGTATAAGCACTTTTATTATCAATCTTTTCACCTAAAAAGTGGGCTGCATTCTCTATACCAGTGTGACCAATTTTCCCAGAATAAAATGCTGAGACAAGGGCATTCATGACAGCAAGTTCAGCCGCCATCATGCGCTACCTGAAGAAAATTTGCCCCCATTCATTGTGTATTGCAATCGGCTGCTTCTCTGTGCAAAACATCCTGGATACATAGCGACACCGACCAGGCTGGCGACGCCACTTTCTAGCAGCTTTTCATCCTCATTAGGTCATTAGGTAATCATGCATTCAAAGAAAACAATGGGATAGTGTTAAGTAAATAAACCTTGTGGAGTGCTGGTTTATTAGAAAGACTCTTCAGGTGAAGAATACAAGGGACCAGGGGAGTTGGGCAGAGCAACTCTGATCACAGGCCTTCACAACTACCTATACTGCAGACTCTGCCGCTTTGTCTGCCAGCTTGGATTGTGAGGGACAAGTGTGAATCATAGACTGTAAATATTAATGGACAAAGCCTGAGTGATGTCACCCGTCTGTTACTGCATGGGGCTCCGGAGGCTCATCGGAGGCAGCTGCCATGATGGAAATCCTGTCTCAGCCTAACTTTCAGTCAACCTAACGACAGGCTGAGAGCTGGAGCTGAGGCGGGTTTTGAGCCTCCTGACCAACGGTTACGTCGAGCCCACCTGTCAATCAGGTCAGCCTCATGCCTAACTATAGATAACACGCATTGTTCATAAAAATCTAAACGGATTAACAGTACAGTGTGTGCCCACGAGGACAATAGTTAGTCAGACCTATATAAAACAAGCATTTTTAAATGGGGGGTGCATGTGACTTCCGTGGCTCCTGGAGCCAGCTTCAAGCAGCACACTCGATGATCTGCAGGATTTTGCACTTCCGCATTGGCTTCATTGATCAAAGATTTCAGGGGCCGACTGTCCTGAATTCTTTTATTTTTCAAGAGTTTGTGTGAAAACTTTTCAAAAGTCTTGATGAGTGTGTTTGTGTGTTACCCTTTATTTTCAGTGTTGGGAACTTACACATGAATGTACCTTAATTTTAATTTTAATCCTCAGTTTATGGAATATGCATTGTTTTGGTGAAGAAACTTTGGAGCTTTATTTGCATCTTTAAAGCGACAATATGTTACCTTTCTACCTTACAATAGTATTCTTAAAGGGGCTATATGTAACTTTCAAAAATACTGTGTTTGTAGCGATGCCGCATGGCCGTCAGGCGAACTGCCTAACGGCCTAATGATTTATATATAGCTACAAGAGACATATATATGTAACTTTTTACATGTATAAATCGTTTTTTATCACCCATTAATAAGCTAACGTTTAACTGATGTGAAAAAGTAGATGTTCAGTGTCTATCTGTGTTGACTGTATACAACTTGCCCGGGTCCGATTTCTCCGCGGAAAGCTCCAGGCAGTGTCATTTTATTTGCGTTCTCAATGTCCTCCTCACTCCGCTCCACTTACAGAAATCAACAGTACAAACTACAAACTCATCACACACTCTCGGTCTTCACCTGCACAGCCAGAGGCCGCCTTCACCACACTTATATCTGTCCTAGGAGCTCTCACAGGCAGACAAACTCATCACACACTCCCGGTCTCAGGCAGTGCCTGCCGAGACTGTCGTTTGTAGGATGGAGAATGAGACACACAGACTCCTTCACAGACTCTCACATGTGTATGACCACTTACCTCCTCTGTAAACATTATGCTGGTAAATATCCAGTGTTTCAGGGGCGATGTTGATGCTCGTTTGTGTACATACAAGGGAGAGTGAGCAACAGGTTACTGGTGCAGTTCGCCTGACGGCCATGCGGTATCGCTACAAATGCAGTATTTTTGAAAGTTACATATAGCCCCTTTAAAGTTCATCTCATAGTACAATGACTATCAACAGGTAGAATCATGTATTGCTCATGTCCAGTCACCTGTTTTAAGCACTATGTAACTTGACATCTTGCAAAAAGTGTGTACGGCTTTACAGCACTAGTTCACGCAGCAGCCTTTAGCTGTCTCTGTAGTGTTGGATACAATGTCTGAGCTTAAGACACAGAAGAGGACGGTGACAGGAGCTAAAGAGAGAAAAAGAGAGAGTGATCGAGCAAAAAGCCGGACAAGAGGAAATATTGTAAATGCTTTGACATGTTGGCAAAGTTTCGTGAAACAGCAGCTAGTAATGCATAAACAGAATGTTAAAACGTAGCATAGGTGCACAGAGGTTACACTACTGCCCAGAAAGTACATTTCATGATCTGTTTCATAAGGCTAACGGTTTAGCAGCAATACGACAACAGATTGTGCATCCCTGAATTTAAATATTAACTACATAAGCAACATCATTGTGGTACACACAGAGGCCCAGTTATGTTTCACTAACGAGCCACTCTGAAGGTCATTGCTCAGCCCATTGTCTCCTCTGGGAAATAACAGTCCAGCCTAATGTGCTTTCATTTAAACCATTAGGAGGCAATCATCTTCAACTGCTGTTTGATTTACGTGTAACAATATACCGTACAAGCTTTTAATTATGATGGCACATAAACAGTTTATATGCCCTGGAGAGACAGTCTAATTTTACAGCTATCACAAACATGACAGCCTGCCGAGGTGGAGCATCCTCTCATTTCCTTTTCATAGAGAAGGACACGAGAGGCCAAACAAGAAAGCCATAACCCAAATGAGAGTATTGATTGATTTTATATCATACTTTGCTGTGAAATCACAGCCACGGCAGACATTGCAGATAGCGTACAGCAGCAAATAAGGCTGGAATCTCGAAGGATGAAGCTGTTATATTATTTGTTCTTTCTCTGCAAAGGAATATTTTTGTATCTCTTCATGTTTGATAAATCTTAAGCTGACTTGTAAAATGTATGAAGCTAGAAAACTTCTCATCTATTTTAACACAAACATTTCATACATTATTAGTTCAATGATTACTGAATGGCAGAAGTCCTCTCCTTCACCAGATACGTGAGTGTGTCAGCTCTGCTCCAGTACGGCTCCCTGCTTCCTCATCCGTCAACACTCACAGGCTGCGTTCTCAGAGCGCAGCACGGAGCAGCACAGCCGGACAGCTGGAGGGGAGCCAATTTCCTGCAGTATTACAGATTTACTCGCAACAGCATGAGATAATACAACGTATGTAGTATAAAACAGTATATCAACTCTTATAAACACATCAACAAACAAACATAAGGTCATTGCTCTGAACCGTCAAAACGGAGTTTTTTATTCTGAAAGTAAACTGGATGTTTTATATTGTTTTTGTGTGTGACTTCCTGTCCTGCTCGATCTGCTCTGTGGTAAATTGATGCACTGTGCATCAAACCCAAGCAAACATGCATCTGCTGGAATTAAGCAGTAAATCAACTTTACACTTGGTTTTCTGCTAAAAGTAGAGACTTTTGATCCTACTGTGTGTAGAGAGAGCAGTGATAGGGCCAAGGCAGCACACTACACAGATTCTATTCACGACTAACAAGAGTCCTGACTCTAAAAACTGGAAATCTCACAAAATCTCTCATGGTCAAACGTGACTTATGAGTACGGGCAGGAAGAATGATGATGGTTTTTGGACTATTCTTTAATGAAAAAGAAGGGAAAAGAAAACCTGTTGCGGAGACAGAGTAAACATGGGCTTTACATGTGACAGCATGATCGGGGAATGAGTAACTATTGATTCGCTGCGGTCGATGTGCTTCCTTCTTCAGTCACCTCACTTTCTAATTGGCTATTGTTTCGTTCATATTACAATCCAAAGAGTGTGTGCTTGCTGTCCTCATGTTCAGTCGGCAGTGGTGGAAAGTCACATGGTAAATTCACACGAGTGCTTTACTTGAGTTTTTTCTTTTACTGCACTACATTTGAAAGACAAGTATCGTACTACTCCACTACATGTCTATGAATGTTCTTGTTACTCGCTACTTTTGCTCTAAAGTCAGCTGATACATTTTCTTTTCTTTTTTCAAATATCTGATCTGAAAGACGATAAACTGTGTTTGTGTAGTTCTGCGTGTGTTTCGTCTAGGTGGTGTTGCCATACCTGTACGTTGCGTGTGTCCATGGTTTAACTTAGAGCAACTGTCACTCAGATCAGGCAATTTATTTAGTGAAAGAGAGAAGTTGTCGCAGAGGCCCTTTTTATTTTATATGTGTTAGTTTATGTTGGGTGCTAACAGCGCTGCAGAGAAGTGAAAGAAGCAAAGGGAGCTTCAGCAGAACCAGGAATGAGAATATGCTGCACAGTTAGAGACTTCAAGAGGCCGTGCACCGACTTAAATAGCTGTTTAATAAAATGTGAATGTTCTCTCACTGTGTAAAGCCTGGCGGACATTTCCCTGGCCATTACGTTTTTTATTTTGTAAAATGTGAGTTTGAAAAATGTAAATAATGTTTTCTAAATGAACGTAACACAGCAGTTTTTTCTAGTTTGAATACATTCGTATTTTTAAACGCAAGTACTCCAGAACTTTAACTCAAGGTAATAATTTGACTGAGCAACTTTAACTTGTATTGGAGAAATATTGGCCCAGAAGTATCTTTACTTTGACTCAAGTAATTAAGTTGAGTACTTTAGCCACCACTGATTGCTGTGAGGGGAGAATCATGGTAAAATGGACTTGAGCTTGTATAGCACTTGTCTAGTCTTCTGACTACTCAAAGCGCTTTTACATTGCATGTCACACCTACATATTCACACCCTGATGGCAGAGGCTGCTATGTAAAGTGGCCATCAGTATTAGCTTATCCCATTCATTCACATTCACACGCCGCCGACAAAGCAGCGTGAGCAACTTGGGGTTAAGTGTCTTATCCAAGGACACATTGATATGTGACTGCAGGAACTTCGATAAAACCTATTTATTTAGACGCCTGACTCACTTGCCCCAAAAAGCAGACCCAAAATCTGTCCGATTATTCTGTAATGTGTACACTTCACTTTTTTAACCGTGGAAAATTGTGCATGGGCTGTTCAGGGAGGCCAATGTTCTACCACAGCACCTTTTGAAAATCCATTTTAATGCACTAATGGAAAAATGTATTCGTAATGTGAAAAGATTCAAATATTTAACTTTCAGTCTGCTCTCTTAACAGGATTTAATGCTTAAACCTAGCTTTTGTTTTATGGGTTTCCACACACGTCTTTAGTGCCACAGTGAATGATTGTCAATGAGTCCCTTGACAATGCATCAGCGCTGGCTAATAAGATTTTAATGCTTAACTGTAAAGTGACCCATAAATGTTTCCTCTGTAAAAAAAAAAAGAGATGACTGCCCGTTAGGCTATCGGAATGTGCCTTAACTCTCTCTATGCACTTTGACAGCAATAAATGTTTACTGCAACGCAGGAAGCAGCCAGTGGAGACAGGAAATGGTAGGAACCAGGCAGATTTAGCAGTCATTATGGAAAAACTTACTGGTTAGTGCAGTTTGGTAGGACTGTGGTATTAATATTCACCACATCAGCAAGGGCATATGGAACAAGATCAGTTATTCCATGCATTGAATGGATAAATTATTCCGCTCACACGCAGGTCTGAAATTCCCCCGAAATAGGTTGTTAGTGTCCCAGGAGAGTAAATGGGATATGCAGGGACAAGGACATCTGTTCACTGGATTTAGAATTGCCTGTTTATGTCCACAGTAACTTTGTGCACCTTTATCTATAGTTTTTAGCATACAAAAAAGTCCTGAAGTCTTTGGATTAAAACAAAAGCCTTTGCTTTCAAACACAGTGACACACGGAAAATTGCATTCACATAATCCATGCCTAAATGTTTATGAATAACCTATTCTGCACTAAACATGTTCACAAAATAAAGTCATCTGTTTTACATTTCATTGTTGTAGTGACAGGTCTAAATATTTGTCCTCTTCCTCCCAGATAAAGAGAGGAAATTAATCAGCAGAGGGAGCGGGAAATTAAATGTGGAAAAAAACATTTCTGAATAACACTTCTTTCTCTGCCATCTGTGCCTGAATGGATACATAAATAATTCATAAAAGAAACTAAAGAAAATGTTAAGATAACACAACATGTACGTACCCATTGCATTATTCATTCACTTTAAAGTTTGTTTTACAGTGTTTTATAGGAAAACATTTGAATATGCTCCTTTGTTGCTCTGGGCCACTAAGAAAAATAAAAGAGAAAATAAGAAAGAATGAAGAAAATTAAAAATTAAGTGTTAATAGAGATTTAAGGATCACAGCTTTAACTCTTGATTTAAAGTGCTTTGCTTTGTTTCACAGTTTTTTTTGTGGCACCAGCTTTATTCCACAACCATGAATGCCTTCATGAGTCAAGTCAAGTCACATTTATTTATAAAGCACATTTAAAAATAGCAGCAGCTGACCAAAGTACTGTACAATGCTTAAAAGAAACAACATAAAGGAGTTCACAACATCCATAAGAAAGAAAATACACATGTACATATATACACCCACATATATATAGATACTGTATATGCATATATATATATATATATATATATATATATATATATATATATATATATATACACACATAAATAAAGAAAGAAAATAAAGAAAGGAACAAAGGTAAGCTAAAAGAAACGGTCTATTCAGGACCAGACGACTCAAATGCTAACATGTAAAAATACGTCTTGAGACGGGACTTAAAAGAGTCAACAGAGGATGCAGACCTGATAGGATGAGGAAGGCTGTTCCACAGTTTAGGGGCTTTAACTGAAAAAGCACAATCTCCTTTGAGCTTTAGCTGTGAGCGGTGGACAGCCAGGATGCCCATGTCTGAAAGGGGACAGGGACCCAGAGAGTGTCACTGTCCTACGGGCCGGTCTTTTCCGGTCGTGCGCGCCATAGTGTGGCATTCAGGTGCAGAGACGGAGGAGGAAGGGTTTCAAACTCTAAATTGTTAGAAAGAATCCAAGCTCCAGGTTAGTTCAGGTGGAGGCTATCTGGACCGAAGTGACGCCCACTTTCCCAAAACACATTCAAATAAAATTGTCACTGTGGGTGATACAAGCATAGGACAGCCATGAGTTCAGACTCAATAACTGACTGAAACACCATAAGTGGGAATTTGGCCAGATTTATGGATTTTCTTTTTCAGGGATTTGAGAGTGACAAGAAGTTTATTGAAATCAGCTTTAAGCAGTTCGGACTGCTGTTTAGGAATGTCATTAGTGCCAACATGAACAATAATGGTTTCTGCTCCTTGGTGGGAATTTATTATGTCTCGGACCCATTTGGAGATATCCAGCACTTTAGCACCTGGGAAAGAAAGAACACCTGCCTTTCGGACTTTCACGTTTATAATTATTAAATCACAGATGACGAGGGTCTTCAGCGGTTCATGGAGATTAGGGGAGGGGGCATGTTCAGACGAATGGCTTGCTGGTGCAGCGGTTTGGAAGGATGCTGTCAGTTTCTGCTGCCGACCCCCGGACGGAGCAGCTACCCTGGATCCCCGCTGTGCCCTGGGCCCTGAGGACGCCTTACCAGCGCAGGGGACAGGAAGGAGAGGTGCAGGAGGTGGAGTTGTAGTCCTGTCTTGGGTGTTTGCCTGCGAGCAGTCCGCCGACAGCTGGGGTAAAGACTGGGATGAGCCAGTCACAAGCCCGGGACATTGGACCGAAGCCGGCACAGTTGTCTCAGGATCAGGAGGGGCACTGGCCAGTGGAGGGAATTCCCAATGTTGAGGATGTCAAACTTGTTGTCAAGCTGGATACCCTGGGGTTGTCGAAAACTGAGTGACCGACCACCACTGTGTTTCCCCTTGCTCACAACAGTCCAGTCTATGGCAGGGTCGGACTGAGGGGTAGAGCTGGCTTGGTGTTTTGGTTTAGCTCAAGGAACCAGGTATTTTCTTCAGCTTGGTGGTGGGCACCTTCCGAAGCACGAGTAGCGACGGAGCTGGACCAGGGGATTGTGGTGTCATAATCCGCCAGGACCGGGCTACCGGTCTTTTCCCGGACCAAGGAGCTGGAGGAGCTGAGGAGCTTTGTCCCTCTGCTTGCCTTGAGCTTCTAAGCGTGAGATATTGTTTTTCAACTTTAAGAAGGTAAGATTGCAAGACTCGCACACCGCCATACCCCTAGTAGGATCAGTCCATAAAACAGCATAAAATCAACATCCGATTACTAAAATCCTTTGATCCTCTGACAGATAGGGTGCAGATTTTCTGTGAAATGCGAATAAAACTTAGTTGATAGTCAATGTCTGGCGGAGCTGCTACCGGGTACAACAAGACGCCACGCATGCAGGAAGTGGAAGGAATAGGGGGTGGTTCCAGGGTTGTATTGGGTTACCAAACTACCAGGTTTGTTCCCTCCCCTGTACTCAAAAGTTACATTGGAATAGTCTAGCTCTGAAACAAAAATTGAAGTGCCAAGTCCAGCCTTATTGGTGGATTCAAAAAGATCTGTGCGTGCAGTGTTCAGTTTCCCCCATGGTTTAGCTTTGTCCGAAGCGCCCTACCCAACTAGATCCGACTCTGAAGCATAAGCGCAACTAAGTAAGCCACAAGCAGCTGGACTCACAGGAGAACTACAAAATCACGCTGGAAAAAAGAGAACAAAGTGCAAACAACAGGCGACTTCCCCTTTTCAAATGTTAATTTGCTCATTGCTGGTCATTTGATGCCTGTTTGACATAATGTTCATAAAGAGATGAAATATACGAGCGGGAATCTGTACATCGTGTTTTATTTTGAAAGTGACTGGATGCTCTCTGCATTCTTTTGTCTGACTTCCTGTCCAGGTCGATCCGCTCTGTTCAGCGTTATGCGTACTTGCAAAGGGAAAACAGAATTGGTGCGTATTTGTAAAGAAAAAAAAAGAAGACCTGGTACGTGCCGGTGACGGGCCGCAGCAGTGGTACTACGAGCAAGGACTAGAGAGGCCGATGGATCCTGTGGAATCTTTCACGAGAAAAGAACAAATAAAACTGACACTCGCTTCATCACATAAACTTTTCCATTAAACCTCCACACCATAACAGCGCGCACACAGCCAAGCAAGCAACAGACTCTTCCGGACCATGATCAGGGAACAGAGATCATGTAATTTTGAAACCACCACCACAAATAAGCAATAATGTTCATAAATAACATTATTAGATTGGCATTATTAAATGTGTTTTACAGTTGATTTGTAAAAAAAAAAAAAAAAGGCCCTTATGCAGGATTTCAGTGCATTATCATCTCTGAATTAGTAAATGTATTGACTACATGATGACATTTTCCCAAATCAACCTTAACAAAACAGTCAAAGCAGAAGCCAGAATAAATTAGCTGGCATGGCGATCTCATAGCCATTGAATAACTATCGCTTTGAAGGTTGAACCTGTCATCCAGTTGAAATGCATCTCAAAAGCTTTTGTTTCTTGCACCAAATTGAGCTCAGGTGTATGTGTTTCGTATGCCAATAAATGCCAACTTTTCTTTGAAAGAAAAGACAGGTTTTAAAAAAGTTTACGATAACAATGCCCAAATACTTATAGCAAAGAACCGATTGGTCATCTTACTGTCATTTGAAATTATTCAGCCATTGCATTCATTATGTAATTTCATAGCAGGACCACCAATTAAAGAACTGGGAAAGCATTTTCTGCCTATCAACAGCAGAGATGGAAAATTCTGATTGGTTGACAAATTGGCATTTTTTGTTTGACCATTGACGTGCCAACTTGAACTGAAAAGGCAGATTTTGAGGATTTATTTTCTCAGATACATTTTGTTTTTATATTGATTGTCAATTTATGAATTAATCAAATACATTAAGGAACTGATGATTTGTTGGGTTCTGTGTGTGAATTTCAGTTTCCCTTTCCCCCCCAACAGTACGACATCGAGAGCTTTTGTATTGAAGGTGGACAAACTGAAGTGTGGTGCTTTATATTGATGAGTTAATGACTCAAATCACAACACTCAGGGGCTCGTCAATAAACAGCTCGCGGTGAGCAGAATAATGTTTTTCTCCGGTGTTGTTGACATACTGTAAGTCAAAGCTCAACATTTCAATCACGGATGAGGATATAATTAATGCACCGCTATCTCCACTTAGTAAAACAAGCTAACAAGCTCTGTTGAGTGAGAAAAGCCAGTACCAAAGTTGATGATACATATCATCAACTTTTCTTTCAATATGACTAAGTTCAAAATACTGAGGATGGCTGATCTTCTTCTTCTTGTTATTTTTCCAATCCCAATATGATAATTAAGATCATTGCTGCCTGTCTGCCTGTTTACATTCTAATGAAATGTTGATTAAATATACACAACTTACACATTTTAGGTGCAGTGGTAGAGTCGGTTGTCTCTCAACTGAAAAGTCAGGGGTTTCAACCCCAGCTCCTTTAGTCACATGTCAATGTGTCCTTGGGCAAGACCCTTAACCCCCAATTGCCCCGGATGCTACAGCAGCAGCATGTGAATGTGTATGAATGGATAAGTTATTACAGAACACTTTGCATATCAGCCTCTGCCATCAGTGTGTGAATAAGTAGGTTTGACCTACAGTGTAAGAAAACGCTTAGAGTAGTCAGAAGACTAGAAAAGTGCTATACAAGCTCAATTGTACCATTTACCTTATACATATACTCAGAGGCAGAAAAGGTCATTCTCTAATCAGATCACTGGCAGTTGTACCCTGAGGTCCTATACAGTCTTCATATCAAATGTCCTTGGGCAAGACGCTGAACTCCAAATTTCTCCTGAAGGAATTGCCGTTGGTGTGTGTGGCCGTGTATTCATTTATCAGAGAGAGAGAGCACTGGTATTAGTTCAAAGCAACACTGAAACAGTTCAGCCTTACAGAGCTGATAGCATAGTTGTTGACCCTAAATCACAATTTAGTCTGATGCCAAAGTTTAATACGATAAGTAGTATGAATGGTGTTTTGCATGAATCATCAAGGATATCAAGTCCTTGTTTACAAGTAGTAATGCACAAATCCTGTCCCATAACCTTTATAAAGATCAAATGAAAAGAGGTTGTGACCACTATTAGTGCCGGCATGAAATAATCATTGCCTTTCAGACCAGAAGTGCTCCATCATTAATTATATTGCTTTAATTTCATGTCTTGAGCTACACATGGCAGCCCAACTTTAAAGCCATCCTAATCTGTCAAAGGCTGTGTCGGAGCATGTTATAGAAACACTGACAAAGGACTAACTTGGTTATCATTTTATAGATTTTTTTTTTTTTTTTTCTGTAGAGCTTCCATCTCAGCTGCCAAATGAAATAGCACTTGGTCTCTTGGATCAGTGAGACAGAGGTCACCTTCAGAAAGGTCATCTGGAGACAAGCAGTAAGTCATCCTCTTTCAGTCATGATGGTGAAAGGACTATCGATCTCCCCGCAAAATAACTAAAAGCTGATTACATTGACTTGGCTCATTTTGGGAATTGGAATCTGGAATTGCTGTTCCCCTTTCATCCCCTCTCAGGTGATAGGAAGCTTTGCCTGTAATAACTACAGACTGTATTGTCTAAAAATGCCTCCAGTGTGATCAATGAGCACCTGCACTCACTCCCTTCTGATTATATAGGATTGGGATTGATCGAGTGCCCCCTTACCAGGGTTCATGTTACCTTTCAACCTTCACTTAAAAGGTCTAAAGGGGAACATTTTTTGTAATGATCTCATGCACATAAATGGATTCCATATACTTCTTCCTGCCCTGGGTCACACGTTTATCCTCATTGGATTCAAGCACACACATTTAGGACCTTGCCTCTATAAGCTCATTCATCAGGGATTTTGTTCTTCCCCCAAATCCATTCTGACAACTCATGTGAATTGGTAATGAATGTTGGTTTGTGCAGAGTTTAGCAAAGTAGGCAGGCAGAATTGATGATAATACATCTGAGGTCGTGACAGCAAGTGACAGCTTTTATCTTCAGCTTGCAAACATTTCAACATTATGAAAAGAGCTGCACTTTTCACATTTAGAAGGATAAGCAAGATGTCAAAGCTTCGAAACTCATACAAAGCAATTTCCTTCATCTCTACACTCGTCATGTTGTTTATGTAGTCTTATCTGGGCTGGGTATGAATTGTATATATTAAGGATACATTTGCAAACTATAGCCCTGTTCAGACCCAGCAGAGACAGTTTTTCATGCAAAGTCTCAATATGCTTTTTATTGAAGGTGATTTGGTGATTATACCCACACCTCTGTTATTTTGTGCATTATGTAAACAATGTCTGTCATGTCTGAGTTCTACTCAGTAATACAGTTCATACTATACCTAGGTCTTTATTTATTCACCAAGCCAGAGTAGCATAGGTGTGCCTGAATAATAAAAGACTGGAAGAATTGGGGGAACATTTACTCAAAGTGTATAAGGAATGCTTTAGGAAGATTTGGGGTGTGCCCAATAACATTTTTTTTTGCTACAATTGACTAAATCACCACAATAGAGATGATAAGTGCAAAAGAGAACAGGAACCATTTGAAAATATATTTCAGAGATCTTATAGGAATGATCCCAACCCCTTTACAAAACATGGTAACTTAAGACTGTAACTCCTTCCATCTCACTTCCCAAGCCAAACCCAGTTTGGCAGATGGCGGTTCCACATGAGTCTGGTTCTGCTCGAGGTTTCTGCCTGTTAAAAGGCCGGTTACCCTCGTCGGCCATGTTTGTTCACTCTAAAGTCATGTTTGGCCGCGAGAGATTGCACAAGATTTCCAGTTTTTGGGAGTGAGAGTCTGGACTTAGTCATCTTAGAATGGAATTTGTTAGTTTGGTGTGATGTTTTGGTCATACTGTTTCTCTCCACAAACTATAAAAACAAAACTATTACATCTAAAGTTATTTTCCATCATGTGTGGGGTATTTTAAATTTTCTACATCTGTAAACTTTAAAAAAAAATCTTTGCATGTGGGCCAGGCTTTATGGACTAATGAAAGACCTGTCCATGTTCACACTCACAGGTACAAGATCTATTAAGACATTTACATTGAACTAAATCATGTACAACATACTGATATAATATACCGAGTTATGTGTTTATGGATTCCCAGGGGCTGTTGTCCACTTTACCAGGTTGTTCGTATCAATCATATATGGCTGCTCTTGTAAATGCACCTTGCTCCTCAGACCATGTTGAAACTTAATGGAAAAACTTGCTGCAGTATGACAGTGGGTACACAGTGTCAGAGCAATACAGTGGCTAAAATATCAGATCTCTTGCTGCTTTCTTTTTTTTCATCGAAGAAAAGCACGTTTTGGGACATGGTGGCTGAAGTCATAGCAAGTTTTTCCTTCAGCACTTTAAGACCTTGTTCTGCCATTCCTAAAAAAAAACGACATACCTGTGAGCACTTGAAGTGGCCGAAAGCTGCTTCTGCTAGGTTTTGGCGTATCGGGTTTGGATTGAGAGGGAGGAATACAGAGATAGGGGTTTAGATAGGGGAAGTTAGAGATGGTGAAGGTGTGATAAATATTTAAAGTTGAGAACAGGCTTGTTTTTTTTAACTGTTCTTGTTTCAAGAGAAAGAACGGTGTCAAAAGAAAAAGATGATGAAAAATACAGATGAGGAGTAAGAAGACAAGAACATTTATGGAATTTTCATGACAGTGAAGAGCAAAAACAAAACTAACAGCCTAATAGCATGTGACGCGAGCAAGCATCAACAAACAAAATCAGCCTGATTCTATTGTTTCCTATTGGAGTGTCCTAACTGCTCGCCAGCGACGAACGCGAAGCAGCTCAACGTGGCACGCCATTTTTACTCCAAAGCCCCGTTTCTATTATCCTTTCTGTTGCTAACGTACAGTATACAGATGAGGAATGAGGAAGTGGGGCCCTACAAGGCACTGGTAATGGCTTTTCTCACTCAACAGAGCTTGTTGGCTTGTTTTACTAAGTGGAGATGCAGGCAGTGCATTAATTATATCCTTATCCGTGATTGAAATGTTGAGCTTTGACTTATGTCAACAACACCGGAGAAAAACATTATTCTGCTCACTGCGAGCTGTTTATTGACGAGCCTCTGAGTGTTGTGATTTGAGTCATTAACTCATCAATATAAAGCACCACACTTCAGTTTGTCCACCTTCAAAACAAAAGCACTCAATGTCGTACTGTTGGGGGGAAAGAGAAACTGAAATTCATAGAGCAAAGAATTAAACATTTAATGGATGCAGTGTTGACAGCCAGAGTTCTATCATGCGTGATGCAACGCAATATCTAACGCTTGCATGCTGTTAGGACACGGTGTAACATGATATTGATGAGGGAGAGACTTCAGAGTGATGGAGCTTAGAAAATAATATCAGGTTTGTGTTAATTGTTTTCCGTGTGTGTGAGTGAGTGTGGAGTGATGTGACTGACTCAGGACAGGTGTGGGTGTTTATAGACCACAGGTCCTCGTCTGCACACTTGCTTGTAAATACTTATCTGCTGACCCTGGACTAAAGTGTCTGGCATCTGCAAACAATTTGGGATCCCAATCTGGAGGAGAGGCATTCAAGCGTTTACAAAAGCAACACAAAGGTTGCATTCACACTGCAAGCCTTAATGTTCAATTCTGATTTTTCTTTGCTCAGATCAGAATTTTTCATTTGGCTGTTCAAGTTGTTTTCTAAATGTGGCCTGCATCAGACTCCTGTGGGAATCCACACATGAAAGTGTCCGAAATCTAATTTGAAAAGACCAGATGTAATGTGACATGTGCTGTTCACATTGTCATTAAAAATATCAGATCTGAGTCACATGAGAGCAAAAAAATCAGATTCAGGTCACTTTTAAGACACTGAAGACATGTCCAGTCCATGTGTACTGCACTGAATGCATCTTGAACCTGCAGCTTGCTTTTGTTGTCATCTTCCCCCTCCTGCTGTTTCCATTTGTGCTCCTTTCCTTTACTGATGATGGAAACGTGCATTTTCACAGAGAAGAGGATAATACAGCACAGTGGAACTTCTTGCAGAGAACTAAAATGCATGGAACATAAATATATAATTCTAACATTTTTTACCTGCTTTCCATTGCCTTCTTGTATTTATAAAGAATGTGTGAGTTAAACTGTGGAGGTTTTTGCTGCAGTGATGTCAATCGTTATGAATTATGTTGCCCCTTATAGCAGCAGGAAATGGAAAGTGCAGGGCCATCAGTTTTCCATGTTCAGGCTGGCGTCCTCAGATGGATGCTGACCTTGTGAAATGAGCGATATAGCTTTTAAAACAACTGAATGTGATTGATTGGGCAGTAGTGCTGTCCCCCAACGGTAAACATTCTCAGCATTCAGTCTCTTTTCTTAACATACTGGCCAAACACAGAACAGAGTGAGTACACTGAACCCCAGATGAGGAAAAGAACATCAATAGTAAAAGATTGCACATGTAAAAATGTGTGTTTTTAAAACGGATTAAACTGTATATACAAACGTATTTGTTTGACCACTCAATGTAATTCAACACTTTCAAAAAATGATATATTTTAAAGATCAGTAAATAAAATCAGGTCATCAGTAACAATAAACAGACATGAACAAAGCTCTCATCAAAGCTAACAAAACCCAACCCTCAGCTCCATCTATAGACTGTATACAATTGATAAATTAAATAACAATAGAAAAAATATGTATTTTATGGGCCATTTTTGCCTTTATTAGATAGGACAGCTGAAGAGAGACAGGAAATGCTGGGAGGAGAGAGAGTGGGTGATCACATGCAGCAAGGGGCTGAGGTAGGATTCGAGCCCAGGGCTGCTGCCATGGGGTCTATGGCCTCTGTACATGGGGCACTTGACATAACCACTAGGCTACCAGTGCCAAGTAACATAATAGCATGTGATAAATGAACGATAAAAGTTCATTTTTGATCTTAATCGCATCATGATTATGGGTTAGCGTGACATCCCGAATCTTTACTTATTCAAATCTCCAGACAACCCGGCAGTATTGGACAGGATCTGATGTTAACAATGATCTTATATCACTTCTGTGACTGGAATCCAGAAGTGTATTGTCTACTGCGTGCATTTTGGTCACTGGACAGCCTGTATTACATAACATCTGTGGGTATGACTGATTATTGCACTCAAAGTGAGGATTATCATAAATACAGCTCTTTGTTGCATGAGAGGCTGCAAGTGGTTGAGTGCCTGCGTGTATTAGAGAGAGAGAGAGAGAGAGAGAGAGCATCCAAGTGAGCTTGCTTGATGAAAAGCTTGTTGCTGTTCTTAGCTGGAGTTTTTTTTTGGCCAGTGCGAAGCTCAAACAGGAAACTCCCTGAGGTGAAGCTGCTGTGTAGGGGTACTGTGAGCATTTCCTTGTCTTCTTGCATTACCAGATCAGCCTCATCCCGAATGAAAAAAATAGTGATATTTAACTGAGCAGTGGTAGCACAGATGCACATCTCTGTTTGTAACAAGCTGAGTGGAACTGCGTTAAGAAGTCGTCTATGTATGCCCATTTTAAATATGTGCCTGTATGTAAGTACATACATGTACGTCCTGTACCACAGACTTCATACTTTAGACCAGGTATTTGTTGGTCAATGGCGCGGCCACTTTTTCCGACCTCAAGATAGGAACACGCCAGCTCTGCGCCTGATCACATCTCATTTTTAGACCGACACAACCAGCAGTGCCATCATGGGTGCATGTTCATTTGGCATTTTCACAACGTGGGGCTTGGAAAGGAAAGAACTGCATCGATGGAAAATTCTAGTGACCCTTACGCTGCTGGCCACAACAATTTTTGTTGGGTGAATAGGGCCCTCAATAACGATCAGTGACATCATGGCCCCAACCTTCACCTCAACAAACTTTGATTTACAAAAGCCTGCTGCTTTTTCTATACTATGTCTTATTAATTCATCTATCTTAACTAACTTTCTGGTATATTTAAAAAAAAAAAACGTGTTCATCTGTTCCACATTACTTTTAAGTAAAGGGTCTCCACCAGGGCCTTCCAATTAACTCTCCCAGACCCAGTGTTTGCTATAAGGTGAAAGTGTAAAATACTATCTGACATTTTATGGAAGAAGAAGTTCAGGTTTATCTAAAAAACAATAATGGTAGCTCCATGCCGTTCCAGTCTTCCATTGCAGGGCCCTTGTAACACGTTCACATGAAATTTACTCCTAAAACACACCCCATATTAATATTCTCTGCTTTGACGATGAATGGCCAGGGAAAATATGTCCTTGTCCTTGACAATAAATTGACCGCAGCATTGTCCAGGAGGAATAATTCCTCAGGAGAGTCTGCTGCTGGTCCCTGAGATATCACACAGTTGGCACAGGACAATATTTTGAAGTTTCACAAAGATCATGTCAAAATGGATGCATTATTTATCATGGTAAAGGGATTCTTCTGAATCAAGTGCATTCTGCTGTAATGGCCTCCCCAAGGCCAGGCAGGGTGTCTACCTGATACCTTCATCCCTCAGCGCACTTTTCCTGGCTGCAGGAGCATGTTTGATCATGAGCCCAGGAAGATTCTAAATGAGGAGGATGCATTATTTAAACAGGCCTGAAACAAAGTGCTCCCTGTTTCCTTCTTCACACTCAAATGAATTCTTTCACCCATTGCAGGGCCTTTTTTTGGATCCCTTTTCTTCTACTTCCTGTCTGTTTTCTATCAGTCTATGTCACTGTCTCTTCTGTGGTTCAGCTGCCTATCTTGTGAGCCTCTATCTTCCTGTCCAAACACAGAAATCAATCAGGCTCATTGAAGGACGGGTGAACACGGATACCCAGAAGCTTCACTCACATGTATTAGCTCTTGTCCTAATCACTAGTGGTTGGATTGAAATGGTATCCATGGTAACATAGAGGTTTTCCATTACTGTGAACTGGGTTGTTCTTGCATTTATATGTGTGTGGCTGTTTGATAGGGGAACCACACTCTGCATGAGGTAATCTGCTGCAATAAATCACAGTCATATAGGAGTCATGTAAGGTTGATACAATCAATAGGAAGTCTGGATGTTTGCTCACAGAACAGCCTGTGAGTGTAAACTAGGTCTACAGCTTGCTCTCTGTGTCAAACTCTTACACTACATGGCCAAAAATGTTGACACCTAACAAGATACACTGTAAAATATGTGATTTGTGCAAACAGATTTTTTATTTCTCAAGAGTCTGTTTTTTGTCACTTTGTCACTTTTAGAACAGTGCCAAGCTCGTCAATGTTGCTTCTCCTTCACAGACCAATGGAAATCAAAAAGGGGTGGGGCTCCTGATATCAGCTTTGTCAACAACCATTGGCAGAGGAGACCCTAGTCTGACTCGTCTTTTTGAGGGTACAATTTCTAGGTCTAGAGCTGCTGGTGATGCTAGGACATGAATCCTTCACATAGTTTTCGTGTTTTCTTGGTGATATTTCCTTGAATTAAAGCAAATATTAAACACACAGAGCTATATAAAACACACCCTACAGACATTACAGAGGAAAGCAGAAGTTAACTTTCGTAACCAAGCAAAAATTAGCGCTGATGAGAAGCACTCTGAGGAGGAGTTTGTGAGTGCTGCTGGCGCAGAAAGTGCTGTCTGTGGACACAGGCCCTCAAGGTGTTGGCTGGTGAATACAGGTAAATAACGAATGTCTCTTATACTGACCAAGGTCTTGAATCTAATTTGCTTTGTGCCTCCTGGTGGCAGTCTTACGAAAAAGAGAACACCATCAGGCATTTGAGTTATACAACAACTTAGATTACGTTTTTGACTATTGGAAAGGTTGAGCAAATAGAAATAAAATCTGAAGAAAAAAACAAACAAACATGGCAATTGAAAGGAAATGAGGTGCCCCACTTCAAATCACAAACAATTTAACCAACATGTAGAAAAGCCTAAAAAAGAACAATAAGGGCTGTCATTATTAACTGCGAAGCGATAAGGGTCAGAAATGTATGCATACATTTTTTTTTTTTTACTGCATTGATCGTTGTTATGGTGTTATTTTGTCCCTTAAGGGGTACTGTAGCTTAGCCACCAAACATACATCAGGGTCTCCCTGTAGTGATGGAATAGAACCAAACCTCTGCACCTTTGAATAGCTACTTTCACTTAAAAAAAAACCCTCATGTGAAAAATGTGATTCACTGCAATTAACCATGTCGTGTCACTTTTTTTGACAGCTCTCCAAACAATACATAAAACCCAGCTAAACTATTAGCAAAATACCAAATGTGTTCGTCATCTTGCCTATTTCAGCTGGCGTAAAAAGTGAACAAATCGATTTTGTTTCAAAGTACTGAACAGAATTTTTTGGGGTAGGGTTAGCCTTAGAATGAACTCAAATTAAAAAAAAGAAAAGTGGAACGGTAATATTTATTTTTAAATTTTTACCCTCACCTTTACTCAAAAAAATTCCAATACCCTCGACCAACAACTCTAATCATTTTGAAGTATCATTTATCACTCAAATGTGAAAGATAAAGACCTTGACCTAAATGGTTGACCTTAATTATATTATTTCCTCTTACTATGAATACGATTTATTTTGAATATTGTTATTTATGTCATTATTATTATTATCATTATTACTTCTGTTCTTATCATCCTTGTGGTTGTTATTATTGCAGTCATTGTAATTAGCTGGTGGCTATGATAGTGATGATTATGATTATTGTTATTTTAGCTACAACATCAAGTACGTTTTTATTTTACTTTTTTCTCCCTCCCTTTCTCTCCACTCTTATCACCCATCCATAGCCTTCACCAGAGAGCCTATCTCACACACAAACACACACACACACACACACACACACACACACACACACACACACACACACAGTAACCCTAATATGTTTTGAATATTGTTCTCTGAACATGTGATAGGTGAGTCACGTCCCATTTTCTGGCCTGCACTCTTTGCAATCGTCTTTCTTGTGTTGTTTTGTAAGTGTATTGTCTGTTGTCTTGCAAAAAGAATATTGTAATTGAATAACTATTGTAAGTATACTTTTTTTTCAACAGTTTCTAATATTTAGTTTTATTACACCAGATTAAATCTGCACTGAGGAATAAAATCTAAAAATATCCCTTGTCAGTCTCTCCTCCTTCTGTCTTCTCCTGCCACTTTGCAGTTTTTTTGTTGTTGCTTGGTTGCCCTAGTGAAATCCTGTCTCCGACCTTTCTTTCGGCTTACTTATTGACATCCTTCACATCATGCTGCTATCTATAACAGTCGACTGTGCTAAACCCTTTGGTTGTGTGTTTACAGCACTAAGACAGAATACAAATATGGCAATGCCCTTGTTGTGTCACCAAAAGTCAACAAATAAACGGATCAAGTGTTCCATTAGCCGCAAACATTCAATATTGTCAGAACCAGGCGTTAAATGGAAGTATTTACACTTCACACTGTTTAATCTAGATTTCAGAAGTGATATTTAAAGCTTCACGAGATTCTGCATTCTTCATTTGAAGCGCTCCGGTGATGTGTGTACACAGTGTGTGTACAGAACTGATGTCCTTGGAGAAGCATTTGGTTTTGAGCCAATAGTCTGTTGTGAAGGTACCATGTGGGACATTTGTATGACAACCTGGTCGCCTGGAATTAGACAGGAGCTGGACTGTAACACAGGGACCTTGGACAATGCTGAGTCAATAGCATTATGCAAGATGACAATACAGGCAGCATCCTGCTTCTCCACCAGGGACGCTGGAAGCCAGTTTTAGTTGAGGGTGTTGAGAGAAGTAATTCTATGTAATGACATTATACTTTGTTATGACCAGCTTAGGGGAAACCAGCCGTAACATAATAATGACCCTCTCCTTCCTCACTCCCAATGATGAACAACAATAAAACCCATTTTCCGGTCTACAATATTTATTCACACTATTTACAAAATTCATTAATAAAATAATAACATAAAATAAGCATAACATCTAAGTCAGAACCCAAACTTCCTTACCTCAATTAAAGTAAAGAAAAAGGCATCTTGCCTAACTCCCTCACAGGAAAACAGGAGAAAAGAACTTTTATCTTAGTGAGGAGGCGTGGTTGACCCCGTTGCTAGGCATGACACATTTTTTCTGAAGCTGTGATTGGTTAATCTAAAATAATTTTAGAAAAAAAGTCAAACATAGAATCTAGTCAGACATTGTGTAATTATGAACACTATGAAATTATCATCTGTGTGATAATTTGTAAGACTTACTTTAAAAGTGTATAGCCTACAAGCTGTTTGAAATCACATGCCCACTTCTGCAGCAGCTTCTTCACCTGCTGATCGTTACATCAGCAGGTGAAGAGCCTTAATTAGTGATGGGATGCACCTGTGGAGCTGACCACATGGAGAGAAACACAACATGCATGTCTCACTTTGCACTGAAAAAAGTCAGAGATGGATTGAAATGTCTTCACAAATCATTTGTGTCTGTTCTGCCCAACTATGAGTCAAAAATACTACTTCATGTAGTGTTTGAAGAACATTTCTCTATTTTCTCCTCAGCTTGAGAAACTCTTAAGCCTGTTAAAAGTCTTCCTCACTACTCCTAACAGTTTTACACCTTAGGAGCTCTTTTAAGGGCTAAGACACTTTGTGAATAACTTTCATCTTTACAAGGATCTAGTCTGAACTTTGAGGGGAAATTCTTAGAAAATGTCCTGATTCTAAGAATTTTTTTAGAATTTTGTCACTAGGAGCAACTCTTAGTATTAGGAAGCTTCGCAAATACGGGCCCAGGTCTTTTAGAGCCAACCTCAAGTGGACACTCGAGGAACTGCAGTTTTTTAAGCTGTCTTCAAACTGTTAAATATGAAGAATCATTCCTTGCTCTTTTATTATCCTTCCCAATTTTTGCAAAAAAAAAGTAATCAAAACTTTTAATAAACCTTTCGGGATTTAAAAAATACATAAAAATAAGTTGTAAGCATTTGTTGGTTAATATGCTCTAAAGTCCTTTTATCATATCTAGCAATTTGTTACATATTTTCTATATACAAGTTCTCATTTACATTTTTGTACATAGCACAGCACTTTCTGCTTATTGCACTTCTGGTGAGATGCCAAACCTCATTTCGTTGCTCGTATACTTGTATATGTGTAATGACAATAAAGTTGAATCTCATCTCATCTCATCTCATTTCCCTATAAACATGATTTGAATAAAAAGGACATATGTCTGAGATTATAGTGCAAAGTAGCTGTCATGACGACGTGATGTACGATGTTGACAGACAAGTGTGATTATATTAATATGCTGGTGTTAGAATGTCTGACTGCACTTGGAACAACATAACTGTGCTGGCGCTCTTTCTCACCTGGTTGTTGTAGCAGTGTGTTGCTGAAGGAAATTCATAAGACCCCCGACATGAAGGAGGTGATAGCTGCAGCAACGGAGTTACCTCCTATTTCTTCTGTTCTCCTCGCATCTTCTTGTGAGAAGATTATCAGTTAAGAAAATCAGTAAACTCTGTTCTTGCCAAACCCCGTTCCAATTTGTGAACTCGGTCATTGCCAAAATCAATGAAGAGTTTCAGTCTTGTAGAGTATTCCCACCCTCACTGCTCCTCTCCCCGCCTGCATGTCTCATTCTCATGCCTTATTTATGGGTGAGTCATAGTCTGAGCATCCAAGGTTTGAATAAATTAGTATGTATGTCTAATTAGCGAATGCTGAGTGTACTGTACAGCGCTATCTGCACTCCTGACCCAATATAACACCACTCGTGTCACGGAGGTGAAATCAGTGCAAGCAGGGAAAATGAGGATATGATATCAGATTATTTTCCTACTTTTTTAACTAAAGTCACTTTCCACTAACCCTTCTTCCATCACACATTAGCATTACAGTCAGGTTATAATAACCATTGATGTTGAAATGGCATGACTATAGTAAAATAGACTTTAAAATGGTAATACTTTTTGTTTACTGTAACTTCTAAAATGAGAAGGCAGCTTATTTAAAAGTTACAATGTTTTGAGTTTTTTCTTTTCTGCGTTGCACAATAGCTCTTAGTACAGTGCCAGTTTAAGGCGGGATATTTACGCTCTTGTTATGTCTTGGCATGTGTAAGGCACTGAGGCAGAATGGTGGGGTGAAGTTGTTAGGCTGCAAATCCACATTTGGAGGTAGTATCAGAGGTGTAACAGGAACAAGAAGTTGCAATTTATGATGTCAGAGGCAGAAATTCAGAGCAACACTGTGTGTCTATGTGCATGTCTGTGTGTTGTATTTGGAGCTTCTCCTGTTTGTTTACACCAGGGTTTCCCAACCTTTTTTCTTGGAGCCCCTCTAATTGTATCTAAAAAAAAGCTGGAACCCCTAAAGACCCAATCGAACCAACATGTGGCCAACAGAAATCTTATAGATTTCATTGATAAAATCCCAACAGACTTTTTCTACCAAAAAACCTTTGTGTAAACTTAATTTTGATAAACTCAGAGTAGACAAAGCCCCGTGGGGTCCAGGACCTCAGGTCGGGAACCAGTGATTTAAATACATGTCTGCATTATGGGGCTTTTGAAGAATTGCAATGTGCAAAGGGCTCTCCACTGTGAGCATCTAGGACAAAGGCACCAATAAATTGGCTGGGCAAATGTTTGCCTTCTGACATCACATCCCTGTATGTCCACCAGCCGCTTTCCAATTTTCTCTGTATGCAATTTGTCGTAGGCACAATTCACTGAAATACTAATACTTAAATACAATTAAGAGACATTAATTCTCTGACGTCCCACGCCATTTTCTAGCCCATCTTTAACTAAATTGAATACAAAAACTAAAGATGGCTTTCAATAATCAATCAAAGGATCACCAAATCCAGTAAAGTTTTGTTTTTCTTCTGGGAATATGTGGTAAAACATATTCTTGGCGTTCTCATCACAGTTGTGAAATTTCACTTTGCTTCACTGACACTACAATTCCTTCAGCCCTATGTTGCTTAAAAGTTCTAAAGAAGTTTACACACCCTTCTATGAAGGTGAAAGTGAGTCCAACCAGTACCTTTGAAGGGCAGAACAGTATAGGCTCCCATGGGCAGGAAAGTTCAGAGTTTGTTTTAGTGCTTTTAACTGTGGCAATACAGTAGAAGAACCTTTCCTGAGGTTATTCTTTTTCAAGCTAGAGGGATGGAAAAATGCATGTGAACAAAAGCACTCTTAAACAGACACTATTTCTTTTACACACACTCAGGACATCAGGGGCCCAAGAAAGGCAACGATGATTGATGTAGTTTTGGCAAATCAGGGAGAAGACAAACGATGTCTGAGTGGAACACAGCCTCATGTATAGCCCCTTTAACCTCGTAAAAGTCAAAACTAGCCAGCAAAGTGGGGAGTGAAAGACAGATGGAGGCAGACGGAGAAGACGTAAAGTAATTGTGACATTTAGAGTGATTAAGGATAGAGAAAAGGATGTTTGGCAGAAAGCCTTGAACCTGAACCTAGAGAAATACATGTTGCAAAACAACTATTGAAACCCAAGAAGGAGCGCTCACAGGGTTATAACTGGATAGTTAATAAGGCTGAATATTTTAAGAATCCATTAGAGCATTAGATTAGATGTTTTGTACTGATGGTTCTCACAGAGTAATTGTGCTGTGAGACTTGTTTGCTCTGAGAAAGCAAGGACTTCAATTAGTATGTCATGACTACAAAAACAAATAGATAGGTTTCCAGGGACAAGAGTAAATTGCTTATATATTCACACACACTTTGTGTCCCACTGGAAAACATAAACACACACACGCACACACACACACACACACACACACACACACACACACACACACACACACACACACACACACACACACACACACACACACACACACACACAAACAAATCAGTAATCCCAAATGCACTCAGGCAACTCTTAAATCCCATCATCAAACCGTTCGCATGACATCAGGACAAGAAACAACAACGTAAACTCATGTCCCTGAAGGCGGTAAACTATTAGCCTCATTAATTTTTTTCTTATTATTAGAAATAGTAAAAAATGATTAAATCTTTTAATTCATTTCCAGTAAGAAAATAAATCAAGCAGGTCACTTTAATACATTTATTTTGTCTTTACACGACAGAAAAAATCCCCAAAACTGCTTGAAGTTAACATTCACACAGTCAGTCAGTCTAAGGATGTGTCCCAGTACGATGTGTCTCACTGAGGATTTTTACCCCCAAAAATTGTGATGTGTCTTTTGTTCACTTAAATGTATTTGCTTTCTGGAAACAACACAAGTAGCATTTGCAACAGTTTCCGTTTAGTGAAAGCTAGAGTTTAGGGACAACAGAGTGTTACCATAAGCAGTGTTGGGCATGTTACTGAAAATAACTTACAGTTACTAGTTACTATATCAACTGAGTTACTAAAAGAGTTACTGCCTTATAAACGTAACTAGTTACTTGGTAAAGTAACTAAAGAGTTACTTTATTTGCTTAAATCCTTTTATTAATGTTCACATTATTTAGTGTTGCTGTGGCCGAATTGTGCTCTGACAAGGTGTATGTATTTTACTGATTAGATCTCTGAAGGCAACAGACTCAACAGTTGATATGAAGCACGTCGCTGACAACATACCTGTCTATCAGTCTATAGTCCGGCTTACACATTGTGGAGCAGGCGGTGTTTTAAATCAAGCTAGCTGTTTGTATGGTGCGTCTCCTTCTCTGTCTGCAGACCTAACGTGAGCCGCACATGGGGCACGGGGTTTTCTGACAGCTAGTTTAGTAGAAGCATGTTGTTTAGCTTGGTGCTTCTTTTTTGTTAGAGAAGCTTTTCTTCCTGCACATAGACTACAACTCACCGCTATTTGTTGTTGTTTAACTTAAGCAGGGGAAAATAATGTGGGCATTTCCTACTGATCCATGATCAGTAGTCTGTGTTTGTTTACAGTGCACAAAATTATTTCTCCCAGGATGCTACTGTGCTAACGTTAGCTTCACCACGCCTGCTTGTTGTCGACCGTTTCACATAAAGTAACAAGTAACGAGTGCTTCTAAAAGTCAGTAACTGTAACAGCGTTATTGAATCTGGAAAGTAACTAATTTGTTACTAGTAACCGCAAATAGTGTTGACGTTACAGTAAAGCGTTACTTAGTACCACGTTTGTCCAGACACCGACCATAAGGTTACAGAATCATACTTTAAAGGCACTAATTTAACAATTTTCTTTTGAAGTAAAAAATTATTTGTGGGCTTTAAAAAAACTTTTTTTTTTTTTTTCGTCAGAAAATAGTAGAAAGACCATAACCAGCAATGGAATGATTCTACAAACAACTATTGGTTGATCTTAATTGTTTACACCAAAGCCACGGCATGTCTCCTATTCTCCTGATCCCCACACACTCTGTGCGTGCCGCGGTCTGTCAGCGCCACGGTTTTGCTCCGTCAGATGGCGCCCTACCCCACTGGATCCGTTTCTGGAACGTGGGCGTAGCCATGAGCAGCTGTACACACATCACAGGATAACTACAAGATCACGTGGGAATAAAGAGAAAAACGTTTGCTTTGTCTTTCTGAGGATGATTTGTTGTTCATTCAGTGCCCGTTTTGACATAATGTTGATAAAGTGCTAAAAAAAATATGGTCGCGAGTGCGTATATTGCGTTTTGTTTTGAAATTGGCCAGACGCTCTGTGCGTTTTCTTGTCTGACTTCCTGTCCAGGTTGTCATATTCTGCCCCGCGTGCACCGAGTATCCGAGGGGTTGAGAGTGTGAGAGAGAGAGCAGTGGATATAAGCAGAGCAGAGATGGAGGTTATGTTAAAGTTAACAGTCTGGCCATAGGTTAACCATTCAGGTCCCAAAAACGTATTCTGCCTTTGGTGCCTTTGACTCAAGCGGGCCATTGTTGCAATTAAACTAAAAGAAGAAGAAAAAGCATTGTCCTTGTGGATTTTGTGAAATCTTTCCTTTACGATTATTTTTGCGTGAACTGTAAAGGCTGTAACTTCTGGTCCAAAATTAAGATGTTTTTTATACTCCAACATTTTGCTGACATCAGCTCTGTAGTTGTGTTTGAGTGAAAGAGCCATCAATTGCTCTCAGCAGCAGCTTACAGTATTTCTCTTCTAATAAACTTGATTTAACTGGAGTCACCACATTAAGATGGAAGTCATTTTTTATAGTAAGCCACTGCCAAAAGTCACATTCTTAGCTCTTACTGTATAAACAATCACAGACAGGCCTTGAAGTGCCAAAGACTTAAAGGTCCCATATTATGCTTTTTCTGGTCTTTTATGCTCTTTAGTGTGTTTTCCAGGTGTCTTGTGCATGTTTAGGCACATCTATGAGCAAAAATTCAAAGTCCGCGGAAACGCGGCTTCTCCTACCTCCTTCTGTTAGCAGTAGCTGCATGTAAAGCTCGGTTCTAGCCCCCCTCGTTGAAAAGTGCAGTGTGATATTACACTGTGATGATGTCACTGATCCAAGCCCATTGGCTCATTGTGACAAGCACAAGCTCATGCTGCACATTAGCTACATTCCCAATATGGTGAAAGGGGCGTAACATTTCCGAGAATTGTCCGAACGACTGACCAATTACAACAGAGCAGATCGGCCAACCAATCAGGTCAGACTTGGCACACGTGGGGACCCTGCTCGGGGGGGATTCAGAGCGTTGCAAACACAGGCGGATGAGACGGACTGCATCGATCAGCAGTAAATGAAAACAGACACTTTTTTCGAAACATTAGCGATTGTGAACGTACTTTAGTAGGCACATACACTAGATATATGAACCCCAAAAAGGGCATAATATGGGATCTTTAATGGTGGGTGGTTATGAACATGCCCATAAATTAGTTTCTCCACAGTTGAAGTTTTTAAATCTGTCACATTTGAGGTGGCAAAATGTTAGACCTTTATCTGTTATCATATTTTTCAGGAATTCCCGCTTTCCAGTGCTTTATTAGAAAGTAAACAGCAGCAAGTGGCAGGACAGGAGAATGACTTTGAACACAGACTTTTCGCCATAAGTGAGAGGACATTTCAAGAACTCCTCCATTCCTTCCCCCTGCTGAGCCAGCAGGACCCTTCAAAGTTCAAGTCCTCTGGAGATTAAAAGTCTTTATGGGGCCTGATTACAGCAATAACTGCCTGACACTGTGGATTACTCTTTATGAGACTCAGCCCGTCAGCATTAGAATGTTTGCATGCAGGTTTTCACTAATCTGTTGATGCACAGCATGCTGCATCTCAATTACAGCCGTGCAGATGCTACATTAGAATATTTTATGTTACGAACCCAGGCGTTGCAAAATCTCATAAACATGCTGCCAGTCTTCATCCTTCCCAGGTAAATCGATTATCCACTGGAATCAAGTTAGGATTCAAAGCTGTTAGGCAAGATGGCAACATGAGAGAAGAGGACCAGTCTTATTTAAAACTCAAACATATAGAAGAGAACGGTCAGGAAGAGGCTGATATTAGACCGATGAAAGGCTTACTACAAGCATACCAAATCCGACAAAGATGGGAGATGAACAGATGCTTGCCCCACATTTAGGCTCCCATACCGGAACTGAGTTTGTCAAGTGGCCAGTGTCTGGTCGTAGAACACATTGCATATTTCCTGTTTATCAGAAAATCAGTTCATAGCAAAGTCACCGGGTTAAATCAGATACAAACTGTCAGCTGCTCTAAATGACAGATCTTTGGATTAAGGAAAGAGGGGATAATCTAATTTTAGAGAACATGGCTTCATGACATAAGCCATTTAGGTTTAATGAGTGTGATTTTTCGTTTGCTATTTGTAAAAACAACTATTTAAACTTTGTTGCTCCTCCTTGGCTGAAAAAGAGAGTGGATAGCTCTGGTGGTCAAGCAAGAGAATTTCTGAGAATTTCTCCAAGGGGGTGATAAAAGGTATGGTATATTGTCATGTCGTGTCTTGTCTTGTTGTGTCGCATCGTATCGTATTGTATCTATCATTGATCAAACTTGATTTTCTATATTTTTAAAAAGGGTTTAAACATACTTGCATGTACACACAAGCAAATACTGTCGTACCTTGTCTTATTGCGACGTAACATGTCGCACCTTGTCGTATCGTATCATATCTATCAAAGATCAAACTTTATTTTCTGATTGTCTAAAAAGGGTTCAGCTCTAGAAATCCAATAAACATCTCACACGTACGCAGAACCCTGCAGAAAGGAAGGCGACTTTATTGTGAGAATGAAGCAAAAGTTCGAGCTTCATGCCCTCAGTCAAGCTAACACACAGGCCTGCAGCTGATTCGTGTGGGCTACACACAGACAGAAAGCAGTGTCTTCATTTAGCGGCGTTGTTTTAACCTTCAGTTCTTGTAATGTTGTAGACCAGGGGGGTATTCCATGAAGCAGGATTCAGCAGAATCCTCGCTTATTTCGATAAGTCTGGCTCATTTAAGTGAGAGTTTCGTTCCATCAACGTAGCTTATATGAATCCTCGCTGAGCTACCATGGTAACTTATGCTGGTGAACAAGTCTGCTCCGGACCAGGCTAACTGTCGGACTTAGTTTAGCTGTGTCAAAGAATGTCCGACGGGTAGAAACAGACTCATAAAAGACCGTTCCGTCAGGTAAATTGTCCGCACTCACGTCACTCATGTCATGTTAGAATAATAAAAAAAGATCATAAAACTGAAGTCTCAGCTTTGTTCAAAATCAATCATGAATAAAACCCTTCATTATATTTCAAAAGTCACACATCTAATGCAACTACACGTGAGGAGATATTAAAAAAGGTAAAACCAACATGATTTTATAAAAAGCCTAATAAATAAATCACATCCCACAAGGACCCACCCTACTCTGTCTCTGATTGGCTGGTAAAACAAGAGAGACAGGCAGACAGACCAACAATGAGAGAGAGATGCCAATAAAGCCTGGCGTAGGCCAACTTAACTGAAATGGAAATTGAGTGAGATAATTTAATACACAGAGAATGAAAGAAAGAAAACCATTATTCTTCTGCCTCCATGGCATCTCCTTTTATTTATTATTTTAAGAAATATTATGACAGTAAAATTGACATTTCATTCCTGACCACTGTGGAGTTTAACATTTAATGTTACACAAACACACACATTAGTAGGGCTTATTAACAACCTGAATACTTTGTCATGTGTTGTCTGTTTCCTGTTGGCCTGAAACACTATTTTAAACTTCTAATATTATGGAGCCTACACATCATATAGTCACACAGCACTCTGCAGAGGGGGTGGGGGGGCACACTCCTGGATGTATAGCCTTTTCACTTATCTGTTTTAAAGAGACAACCTCTTGTTGGACACTTCTTGTTGGATAATATATTACAACACTTTCACCTTAAAGTATGCACAGACTCAATGTAAATGTGCACCACCTCCATTCAGACACTGCTGTACCTTTAAATGCTTCTGTGCAGCTGTAACAGAGGTCTGCTCTATGTTGGACAGGTCTCATTTTAATCTGTGATTTATATTGTATAAAGGGTTTTATTCCTTTAGTGTTCATTTGCTTTTAAAGGGATACTTCACCCGTTGAAACATGAATCTGTAGTGACATTGGGTCATATATGTAGTAGAAATGTGAAATAAATTTTGAAATTGGTGCCTTCTTGACCGAGAAAAGGCAAAAAGTGTATTTTTGCCTTTTCTCTGCAAAGACACATCTCCCAGAATGCACAGCACCGCAGGACACTCCCGCTGAAGGAGAGGTGCATTCATGTGGTATCGGAAAAATGAGATTCCAAGTTGTAAAATGCAAATGAAATACCTGCTCAAGTCGGTTTTGTGTTTTGTTAACATACTTTTTATTCGGGCACGTATTGCACATCAACTTTCTGCTTAAATATAACTTGACTATAAGATTTCTCCGAGTTGGGAAGTCGGAAGAATGACTTCCCAACTCGGAAACTTAAACCACCCGAGCAGCACCTGAATGCAGCATTACTCGCGGACATTTAATAATAATAATACAGCAGTTTCCACAACTGATTCAGAGATTTCTTCCATAAGGAATTGGCATCTTGGAAATTCCTGGAAGAAAACAGACTATATGTCTGTGTCCATAGGCAAACAGTGACAGCACCGACAACACAAGTCTGCCCCGGCTCCTTCTTTTCTCTCACAGCCGCGGACCTAGCATGCTAGGCTAGCTAGCCTGCCTGTCGGCACTCAGCAGCCAGCTCGCCGCTATATTGCGGCTCGTAGAAAGAACCACAAACATCCGATTCAAGCACAAGACCTTCAAAATCCCCTTCAGTCATATCAGTTTGAAGTTGAAACATACGTTTTTCTTCATTCTCGGTCCTTCAGCGTTATCCATAGAGATACCCAGCTTGAGCCGGGTCCCTGTTTAGCCGCTGTCTGTATGCAGAAGGCACCTGGCAGCAATATTGCGGGCGGCTCGTAGGAAGAGCCACGAACATCCGATTCAAGCACAAGACCTTCAAAATCCCCTTCATCCATATCAGTTTGAAGTTGAAACATACTTTTTTCACCATTGTTGGCAGATATTAGATTTCTAAATAGAGCCTGGTAGCATAGCCTTCAAGCAAGATGGCGGATGTTAAGTTTCGATTCTGGCAGTGAAGCCCCGCCCACTGATCTGTGATAGGTCTGTAGCTTCAGTGGTTGAAAACATGAGGAACTAGCAATGTAGTTTTACCCTGCTAACATCAACCTCCGCGAGTGACGCAATATGACGATTTTTGCGTCTATTGCGGAGGCATCTCAGAAAAGAAAATACAGATTTTTCCCGTCTCAGGGGGAAATAAGGGCTGGATTCAAGATCTATCTATCTATCTATCTATCTATCTATCTATCTATCTATCTATCTATCTATCTATCTATCTATCTATCTATCTATCTATCTGAAATACGAAAGTTCAGACAAAGAAGTTTCAATAAAAGATAAAGAGCACAGAATAATAAAGTCAAATGAACCTGAAACTTTCATAACTCGCACATTTAGTCCTTCGTCATTTTTCTACCATGCCATCTCCCTGGATTATTATTACGACGGAGTATTAGGGCCACCTTAAAGAAAAAACTAGATAAAAAATTTCGAGATTAAACTCGTACATTAACGAGAATAAAGTCATACATTTACTAGTTTGGGCTCGAAATTTTAGATTTAGTTTGTTTTTAAGGTGGCCCTAATCCTCCGTCGTATATTATTATTTTCAGTTTTAAGTAGGCCTAATAAAATCTTTAAATTCTTGGAACAGCTCAATCAGCAGCGTTGGTTCAGCTGTTGAAACAAACGGCGCTCTAACTCTTCCCTCTGCGTGACTCATTTGATCGTCTTTTCATTCATCCATTCATTTGGGCTTCTTGTAAACCTCGGGTGCGTGCACAAAGCGAGACTATGCAAGTCTGTCTTGAATCAGCCCTGACTTGAGGCTTAATTAGGAGATGGTGTTAGTTTTAGTCTGACTTTTTCAGGTGAGCCTGGCTTTATTTAGCGACGTTGATGGAATACCCCCCAGTGCATTTGAAGTTTGAACTTATTTCATCAGGAATGTTTGGTCAGAACTTGCCTTCGATTGGTCAGAACATGCCTTCGGTTGTCAGCATGAAATCATCTTTTGAGAGGTGAGAGCTTTCCTTTAAAGGTCAATCAATCAATCAGTTCATTAATTCATTCAACTATAATACTGTATACTCATTTGCAGAGGTCTGCACAAAAAATGTTACTCTTGTTAACCGTTAATCCATTTACAAAGACATTAATTTCAATGTCAGTAGATCTGTTAATTCCATTAATAAAAAAAGTAACGTTAACCAATCTTATCAATAACACAACAAAAGCACCAGCTTTTTGCTATGTCAATAGATTGGAGTGCATAAGAAGGCCACGATGACTCAGAAAACTCATAATAACATGTTCCTGTCATGAAAATCTAACAGTAATAGAATCTTTTTTCATTTATCACCTTCCCTGGCGGCTGCCCAACAGCGGACTGTGTTTTCACATTATCACTGTCACTTATACAACTGCTGTTCTGTTTATATTCTGTCTATTTCACTCATGCTGTACATCGCTAGAAAGCTTTGATTCCTGTTATTCTGATCATGTAAACAACTTCATGATCCAACCAACACAGCAGCCACAATCTACGCATCTGTCAGACCATCGACAAAAAAAGACATCGTTCCGATTCATTTTTAATAGACTTAATCTTTGGATTTAAAGATTTAATCCAAACACGATACAATCGTAAAGATCCACAGATTTATTCAAATTTGTCTCCGCTGTTCAACTTTTTATCTCTGCACTAGTCCATGGTTTTTTTAATGACGCCTAATTTGACCAATCAGGACCTTCCATTCACTGCTCCTAGGCTACTGTAGCCAATGAGAGAAGCAGTAGGAGACTTTCTATCTCTACCCGCTGTAACTGGATCGATGTGCGAGTTAAGAGAGGAGGTAACAACAGGATTGGGAGCGAATGAGGTCAGCTGACTGGAGTTGGCAAAAGTGAATTCAAGTAAGAAAAATGTCGTTAACAGAAATCAAATTTAACAGAAATTACATTTTCTGTTAATCATTTTCAAAATTAAAATCCATTTAAAAAATTAACAAAGATAATTAACGGTTAAACGGTTGAAGGATGTGTGCTCAGCCCTGATCATTTGCACAGTCAGAAACTAACAGCTTGAATATTATCAAAATGGAGGCCTGAGATCCTGAGACATCTCTGAGAGCTAAGGTCTTTCTTTTTCCTTCTTAAAAGGATTAACACCTCCTCAACTGACTAATACTTTGGGCTGATTACATGGATTAAAACACTGACGCTACAGATGTGAAGACAATAAGGGAGACTATTCAAATTAGTTTGTTTTATGTATGTATAGTGTGACAAGAAAAGGAAATACCTAAAACAAATGTGTGAAAGAAAAGTAATGCAAATGTATCCACTCTGGGCACTAGGGTCACTGAATGGTTTCATGAATATGAAAATGGTATGAATCACATGCAATGACCTTTAGTGTCAGCACATGTTAAACAGTATAATGAGGGAATATCTCTTGGAAGGATGGTGTTTATCCCTCTTTCATGAATTCCACAGATATTTGATGACTCCTGAGCATGCGTCAACCACCGGTGTTGAAAAATGAATCCAGGGTGGAAGTGTCCTTGACTGTCCACTTGAGGCTGGCTCCAAAAGACCTAGAGAGGTCCCATACAGCACCCTTCATCTGCACCCACTCTACAGGGCGTGAATTATTTTATCACTCATCTGTTTTGGTATAGCACCAATTCATAACAAGTGTTATCTCGAGACGCTTTACAAAAGAGCATATGGGATAATATGCAGGAAGGAGTTCTCCTTTGTATTCCTCGCGTTCGTAGCAGGCTGTGCATGAATAAGGACTGCGGTGGTTGTGGGGACGACACAGTACGATGGTGGTGGCTGGGCGTCAGGCGGTGGTTGGGACGACAGAGTCAGAGGGAATGAAGGATAAAAAATGTTATAATAAGGGGCGTTGTTATGTTCAAAACTTGACATTGTTTTGTTTACTTTGAGGCACTACCTTACCGCCATACATTCATCAACTTCCGATCTGCTGCACCTTTGGGCTGATTACAAAAGCCTGAGTCAAGCTCCAAGCCCTTCTCTCTCAATCTGCAGACAGGATCATATGCATGGCTTTAGCCACCATTTTTCCTTTCCTTTGAGTTTCTGTTTAACCTTGTTAGCAATAAAGATACGTTTTGCTGATAGAATGGTTTTTGACTCCTTTAAGTGCCTTCCCCTGAGCCAGGGTCGTAACAAGCTGTTTGTCAGAAGGCTTAAGGCCTCGCCTCAGCTCCAGCTCTTTGCCTGTTACTAGGTTGACTGACAGTTAGTTTGAAAAGCATTTCTAATATGGTGACCGCCATCGATGGGCTTCAAAAGTCCGCTTTAGAAACCAATTTATATACAGTCTATGCACCCGAGCAAACTCTATCTGCAGAGGAAGCCCTTTAAATTACAGTGCCATGCACCAGAACAAGTAAAGATGAGTACATAAAGTATCTCAGTTTCATCTGCTGTTTCCAAGGCCAAAAATTAGAGCCGCGCTCAAGACATTAATTGCACTTGCTTTACATTTTTAATCAGTTGCATATATGGATTCACTCTGTGCCCCCAGACTTCCAACCAGGGTTATAATAGTTTAGGATTTTTCATTAGTTTTTATTTTTATTTCGTTTTGACTTTTTGTTTTCAATTTCAGTTTAGTTTTAATTAGTTTTGAGTGCTGGTTTGTTAGTTAAGTTTAGTTTTTATTTTGTGAAAATGATTACTTTTAGTTTAGTTTTTATTAGTTTTAGTGTTAGTTTTAGTTTTTACATGATGCAGACTTGTAAGGTTTAGACCCAAAAGGGCCAGACAGAGTGTTGTGAAATAAACAACTCCAAACATGACATCATTTAAAAATGTATTCAAATGAATTTCAAAAGATTAACAGTCACAACAATCCACAAAAGACAAACAATAATGGATATGTGTCAGTCACTGTGCTTGTCTCATTAATCAGAGAAAAAACAACTGGGTACAATAACAGAACATTAGCCTTAACAATCATGTTTGTTCCTCTCACTTGTGCTGTTCCTGTGAGTTTACCAACCAGAAGCTATTTTGTCTCCGTTGAAAGCATCGCTCTGCGGACATCCCGGCGGACCCCCGTAGTATCATGGGCCTGGGATTAGCTCCTGTATCAGGGGAGGGGGGCTGGGCGTCCATCCTTACCTTGTCGATGTAAGCTAGGTTCGCCGTTTTGTGTAGGCTTCTTAAATGAACTTTAAGATTAGTGAGGCTTCCCCTTGAGATACATTCCACATAATGTTTCACCTTCAACTAGCAGACATTTGCTTTTGTCTAATATTCAAAGTAATCCCAAATCAGACTCCGCCGTTTCCTCCCCACTTTTACCGACGCCGCCATGATGCCAGATAAAGTTAGATTGTAAACAGACGCGTTGTTGTGTCACGTGCTGCCGTGCTGCTAGAGAACCCCCCCCCCCCTTCCCAAAAAAAAGGCATGATCGACGAGATTTTCAACTGACAATACTAGACATACTGATTTAAAAAATTGTAAAGACGAAAACTAAGGGCATTTTGGCTATTAATTTATTTTATTTTAGTTAGTTTTGTAAACACACAATGCCGTTTTAGTTAGTTATCGTTTTTAGGAAAAGTCTCGTTTTTATTTTAGTTTCAGTTAACGAAAATTATTTTGACATTTTAGTTTTAGTTTTTTCGTTAGTTTTCGTTAACGATTATAACCTTGCTTCCAACAAATCAATTTACTGATGATCAATATCATTTTCTGGACCATATAGCAGAAAAAATGGGCGTGCACTGCGGGATGCCAAAAAAAAAACATGCCTTGTAGACAATTTCTTATGACGCCTAAAGATGTACCCTCACTTTAGTAAAAGGCAATTAAATTTGCTGTTATTTTTATAGTGAACTTTTCTCTTTTTAAACATTCTAAAAACTGTGGTTATCTTTAGTTATTTAGTTGTGAATAAGCTGGATATACAACAGTGACATGACATAGTTTTACCTATATGTCCTCACAGTCTTTAAATCAGAGTAAAGGCTAATAAATAAAGCTGTTGGAATGATCTCATGGTGCACAAAATAATCCTGTGAACTCCAGTAGTCTACAGTCAATTCTTTCCATGCAACTTGGATTTGTAAAGTATAAAGGAATTAAAAGGTTTCAAGAAGAGGAAGTGTCAAAGGCAATCTCTTCCCCATGTATTTCATGAGGTCATGCACAGTGCCACTGCATTGATCTGGTGGCACGCTGTAGCTGCTTCCTGTCAGAATGGTTTCTTTTTTCCTGTGTTGTCACTTGTTGTAACACTACTTAAGACAGTGGAGGCCTTTCAAAAGCCAGAAGCATATTGTGTGCAGAATTTAACTCAGAGTCTCACAGCCATAGAGGCAGCCATCATCTGCACAGTCAGCCACTTCAAAGATGCTGAGTTCAATGACAGCAGGGTTTATCTTTTATTAACGAGATATGCATATGTTATATCACTGCCTTTCTCCTCAGGGAGTTATGCTGCACACAGATGTCTACAGGTTTGAAATTGAGTGCTATAGGAAAGTTTTGTACTGTGGCTCAGTGGGTAGAGTCGGTCGTCTCTCAACTGAAGGTTGGGGGTTTGATCCTCAGCTCCTGCAGCAACATGTCCGACGTGTACTAGTGCAAGACACTTAACCACAATTTGCTTCAGCTGCTTCGTATGCGGGGTATGAATGTGTATGAATGGGATTAGTTACTTCTGATGGTCACTTTGCATAGCATCCTCTGCCATCAGTGTGTGAATGGGTCGGTGTGACCTGCGCTGTAAAAGCATTTTGAGTGGTCAGAAGACTAGAAAAGTGCTAAACAAGCTCAACTTCATTTATCATTTACTCATACCTTCATGATAACTGGGAATAGAAAAGGAAAATGATTTCTCAAGAAAATATAACTTAAACCTCCTATGAGGAGCTTTTAGCTGGTTTGGAACAAACTGAAATGATGTTTCATTTATTCATCAGAGACAAAACTGGTACATTCTGTGTAGTTCTCTTTCGTCTCGAGACTATCTCTCCACCCCGTTACATTATATGTACGGGATATGATCCCTTGCTCGTCAGAGTCCGTGGATATTTCTTTAAGACACACCGGCTTACCCGGTCACGCCCCACAGCTCATCTATAAAGCACCTGTGCTGGCGTGCAATCATTGATTGTTTGATCTCCACTTGAGTCAGAGTGTTTTCACGATCTGTGTGATTTCGAAAGTAAGAAGAAAGTAAGAAGAAAGTAAGAAGAATAGAAAAGGTTGTTCAGCAGTGTATCCACTTACCAAAGTTGGGCGTCTGTCTACGGCAGCCTCCCTGGATTGCTGATAGCCTTTTTATTCCATTTCCTGTGCATCGTGCCTGGTGATCTCCCAGTTACGGTGCTTCTGTGGAAGAGAGTAAGCCAGATTGGCGGCTGTGTCCCCTTACCGGCGTTTTGCTCGCGGTGTCGTGAGTTTACGCGCCCGGTGGGTGCCCCTCTAGGGGTGAGCTAGCTCGCCGTTTTGATGAGGTCATTGGCAGGGCAGCCAGGGCTCTGGATGTTGCCCTACCCCAGGACCCTGTACCCACTGGTTCCAGGTTTGAGGTTGATATGGCGTCACGTCCGCCAGTGACGAAGGTGCCCCTTCTTCCTGATTTTAAAGACCTGTTGTGCCAGCGATTTTGCTCACCGGCAGCAACTCATAAATGGTCGTCATCATGTAGAAGGCTTTCTGACATGCATGACAGGGATCAGATCGCCTGTGGGGCCCTCCCCCAGGTGGATCAGGCTCTCTCCCCGCTAATTTCCCCTTCCAACTCCATTTTTGGCAAGGCTACCTGCTCTAGCAGGAATTGCAGAGTAATGGATGGTTTGCTGGCTAGGCTCCACAGGGCCATGGCTACGCAGACCCGTCTGGCTAACACTGGGTCCATCATGTCTCTTTATCTTCGTCAGTTGTCTTGTCAACTGCAGGAAGGTTCAGGGGACCCCAGCATTACCGGGGAGATTCAATTAGCTTCTTTGTTCCTCTCCTCTGTGATGAGAGAGCAGGCAGAAGCAGCAGGCTGCTCTATGGCCGCCTTCTGGGTTGTGCGACGCCATCTTTGGCTGTCCCAATCTCAGCTCGAGCAGGGTGATAGGGATTGCTTGCTTAAAGTGCCGGTTGATCCCTCAGCCATGTTCGGACCTCAGGCATCTACACTGCTCCAGCAGGCACGAGAGGGTCGCTGCTGTGCGCAGGAGGTTTCCGGGGACCTGACCAGGCGCTCCAGGGGCGCTAGACGGGCAAGAGCTCCGACGCCTCAGTCACGGTCCACACCAGAAGGCCAGACATGGGGGCCGGGGGATCTTAGGCCCCAACTGGAAGCCTTCCGTAGGTGTAATAATCGCCATCGGGGGAAAGCAGGAGGGCCATTTTCTAAGGCTCAGGGGTCATCAAGGCGTCCCCCTCCCTCCTGACAATTCCAGAGCCCTGGCATGCCAGCCTCCCCTGTCAGCCTGCCGTGGGGAAGCCTGGTTAGCCTTGGGGGCAGATCCATGGGTGGTGTCTACCATGACCGACGGATATCGCCTCCAGTTTTATCGCAAACCTACCGTGACCAGATTGCCAACCTTCACCACTGTGAGCGACCCTCAGCATGCGCAGATTCTGCGGGAAGAACTGTCCACTCTCTTGGGGAAAAAGGCCATAAGAGAGGTGGAGCAAGGGGATCAACAAGCCGGGTTTTTCTCCCGCTACTTTTTGGTCCCGAAGCGAGACGGGGGTCTTCGGCCTATTCTGGACCTCCGGGGACTAAACCAGTTTCTTCGGCCCCTGAGGTGCAGGCTGCTTACGATTCCCAGGGTGAGGCAGGCCATCGCTGCCGGAGACTGGTTTTCCACCATCGATCTCAAGGATGCATACTTCCAGATTCCCATCCGGAAGGACCATTGGCGCTTCCTGAGGTTCGGCTTCGACGGCAGAATATTCGAGTTTCGTGTCCTGCCTTTTGGCATATCCCTGGCTCCTCAGACATTCACCAGGTGCATGGATGCAGTACTGGCCCCCATGAGGCAGCAAGGGCTCAGGGTCCTGAATTATCTGGACGACTGGCTCGTTTGTGCGTCCTCAGAGGAACAATGCCGCCTCCATGTGGCTCTTCTCCTGACCCACATTCAGGGGTTGGGTCTCCAACTGAACCACAAGAAGAGCACGCTCCAGCCTTCCCAGGTGACAACATTTCTGGGCATGGTTCTGGACTCCAGGAGGGCGACAATTTCGCTGACACCGGAGAGACTGCAGTCCTTCGGAAGTTGCCTCGGACACTTCCTGCTGCATTCCCAGGTCACTTGGGGGCTCTGCCTTCGCCTAATGGGTCTCATGGCTGCCATGGTGCAGGTGGGGCTTGGTGGGGCCTTTGCCCGTGTTCTGAGTTAGTCTTGCGTTTTGCAGACTAGCCTAAACAGCCCCTCTGCCTTCTAGGCTTGGCCTTTGCGTCTTGCGGGGCCTTGTCCGGATTGGCATGTAAATAGTGTACATTTGTAAATAGTTCGTTTGTTGCACACCGGTGTATTGGATTGGGTTGCACTGTCTCCTAGCGGGGTGTCTTAAAGAGTTACCCCGTACATATAATGTAACGGGGTGGAGAGATAGTCTCGAGACGAAAGAGAACGTAGGGTTACATTGTAACCTTGGTTCTCTGAGTGAAGAGACTATCTCTCCAACCTCTAGGCCGCTTGGAGACGCGTTCCGATCAAACTATCAATGATTGCACGCCAGCACAGGTGCTTTATAGATGAGCTGTGGGGCGTGACCGGGTAAGCCGGTGTGTCTTAAAGAAATATCCACGGACTCTGACGAGCAAGGGATCATATCCCGTACATATAATGTAACGGGGTGGAGAGATAGTCTCTTCACTCAGAGAACCAAGGTTACAATGTAACCCTACGTTCTTTTTATACCTGTCACTGCTACCAAAGGGTATGTTTCAGACAAAGTGATCCACTGACCATGCCTAAAAAAAACCTTCTTTATTTACATTTACTAAAACAAAGATTCACAGTGAGTGATAGATATGACTGGTTAAATGTTAACATTTCTCATTAGCAAACACCATTTAGACATGTAAAAAATAGGATTAGCAAAGACATACGACGTAACACACTTTGTCAATAGGCTGTGCCATAATCAACACAAGTTCCTCACAGGATATTTAAATGTAACTGCAGCTAATATAGATAGTTTTTCATTTTAAATACATATTTTAAGTAGGGCTGTCAAAAGTATAAAATGTTTTAATCCCAAGTAATCGCTTCAATGCAATAGCTTATGGTGTTTGATCAAATTTTTTAGTGCAACTTTGACATTTCATACAGTATATTGCATTTCAAAACTTTTGTGTTATGCTTTTACTCTGAAATGTTGTACTGTATTAAGCTTAGGGTACTTCCTCTATGGTTACAACCCTGCTTTTATTATGAAAGAAAATAACCAACCTCCGGTAGATCGAAGGTTAAGACATTAACTTAACCACAGAAAAAGGAACTCATTAGGGATGTGAAGATGAATGAAAACAGCTAAGAAAGTGAAATGTTTGATGTCACATAGTCAATATTACTTTTGCTTTTCAACTGAGATTCTTGTGAGTTTGTTGAAGTGAAATGAGCCATATGAAGGCACAGTGGTGTTGTTTTTTTTCCATCACTGTCACGACAAGGAGACGCTGCGGTGGCCTACCTACTGTATGGTGCATCTAAAGGGACAAAACAGTACAAGATTAAAACCATTTGGAAAGATATGCTGTTCTGTTAAAGAGTAACTTACTCATAACACTGGATAAAAATCCAGTTTCCAAGTTTCATTTAGTCAATATCCATCCATCCATTATCTACTGTATCCTGCTTTTCCCATTCGGGGTCGCGGGGGGCCAGCTGTCATTGGGCTTGAAGCAGGGTACACCCTGGACTGTTTGCCAGTCAAGCAGGGCCATTTAGTCACTTTAAGTAACATTACCCATTGATCCTAAAAATGGTCCTGAATTTTTTTAATACTTTTTAGATAAAGTTTAGTGATTGAGTCATCTACAATAAAACATAAGTTAACTCGGGAAGCTAGTAACCCAACCCAAACAAAACCAGCTATATAATATATATGGAGTGTTTAAGCTCTTGTTTGACAACGCATTAATATGCCACTGATTTAAGATATTCTTAATTTATTTATCTATTTATTCATTATTTCATTTGGTTGGTGACAGAGCATATGAATGAACATCAGTACAAAAATTCAGGAAGTTGGGGCGCTGTTGGCCGAGTGGTCGGGGCGCGCTTCCCATATGCAGAGGCTGTAGTCCTTGAGGCGGGCGGTCCTGGTTCGGGTCCGATCTGTGGCTACTTTACCGCATGTCATTCCCCACTCTCTCTGTCCCTAATTTCCGACTCTATCCACTGTCCTGTCTCTCCAATAATGGCCCAAAAGCCCAAAAATAAATCTTAAAAGACAAAAAAATAGGGAAGTAAACGTTCCACAGTTAGCAGTAATGCTACTTTATCTCCAGTCCAGATAGCCACCTGCTTCAGCATTAAACAAACTGGTGGGCAGTTTACACTACTTTTAAATGGCAATTTTTAGATCCTTTATCATGTCTTGCAAAGTATCTGTGTATTATGCTGAAGCAGAAGCTAACAAGTATAGCAGCATATTGTCAGACATTTTAGTGCTCTGTTTGGCTGTATATGCTAAAGGCTTTTTGAAGCTTCCACTGAGTAATGACTTCCCTACTCTATAGGCTTTAGGTTTTTGGCAAGGAGAATTACACTTTATAGAGTCTGGACAAATGTGATCAGTGAGGAGAATATTACATCTTGACATTCAAACAAGAGCCGGGTCATCTGTAGGCAGACCTTAATTAGGGATGCACCTCCGCGAACACACCATGACATGTAGGCTACATACAACACATACTCCGCTGTGCCAACATCATTAATTTGAAATGCCACCAGTTCACTTGGAAAATACGTCATCTATTCATGTTCCTTGAGCTTGCATAGTTGGCATGCAATTTTCTAATTATACATTAAAACCCTTCACAACGGAAGAATGGTTGGCATGCACGGATCTTCTTTAGTAACAACAAATAATTACAACAGTTATTTGCTTAATGACCTAAAAGAAGAAAATGACAGAAACCGGGCGGCTAAGATGAAAAAGTCCTGCAGAGATAAATAACACAAACAGGGAAATGTGTAAGAACACATTTTCCTGTCTCTACAAACAAGATGCAGGACAAAAAGCATTAATGAAAGGAGTCGATATTGCATAGCACAAATCAAGAGTACAAAAATGCTTTAGGGCTCGTGTGAGAAGTGCCTAAACATTACAATGATTACAACCTGTTAAGACTGATGAAAGAAGCTGTAAACAAGAGGATGCCATTACCTGCGAGGCTTTGCAGCTACACATGTAACTGAAATTGATCACATACATTGTTGTTAGGATTAGGGGAGGGGGGGCCACAGGATGAGCTTTTTGATTACTGACTGGTACGCAGGCGAAGCCCAAAGGAATAAGGATCATGAACTTTTTTTGTTGTTCATTCCAGTAAAGCCAGTAGAGAGGCAGAGCTCAATCCTCTGCAGTGGCAAGGACTTTGTACTCATATGAATCATTTCCAGTGCTGCGGATAGGACTGAATCACCAGCAGGTTTCCCACGAAACTAGACAGTGAAAATATCTAACTTTACTGTTCACAAGATTCTATACAAAGCTTAAAAACAAACACTTTTTCAAAACTTGACTTTTTTTCCTTCCATTTTTCATGTTTGAATCAAAAGACATTATTTTTTCTTAAAGCCTTGAAAGGGATTTATTCCTCCAAACTTCTAATACTACTTTGTTTCAATCCATACATTTTACACTTCTTTGAAAAGATATCCTTGCTTATTCCACCAAGGGGGCGGCTGTGCGGAGTCAGTCGTCCCTCAACCGAAAGGTTTCCCCCGAGTTACATATGGAAGGGTCCTTGGGTAAGACATTGAACCCCAAATTGCTCCAGTTGCATAGCCAGCGGCATGTGAATGTTTGCAAATAGTACCTTTACACACATCTCATACCCGTTTGGGAATATCATCTGGACAGGTTTAAAAATGCATTTATCCCTGTGTCTACAAAACTTCTCAATAGTGTCAAAAAGAAAGGATAGGCACTGGACTAAAGTTTGTCTCCACTGGTATTTTAAGAACCTGCTGTTTTTATATTCCTACTTTTTTTTGCTGGACATTATTTAACAATGTTCATTGTTCTATGTTTAATGAGAATGATATCTTTGTGTGTAGAGCCTAAAGTAAGGGATGAAAGATAAATGACACCCATTTCTTAATACTAATGGTTGTAAAAACAAAACCAATATTTGTACTGCTTCTGACTGGGAGAAAAACAATTAGTGGGGCTAAAAGCATTTTCAACGGTTTTATAACATTGACTAATGGGAAAAGTACAAAGTCAACTTGGCAACTATGTTCCATAACAGGCAGCCCTGCATCACAGGCAGCAGCACAGACAAATACTAACAGAGATACAAGCCTTTCAGTCATTGTACCCAAGAATAAAACCTGACCATGAACACACTGGAATGATGGGCGACAGGCAGAACTGCCTTGGTTATATTTCGCTTAAGAAACATTGAAACATTAAAGTACATAGGTCCTGTTTGTAAAAAATGAGAGATGTGAATCACATAACTCTAAGAACATAATGATGAATGAAATGATGAAATGATGATAATGAAAGCACTTCACTTAAGCTGAAATGTCTTTTAGTACACAACACGCCTACACAGTTCAAAGATAGTTCTTCAAGGACTCTTCACTTGTTCAACTCAAAATCCACTTCTGAATGAAGCCAGTGCAAACTAATTGTTTATCAATTCACCAAACAAGAGACGCTCAATCAGAGCCAAATGAGAGTCTTGAAATTGTAACAATACATTCCACTAATTACTCAGAGGAATGGGCTATTGTTTAATCATTGTGAATATGAAAGGGATTTTCAACACATTAAATGAACAATTTCACAGTTATCTTCTCAATTACCACAGACAAAGCAAACATAGTCACAGCTCCCCTAATGCTTTCAGTTTATCTGCATGCAGCCTCCCCTTTCTTGCTGCTGCTGTCTTCAAGGAGCTGCTTGTGTAATAAATACTGCAGAACAGTACATAGTGTTGAAACCTTAGCTCAATCAGAAATCCTTGTCTGCAACTCTGAACATTATAATTGGGTCAACAGAAACAAACACCCTGAGAAAAATAATGGGACAGCAGATTTTGATCAAGATCATTTACAAGCTTGTTAGCGTTGCTGTTCAGCCGTGTGTCGTGATAAAGAGAGGAAGATCACACGGAAATGAAGCCCATGTTGTTCTGAAAGGAGAACAAGCTGTCTGAAGTGCTGAGCTGTGCTGGCAGGCCTCCTCCAGCCGTATTTGCCTTGGGTCGAGTGAAATGTGACACGTGGATATAAAGATATCCATGCTATATTCTTCCACCTTGACACGAATAGCCAAGGGGAAAGCCATGAAACGAAGACACACGCAGGGGAAGGAGTGAATGAGGGAGAGGGGATCAAAGAGAACCAATAAACCTTGCCTGTAATCTTTCCAGTGTGGAATCAGAAATCTAAAGAACAGTTGTTCAACAGGTGTGGACTTCAAGACGAGAAGAACAGTTAATTGAAAAGACAAGACTGGTAACATGTGGCAAACTAAGAGGGGGAAAAGCTTACCAGTGTTTCCACATTATGCAACTGTTGGCTGGCTTTGATCAGGTTAAGTGATATATTAAGAATAACATTTAAGTCATTTGGAAAGCAACAAGACAAAAAATGTAGAGTTACAGCATGTTAAAAAGTTAGGGAAGACTGTTAAGACAAGTGCTCAGCAGAGGACCTTGCCTGAGTGTAACCAAGGTTGTCAAGAGGTCAAGAGCTTCAATTTGATTTTCTATCCAAGACTTTAAAGGGAAGGGATCATCTGAGCGTGAGCCCTTCACCACTTTTAAACATCCTGAAAAAGTAAGTGTGAGAAGACATGCAAGTCCACCAGAGGACTAAAGGTTGAGGTGTAGGTTTGGGGGCCAGGATGGGGGCGCATACAAGGCGTTTTAAACATCTCTATTACTACAAAGAAAAGTTTTAAAATTTCATGATTATAATTGTCAGTATGGGGTGTTAAATTAGGTATGTTGAGAATGGGGGACGACATGGACCAAACAGCATCAGGATCTGAAGTCAAACTTGTAACCAATGGTAAACTCGCTTTACCAACCGAGCTTATCCGGCCCCTCCTCAAATTTTAACAGAGCTTTTATAGCAGGAACGAAAAAGTAGGCAACTTAAATTTGTGAGTGTATGTGTGTGTGTATGTGTACAAATCACTTTTTTGTATTTTTAAAATGACCAGAAAGACAAGGACACACTTGGATAGTGTAGAGTGATAGTCCCCTTTTAGTAAGGTACGTGTGTGTGTGTGTGTGTGTGTGCGTGTGTGTGTGTATGTGTGTGTGTGTGTGTGTGTGCGTGCGTGTGTGTGCGTTCTTTGATGTACTGCTCTGTGCCGCTGTGTTATTTCTGTTGTAGTCTATTTTTTTTCTGTGATGTTTTATAACTTTTTGATGTTCAAATTGTGACTTGCCAATGGACAGTATGTACATTAGCTTTAAGCTAACACTGGTAATGAATCAAATGGTAACTTTTATGGCTCATATTATACATGGCCCCTTACAAATAAAATCAATTAAATGACAATTAACTAATTTACAGTGAATCACGTGACTTCTGGTGATTAAACCAGGTAAGCAATATTAAAACTAGGGCTGTCAAAATAACACATTCATTTCGATTAATTAATCACAGGAAAAAAATCACGCAGATTAATTATCCACATCATACGTCACTGATCATTTAAAGGTACACAGTATTTGTGTCAATATGATAAAAACCCATGGCTGAAGGGCTCTTACTTTTATTATTTTATCTATCCGTGAAAAAAATACCATCCAGATTGTTTAATAAGTCTGCATCGATCTCTCCTCCCCCGACACATGGCTTTAGGAGGGTCTTCACACAAGCTATTAAGAGAATCACAAACACACACAACAAGCTCATACAGAGATGTGCTCACTTACACCCAAACTGTAAATGCATCAATTTAAGGGGCAACTTTTTCTGGTACATAAATAAATCTACCCCTGCAATATTTTAAAGGCTTTAAAACATTCTGATTTTATTCAGAACCACGATCTTTTGGATTGTTTCTATACTGTATTTGATTATCAACATTAGGGGGGGGACACGAGGGAAGCAACCTGATCAGATTAAAGTAGTTTGTGAGTCAGCAGTTAATGAGGTCAAAAATGAAGTAAAATTAAATGATAGAAGTAAGAAAAAACTAAATCAAAATAGAGAAATGCAGTGTACCTGTAAAGCAACAGTTTCTCATATAATCTATTATTAACCACAAAGCCTGTAATTAATTAGATCCTGTTTTAGTTGTTGACAGCACTAAATAAACCCACAATGGGGCCACTGAGTTCAAAACTCAAGAAATACAAAATTTGCAAATAGCTAATGTACATGAGTATGCAGTCTTAATAGCCTACCATTTCCAAGAAAGGTTGATGTAACCAAAGAATGTAAATATTACACCGCTCCCTCCCGTCAGGTCAGCTATGCACATTATTATGAAAAACTCTTATCCTTCATAAAACCAAAACTGATGAGATATTACAACTCCCAGTGTGTGCACATAGACATGAGCTAATCAGACCAGTTTTGATTTTCGAACCAGGCTGTAAACATGTTAATTTCTGCTGTGAATACAGGGTTTTCTGAATGGAGTGTGTTGTGACTTCCAGTGCTTCTACAACCAGCTTCAAGTGGACACTTGATAAACTGCAGGTTTTTTTGTACTTCTTCTTCACTGGCTACATTTTTCAACACCAAAGGTTGCCACATGGTCTGAAACCAGAGCGGCTAGGAGAGAGAACATTACAGTTTAAATAGCGTGAAAGTTGATTAAAAAATAACTGAGAAAATTGAAGCTACAGAGTTGTTAATAGAAAATGTGCAGTAATTGTTAATGTGGTGGGGGTCACACTCCCTTATGAAGCTGGGTAACAATTGCACATTTCCAGCTTGAAGGGAGCGCACAGGATAAGAGAGAGAGATTGAATAAGTCACATAACGGGTACATTAAAACATAAGCTGCAAGTTTGGTCTCAAAGCTGTCTGGCCCAGTTCCACGGTCTTCCTTTAGCTGATTGATTGCACGTTGCTGTAAACTTCACCACAAAATATTTTACGAAAATAAAAGGAGTTTCTACAAGTAGGGCTACTGAAAGAATCTCCTGCCATGAATTAGTCAAACACATGAGAACTACCTATAGAAGAGAAGTGCTGATTAAAAATGTTTGAAACAACTGTAGGGTCATGAATATTATTATTTTTCAGTCTGATCTGGTCCCGATATCAGAAGTCCCGCCTCTTCTTGATTTAGATTTTTCGTGAGGGAGAAGTGACATTAACGAGCATGCCGCTGTTCCAAAACTTAATCTTCCTCCTTACTGAGTGCTGTGAGCGTAGCGTCAGAAAACACCTGCGACACTGAGGGCGATGAAAACGCTTAGCTACATTGATTTTCTATTGAAAACAACCACTGCTGGCGCAAAAATTGCTGTCAGTAGACACAGGCCATTAATGTTTACTTTGACTTTGATTTCCCTCCAGGGGCGTGTTTGTTCATAACTCTTGTGATTTTAGCGTAAAAATAAGTCCAGACATTTTCTACCAGAGGTTTGAGTTTAAAACTTTTCAAATAATTCATATCAGATCATGTATGAAATTGCCTATTTTAATATTCACACACAGGAAAGAAAAAAGGCACAAGAACAAAACCAAGCTGTGTAATGAGAAAGAGAAAAAATTAAATAAAAAAGACAATGTGAGTTTATGGTCACTCTTGTATTGTTTACTTCATTTTGAAGATATCAAAGATGATAAGACATTTAATTTGATCATGGCACTCACCTAGGTTGTCACTGGAATTGTCAGTAACTTGAAACATGTTGAAGGTGTGTAAGCACGTGCACATAGCGTCTGGACCAGTAGCTTATGTGGGAACTTAGCTTAAGCAGCCAAACTGGCAACTTTAAATAAAACAAAGGTTTTTATACTGCTCTGTTCTACGTTTGTATAAACTAACATAGAAAGGTCAAGAACAGTTCTGTAGGGTTCCTCATCAACAGAACTTGAGGTATTGTCCAGGGATACGCTACATTGACGGGACTATTTCAATCAGGAGAGACTAAAGTAAGAGTTTACAATAATTTATTTAACAGTTTAGGAAAAGATAAATTTGCAAAGTTTTTGGCGATTAGACTCCGAGGTCATGATGACTTAATGCACTCAGAGGGGTAAGCAAGGCCGACAGCAGGATAGGATGGTGGAAGTAGTAGAGAGGGAGTTGCTAAGTTTAAGGAAGAACATTGAATGAATGTGTGAGGGAACATAACCAGTCTTCCTGCTTTAACTTACGCTGAGCTCCATAATGATAATACACAGATATATCTGATGGGATTTTCTTCTCTTCTTGAAATATGGAACAGGATCAAAGGGTGCACTTGCTACGACGTCAAGGGTTTGGCTTTGACGTATCCCTGGAGTGAACAACTCTCAGCTGTGTTCCATCTTCCTGTGATGATGGCATCATTACAATTTTCTCCCTTTCCTACATTAAAAAGCTTTTCCAGGGACCCTTTCTCACTTCTCTTTGTTCACTCTAGAACAAACCCTGAGCAGTGCTGTGGCACCCTGTAAGAGCATCCAGGAGGATGTAGACATATGGAAAGGTTCCTCTGATCTTTACTGCTTGTACAGGAGCTGCTTGTGCTGGTGGGAGAGACACAGATGAGTGCATTATAATGTAATCTAGATAGAGACTTTGAGCCTTATAGGAAAAAAGAAAACGGCACATGCACATAAACAGGAAACAGACAAACAAAAATTACAAAAACAGCTCCAAAGTGCAGCACAACAATGTAAACAGTATAAACGCTTTTACTCATAATCACACAACAGCCAGCAATTTTGATTTGAAGTTTATTTTGATATGGTTAAAACAATAAAATGGGATTCCTAAGTTACCATTTATTAATCTTTATTTTAATTTTGGGCATATCAGGCCTGAAAATGAAGGTATTTGTTGTGGGGTTTTTATCCTCAGTCTGACCTGATTGAAGGGCGGGCACGGTGTAACAGTTTGTCAGGAGGCTTAAAGCCTGCCTCAGCTCCAGCTCTTAGCCTGTTGTTAGTTTGACTGAAAGTAAGGCTGAGACAGCATTTCCAGCATGGCGAGAGCTGATGATAAGCCTCCAGAGCCCCCTGCACTAACAGATGGGTGACATCAATCAGGCTTCAGCTCGTTAAAGATCCCATATTATGCCCTTTTTGGGGTTCATATATCTAATTTATGTGCCTATTAAAGTACGTTGACAATCGCTAATGTTCGAAAAAAGTGTCTGTTTTCATGTACTGACGATCGATGCAGCCCGTCTCATCTGCCTGTGTTTGTAACGCACAGAAATGCCCACATCAGGGTCCCCAGTGTGCCAAGTCTGATCTGATTGGTTGGCCGATCTGCTCTGTTGTAATTGGTCAGTCGTTCGGACAATTCTCGGAAATGTTACGCCCCTTTTACCATATTGGGAATACAGCTACTGTGCAGCATGAGCTTGTGCTTGCTACAACGAGCCAATGGGCTTGGATCAGTGACACCACACTGGCAAGACGTCACACTGGCAAATTTCAAAGAGGGGGGCTAAGGACCGAACGTGACATGCTGCTACTGCTATTGCTAACAGAAGGACGTAGGAGAAGCCGCGTTTCCGCGGACTTTGAATTTTTGCACATAGATGTGCCTAAACATGCACAAGACACCTGGAAAACACACTAAAGAGCATATCAAACCAGAAAAAGCAAAATATGGGACCTTAAATATTTACAGTCTTTGATTATAACCTTGAACATCACTTACATAAAAACTACCATTGTACTAAATTTTTACACTCTCACTATAGCGAAGTTGCTGTTATGCTTACATAGCGATTTTGTCTATTTGTAATAGTTTATTAAGTCGGGGATAAATTCCCCCTTTTTTAATACTCATTCACTTGAGTGCCTTTTTAAATAATGTGGCTCAGTTTTTTAGATTCGTCGTCTCTCAACCGGAAGGTCGAGGGTTCGATCCCCAGCTCCTGCAGCATCATGTTCGATGTGTCCTTGGGCAAGACACTAAACCCGAAATTGCTCCCGCTGCTTCGTCGGCGGCGTATGAATGCGTATGAATGGGATTAGTTACTTCTGATGGTCTCACTACATAGCAACAACTGCCATCAGTGTGTGAAGGGGTGTGATATGTGGTGTTAAAGCGCTTTGAGTAGTCAGAAGACTAGAAAAGCCCTATACAAGCTCAAGCCCATTTACCAGTACCATTTACTTCTCTATGCGACGTGGTTCATCCTACAGGAAATCATTCTGAAATTCAATGTATCATATTTGGATCTAACGTAGTAAATAAACACTATATCAAGTTCAATATGAACCCTTTCACCCTATAGTCACAATACAATGTGCAGTGACAAAAATAACTAGAACTATGTATGGCCTGTTTATTGTATGTTGCACAGAGCTGTGTGTTGTCTCTGCGTTGTTGGCAAAGACACATTTCCCCATTGGGGCAATTATTTATATCTTATTGAATGTAACGAAAAATGTCAAAATCCCTTTAACAGACAATATAGCAAATCACAAAGCATAATTAAAAGTCAATACATTGTGAGATTGTTATGACTGAGTCTATGCAAGCTAAACTTTAGAAAATTAATTAAATCTAAAAAAGGTAGCAGTTATAGACAAACACTTCCACTATCCTCCCCACTAACCTTTCTCACCTGGACATGAAAGGGTGTTATTTGAAATTGCTTTTCAATGACAAGTATTCATATTAAACCAGTTTCCTCCAGGCTCTTCACAAAGCTCAAGGACCTGGGATTTAATGCCTCATTGGTCCTTGACCTTCTGACTGTCAGACCCTTGGAGGTTATAATGGAGGAATCTTCACACTCAAAGGTTTTGAGCATCTTGACCCCCTTTTGAACACCATGTCCGCCTAGTAACTATCACTGCAAAACCGGCATCAAGTCCATTTAAGCTGAGGGAAATACAGGAATGTTGTCCTGCACCGTGTAGTTTGCTCTTGTTTTGCGACTGAATGTGGAGAAAAAAAGTTGGAACCTTTAAGGTGATAGGATGCGGTGTGCGCTGTGCTCGCCGCGTAGTAGTGCGCAGAGCAGTCAAGGAGCGAACACATCCGCAAATCATCAGCCCAAGTTAAGGTGAGCTGTGTTATCTGCTAAACTTGGAGGGGAATGTATACTTAGAGGCCAGACTTGAAAAATGTCAAATGAGTGTCACAAATCTCTCTGAATGGATCAGAACAGGGACTGGGGGAAAAAACTACACAAAACCAAACTTGCATCCTCGTGCTTGACGGCTTCAGACTGTCTCCACAGATGTGGATAAAGTTTTCAGCCACTGACAGCTCCAGACTAATTTCACACCTGCGGTTATATTAACAGTAGTCATGTCAAAGTCATGTTTAGAGACATTAAAGAAAGATAATTTGTTTTAAAATCATACAGACGCTGAATTGTTTTCCTGATCATTGGAAAGTGTGCATGTGACAAGTCTTATAAATACTGCAGCGTAGTTAACACATAGTCTCAGCAGACATTTCTTCTCCACTCTAACTGGTCATTGTTGTTAGTACGGCTGTTTGTGAACTTTTGCAATGACGATTAATTGCAATAATTGCTCATTTAAATACGCGCCACCAACATTTCTGTAGAGTTTTGAGAAACACCACTGTCTGGTATCAAAATCTTCCACAAACAGAACTACAAAGACCATAAAGCTTTGCTCTAACCTGCAAAAACCATTATTATGCAACACAGTGCAAGAAAAGGCCGCAATAATTGTAAAGAATACCAACCAATGGGGGGGGGGGGGGGGGGATAACAAGAATAAAAAACAAGCCAGCTCTGATGTATCTGCTACTCTCAGGCTTTCCTTGAACTTACTACTCCTATGTTAATTAAACTACCACTGGTGCAGGTTGTGCAGCGGTTAGCTGAGGAAGGGACTGTTACCTCAGGGGCCCCTGTTCATATCCTCAGCTGGACAGTGGTCTTGCATAGTACATGCATGGTTCCCTCTGGTACTACGGCTGCCTCACAGTTCATAGACATTCTTAAATGGTTAATTGGTGACTCCAAATTGCCCGTAGATGTGAATGTGAGTGCAAATGGTTGTTTGTCTGTCTTCGTTAGCCCTGTGATTGACTGGTGACCAGTCCAGGGTGGTATCAGCTCAAGTCCCCTGAAGAGCCCTAAGCAGGACAAGGGAAAAGAAAAATTGGCAAGTTCACTAAATGACATTTATTAACTTGAGTGACTAATGAATTGTTAGTTAATGGATACGTAGTTAAATGCTGCAAATGTGTGGATTGGTTATCACAGAACAAATGCAGATGAGTAAAAATATCAAAAAAGAAAATCTTGACATATCTCCCCAGCACACCAGTTTGAACGTTTTAATTCCATACCGTGCAAGAATGCTGGATTCATTCGAGCTGTGTTATTCAGAAAATAACTTGCAAAATAACTTCATTAAATGTAATGACAGCAACCATGTATTAACCTTATATTCTATCATTGTTTGCTTGAAAGAATATACTGTATTGCTTACATTTCAAATTTATAATGTTAAAATTACACTTTCCCCTGCAATTATATGACAATATTATCATTCAATAAAAGTCTGTCACCACTTTTTGACTATTAAGTATTTATGCAGAATAAAATAAATTAAGGCAAATGTCCCAGTAAAACAGCCGCAAATGTGTGCACAGACATAATATCAACAAACTCATTATTAGTGGTCTGTGCCTGCTGGTGTAATTGCATGTGGGAATGAGGACCCAAAGGGCTGCAAGGCTAAGATAAGAAGCAGCCAGTGTGCAGTGTGTTAAGCCAGGCAGGATAAGCCAGGTCTGTATGTCCTGCCAGAGAGGGGGCAAACTAGAAGCAGGAGCTGTAACAGCTTAAAAAGCAGCAAACTCTGCTTGTAACTCTCCTTTTACCCTGACATTCAGCAAATATCTAACCCATGCCCAGACACACACAATCAAGCATATATTTATCTTGCTGCATCTGTAAAGGTAATTTTAACATGGAAGTGGACAAATCTGTTCTTAAATTTAAATTGGCTTCATGCCAGGTTGAATGTGGTCAAGGGTGTGTGCAGGACATTACAATAACAACTCTGATAATAATAATAGTAATTACCTTGTAAATCTTTTCCCTGGCAGTGCCATGGAAGAGATTTATACCCCTGCACTACTAATGTGCTTTACTTTGCAGTCACTGATTCCCCAGGGGCTAAATGCTCTTTCCAACACTTTAAATATAATACAAAAGTAAAAATTCCGCATGCAGTAGGCAAGGATACCTAAGGTTGCATCTTTTTAGACCTAGCTGAATATTTAACGACTGTGGGGTTACAGGAAATGGCAGAAGCAACCACTCACAGTCAATGAACCCTTACTTCCTCAGCATATTGAGATCCACTCATGGTCTTTGATGAGCTTTTGATGATGGAGCCTTGGCAAAGAGGGGCAAATATACACCTCACCGCCTGACTGCTGCTGCCAAGTGGGCTGTGAGAGGTTTTGGCTGCCACTGAGCAAGCACAGAGGGCCTGGTGAAACATCCAGTGGGGAAAATGAGAAGGCATGGAGTCCTTAATGAAGGAAAGACTACAGTGGGAGAGCTCACAGCAGGATGCGTTGCAATCTCAAGTCAAAAGGTGACAAATGAACAGCTGGACTGAGGGATTGGAGAGCAAAGTTATTCAGGTGTATTTTCTGTCCGCTGCCCTCAATCAGCATAGAACACAGTTGTATTGCTGATAAGCATTTGAGACAAAGAAGACAGTCAGCAGCCTAATCCCCTCAAAGGTCTAAAACCTGCTATAAATGGTACAGCCTCTAGAGGAAGATAACCACATGATTATACTCTTGCAGCGCTGTGTGAGCATAATATCATTAAATAGCCTCAGCATTCAAGTTGTGAAAAAAGAAGAGAGGATTCATTTCCTCACTTTTTGCCCTGTGGGATATGACTAAAGTGGGATTTTGTGCTGCAACTGGGAGGAGGAATGGGTTAGTCAGCTTTCTGCCGCAATGAGCAAGTAAAGCCGACCATCCAACCAGGACCTCAGAAGGCAGCAAAAGCCGACCTTAAAGCCACTTCAAACTTTGTGTCAATCTTTAATTCCAGAAACTTTTCAAATTGAAGTTGTAAAAGCAGCTTTGGGTAAAACTCAAAGAGTTATAAAATGAAGACGTAACCACCGTGACTCACACCATTACAAGTTTGTACTGTTTTTGGCATTTGAGACTATTATTTGGGGCTAAAGCGCCAGTTAAAGGCTGGAGATTTAGGCCTCTGTTACGCTGCATGCAATGTGTAACACACAGAGGCGGATGGTGGAGCGAAGACACCTCCGATCTGCCATCAGAGCTTAAAGTCCAAGACAAATTTCCCCATGGGGACAATAAAGTGTATCATCTTGTATTGTAGCATAAAAGAGGGGTAATGGGAATTGGGGGACGGCTGTGGCTCAGTGGTAGAGTCTGTTGTCTCTCAACTGGAAGGTCGAGTGTGCGATTCCCGGCTCCTGCAGCAACATGTCGATGTTTCCTTGGGAAAACAGTGAACCACCAATTGCTCCTGTGGCTATGTCAGCGGCGTGCGAATGTGTATGCATGGATTAGTCGACACTTTACATAGCAGCCTCTGCCATCAGGGTGTGAATGGGAAAATGTGAATGTAAAATACACTTTGAGTAATCAGAAGACAAGAAAATTGTTAAACAAGCTCAAGTCCATTTACCATCAGATGGTGGTGGGGCTGCAAAAGGTGGTCACAAATAAATCAACAGCCTATTTAAAATGTTTAGACTTATGTTGATCCCATTTTATGGGATATGTAGATGTAGTACACCGTGGGACTGCTTTTTATGTCCGTTTATAGTAGTCTTATAGTGCTACTATTATAGAAAATGGTGGGTTCTCACCTTGAGAGAGAGAGAGAGAGAGAGAGAGAACTCATAAGGCTAAGCAAGAATGAGGAGAGAGAAGTTGCTAAATGCTAAGATCTGTATGTTTTCATGCTCACAAATGACAATGCTAGCATTTAGTCAAAAATCTTCACCAAATAACCATTTTAGTTTGATTGGTTAACATGCTTAAACTTGCTAATACACTAGAGTGATGGCAGAGGTGAATTTCATTTCATTTCTTTGTGTTTGTAATATTAGTCCTGCTCCAAATTACTTGACAATAAAATCAGGATTCACTTCACCTGAAATTACTAATATACTAATTACTCGCATGAATTCTCTTTCAGCAAAAGGTGATCCACCTTCACATCTAAACTGTCATACAACCACTACACTACTTATCAGCACACTGCTGCTTACACTGAGTCATACACAATCACATCATGGAGCAATGCTGAGACTCTGTTTCCTGTGATCGGGGGTAACCACTGTTCCCATGCATGTGCTGTTGGAAGAGCTAATCTTAACATGTGGAATGGTAAAGCTATTCTTACATTGATCAATCAGACAAGCTGGCTTTGGTCTGAGAAACAATATTATTAGATGTAATCATCAAAGTTATCAGTGTATTCCAAGAATATGAACTGCAGAACTGATTTTGGCGGTGCTTATTAAATAAACATAGTGAAAAACATTGGATGAGATTGAAAATAAAATTAGACTTTAGTGTATGTGTGTGTGTGTGTGTGTGCGTGCGTGCGTGCGTGCGTGTGTGTATGTGTGTGTGTGTGTGTGTGTGTGTGTGTATTGTGTGTGTGCGTGTGCGCGCGCGGATTGCAAATGCTGTTCAAATGCACAGTTTAGGTCCTGGCTGGGGACTGGAAAAGTACTTATTGACTAGCATTAACTCATTAATCGCGATGCGAGTAAGGTCCGCATTGAATGCCTAATTTTGTTTTTATCACATGCTATTTTGTCCCTGTAGACACCATAGCTAAATCACAGCACTGAGTTCAGCATCTCCCTGCAGCCACTTTGATGGAAAAGAACAAAATCACTGCACCTTCAAATGGCTCAACTCACAGACATCCCAGACAGCTCAGTTTATGAGTCAAAAGTAATATTTACCTCATGACATCAGACATTTCACTTTGTTTTAAAATCCTCTTCAGCTGTTTTCATTCATTTTTTGAATCCGTAACAAGTTCCTTTTTCCTTGATAGAGTAAATGTTGTGACCTTCCTTCTACCAAAGGTTCGCTTATTTTCTTTAGAATAAAAGAAGGTGTGTATCGAACCTGGAAATAAAGTACCCTTAACCTAAGGCAGTACAAAAATACAAAATGAAGGCATAACAAAAACTGTTTTGAAATGCAAAATAATCAAATTTCAAACATACGATCAAAAATGAGATTAATAGCAATTACAGTAGCAGCCACCAGGATGTTCTCCTCCAAGGCGGCAGCCAGTCAGCCGGCAACTGGCTGTCAGCCAGTTCCCATGCAGTTCCCAGCCTAATCTAGCCTTTCACAAATAGAATGATAGAATAGAATGCCTTTATTGTCATTATACAATTGTACAACGAAATTATTTGGCTCCACCTTAAAGTGCACACACATACATGCATCCACAGCTAAAAAATAAGAATAAAAATAAAAATAAAGAACTGTCATTCAGGTAAGATCGTAAATATTGCACAGTATGAGATGTAAACATTGTAGAAATATAAATAGATATTGCACAGTATGAAATGTAGATATTACAGAAATATAAATAGATATTGCACAGTATGAAATGTAGATATTACAGAAATATAAATAGATATTGCACAGTATGAAATGTAGATATTACAGAAATATAAATAAATATAGCACAGTATGAGATGTAGATATTACAGAATATAAATAAATATAGCACAGTATGAGATGTAGATATTACAGAATATAAATAAATATAGCACAGTATGAAATGTAGATATTGCAGAATATAAATAAATATAGCACAGTATGAAGTGTAAAAAATTACAGAATATAAATATAAGTAAGTATTGCACAGTCTGAAATGTATATAGAAAAATATAAATAAATTTTACAGTCCGAAATGTAATATTGCACATGCCAAAAGTGTGTGTGGTGGGGTGGAGAGGGTGGGAGGGTCAGCGCATGTCCAGGTTCAGTGTTGTTATGGCTCTGGCGAAGAAGCCGTCCTTGAGTCTGTTTGTCCGTGCTCTGACAGACCTGTAGCGTCTGCCAGAGGGCAACATGTCGAACAGATGAAAGCCGGGGTGAGAGCTGTCCTTTATAATGATTTTTGCTCTGTTCAGGCAGCGGGAGTTGTAAATGTCCTTTAGGGAGGGGAGAGTGCAGCCGATAATCTTTTGTGCTGTGTTTATTACTCTCTGGAGCCCCTTCCTGTCTGCTTCAGTGCAGCTGGCGTACCACACTGTGATGCAGTACAGCAGCAGGCTCTCGATGGAAGATCTGTAGAAGTTCACCAGCAGCTTGTCATTGAGGTTGTTCTTCCTGAGCACTCTCAGGAAGTGCAGGCGCTGCTGTGCCTTCTTAGTGATCTCTGAGATGTTGGGAGTCCAGGAGAGGTCAGCAGAGATGAGGGTGCCCAGGACCTTGAAGGTTTGGACCCTCTCCACGCAGACGCCGTCGATGTAGAGGGGAGCTGGGTCTGTGCGGAGCTTCCTGAAGTCGAAGATGATTTCCTTTGTTTTTGTGGTGTTCAGTGCCAGGTTGTTCACTGAACACCACGTTGTCAACTTCAGGATCTCATCCCTGTATGCAGACTTGTCTCCCCCTGAGATCAGTCCAACCACAGTGGTATCGTCTGCGAACTTGACGATGGTGTTTCCGGGGTGGGTTGGGCTGCAGTCATATGTGTAGAGGGAGTACAGTAGTGGGCTCAGCACACACTGAGGAGGAGATGTGGGGGCCAAGTTTGACAGTCTGGGGACGGTTTGTGAGGAAGTCCTTTATCCATGAGCAGGTGTTTGAGTGGAGGCCTAGGTCCGATAGTTTTTTAACCAGAATGTCCGGGATGATTATGTTGAAGGCTGAGCTGTAGTCAATGAAGAGTAGCCTTACATAGCTCCCCTGGTGTTCCAGGTGGCTCAGCGCAGTGTGGAGAGCTATGGCTATGGCGTCCTCAGTGGATCTGTTTGCTCTATAAGCAAACTGGTGTGGGTCGAAGGTCTGAGGAAGGCTGGCTTTGATGTGGTGTAGAACCAGCCTCTAGAAGCACTTCATGATGACCGGTGTTAGAGCAACTGGACGGTAGTCGTTGAGGCTGTCCGTGGTTGATTTCTTGGGCACGGGAATGATTGTGGCTGTTTTCAGGCAGGATGGAATGGTGGCTTGTGACAGGGAGAGATTGAAGATGCAGGTGAACACTTGTGAGAGCTGGTCTGCACAGGCTTTTGAGCACCTTCCCTGGTACTCCGTCTGGACCAGCTGCCTTCCTGGGATTTACTGCTCTTAGCACCGGTCTCACTTCGTGCTCCTGTACAGTGAGTGTGACGGTGCTATGTGCTGGTGGGGTCTGAGGTGGTGTGGCTGAAAGTCACAAGTCACAAGTGACGCTTAGGGGCGTTACAAGTCCGCCCTCGTTGACTATGTCATCAACTACGTCACCGTGGGGGATCTCGGGCCCCTGCATGGTCCTAGCAAGGACCGTGCACGTACCGGTCGAGGTACGTGGTAGGGAATGGTGGGAATTTTTTTTTGGCTGTATCTGTTGTATCTGTAACTATTGAAATCAGCAATTAATCGCAATTTAAAAAAATCATCCTTTCACAGCCCTTAATATATATATATATATATATATATATAATTTTAAAAAATGTGATAAATACCCTTTAGATGTGCAGGGAGAAAATGGTTGCTGCCTCTGGATGCAGATCCTGTTACAGTCGTAGCGCTAAGCTAAGCTAAATAGCTGCTGTTATCAGCCACTTCTTTCCAATTTGGGTCTTTAACTAAAGTAATTAAATATATCAGAAAAAGATCAACTTTGCTTTATAACGAAACTTTTAATGGATTCTTTTTGTCAAAAAATACAATGTTCACTAAGAACTGCATAAAGAGGATCACTATTCAACTAAAGGAAGTCCTGACCTCAACCAGATTGAGGGAAGTTCAACTAAAAATGAGATTTTACTTAAATCAAACAGCAAACCAGAACACCACCATCTACATTTCAACCTCTTTATTTCTTTTAGACATGTTTTTCTTTGGATCTTTTCAGTTTCTTGTTGTGTTAGTAAAAAAAGGACAAAGGAGAACTCCCAGTTGACCAAAGTAAAGACGAGAGATCGAAACTGACCCGAGGAAGAAAATATGTTTACCAACGAGGTATCCAAGTACATTACGATTTTATCCCAGCAGCACATACAGCAGTATGGCGGCTCTCAGTAGCAATTGCCGCTTCCTTGTGCAGCGGTCTTTGACATAACATCCAGTGTTTCCACGGCAATGATAAACATATCGTGTCTGTCATGGCTGCTCTGTGATGGCGACAGCCACGACAAGACATGTCCCATTACAACTATAAAATTACGGATTTCTCTGGCTTTGATAACTGTTGGAAATATTAGAATGTAAGTACTCAACAACAACAAATATATAACATAGGTTAAGACCATTTGTAATTAATTTAGATATTTTAATGCAAAAATTCTACATATTGTAGGTTTAAAGCACACTGAAGGAAGAAGAGGAACTGTTATGGCTACGGCCACTGTTGCTTTCCATTCATTTCACTTTGTGCTGTTTTCCATCAACATCTTGTTGCATATAAATCACTGTGATGAGTTAGTTAGTTCTGGTGAGATTTATGATTATGAATGCAAGACTGAGATTTTGCAAGTGCTGCATCTATCATATGTCCTATAATTTGTGTATGAAATCAAGTTAAGTGTTCATTTACTGTTTGCATAGCGGACATACATCTTGTGAATTAGATGAATAGTCCCTGCATGAATGGATTTGCATACGACCTACTTTCATTTTAACTGACTTTAACTGACTGAGTGAAGTTGCATCATGAAGATGCTGTGCAAAAGTTGTGATGCTGATAAACACTAAAGGCAAAAAGTATCATCGAAACAGAAAGGATGCTTGTCTAACCTGTAATAAAATAATAATAAGTGAACGTCTACAGCGGGAGGTGGGATGAAAAGTCTGCCAACATGCTGAGATAATAAGAGTAAAGCCATGCAAATTCCACCAAAAAAGATTTAATTCATTCATTCATGAAACACTGCTCTGCAAAGCTTGCATGGTTCGTCTCAAGACTTAACGATGATCTACAACATCGTATGTGTTTTGGTATAAAAATGACACCTGGTGAATAATGGCATTGAAATCAAAGACGCTTAAGGCTCTCTTCACTCTGATACTGAAAAGAAATCCCTTTAGCTACGCTCTCTTAATCACGTTATTGTGACTGAGTCCAAATTCTGTGTGCATTTATTCATGTGTTTGTTGTGTGTTTGGGACATTCAGAAAAAGCTGTGCCTACCTTTCTGAATGCACACAGGAACTGATAAGTGCGTCTTTGCTATTTTTATCAGCATGCTGATTCCAAAGAGAACATGTTATACTAACAGTGGGTGTGTGTGTGTGTGTGTGTGTGTGTGTGTGTGTGTGTGTGTGTGTGCGTGCGTGCGTGCGTGCGTGCGTGTGTGTGTGTGTGCACAGAGTATTTACAAGCCCCAGTATTAATAGCCTGTGTCCCTTTGTCTCCCTGGCAGATGTGACTGAGCTGTGCTGGGAGAGAAAGAGAGAAAGTACAAGAAGAACCTGTTGGAGATGAAACAAACAGCAGGAGACCCTGAACTTCTCTTCACCACAGCCATGAAAGAGAGTGATGAAGATTAAAACTCTTTTTGATTGCAGTCCAATCTGTGAGGACACGTGATACACGAACAACAGAAAGAATTGAAGAAATGCTGCTTGCTGCTGTTATGGACAAAAAAAGACACCCTCATCTCTCGGTCTACGTTCATATGTAGCTTGTTTGCTTTCTCTTATGTTTACTGTCCTTTGCCCCCATGATGCATTGAGTCAGGAACAACAATGGTGATGCACAGGTGAGGTAAGAACAGTGGTAGGATTTGAAAACCAAAGGGGAAATTATATTGTGATGTCACCTTATAGCTGAAGACAAAACAAGTGTCTGGCATGTTAATATTTAAATCAGAAGAAATTGCATGAGCAGCTTCACGTTTATTTATGGACTTTGTTTTGAGGACATCTTAGTGTCTGTGTTTCACTGATAAGGCACAGCTCAGCATGACAACAGCACGGGGAAGAAAAAAACAGGCACCTCATTTACAGTATTTGAATGGGACCAATATGTCTCTCTTAGAAAAAAAAAAGGCAACGTTGTTTGACAAAGAGCCATCACACATGTGCGAGGCACATTCAATGATCACTTGCCACCACACACATGCACAACCTTTCCTCCTTTTTATACTGTGCTTTTTTCCCTCTATATGGATTCCCACAAAGCGACAACTACCAAACGAATAAAAAATACAAGATGGGTTAAATCCTCTTATGTCTACATCAACTTTGCAGATAACGCTTAATCTCATCATGATTCACATCCAATGGAAAAATCCAAAACCAGAGTTAAATAGATCCTAGTTCTGTGTCCAATCCATTCATTTTCTTCCGCTTATCCGAGGTCGGGTGGTCGTGGAAGCAAGCGCAGTCAGTCAACCCAGACTTCTCTCTCCGCAGCAACGTTTTCCAGTTCCTCCTGGGGGATTCAGAGGCGTTCCCAGGCTAGACAGTATATATTATCCCTCCAGAGAACTCTGTTTCTACCCCGGGGTCTCTTCCCAGTTGGGCATGCCCTGAAAACCTCCAAAGGGAGGCGTCCAGGAGGCTAGTTCTGCATGTGTAGCTTAATTCTTACACATAGTTATGTGCTGTGCACCACAGTATTTCCCTGACATCAACCAAAGTCAAGCTATGCTAGCAAGCAGCCCTGGTAGGCTGTACTGAGGCACAGTAGTGCTCATAAAGCTTCTTCATACTAGTTATCAAATTCTCAGAAAATTCTTAGAATTGTAACTTTTTCTAAGAGTTTTCCTTTAAAGTAAAGATCAGATCCTGGTAAAGATTAAAACAAAAATCTCTAAGCATCTTAGCCCTTAAGAGACCTCCTCAGGTGAAAAACTGTTAGGAGTTGTGTAAAGGACTTTTAAGAGTTTCTCAAGCTGAGGAAGAAGTGGAGAAAAGTTCTCCAAACACTGAAAGAAGAAGACTCTAATTGAATCAAAGTTCAGCTGAACAGACAAAAATAATGTATACAGAAATGTTAGTCCTTTCTTCAGTGAGGTTAGCATGGTGAATCCCTCTAAACGTGATATACTCCTCAGGTGTATCTTATCACTCATGAAGGGCCATTCACGTGCAGATATAACTATCAGGATGTGAAGAGGCTTCTGTGCAAGAGGTCATGTTGTAGACTATATACTTCTTATTATGGCTTATAATTTATTCAACATGGATGTTAATTTCATAAAATAGTGTTTGTTATAACAAATTCTGCCTTGATTCTATGATTAGTCTGATCGATTTCACCGTTCTTCTATTCCCGTTTTCACATTGAGAGCGTGTTTATTCATTGTCTTTTTTTGTGGATCAACCAATCACAGCTTTTGAAGAATGTATCATACTAACAGCAGCAATGGGGTCACCATCGCTTCCTATAAGATAAAAGTTTCTGTCCCTCTCGCTCAGCGTTGCTCTGAGATTGTTTCTAAATCACTCTAAACTAAACATCCTCCTAGGATTTTTGAAGTGAAGTTAGCAGCAAGTATCAAACATCAGGTACATGAAAATGTTTGACTTACACTGGTACCATTAAGTGTAATTTCACATAATACTGAAGTCACATAATATGACATACATAATACTGACTAAAAACGCGTTTCAGCAGCTAGGAGGGGGAGGGGCAGGTTGGTGAAGTGGATGTGTATGTGTGTGGTATCAGTTGTACAGTTTAGAGTGAGTTAAAATAATGTTTTAAATACAAATGTCAGGATATAAAAAAGTCCTGGTCACTTGGAAGTTTCTGGGCGGATTAAAAGTGACATTGCAGGACCCACAGCAGAAGCATGACCAAATGTATTTATTTATATATAAAAATACACTAATGAGCCACTTTTTCACTGGCTGATGTGTCCCTTCATTAACATAATCCAAGGGCACTGTAAGATGTTCTATTTCTTTCAAATCACGACTCCAACTTCCGTGGTTCCAAAACCACACATACTCACACGCGAAAATATCCCTTAACAAGGAAGGAAAATGTGCTGCACCTGGAAAATATTTAATACCCTGTAGTGTTAAGGAGCACAACATTTAAGCTCCATATTCTTTACCAATTTTAAAGATTGATGTCTTTTGGTCTTTCATCAGGTACCATAGAGTGAATGAGTCATAAAGGAAGGAGAATAAAGCCATTTTCACATATACACTCCTGAAAATATCTAGATAATTTCAGGAGGACTGCTCCCGATATTCTTCTGACCTGGCTGTTCACATTTGCACCTCACAGTGGGAGATTATCCCTGTCAGAGGGGAGGGGGGGGCAGGGTACTCCCGAGGTGAGACATGACAAAAAGAGACGGACAAAGCAAAAGAGTCCGCTATACAATGCTATAACGAACATATTTGCCTTCATATTAATGTTTCTTGTAGGTTGGCGGAAACACAATGTCAACAAAAGAGCGGAGAACAACATACTTACGAACAGAAAACGTAATGCAGCCGTTTAATTACGTGCACGGAGATCGTAGCGGTCGCGTGCATACACTTAATGCACTGACTCCAGTCACAGTATATAAACATCACTCCCCCCTCCCATTGGCTTGTGGTGAATTCTCTGGATAATATCCTGCTGCGTTGTCACATCAGCTCACTCTGAGTAGTTGCGGAAAAAATACCAAGGGTCCGGCAGGAGAAACTCCGGGTGATGTCTGAGGGAAAAAATTGGCTGTTTGCGTTGACACATACAGTTCCTCCTGGAAATATCAGGAGTTTTTCAGGACATTTCTACTAGTGTGAAAGCACTTTTAATGAGATATTGTGGGGGTTTGTCTTTAGTTTTTTTTTTTTTAACTAAGACAACGAATACAGAGAAACTTCAGCCCTATTGTATGTGACGGAGCATGAAAAGCACCATACCTTTGTGCTGACATTTTAAAATCAACTGTAAAAACACATTTATATTCATAACATGGCTCTCAGAAAAATAATTTAAAAAACAGAGAATTGTTCAACGTTTTCCCAATTAAAAAAAAATACTGCTGATGTATTCCATGTGATGTACAGAGTTTCATGTTGTAGAAAGTACAATTCTTTGTGCATGTCAATACTGCTATTTAATGCTGCTGTGCAATGTTACCATTTATTACAATATACTGAAAAGCCAAAGCGCTTTTGTGTGTTTTCTCAGATCTTTGAGGCTCCTCTGAGACCACCATTGTTATCCCACAGTCACACTAAGGCTTCTATTCTGATAAAAGAAATGATAAAAAAAGAGTGTGTGTAAGCAGAGTCTCAGGTAGGAACAAATGCGTTATATCTCTATTGATTAAACTCCCAGAGCAGCAGGAGACAGGCTGCAAACAACGCCTGGCTGATGCATTTCATACCAAACTATCCTCAGAAGAAATATTGTTCTTCGATCGAGGAGGTTTTCAGCGCGGGAGCCTGGAAAGTGTGAGGAATTCGTACACGTTTCTCTCTCTTTGGGATCTGAAGAATTTTTTATAAAGCTTGCTTTGTTCTCATGTACACTAGAGAAATCAATGCTGGCTAATATGCAGTTGAGTGAAGCCAGAATTCATACCCCTACCTCGCTTCAGTCTCCGATGTCGTAAAAAAACCAAATTACTGGCAACAAGATAACTGTCTGTCAGCCAAAAAGCAAGAAAAGGTTTTGTTGCTATTCGTCCCCTTTGACTGAGCAGTAGATTACTTGGAGTTGGAGGAGAGGAAATGGTAACAAAACCGTGTGTAAAAAGGCTGGTCCCCATTCTCTGCATTTTGATAAGTCAGTGAAAGTGAGTGTTGCTGTTTTTTTTAAGCTTGCAAGTAAAACTTCTAGCTCTTGAAATTGGGATTTCATTTTTCACCTCTTACTCATCAAAACAAAAAATTTGCATTGTAATGACAAACCAATCATAGCCTCTTTATTGGCTGCACCCACTGCACAGGAATCCAAAGTTTCACTCACCGAGAGGCAAGCGGAGCTCAGTGGTGTGTGACAAACTCTAATAAGCACATTCAAATGTATAAATTCAACGTCTCTTTGATTTCCATCAATGGTTGCCTCTTTATGTATACCAATTAATGGGAACCTCCACTTATAGGTGTCATTATTGTTATCTCAGTTCTGGATTGTAGACTTTAAATTATTCCCGGGATTAGGAGGAGGGGAAATGAGTTTGAATTCACAGGGTACAGAGGCTCTTATGATTCTGTTTTCTGGGATCAAAATGGTTAATATTGACCATCTGCAACAATTTAATTATTCATAAGGACGGATAAGACTAACTTCTTGGAATAGCTCTTAAACTGTCATGAGTGATCTCAATGTGCCAGATTGAAGAAGTGTTGGCAGTTTAATATTCAGACCAAAGCCACTTATTTTTGCAATCAGTGGCTTACAATACACACTCAGTTCTAAAATCTGCAGTATATACTTTTGTCAGAACTAGGAGGGCAAATGAAAAAAACTGTTAAAATGTGTTCAGAACAAAACTTTGCAAATAAAGGCCTTGTGTTACCTGTGTGAGTTTGACAGCAGGATCATTTGTGTTAATCAGACTTGGTCAAACATGACTGGAACAATTTCAACCCACGAGCCAAACTCATGTCTAGGTTTACAACTGTCAGACATTGAAACTAGAATAACAAATGAGAGGAAGTGGCTGCAGCATTCAGATCTTCAGACTGTTGTTGACTATCAGCAGTGATGGGAATAACGGCGTTATAAATAACGGCGTTACTAACGGCGTTAGTTTTTTCAGTAACGAGTAATCTAATTGATTACTCTTCCCATCATTATAACGCCGTTACCGTTACTGCCAAAAAATGCAGCGCGTTACTTTGACAGACCAACTGGATCTCTAAACCGAGTGGCAGAGATATGCCTTACTGTTCTTCCTCTTTGGTGAGCGCGGACACGAGACAATCGCATAAATGATGACGATTGGCTGAGGTAGGGAATCATTTCATGGTGAGCCAATCAGAGGTAGAGTTGGGCGGGTGTTGTTTACACAAATTCGAAAGCATGCATATTCGGACACAGAACGACACAAGTGAGTCAATGAGAAACAGGGATGGCGAGCAGTGTTGCCAAGTCCGCTTGTTATAAGGGACTTTGGGCTTGCTTTTCTGTAAAGTCGCGGGTTGCTGGTTTTTGGGCTTGTTTTCTAAAGTGTAGTTGCTGATTTGGGCTTGCTTTGCTCCCTGTATGAACTCCTACTGATTCTCTCCCAGTTCTCCACAATAAAGCGAAACATGAACACGGTAGTTATGTTTGTCCTTTTCCAGGATCTGTCTACAACCCCGTTTCCTTGGTTACCACGCGCGCCCGATCCGGCACCCCCCCCACACACACGAACAACTACACCTGACAGAGTGACGATGTCCAGGAATAAGTGGGGAAAAGAATATGATAAAGAGTGGGAGAAAGAGACTAGATTGGCTCAGTTTTGAACCAGAAAGCTAACGTTTGCTACCAAGGTTTAAAGTCAATAACTTTGTGTACTGTTAATAAACAGTAATATAATTTGTTAGTGTGTTTAATAACAACAATTTTTACGGATCCACTATATAAACATAGTTATTATAATATAATACATGACATTTGATTGGAGGCTAGTCTCACTTTGTCCCACAGCAACATTAAAATAGTTTAGATTTGTGTACACTGTTTCTGTTCATTATTGATAAGTGTCCATTTCATTATAATATTCAGATTTATTATAAATAATTGAACATGTATTTTAAGTTCTGTTAAAGAGGGGTGGAGGTGGGGTCCAAATTATTTAACACATTTGAGCATTTAAAAATTTACTTGAAAGTAACGCAATAGTTACTTTCCAAAGTAACTAGTTACTTTTATAATTTGTTACTCAGTAACTACTTAAGTTACTTTTTGGGAGAAGTAACTAGTAACTGTAACTAATTACTTTTTTAAAGTAACTTGCCCAACACTGACTATCAGTGAGTTTGGCACTACAAGCTGAGCCCATTGTTGTACTTTATTTCTAATAGTTCCAATCTAAATGTGATCTGTCAGTCAAGTCTCTCAATTATCGCAAGCAAAGCCCAGCCAAGTTATCACAACATGCTTGTATGGATGGCTTATAGGTATCATATCACACTTCACTAGAATAGGGTACGATTTGGCCTCTCTGTGCATTTTTAATTAGACATTCAGGAGATACTGTACATCTAATAAGTGGTTTCTTTCGTAGCCAGCTTTATTTTTCCCATTTTTCCTGTACTGTGCTGAAATTGGGCCCTTCGGGCGTTGAAAAAGTGTCCATTTGAGGCTGACTGCAAAAGCCCCGGGCTCGTATTCACAAACATTCTCAGAAACCTCTCAGAGAGCTCCTAACTTAGCTTAAAAAATCCTAGCAAGGAGTCTTTGCCTAGGAGAGGTTTAGAAACATTTGGAATGGACAAAAACTTTTATTTTAGTGAGGAGGCGTGGTTGACCCCGTTGCTAGGTATGACACAATTTTTCAGAAGCTGTCATTGGGTAATCAAATAAAAATGGAGATAAAAAGTCAGTCATACAATCTAGTCAGACATTGTGTTATTATGAACACTTTGAAATTAGCATCTGTGTGATAATTTCTAAGACATACTTTATAAGTATATAGCCTACAAGATGTTTGAAATCACATGCCCATCACGTGAAATCACGTGAAATCACGTGCAGCAGCTTCTTCACATGCTGATCGTTACATCAGCAGGTAAAGAGCCTTAATTAGGGATTGGCTGCACCTGTGGAGGTAAACACATGTAGAGAAACTCAACATGCATGTCTCACTATGTACTGAAAAAAAGTCATGGATGGATTGAAATGTCTGCAAAAAAATCATTTTTGTCTGTTCGGCCACTATATGAGTCATTAATATTCTTCATGTAGTGTTTGAAGAACATTTCTCCATTTTCTCCTCAGCTTGAGAAACTCTTAAGCCTGTTAGAAGTCCTCCTCACTACTCCTAACGGTTTTACACCTTAGGAGCTCTTTTAAGGGCTAAGACACTTTGTGAATAACTTTCATCTTTACCAGGATCTAGTCGTTTTAAGGGAAATTCTTAGAAAATATCATGATTCTAAAGGCGCATTCACAGATACTCCGTGCACGCCGCGGTCCGTCAGCGCCGCGCACTACACCATAGTTAGCTGCCACTCTAGTCAATCATTATGTTCACACAGCGGGGGCTGCGGTCCGTCTCCGGAGCGTGCCACCAGCGCCACGTCGCTCTGCTCCGTTTCAAATACGCTGCAGGACTATTTTCGACGGAGTACGCTGCAGACACGCGTCAAGCTAGACAGAATATCACAACCCGGACAGTAAGTCGGACAAGGAAACGCACAGAGCATCCGGTCAATTTAAAAATAAAACACAATATACGGACTCGCGATCATATTTTTCATCACTTTATCAACGTAACGTCAAAACAGGCACCAAACGAACAACAAATCATCCTCAGAAAGACAAAGAGACATGTTGTCTGCACGTTTTTCTCTTTATTCCCGCTTGATCTTGTAGTTCTCCCGTGATGTGTGTACAGCTGATCATGAGTGCGCTTCGCTGCGCTGACGTTCCAGAAACGGATCCAGTGTGAATGGGCGCGAATAAAGCTTTGTGAATAAGGCCCCAGAAGTCTGCTTCAGAAACCAATGGGCGACGTCACTAAGACTTCGTTCTAGGTTTATATACAGTATATGGCTGAAATAGGGGATCACACTGGAAGTCCAGTCATGAGGAATTGTCTCTGCTCTCTGCTGTTGTATTACTCTTTAAATTGAATCCTTCCTGTGTGTGAATCAGAGCAACCGTGCAAACTGATGCTGTCATTTTGTTATCTTCAACTGAAGCGCAGAGTGATGTAAATCATGTGCACTCTCATTAAAACATGTTTCACACAGTGTCCCTATGTCCTTGATAGAATAGATATTAATCTAATTAATCATACTTACACTGTACCTCTGAGGTGCTGTCTGAATACTCTCCTATTAATTAGTCTTCCTTATTCTTCACCACAGGAAAAGAGACAAAGACTCACAGATCAGCAGAGAAATACATCATTGTTTATCACAGCATACTGAGACAAAGGAGAAGTATTAAACATAACAGAAATAAAGGGTACATGTGATTAGACATGACGATGTTAAACAGCAAATGATTATTTTGTCTATTGGAACCTGTTGACCTCATAATTACAAAAACCTTATTGTAAAGAGATACAGAAACCATTTGAAGAAACTCAATGAAAGTCATTTTCAAACCTTATGAAGTCATTTGTTTCAAGTTCCTTCTCATTATTGCTGCTTGACATGATCTCAACAGCTCTTCGACACACACAAAAAGACATTTCCACTTGTTAAAAATGTTTTTATCTTGAATAAACGTCATCACATATTTAACACATGGTGGTTTTTAATGTTGTTTTTTTTAAGTCTGGGACTTTTTCCAACTTCTTTGAGGGGATAGTTCAGTATTTTTGAAGTGGGGTTGTTTAAGGTTTTTGTCAATAGTTTATTAGCCACAGGAGATGTCGGTCAGCTCGGCCCCTTCAAGGAGAGAAGGGTCAGAGTGCAAGCATGAAAGCAGAGCTTTAGGGCTATGCAGACAGGGTCATTAGCTCCACAATCTGTACTGCAAATTTAAGCTGATAAGCTAAATCAAGCTAAAAATGATGTTGATGTAAATGTACCCTTTGTTGAATAAATTCACAGCGCTTTAATTTTCAGTTAGCAAGCCCCTCTGTCTTATCACCACTTCGGCACACCACATAATTGTTTCTCCAGCACTGTGAATGTTTTCAATATAGCATACATACAGTAAATGTCACCTGAAGAAGACCTCTGATTGAAACGCTGTGATTAAATGAAAACTTCTTGTGGCATTTGAGCAAGTGTGCAGGCATATCTTCTCCTTCTTTACTCTGCATGGATCACTTGCTGATGACTTTGTTTTCCAAATTAATTTTTTACCAAAAACCGAAGTGTTCGTAATACTACTATATTCTAGGTACATTTTTTAGATAGCAAATAAGTACTGAAACGAAGATTTAAAACAAACAACAGAAAAAGTTCGTAAAGACCACAATGAAAAGAAACAAGTCTTAGAGGGGGGAATAAAATGTTTAAACTTCCAGTGGTAAAAAAAAAAAAAGATAATATGTTTGTTTTGGCCTAACAGGGCTAATTTGAAGATTGATCAGATTCACTATGATATGTCACTGTTCTTGTTCTGTCACGTTTGTGGGAAAAACAAGTATGTGGACCCGATTGCAGATCTAACAAAATAATTTATTGAACAAAATTTTAAAAAAGGAAAACAATTACTCTGTAAGTGTCCAGGTATCAAATAGAGGATACATGAAAAGTCAAACAAGGCTCACACAAGGAGAAGTTTCAGGGAATGACATGTGACAAACTGACAAGGAAAGGAAAGCACACAGTCACCAAATAGACTATGGGGTGGGGCGCAGATGGCCTAGCTGTTAGGTCACGCACCATTTAGGAGGCTATAGTCCTCCAAGCAAGCAACCGAGGTTCAAGTCTGGCCTGTGGCTCCTTTGCCGCATATCATTTCCTACTCTCTCTCTCCCCTGTTTCCTATTCTATCCACTGGCCTATCTAATAAAGGCCAAAAGCCCCAAAATAAATCTTTTTTTGAAAAAAAGCTAGGGGTGATTGAACAAGACACAGGTAAAACTGGTGAGGGCAATCAAAGTGGAGGGAAACATACAGTAAGGGCAGGAAGTTAAACTCAACATGAAATACTGGGGACAAGAACTACAAAATAAAAACAGGAAACATTAAAGGTCAACTGAGTACTAACTGAATATGACAGAAACAGTCAACACAAGGAGTGAGAGACTCAAGGAAAGAAAAAAAGACAAAATTAACAAATTAAAATACAAAACTAAACCAGAAACTCGTTTCAAGTTCCTGCTCATCTCATCTGTTAGCTTGAGGGGTCCCTACAGCAGCATCTTAATAAAGTGAAATAAGAGCAGTGTGGAGATTGTGAATTTTCTTTGTCACATCTGCTGATAACACAATCACCTGAGCTCCCTCAGTCAACAGCGGCAGTTTCATGAAACCAGGACAACAAACAGGTTGGGCGATGAGAAGGTATATTACGTCATTATAAAACTTATCCACAGCAGGATCTACCCTGGAAATGCTATAAGGGCTTTAATCGAGCATGAACATACAAATCCAGCTGTCTGTCTTTGGTAACATGACTTGGGCAGACATGGAGGAGGAGAGTGATGCTTAAAATACACAGCAGGAAGAGGAATACCATCTGTTTAGAGCTGCAGCAGACTTGGTCCCCTCTGTGTCTAGCACTTCTTCAATGAGAACTTAGAAGAGATTTTTTTTTAAGCACTTACTTCAAAGCTAATTGAGAATGATGAACAGATCTGGAACTTTAAACATGTGACGTTAAGAAAGTAGACTGACAACTTGTATAAGTGAATAAGAAACTTGCATTACTTGTTAGATGTGTATCAGCAGTCAGTTACAGATATTTCCCCTTACTCATTTTTCTGTAACTACTCAATGATACACAGTTTCTGTTAAAAAATATACCAGACATACAAAGTTTGTATACTATTTACAATTTATCATATTGTAATATAATATATTGCACTTTTCCTCTTATTGCCAATTTCCACATACTCCGTGCACGCCGCAGTCTGCCAGCACGGCTCCTGTTTCCACCCACAGCAAGCGCAGCGCCATCAAATACGTTGTGAGTCCATGTTCGACAGGGCACGCTGCAAGCACGTGTCAAGCTGGACAGAATAGAATGAACCAGAGAGGCACCCGTCTGATATTAAACATTTGTTTGATTTGATGTGATCAAGTTACTTTCTGTTCAATTTGGTGTATAATGGTGAATACAGGTGCAACCAATATACCAGTATAAACATGCTGGGAGTTTTTTTTTTTTTTTTTTTTAAGTCTATCTAAAGTCACAGCTTGGACATGCACTATCATGACCATTAGTGCAGCTGCCACCATCACCTGCCACCATCACCCAGTACAGGCGCCCTGATAGGACTGAAAACCTGGCCCCATTCATTATGTATTGCATATAGGCCGCTACACTGCGCAAAGCGTGCTGGGAAAAATAGCAATGTGGACCAGGCTGGTGGCGCCACTTTTTCACATCTGTTTTGGGGTACTCAGGTCATAATCATGCATTAAAAAAAACGCTGGTGTATTGTAAAGTGAATAACATTGTGGAGTGCTGGTTTGATTAAAAAGACTCGAGGTCGGCAGGGCAACACTAGGTTTGCGACTTTGTAACCGTCTGTGGGTCCGTACTTCAGATCCATCACTGCTACCGTAGGCTGAAAGCTCAGCTACCATACTGGTACTTTTTAAAAACTTTTTAGGATTTTAAACTCCACATGGCTAAAACAGATAGTACCAGAAAGATCTACAGAGCTGCACAGTAACTGTACATATGATACATAAGATAAGATACTCCTTTATTCATCCCACAACGGGGACATTTACAGTGTTACAGCAGCAAAGAGCAAGGATTGCCAGTAAAAGAAACACACAGTGCACAGTTAAATAGAATAAAAAAATATTAAAAAATGAACAGTGCGTACAAAATATTGACATTGCTAAACGCAACAGGAATGGGCATGCAGGAGGACGGTTTAAACCTTTTATTCCCTCTCTGGTAGACACCAAGACGGATTTTACTATAAATCATGAACACAGAGGACAAAATGGTAGTCACACCGATACCTGTCAATTCAATGTCATTATCTACAATATTCAATGATGACTTGAAAAGTCTCTAAGTCAGCTTAGTACCACAATATTATTATAGGAAGCCCTACAATCAGGCACAGTTCCAGCGTTTTACTTTTTGTCATGAAGACATAAGCAAAACAAAAATGAGCAGCTCAATTTACATTTAGCAACGTGTACTCAACTTTATAGCCCAGAGTGTTGACTGCTCTCTTTTAGCTGAGTGCAGTGTCTGGTGTCCCACGGGGATCCACTGCTGATCAGCATTTCAGTATAACACATGCTGTCCCGGACGCTTCACATACCAAAACAGGAGAAAAGCACAAAAACAGAAAACATCTGAAGGATTCATTTGGGTTCCAGTGGAAACTTTTTTGCTAATTAATTCCCTGGTTCAACTCATAGCTATAAACTGAGGGACGTTTTCACTATTAAACTAAAAATGAACATATGCAGGTTATAATGGATTAAATCTCATTATTTTTATAAGTGTAATTTGTTGCTGATTCGCAGAGACGGACAAGAAAAAATCCAGCCATAGCCCTAATGAGCTGCTTTACACCCACAGACCAGATTCTCTGCAGGATACAGTACATATACCCTGACCTACAATCTATTCCAACACATCTTTAATTACAGAGTACACGTTTATTTGTGTGCGGAAACACAGGAGAAGACTTGCAGGTACATTTAAGTGAAACAACATACTCATGTTGCTTTGGTTGGCATGAAAAAGAAATCCCAAGTCCTCCCCTTCCTTCAGTCTGTGCTGTCAGGATGTCTTTGATCAAGGCTCCTTTCTCTAAACTGTTTGGAGGAACTGTGCCACCAAAAATAAGGGATCAGTATGTCTCTAAAACACTGATGTGAATATCTACTGAATGAATGTTTTGCCACATTTAAGCTAGCTGAAAAGCAAAAAACCTAAAAGATGAGAAAACTCACAAAAAGCTTTTTTTGAAACGTTTTGTGATTTTTGAGAGAACCAGAAAACACACTGAACCAGCTGAAGGGGTTACCAAAGAGCAAGATGAAAAGGTTTTTACTGTCATGATGCTGGCTCTAATTTAACCTGGCTAGATCGCTATGGTTACTATCGACACTTCATAAGGCGTGCAGAACATTACAAAAGGAGAAGCCCCAACGCAGGCTCTGACATTTGTAATGATTGCAACAGAGTCCATGGGTTACAAGCAGGTAATAAATATTCAAAGGAAATCAAAAACAAGACCAGATCCAGAAAACGGATGAAAACAAAGGTAGAACCATGAAGATTAGGGGATGAACAATTTGAAGCAGAACAAAACATAAGAAGAAGAAGAACATTCACACAACAATATAAAATGTTTTGATTTCAAAGAAAATTGCAATTAGCAAAATGGATTCTAAAGCTGGACACAGATTACTTTCAAACCTTAACTGTTTTTAAAAACCTGGTAGACCACAGACATGATGACAGTTTAAACAGATTTTTAATATCATAATCCTCCGAACACACACGAGACAACTCAGACAGACTGGAAGACCACACACCTTCTGTTTGTAGTAAAGATTTCAAAGACACAATGGCTGTGTCTGAAATCACTCACTCATTCCCTACTCCCTACTCACTAAAGAGTGAGTTTAATGCAGTGGACTATATAGTGCACTCACTCAGAAAAATTTAAAAACATTTCGGACACTACTCGCTCACTCGCCAGCCGCTGACAGTGACGTAACTCTCCGCTCGTAAAACCGCAATGCATGATGGTATATATTGCTTGTGACCATCGCTCGTCCACTACTTTTCAAAATGCATTGTGGGATACATTGAGTGGACTATATAGGGTATGACCATACTCACTCAGAATTTGGACAGCACTACAAAATGGCGTGTCCCTATAGTGCACTATATAGTGAATAGGGAGTGATTTTGGACATAGCCAATATCTCAAAGGACCTCGCGTGATCATACGTGACTTAAGAAAAAAAACAAATATGGAGGACGATGAATATCGCTGTGTGTTCTGTTTAGCAGTGAAAAACAGAAAACAAGAAATACAATACGGATGAATTCCTGGCTGAGAAGACTGATTATGAGCGGCTTGATACAATTTGCAGCGCGAGCTGAGGGTGAGCTGTCAGAGTACGCAAAATCCAGTTGATGAAGCCAAGTCTTCTTGCTCTCATTGGCTTGAGGATTCTTTGGACAAAAAATCAGATACGACAAGCCTGTATCAGGCCACGCACCCCTATCGTTGTGGGGGGGGGAGTTGGGTCCAACATCAGGCCTAGAATCAGTGTGTGACCAGCTTAAGGTGAAGGAAAAGAGATAAAGGACAACTTGTTGAGCTGTAACGTTACATAATGAAATTTAAAAAAACAGTTGCGCAAAATGAATATATTGTGTTGCAGGTTCATGCGTCCTACATACAGAGTGAATGATACAATCTGACCTCCCTCTGTAGTCTTCCATACTTCTATCTCTGAAAATATTTACATTTTCTATTTAACGCTGCAGATCTTCAATACACTGAAAAAGTGATCAAGACACAGCACCTGGCTCATTCTTGGCTCTGGTCTGTTGGTATTTATCACAGAACAAATGTACTATATCATATTCATTTTATGATAGTGGATTGGAAATCAGGGACAGAGAGAGTGGGCAATGACATGCGGGAAAGGAGCCACAGGTCGGATTCGAACCTGGGCCACCAGCTTGAAGGACTATAGCGTCCGTGCAAGGGTCAAGTGCACTACTACCAGCGCACAACAACTGGTGCCCCGATGGCAGATTTTTTTTACCTGGAGACAACACTGGGGCAATACCTGATTGGATAAAAGCTGTAATTAAAACAATTATGCACTGGAATCAGTGCTATGCTATGATACTAAGATAAACTTAATGGGAACAGTTTTGACAAGACATTTAGCATTAATGGAAATACAATTATAAAACATCAGTTTGTGATTCTGACAGTATTTAGGCCAACAGAGAAGGCTGTGCTGGGTCTGACTACCACTGATTAAAAGATTTAAGGACTGCAAAGAGCCAAGCAAAATTAGACAATAAAACTCATTTGATTAAAGAGACTGCAAAAAGACAAGATACAATAAAACTGTTGTAACAATACATATATCACATGAGGATCATGTATTGTTTGCACAAATGTTGTTATTAATTATGCAACCCCTTTCACTTTGTACGATTGATTTCACAAAAGTCTACCTGAGTGTTCTCACTTCAGATGGTGATAGCGTTTCCTCTGACAGGAAGTGCCACGAGGAGTGAGCGAGGGCTTGTTCCAAAACACTCAAAGTCTTGTTTACCTCCACCCTGCTTGTCTCCAGGATTACCTTATCTTTAAACTTCACACGTCAGGCTGAATAATCATGTCCCTGACATCATCCTCTCTGACTCAGGAGCTCCCAAGGGTACGATCGTATCTCCTTCTCTTTACTTAGTACACAGCTGACTGCTGGCAAACACAAGTGTCCTATGATCTCCAAATATTGTCTGTACCTTGATAAGTCAAACGACTATGATCAGATATATAGAGAAGAGGTCAGGGGACTTGGCAGGAGTGAGGAAAGCCAGTGTTTGCAGCTGAAACAGTTGGTTATAGTTGTTTAATAATTTGTATCTGGGTCTTGGATGTGTGACCTAGAGCCAGGGAATAAATATTTAAAAATATAAAAAGATGATTTACTGTTCTCTGTCTGGATGGAAGGTGAAATAACCATTAACACTGAGCTTCAGCTGACTTTCAGGTCAAATAAAGGTTTTGAAAAGATATGTTTCTGAGAGGTGTTTGGCCAATCCGTCAGCATAAGAGGGATTTTGTTTTCTTCCCATGTTGCTGCTCAGATGTAGTTGCCCTGGTGACCAATAAGTCTGATGCAAACAAGGGAAAGTCTCACTCTCATGGCCTTGTGAATGAAAATATTCCGACCAGCTTACCTCACCGTGTTAAACGAAATGGCAACACAAATCTTTCAGAATAAATTCACACTCTCGTGCAGGGACACTCGACATATTTGCCGGCTATTGATAAATTCCCTCATCTGTGTTAAAACGGTTTTGAAAAGGCTGAGTGGAAGACAGGAAGGAATGGTGGTTTGATTTTTGACTTCCAAATGTATGACGCAATTAACACTTTTAGATGCATACAAATATACGTACACTTCACACTCTGAATCACACAATTTACGTGCAGGCCTACCTCCAAAACTGCTGGTTCACTTAGCCTGAGTTGTATGAGCTTTGTATGAGTTTTGTGAAAAAGTAGAAAAAAGTATTTGAAGTCAAAAACACAAAAAATTAGCAATTAGAGGCAAATAAATTGGCTCTAAAGAAAACAAATCTAGCAGAAAACAATCCACAGAAAATTATTCTGCCTGGAATACAAAACAAAATCTATTCAGTGAAACCAAAGGATGAAAAGTCATTTAACTTCAACAACAGTTGATTTTTACTGCATTATTACTGCTCAGAACGATTACTCTTTTTCTTTTTTAAACTTGTTTCCTCCACTGAAAACAATCTTTACCCGCAGTGTCACAACAAAGAGGCCCCATTAGCAGTGTGAAGGACATGCAGCTTACTGTGAATAACACCTTTGTTTGCATCTTGTCCAGTTTCTTATAGGCATCACAACTCCAGATCTGAACTCATCACAACTACTGCACAGTGTGCATTTTCACACTGTCAGATGGAAAGAAAAGGTAACACTGATTATTATCCGTTCAAGCTTACACATGTTAAAATGTCTAATGATTTTTTTTTAGCTTCTTCAGCACAGCATAGAGGGTTCACAGTATAGTTAAAGGGTACCTGAGTGTCTACCGACCCACACAATCTGAAATAAACCCATCCAGTCATCTGTCTGTGGTCTGCATAAGTCTTACAACACAGAGAAAAATGTTCCGTTTCAAATTTGCTCTCATTGTGAGGTCACAGTGAGATTCTGGTAAAAAAAAATACCCTCCCCTCCCCTAGTATATCCACCCATGGACTACACCTCCAGCCTAGAGCAACATTTTTGCTCAGGTCCGCCATTTTTATTCTCGCTAGCGAAGGAGTGATGTCTACTGGGAAAACTCAGGGGGGGCTCATTGCATTTAAAGAGACACACACATCAAAACTGAGCGTTCTGAGAGAGCTGGTTTATACAGGGCCACAAACCTCCTCTGGTGCTTGATTCATTTTACATTTTGACCAAAGCACAGCACTGATGTTTCATTTAGACCACAGGGGACCGTTTTAAAAAGGTAGAAAAGGGGTACAATATGTCCTCTTTAAAGCAAACCATGTAAGATTAGCAGCTCTCAAGCCCAAGTTTACTGTAATCAAAAATAGTCTGAAATCATTCCTTTGTCTATGTGTACTAAAAAGGGATCATGTTCTAACAGTGATGGAAGAGTTGGGAGGAAAAATCACACTTGGTAGTTGATATAAAGCCTCAGCAGTTAAGGATCAAATCAAATGGCTTCTTAGAGAACATATCGCTCCCAGAATGAAGGCCTGCTCGTGGTACCTACGGTCTCTAAATGTACTATGGGAGGTAGAGCCTTAAGTTATCAGGCCCCTCTCCTTTGGAATCATCTAGCAGTCAGGGTCCTGGACACAGACACACTCTGTGCCTTTTTGATAAAGCTTATAGTTTAGGCTGGTGCAAGTATGGACCAGCACCTAGTTATGCTGCTATAGGCTTAGACTACCGGGGGAACTGGCACCTTGAACTCCTATCTCTCTCTCTCTGTGCATTCACATCATATTACTGCATGTCATCTGTAAATCCTAGTTACTAACCACATCTTTCCTGGGAGCTCCTGAGCTCTCTTTTCTCTTAGCTTCCTCTGGCTTGTTAGTGGGGACTGCCTGCTGCAATTCCTGCATCTTCCTCTATCTCATTATTTAAGCCTGGCGCAGTTTCGGCAGATGACTGTTCAACATGAGTCTGGTTTGCCCAAGATTTCTGTCTCTTAAAAGGAAGTTTTTTCTTGCCACTGTCTTTTACCTGCTCTTTTGTAATATAGTAAAACAAAGAGTAAGGTCTTTTGCCTGCTCTTTTGGAATGTGTCATATGTTATGAATTGGCGCCATACAAATAAAGATTGACTGATTGATATAGACTGATTGAAATAAGGCTTGTGTTAAAGGCTGATATAAGAAGAGGAGTGGTCGCATATCCCTGCCTCAGCACTGCAGCTGGCATGCAGCCAGAATGAACACTGACTGAACTGCAGCAGTTGAAGCTGTTATGCTCTACTCAAGCGGGCCTCGTGAAAGAGACGTTTTTTTCAGTGTAGTCAAGTCAAACAACAGGACACAGTCACAGAAAAAAAAACACGCACAGAAATAGCAGATTTTGTTGAAGCGCTCCTCACCAGGTGGATTTATAATGCCCAGCCACACAATAAGCCCTTGAGCAGGCCCTTTGTGGGGGAAGAGGCACTGTAGTTTAATTTGTGATACAATTTGAGAAGCATTGAAACAGCTGTACAGAAACAATCGATAACATGCAAAAATTAGAGAAGCTGTTCCTGTGATTACTAAACATTCATGTTATTAATGACACTGCATTAGAAAAACAAAACAAAGCATGAGTCATCAATTATTAGAAAAGTGTGTATATTTTCATGTGAATATTGCTTTCTCAGGCTTCATTAAATTAAATTAAACTAATGTTATGCCTGAGTCCAAAACCTTTCATAAAGAATGAGGTAGCCTTGCTCTTAGAAAAATAAACACCCACTGAGGTAATTCCACTCAGATTTAAAATCAGACAGCCTTTTTGTTTTATGAATGGATTGGATCTGAAGGCTTTTGCATGAGGAGGATAACAGCGGTGTCTAGCTTTTCTGCAAATTCTGATTCAATACTTCTCTGCTATGTCTCATCAAAATCTTTTGGATTTATTTTTCTAATGCCAATCCAAGCATGAACAAATGGTCTGTATTAGTTAGAGCAGGTTGTGCAACAAAATACTTGACAAATCCTGCATGATATAGTTTCAGTCAGGGGCAATGCAATAGAGCTGAAACTCCAGAAATTATGGGCTTTCTGCATCAACTTTCTCCTTTAATGTTAAAGAACTGTAGTGTTGGAGCTTTGTAGGGACCTCTTCCCTCTGAGTTTTTCAAAAAAAGCTCCACAAGCAGAAACGTGGTAAAACTAGGATAAATATTGGAGATGCTTTTGAAAAATGTGGAGAGGTTAGAGCTCGGAAAGGTTTATAGACTAATGCAGAGCTGGTTATACACTGAAGCTTCAGTGTCCAATCAGTGTGGCAACCTAGGGAGTAGGGAATTTCGACTGCAGTACCCATTTTAAACGCTACGTGTCAGAGTTACATATTGCTCCTTTAAACTTGATTTGTCCTCAGTGTGTCTTAGGTATATTCAACCATTATTAAAAGCTGTCCTCTCACACGCCGGGTGTAAATAGTTCCTGAGATGTGAAGATCTCGTTAAGAAAGGGCTTAACTGATAAGTTTGTTGTTGGAAGAATGGTACTGTTATTCTTAAAGGGGCTATATGTAACTTTCAAAAATACTGTGTTTGTAGCGATGCCGCATGGCCGTCAGGCGAACTGCCTAACGGCCTAATGATTTATATATAGCTACAAGTTACATATATATGTAACTTTTTACATGTATAAATTGTTTTTTATCGCCCATTAATAAGCTAACGTTTAACTGATGTGAAAAAGTAGATGTTCACTGTCTATCTGCGTTGCCTGTATTAGTTTGCCCCGGATCTGACTTTCCGCGGAAAGCTCCAGGCAGTGTCATTTTTTTTGCGTTCTCAATGTCCTCCTCACTCCGCTCCGCTTACCGAAATCAACAGTACAAACTACAAACTCATCACACGCTCCAGGTTTTCACCTGCACAGCCAGAGGCCGCCTTCACCACACTTATATCCGTCCTAGGAGCTCTCACAGGCAGACAAACTCATCACACACTCCTGCTCTCAGGCAGTGCCTGCCGAGACTGTCGTTTGTAGGATGGAGAATGAGACACACAGACTCCTTCATAGACTCTCACATGTGTATGACCACTTACCTCCTCTGTAAACATTATGCCGGTAAATATCCAGTGTTTCAGGGGTGATGTTGATGCTCGTTTGTGTACGTACTAGCAACAAGTTACTGGTGCAGTTCGCCTGACGGCAATGCAGTATCGCTACAAACGCAGTATTTTTGAAAGTTGCATATAGACCCTTTAAAGAGATACTTCACCCATTGAAGCTGTAGTGAAATTGGGTCATATATGTAGTAGAAATGTGAAATAAATTTTGAAGTTGGTGCCTTCTTGACCGAGAAAAGGCAGAAGTGTCTTTTTGGCTCATGTGGATGAAACACAACAACTCCCAGAATGCACAGCACCGCAGGTCACTCCGAACTGAAGCTATAGAGTGCTCTATTTACAGTCTATGAGGCCTTTGCCTCAACTGATTCTGCAATTTCTTCCAGAAGGAATTGGCATCTTAGAAATTCCTGGCAGCAAACGGGCTCTATGTCTGTGTCCATAGGCAAACAGGGAGAGCACCAACAGTAAAGTTTGAGCTCCACAATAGTGTTTATTAGCAACTTAGTATTTTTTTGTGTAATTAGATCAATCACACCGACAGTATCGTGTGAGTTCTGTGGAACTCACGTTGTCACGTTGCTTCCGAGCGCAAACTATTATGTAGTGTTTGTGTACGTCTCTGCAGTCTATTCCTGACTACTCACTAAAGCAGCAGTCAACACACAGGACCCTTTTAAAAACAATTAAAACTCATACAAACAATCATTACTGTCCATTATGTGTTATTTAATCCACCACTATATGTTTAAACTTGAACTATAAAGTGTTCCAAGATGTAACAGTCTGCCTTCACAAATCCTAGCAGGACAAAATTAAACCGCTTTTACCTTCAATGTGTTAAAAACATATTTCAGATCACTTTTTTAATTGCTCTTGTGGAGACTACCATTTACCTTTCAAAAGTAGAAAGGACCTAATGAATCTGAATAGACTCAGCAATGGCGACTCAAAGAATATTTCTAGATTTTGCTTTAAAAAAGTCTCATTTTTTATTATTTCAGCCAAGTAAACACCTCTGTCACAACATTCACAGACATGCTCACAGACACAGACACACACACACACACACACACACACACACACACACACACACACACACACACACACACACACACAGACTCAGGTTGGACATTTATGCTCATGCAGATTGGCCTATGGGCTATGATGTCACAAGGTTGACTTCAGAAAAAATATTTAAGTTACATTTCTTTTTTCACTTCTAAGTACATTCAATTCTTAATTCCTTGAGGGAAGTCTTGAAGTAACTGTAGTTACTGTCATGACAGAGGCTTTTTACAAGCAACTGTCTTCAACAACAAACTTGTGGAGGCTGCTGCATCCACATTCAGAGCTTGTTCAGAAGAAAATTATATCTTTTTTATACCAAGATTATTTTTTGGAATTTTGCCTTTGCCTTAAGAGAGACAGGAAATGTGGGAAGGGAAAGTGCACCAAATAGCGTCAGGATTGGGAATCAAAACCCTGCCATCAGTGCAACTAGGACTGCAGCCTTAGTACATCGAGTGCCTGCTCTACCAACTGAGGCTGAGCCAAACCAACTACTCATTTTGAATGGAAGACTTACAAATGAAAGCCAGGGATTGGCTGCCAATGGCTACCAAAAAACACATGGCTGTGTAGACACTCATTTAAAGTAAGAAGAGATTGGATAGTTGTTGTTGTTTTTAGTCAATAATTTGAATGTAGTCAATCATGATGGAGAAAATTGATCATGTTTGATGCATGGTGTAAACAGCATAAGTGAGGCGGGCAAGTGAGGTCTGTACGTCACAAGCTGAAGGCAAACAGGGAAACTGGACCCAAATGCAGGCACAAAAATGCAGGCAGGCTGATGCAACAAACAAAAGATATTTGTGCATTGTACAAAATACTGGAATGGCAGGCAGGCAGGCAAAAAATAGATCCAGGGTGCAAAAACAGAGCAAACGGAATGAGGAACTATACAGCAAAAACTAACACAATGAACTGACATACTAAAAGGGAATACTGGCTGGTTATATGCAGGGGAGCTGACAGAGAACATGTGGTGAACAGGTAATGATGGTGTGGCAGGCAATTCCAACAGGAGGGAAACACACAAAGGCAGGAAGCATAATAGGGCAAGACACACGAGACAAAAACTACAAAATAAAACAGGAAGCACAAAACTAAGTCAGTACTAAGACAGTGGTTTGTGATGAAACCTAAGGGGAGTAATGACCCAATAGAAAATGTAATCCAAGCAAACAATATAAACTGCCAAAGCAAAAAGTCAGAACTCATGACAATCACTGATACTAAGCCAAATAAGATCTCCTCATGACAATACTAAACAAACAAGAACATCTTATGACACTGTATCAAGTACTCAATGGAAAGCCTGTACTTAAGTGCTGTCCACTTGTTAGCAGATCACCTTGGATGGATGTTAATGCAAGGTGTTAGCGTTTTTCGAAAATGTTCAAGAGCTGATTTTTTTCAAAAGATTGGCATAAAATCTAATTGATTTTTTTAATTATCTTATTTACAATATTTGGAAATTGAAATATGTTTGAAATACTTATACTAATTATTTCACAAGTAACGCTATGGCAATACAGTAACAACAATAAGGCACATTTCTATAATGTGTCTCTAGGTGTTTGTGTGTATACAGGAAATGAACCCTGCTTCAGGATTTCTGTTCTGCGCCACAGAACTCCTGAGGACAGCTTTTCTCTGACCTGTGAATTTGAACGCTTTTAAATCACATCTCAACAACGTGCTGGGTAAGTTGTTGCTCCTGAACAGCTTCCATGAAATGTGGCTTCCTGTCTACCGTCAGCAGTCATCATGAGGGCTCAGAGGGGTTTTTCTTATAGCACAGCACAGAGCTGGAAGATTTATGGAAGGAAAAGGAGTCACAGTCGGGTCATTTTCTGTATTTTATCATGTCCCACATCGAATAGATTTACTGATTTCTTTTTGATGAATTATGTTCATGTCTGAGAAAACTGACTCTGTCATCAACATTACAATGGAATAAAAATGAAATAGTATATCACTTCCTCTGCCAAAGTTTCTTTTCACATTAAACCATCATTCTTTTTTTTATTTATCAGTCTTGGGAATTTAACTGGCATATATACTTTTCCATCGTTGAGTCTATTATCCACTCTTATCAAACCTGACATGAATTCTATTAATAAGCTTTGTTATGGTCATCTTTTGGTGTTAAAATTCTAAAACATTAATCAATCACAGCATTTAAATGTAGAATATTTCGAATGTTATTAAAAATTTGACATTTAAATATCTTAAGGCGAGACACGGCAGGCAAAAACATCAATTTTTTATGCACTGGTCAATTTTGAGATTTTGGGCTAATTCACTCCCTGAACATGTAATCTTTCAAACTACCATAAAGAAAATATCCAAATTATACATTTATGTGTATATTTTAATACATTTTGTCTGACCGCGGCGGTAGATTTCTCGTAAATTTGCCCGAAAGTTAGCATCCTAACGGGACGTGCAGTGTAACGGCTGTTCTCTGATGCCCGTCATGACTGATATCTCTGAAAAGCTCTCTCTCTCCTGCACAACGCTATGTAACCCAAATAAGGACACTTCCTTTCTACCAGCAACCAAACGTGAAAGTTTAAAGGGGGGTTTAACGCTAAGAACGTAATCTCATTGGTTTGTGTTGGTTTCTGATAACGTGATTCGGTCAGACGCATCACGTGGTATGCTTTGACACTTCCTGTTTAGCTTTCCGCGGGACCTTTGAGAATGAAGGAAAATATCTTCGTGTAAATCAGTGAAAAGAAAACAACAGTTGTCACTTGCAAGGGGATGTAAAAGGAAAAGTTGTGATGCATTACCCCGTGAAATGCCATCAGGAAGCGCTTCTGAACGTAAGCTGTCCATGGGAAACCGGGGGGGGGGGGGGGGTGATTTAGAAGTGACGCGCACGCCACACAGCCGTGGCTGCTTGTTCATGTTGGGCGATTGAATGAGCTGCTTTGTGATTTAATTTGTCCGAATTGTGCTGGGTCAGGGTCAAAACATGCTCCAAAGTTTCTATTTCACACACACAGGGCACTGTGCCACCCACAGCCTATGCAAGTCTCTCTTTTCCCCTCTCTCTCCGTCTCACACCCACACGCACCCAAATTCACACACTGCATTGCGCGCATTAGCGCTTCATTTTAAATTAACTATATCATTCAACATTTTCAATAATCATGAAACCAAATGAAATGAAGTCAAAAGTATGGTTTAAATAACTTTGATTGCATCAAGTGCACTGGCCAACTGCGAGTTGCGCTCACAGAATCTGAAATCCATTTCACCAAGCACCGCGTCCAGAGCGCAGAAATACAGTCTCTGAAGTTTTGTTTTTTTGGTCATCATCTCCTCTGTGACCCGTTGTTCCCAAAACGACGCACGCATCAATATCTGTGTTTGCTTTGCGTCTCCGTTTGGGCCTTGCGGGTCAAAGTGACGCGCTGACAGCCGCGGCCCCACACTTTATTAAAATCCTCATCCAAACGGAGTTGTCACGTCGTCCACACACCTCTCTTGTAAATGCACCGTGCTCCATCAAAACTGAAGCTTCTCATGCTTCGTTTTAAAAATGTTAATGTACAGCTGCTTGCAGCTGGTTCTGTGCTGGACTCTTATAAATAACGGAATATCGAGTGGAACTTTTCAAAACGGGAGGGGTAGTCGTGTTTGGGTCTGTGCGCGGATAAATTGAGCAGATTAAAGTTGTTTTTTGCAAAAACTAAATTAATTTAAAGGGGAAAACACATTTGATACAAATACAAACCTAATATTATAAAAAGAAGAAATAAATAAGTTGAGTTTTGTCTTCTAATGGACATAAAGCGGACGAGAGTTGCACTTCTGGTGGCAAATACTCTGTCTGTATATGTGGTTTTCTGTGGTTGTATACAGTTGAAGGTCTTATATGGCAGTGTTGTTTTATCCAATTGTTAATGTCCATGTGCTAGACATGGTCTAAATTGTTATAACCAAAGAACTGACTAGTTGTTTTGCTTGTTAGCAATGTTTTCCTTTAGAAATGTGTGAAATTTTACATTACAAATCTTTAAACGCCGTTTTCTCAAAATGAGTTTTCTCTCATACTCAAAGTCTGAAATCTCCACTTCAGCTGCACCTATATACACCAAATTTTCCAGTCTTGCACCTAGCTACATTGTGAAGACATTTACAGAGGGATTTGCAAATATAATATTCCTATCATAATTTATATAACATTTTATTCTAAAAAACATGGCGAAAATCGAATTTTTAAGGCTATTGACAGTATATTGTGATTTATAGGATAACAAAAGTAGATATCCATAAATCCCTCTGTAATTTTTTTTCCATCTAATATGTCAACAAAATTAAAAAAGAATTTTGAACCTGGCTTTATCACATGATCAGATTTCGTTTTTCAAAATGTATGCAAATTAGCGCATATTTAATGAGATAGTGCCTCATTTGCATATTTAAACATTAAAATAGAAAAAACTTGCAATACATTTTTTTCTTATCTTAACATAAGTAATCAACTGAGAAAGTTTCATAGTGATATCTATCATTTAAAAAAAAATCCCTATTCACCTGTAGTGTCTCGCCTTAATGAATTAAAAATGGACTAAACCTATGCTATATATAGTTTTTTTGTTGAGTACTTACATTACCTCAAATATTTCCAACAGTTATCCTAGCCGGAGAAAGACATAATTTTATAGTTGTAACAGGATGTGTCTTGTCGTGGCGGCCACCATGACAGAGCGACCTTGACAGACACAAAATGTTCATTGTTGCCGTAGAAACATCGGAGGTAAGGTCAAAGACCGCTACGCAAGGAATTGCTACTTAAAGCTGCTATACTGTTGCTGTATGTGCTGGTCTGATAGAAACGTAATTTAAATTATAATTGGATACATGGTCGGTAGACATTTTGTCTTGTTCAAGTTGGTTTCGCCGGTTCGTCTTCACTAAGGTCAACTCAGAGTTTGTTTTTCTTCCGGGTTGGGGGGGTGAAGTAGCAGAGAGAACTCTAATGATTTCCCTCCAGCCTCAACTTTCTTTGTTATTGTATTGATAACCCTGGTGGTGGATTCTACATACTGTGCCTTTAAAAAACACATTCCAATTGAGTAATATTATGACTTTATTTCAACTTTTTCCAGATAAGAAAGCCCTTTTCCTGGCATTTTGTATTATCTAATACAGGTTCCAATGTGAAAAATGGTAAAAAAAAATAAATATATATTGAACATGAGAGAAGCCGTAAAGAGAGTCTGCAGAAACACAGCCAGACAAAGCTGGAACATTCCTGAAATGGGTGCTAGACCTGCAGGTAATAAAACACTGCTGTGCAATGATCAACTGTGAATGTTTTAGCACTTGTGTCAGTCACAGCTCCCTGGGGACTCTCTGAGTTTGAGTTCTATCTTTTTGCAACAGCAGGAAACGTAATTGCTTGCTGTTCTACCAACAAAAGGAACACAACTCAAGGTTTAAATCACACATCTGTGCACTCCAAGTTACTATCGAGCACCTTAAATGCACTTGATACTACTCCGATAAACTTCATTTACATATTTTGAAATGTAACCATTTGTTTCACATCTTGCTCTTATACTTTTCAAAACTGAAATCATATGAACAGCATTTGGGGTTTGATGAATTTGCCAGCAGCACAGATCACATCCAGCAGCAGCACTTTTCCTCTGGCTGTCCCAAAGCTAAACGACACCTGGGAATTTATGTCTGTTATGAAACAGCAGCGGCTGATCTTCATTAAATGTCTTCCTTTTAACCCACTGAGTTCCCTCAAGGCTTTAATCATGGGGACCTGCTCATCTTACAGAGCTGGTCAGTTTCTTCATTTATTTATTTCCACCTAAATGTTAAGGTAGAAGCAGGAGTTCCTCTCTAATCATCACACTCCTTCTGATCTTATTTAATTAGATTAAATTAAAGATGGCAGTCATAAAAAACATTTCTGGATAGCAGAAATCTGAACAAAGTGATGTCTGTCTTTCATTATTTTCATGCCACTTCCATATGGAACACTAAACTGCTTTGTCAAGTGAACTCTGGTTCAAAAGAAAAATAAAACCTAACAAATCGAGGGTCTGACCTAGTGTTTGGTGTCCTTGAAAAACTTCCCATTTAAAATGTAAAACATCTATTTAGCCATAGCTATAGCATGGGTCTTTGATCTACAATGATATATCACAATCACACACAGAATTTTAAGGGTCTTTCATGAAACACTACAGTACATTGATCTTACTCTATCTTCCTAAACTTTAATCTCTCCTGTGAAATATTTCAACATCTAGGCTACTTAAGCATTAAAGGTCCCATATTATGCTTTTTCTGGTTTTATATGCTCTTTAGTGTGTTTTCCAGGTGTCTTGTGCATGTTTAGGCACATCAATCTGCAAAAATTCAAAGTGCGCGGAAACGCGGCTTCTCCTACGTCCTCCTGTTAGCAGTAGCAGTAGCAGCATGTCACGTTCGGTCCCTAGCCCCCCTCGTTGAAATTTGCCAGTGTGACGTCTTGCCAGTGTGGTGTCACTGATCCAAGCCCATTGGCTCGTTGTAGCAAGCACAAGCTCATGCTGCACAGTAGCTGCATTCCCAATATGGTAAAAGGGGCGTAACATTTCCGAGAATTATCTGAACGACTGACCAATTACAACAGAGCAGATCGGCCAACCAATCAGGTCAGACTTGGCACACGTGGGGACCCTGATATGGGCACTTCTGAGCGTTACAAACACAGGCAGATGAGACGGGCTGCATCGATCGGCAGTACATGATAACAGACACTTTTTTCAAACATTAGCAATTGTGAACGTACTTTAGTAGGCACATTAATTAGATATATGAACCCCAAAAAGGGCATAATATGGGATCTTTAACCCGTAGCAAAATGTTTTAACAGCTGTTGCATAGATACTCAAATTCCCCTAAAAATGAATGAATGAAAAGGCCTTAAAACCCTCAGTAAACATTCTTCTCTATCTAAATACGTATTCGATTTAACATTTGATTTGTGAGTCCTAGTTCAGGAGAACTACAAAATCAAGCGGAATAAAGAGAACAACATAAAACGGCTTACTTAACCTTTGTTCATTTGTGCCTGTTTTGATATGTTGTTATGTCGATAAAATGATGGGTTACGATCGGGAATCTGTACAGGGCGATCTGCTCTGTTCAGCTTGATTTACACTTTTAGTGCCTCTGTTTCAAAAAGACCTGGCAGGTATTTCTAGCAGAACAGAGCAGAGTTGGGCTTCTGCCACGCTCCTGAGACAGGCCGTGGCGCACGCAGTGGAAACAAGAGCACTGACTACTGGAGCGCGATCAGCTCCAGAGTGCGTGCCAACACTAAATCACACAATGGCGCAATGTTGGACAGAGATGTGGCAGCACGAGAAACAAGCTGTTATTTTAGAGCACGTTACTCCGCTGTTTTCTTCGCGTACACCCACGGCGCTGTCCCATCATGCTGGCTGCAACTGTTACACTCACAGCGTTTCACCTCTGTTACTATACCTCTGATGCTGTCTCAGCAAAGTAATGGCTTCAGCCTGTCATTATGCCTTTGTGACATTTTGAATTTGTTGGCGAGGTGTAACAGAGACATAACAGTACCCACTTGAACAGCTCATGGTACAGGCTCTCATAATATCACATATCAACTGCTGCAATTCCTTATTAGGTCTTCCTGCATGCACACACAAACCTTTGCTAATGTTGCAGAACGCAGCAGTTTGACTGGTCTTTAACCAGCCCAAAACAGCACATGTCCCTTCGTTGTTTATCTCCCCTCATGCTCATATAAAATTAAAAGCCCTGGTGCTCCCTGACCAAACAGCAGAAACAGCTCCTCCCTGAACTGCCTCCAGGTCTACACTCCCTCCTGTCTACTACGCTGACAATGCTGATATTGAAGATGATGTTGATAAGGATATTTATTATATTGAAAATACTAATGATAAGACTATTGATGTCGATTATTTAAAAGTCTGATCGCCTTAAAGTTATTGTTTGGCACTTAGTGACATGTTTCCTCCTGTCTAGATCTTTGCTTGTGTTGTTCTCACTCTGAGATATGATGCTTTGGACAAAAGCGTCTGCTAAATAAATTGTAGAATTGTAGAAAAATGGGCGATTGCCTTCTTTCATACATTTTCAGTTAAATGGTAAACGATAAATGGTCTCGAGCTTGTATAGCGCTTTTCTAGTCTTCTGACTACTCAAAGGGCTTTTACACCACAGGTCATACCTACACATTCACTGATGGCAGAGGTTGCTTTGTAAAGTGTCCATCTGTATTAACTAATCCATTCATATACATTCACATGCCACCGTAGAAGCAGCGGGAGCAACTTGGATTAAGTGTCTTGCCCAAGGAAACACATCAGACATGTGGCTGCAGCAGCTGGGGATCAAACCCCTGACCTTCCGGTTGAGAGACTCCACCACTGAGCCTCAGCTGCCCCCAGTTAATGTGTTGCTGTGTCAGTATAGTTTACAGATGTAAGTAAACGTCAAAGTACCTCAACTGTCGCTCAACTACATTTCCCACAGCATAGCATTGTACCAATATAAAGTTGATATAATTAGCACTGTGCAAAACATTTGATTGGACCTGCTAAACAATGACTTACATCCTGTTCAAAGACAGGACGGAAACATGGTAACAAGGAGCACAGTGAATTGAAACTGTGACATTCTACATTTGGACAATCGGCTTTCTCTATCAAAGGCTGTAAACTCAGGAACACATTACCACCTGAAATAAAATGAATCTCAGACTTAAACGCTTTTACAAAAAAGTTGAAATGCTGGCTGAAAGCAAACCAGAGCTGTACCCACTTTTAAATTGTATCTTAAATCTGTAATTTAAATTGGTTTATAGCATTTGTATTGTCATATTGTTGTATATGTATTTTAATGTATCCTCCAATGGGTTAATGTGATCGAATGTTGTACTTTTTTTTACTCTGTTTGTTTACCAAAAGGCCAAACTAGGGAAGAGTTGGAAATTAGCAAAAGCTATATAGTCTTTATCCAGCACAACACTTTCATGCTCTGTATTGAAACTATCTTAAATTACATTGTCCCTATTAAATAAATAAATTCAATTCAATTCAATTCACTTCACGTGCATGTAAGGATGTGTGTGTCTCAGGCTACTAAGAGAATGGCAGCTCTGGTTCTCTGATCAAATGGAATATGTTTTAATCTGTGATTTATTGGATTCTTCAGACAAACACATCGGGATATCCTCACTGGACTCCTGAGAGCCTTTCTGCCTGTGAACTACTGAAATTAAAAGCAAAATGCTTCATGTTGCACCAGCTTCTTACCCAATGGTAGCCATTAAACAAGTCATTACTGAGAATGTGGTTCTGTATAAATTAGGAACAAATGATTAGATGAATGCTAATCCACAGAGGGCAGGTTTAGATAAAAATCAAGGCACGTTGAGTTAGTTAATCCTATCTGTGATGGGTCAAGAAATTAGCTGCTCAACATCTTTTTGATGGTATAGGTGAGTAAAAACGTTCATGACTCAATATCCCTATTCTTTTAAGGCCTAAAAGAAATCCTGCTTTAAAAGCTGTTTGATGTTTTAGGCTACCAATCTTGATATTGGGCTCTGATAGGGTGCACTCAAACTAGGTAAGCTGAAGTGTGCCCAAGCATGTTTGACGCCCAATGTCCAGTTCATTTGAGTAGTGTAAGTTCTCCATTCTGTGCTCAAGCACGGTACACTTCCTTGGCCTTGGCACAAACCAAGTACACAACTTGGAAATGAAGTATACTCAATCCCCGACTTCCTTTTTTGGGGAAATCATTGAGTGTTATTGCTCTATCTGACTAAAATGACTCAAAATAAGCCAAAAAGTCAGTAACGATGAGATCATTATTATCTGTGTTGTTCTCCAATGTGCAGACGCAGACTCAAGCTCTAGGAACTACACGGTGCCAGACCCCCCCGGCCTGTTCGATGGCCATGTCTGGCCCGGGGTTTATTTTTTGATTATTTAGTCTGCCTGTCTTGTAAACTAAGCACGCTTCATGATCACGTAAAGCCATGCATGTGTTGTATTACAACGTTATGTAGGCCTCAAGAGGTAACTGTGTTCAGGCCCTTTTAGTCTAGAGCAATGGGGGGGGGGGGGGGGGGGGGGGGGCAATTATGCTTCAGCACAGTACGGGGCATACCTGTTCAATTAGGCAGTTTTTATCCTTTGACTTTAAGAAAAGCTGCTGAAATAGATTACCTCAAACTTTCCAACTTGTAAGAATATGAGGTTGGTAACAAGAAGAAATTTCAATAACTGAATGCTTAAGCACATGTAGAAGCAAAACCCAATGTATGATACACAACAACATACAAGAATTCAAACACATATAAATACATTTTGACCAAATAATGTTGTTCTATGAAGAGTGGATCTTCACACTGATTAAGATTCATATTATCATCTCTGTGCAAGTATAAAAAAGAATCATCCAGTAGCTACACTTCAGGTCAAAAGCAGTAAAATCCTCACTGCTAGCCATGTTACCCTCCAATGATTTCATCAATCCTTTAAAATAACACCAATCTTTGCAATGTAGAACTTAGTACACAGATCGAGGTTTCCATTTTTAAGTCTAGTAATTTCATATTTTAATATATTTGTCCAATATGGAAAGTGATATGAAATAGTCCAATCCAGTCTCATAGATGTAATAGTTTCAGACATTGCCTCACACGTTTATCAGATTTGTTTTTCGATGTTGTTTACCCATTTTAAAAAGATGATGAAAGGGGCATGAAATGGAGGAGAAAAACATTATAAGATGTATGGCATTTGACTGCAGACATTATAACTTATCCATCCCATTCCTTGTCTATGAATCCACATGAAGGTGTAAACCATGTTGTATGAGCCTCTGAAATACCAACCAAAAACTGATGCTTCTGTCTATGTGTACTGATACATAATGAGGGTTATATTCATTACTGACAAAATGATTGTCATTAATGTCAATGACTTTTATTAAGATGAGTGGTTAGACCTAGAACAGAGAAAGATTGTAAGCCTCATTCACAGGAGTGGATTCGACTGAGGGAAGATGATCAGTGCACAAATGACCAGCTATGGCAAAGAGCTTTTTTTGTCATGTTTTATAAAAAGCTACAACAAATGTAGACGCTTTAAGACAGGTAGTTGCACTCAAACAACATCCAATCCTGCTCTGTAGCAGGTATATTTCTGAGCAGACCCTTTGATTCAAGTTTCTCAATGTTGTTTTAATTTCTTTCATTATAAATATGGGCTTTATAGGCAATAAAATACCCCCATCTGTTAGGGGGTTAGTGTTAGGGTTTCTTAAGAATGACTCCCCATCACATCCTTGAAACAACAGTTAAGAGATTCAAAGTTCAAAATGGATTTAGAATCAATGCAAAGGCATATTTTTCAATTACATAATGCCACTTCAAGGTGATATGTAGACGCGCTTGTTATGCCTTGTTTGCAATGTCCATCCATTATCTATAGCGCTTTTCCTGTTTAGGGTCGCTGCGGGCTGGAGCCGATCCCAGCATTGGGGAAGAGGCAGGGTATACCCTGGACTGTTCGCTATTCAGTCACAGTACTGACATATAGAGACAGACAACCATCCACACTCATATTCACACCTACTGGGCAATGTAGAGTCAGCAATTAACCTAACAAGCATGTCTTTGGACTGTGGGAGGAAGCCGGAGTCCCCGGAAAAACCAACGCATGCACGGGTAGAACATGTAAAATACACACAGAGAGGCCCTGTCTGACGGGAATTCCAACCATGAACCTCCTCGCTCTAAGGCAAAAGCGCTAACTACTGCACCACCGTGCAGCCCTCACTTCCTTCAAAGGCAGAATGCTGGGGCAAAGTTGTTCCGCTCCTGATCAGCTCCCATGTATATACGCCGTAACACAATGTGAAATCAAACACTGAGACACCAATTTAACAGAGTTGGGGATGCAGTGTGTAAGTACAAAGGTGTAATGACAGCGGAACTACATTAAGAAACTATTGCAGACGCAAAAGGTGTAAAGGGCTTTTTTTTAAGATTCATTTGGGGGATTTTTATGCATTTACTTAGAGAATGGGATATGCGCACTACTGTAACTGCTAGGCTACGAGCCCCCCAAGGTGTGAAATGTCTATTTAAGTTAATGTTAGGTTAATGGCTTTGTTTTTTTTTACTTGTGGAACAGAGTCAACAGAGGCTTGTAAAGTTCAGGTAAGTAAAAAAGAGAGAAGTGACTCTGTGCTCACATAACATTCTGCAGCCTTGTTTCTAGTCATGATGCAAATCTCTCCTTTGCAAACTTTGTGGCAGTGAAATAATTTATAAAGCAGAAGCCTAAAAGGGTTAGGTATTATGGATAATAGCCTGGGAGAGACAGTAAGTGTGGATGTTGAAATATTATTGTATGATCTGGTGTTGGATGGAGAGCAATTAAAGCTTTCTAGAACAGCCAATATAACTTACTTTTTCCCATCACTTGCTTTGGTTTAAAGTACACTCTCCCCTGGACATATGTTTCTTATCCTGATATCACACGACTACAGTCCTAATATTGTAAAAACTGCAATATGAGCTACAGTTTAATATCAAAAGTCTTATATTTATATGTACCAGAACATATGTGTGTGTGAGCTGTGCTAAATGTGGCCCAACTCCATCCAATGGCTCTTTAAATATCTTACATCAGCCAGCAACTGATCTTAGTCCAAGATGTTGACAGCTCTCAGCCAGACAGGCAAATATGAGCTGAAAGGACAGATGGGGACACAGAGCCTGGTGCTTGTTCCCTGGACTGTAGACAGAGTTTTCAGGGGGTTGGAGTCAGTGATGTGGCTTATTTAAATAACAGAGGAACTCCCTGCTCCCAACCCACACTTTCCTTATCTCGCTTCTTGCTTCTATTCTTTTTTTGTATAGTTGGGGAACTTTCCCCATCGAGGAGATCATGTGGAATTATGAAAACGTTGGCAACTCTGTCTGTGGCTCAACTGCGAAACTAACTAATAATGTTATTTCACAGAGGGTTGGTATAGTGGAGCAGAATTATGTGGGCTAAAAATGTTTTCAGGACAATGTGGAGGGAAATACAGCAAAGAAATGTAATCAATCCAGCTTTTAGTCCAAAGGTGGTGAATGGTCCTCTGATGGTCAGAGGGCCATTGGTGGGAAGCTGAGTAGTCAGCTACACCAGACGTAAAGTGTAAAGGTGAGAAAACACTCAACAGTCCAAATTCAGCACAATTTCTTCAAAATGTCTGAGGGGAAAAGTTAAAATGAGGGTAGCATGTCTTTGCTTAATAACCAACGTAAAATCGCTAACTCATCACTGCATTCTTTATGATTTGTTGGGATGGCCATCATTAACAATTTTCAGACAACAGCACTGGTATGTTTTTATGTATAAAGCAATACTGTGAAACACATCCAGATTACCTCTATAATCATCTTTATTTCAGTCCTACTGGATACCAGTTGTGAGCCTCAAATGTATTGCTCTTCACAGTACCCAGAGTGATGACAGATCAGGGAAAACTGCCTTTTCTTATAATGCACAATGGGCAGGGAATAATCTTCAAATAGACAAATGAAACACACTCAAATTAGACAAACTGATATCACTTAAAACATTTAAGAGCATCATAAAAAAGGTGGTGACAAAAAAAGGTAAAAAAATAAATTTATTCTAGATCAAAATACTACCAAACCGTGCAGCTTCTGCTTTTTGTTCACTGTGCTTGTTTACACCAACATTGTGGAGTGAGGAGAGCAGGGCCATGAACTAACTTTGTGCAAACTGAAAATGTTTATAAATAAAGTGAATGGAAATCTACCTCGAGGTACCAAAAGTGCATGTTTGACATTATCAAATGCATGAGAGTTATATTATGTTAACTCAAAACCTTTATATTTACTGTTTTAATCCAAACGCTTTGAGGTGACTCATCCATTCATTATCAACACTGCTTATTCTGTTAGGGGTTGCGTGGGACAAGAGCCGATACCAGCCGTCACTGGGCGAGAGGCGGGACTGATTTCCAGTCAATCACGTGGTTTAAATACTGTAATAGAGACAAGCACACATTCACGCTCACACCTGGGGACAATTTGGAGTCCCCAATGAACCTAATACACATGTCTTTGGACTGTGGGAGGAAGCTGGAGGGCCTGGAGAGAACCCACACATACACAGGGAGAATATAAAGGCCCCTGTCCAATCAGGAGGCAACAGTACACCACATGAAACCCCTTTGAAATTACACTCAAAAGTTTTTCCCGTATCAATTCTAGGTGTAAAACTATGGAACAGTTTGAATGTTGAGTTGAAGCAGCCTCCAATCATGATCAGGTTTTAAAAAATGTCCATAAACATGATGTTCTTACAAGGTACAGGGATATGCATGCTGAGGGCTAAGTCGGTGCATGAGAATATTAAGATAACATTTATAATTAATGAAGGGAGTAATAGGGCTGGGTGGTGGTGGTGGTGGTGGTTAGCGCTGTTGCCTCACAGCAAGGAAGTTCCTGGTTCGAATCCCCCGTCTGACAGGAGCCTCTCTGGGGGGAGTTTGCACGTTCTCCCTCTGCATGCGTGGGCTCTCTCCAGTTACTCCCTCTTCCTCCCACAGTCCAAAGACATGCTCACTCTAAATCGTCCGTTGGTGTGAATGTGAGTGTGGCTGTTTGTCTGTCTCTAAATGTCAGCCCTGTGATTAACCGGCGAACAGTCCAGGGTGTACCACGCCTCCAGGGGCGATTCTAGGGTCTGTTGGGGAGTAGGCAAAGGTTCTTTGGGGCCCCTTTATGTTGCCGGACCCATTATGTAATACATTATATAAATGTGCATGTATATATGTTTATGTATTTACATATATATTGCCTATTCATAAATTAGGATTAAATAAGGTATCATGCTGATTTATTAATTTAAGATTAATGATGAGGGGGTGGGATTAGATAAACTCACACTTCTTCCCACTCCTTTTAAACATGTAATTAGAATTGCCTGTTTTCTATGTACCATTCTTTTGTTTGTTTGTTTGGTTTTGATTATGGAGAAAAAATAGTGCATGTTGATAGAGAAGTAATAATCCAACAGGGGGCCATATTATGATGTCGGACATAGTTCATACACTATTCCCTCTCCATCTAATTCTCCAGCTATGAGCCTTTGATCACTCATCAGTCCTTCCTTCAGTGGCTGGCTTACAGGGGATCAGTTGTGTTGCTTGAAGGAAATGGTCGGCCACAGCAAACTGCTTTGATGTGTTTGCTTATACCGTACATTCTTCAGCTACCAGCTAAAACTATTTTGCTGTGTCTCAGCAGACCCCAAATATCATACATGTTAGCTTATGTAGTGTTTATCCTTCACATACCCAAGCCTTTAAGGTTTTAAACACCCAGCGGTCCTCAGAACATCCAGTTATCCATGACGTTATGGTGCACAGCTCAGATTTCCACTTCAGCCTTTCCCCTCTCTCTTTCTCACTGAAACATACAACTCAGGTTCTGCATCCAGGGTTGTCTGAGGTCATCATGGTTCTTTGACAGCTACAGGACCTCGTTTTGACCCTCACAGCTGGACATAGACCTCTGTGGATTAAAGCAGTATCTGTTCAAAACGACCCTTGCTAATATGTGTGTGTATTTTCATCAACACCTGTCTTTTCTCTTACCAATCATCTAATCTATAATCTGTATAAAAACGTTAGAAAAAAAATGCTCTTATTCACAGAGGAACCTTTAACAAGATAGCATATTTATTAAGCTACTTATACAAGTGCTGAAAATGTCACCCTACTCATTAAGTGGCTTTTTATCTACTGTACCAACACAGTCACACATTTAGTTGATTTGCATAAAATGGGATAAGTTTAAAATGCAAAAACTAATCAGATGGGAAACTTCACATTCATGCAGGTAGTGAATACAAAAATACAAGGGGCTAAAAATAAATGCCACTGACTGCAGTGTCCTCAGCACATCAGTGTCATAGCAAGGTTGCACATGAAGTGTTCTATTTCAGCGGAGAGCAAGCGGCCAAATGTTTTTACTGTGCCGACCAAAGAGCAGGCAGGTCAAACAGAGTGCATGTCCCAGGCTAGCTGGCTGAATAAATGAGTAACTATTTTTACAGTGTGCGTGATGTGGCACAGAGAGGGCTCAAGGACTCACCCCTTACCCAATGAATTGAAGTGTTAAGAGACCCCCTTCAGAGGTATTTGATACTTTTAAAGGGGACATATTATGAACAATCCACTTTTACAGTGTTTTTGAACAACACAAAATGTGAAATAAATCCATCCAGTTCTTTGTTTGTGGTCTGCATAAGTGTTACAACACAGAGAAAATGCTCCATTTCAAATTTTCTCAACTTGTGACATCACAAGTTGGATTGTGGTAAAAAAAATACCCTCCCCTCCCCTGTTTTCTCTACCAATGGACTCCAACCCCAGCCTAGAGCAAAACTTTTGCGCAGGTCCGCCATTTTTATTCTCGCTACAGAGGAATGATGTCTACCGGGAGTACTTACTTTTCCATAAAAAGTGTTGACCGTCTGATTCGAATTCAATAAATAATTATGAAAATCTTTCTTCTTAGTTAATTAAAGACCCTACATCTCAGTTCTCTTAAATGAAGTGTTGGCTCTCCTAGCTCGATCCTCGCTTGAAGTAGTTCCAGGACCTGCTACCTTAAGGATTGTCTCAGAGCTCGTACTGCTGCCCCTGAGGAAGGAGGAGGAAAATCTGAGGTAGTGATGTGTCGGTCGGAACGAGCTGGCTATTTGTGCCAACTTTTAATGTGAATGATGGGAACCCGCTCCCGTTTGAAAGAGATTTTTAAACCTCCTTTTTGTTATTATTGAATACATGACAGAAGAAAGGGATGATCATTTTTCCAGCCACAGGCCCAGTGCTCAGTGGTATTACATCAACATGGTACACGTAATAGTGTTATTATGGGAATTATATGTTTTAATATACATAAATACAATGAATAATTCCAGTAAAATGCATGCACACATATCATTCATAGGTCAAACCACTGCTAAATTTGGCTTATTTAATAAAGTCAAAAAGGTACCAAATAAAGAGCCGTTTGGGAGCCAAAAGAGCTCTTACTACTGAGCAGAGCCAAATGATCCAGATCACTTAGAAGAGCCAGAATTCCCATCAGTAATCTGAGGCGCGATGATAGAGGAAACCCGAGAGCAGCCTTCCTGGAAGTCTGTTATTGGGAGCATGCCCCCTTTTTCGGACTCCTGATTGGACGCTGCAGCAGATCAGACTTCACAACATCATCAGTGTGTAACAACTGAGAACAGATGGGCCTTAAAACAGACACTAAGGAGAGCCTTGAAACTGGTCTTAAGTATATCTTCTATAAGTAGTTAGTTGGTATGTGATGAGATGGGATTAAAAAACATGTTTAAAAGGGACGGTTATAATTAAACATTGAGAATGACTTTTGTTAAATGAATCACTACGATGGTTTATATTGATTTGTTTTCTGATTCACCATCAAACAAACACTTGTGTCATGTGAGACTGAAGTCCTCCAAGCTGGTGGCCCAGGTTTGAGTCCCACCTGCGGCTCCTTACCCACATGTCTTTATCTCTCTCCTTAAATTCTTACTCTATCCACTAGCCTATCAAATAAAGGCTAAAAGCCCTAAAAAAATCTAAAAATAACCTGTTAAATTGAGTTCATATGAAATCAACAGCATCATAAATAACTCCTTTATTACTTACTTTAATAGCATTTTATTTTTTTCTATCAGTTTGTCGAAGTGAGTGTGATTGTCTGAGTCCGGAGAGGTTTGTTGCAGCCAGAGTAGAAATCTGCAGCTACATATCCCATCAGGACTCCTTAAAAAGTCAACTTTGTAACTCCTGCTAGAGCATGGTAACTGTTCATAACCTCTGCATTCAAGATTTGCTCATTGTTGATTTACCAACAGCCTAATCCTCTCCTCTTCACCCATGTCGTTCCATCTGCTTTGCTTTAGCCTTGTTTCCAACCCCTTGGCCTGGCCAACCCCGCTCCTGTGACCTGGACTGCAGCTTGGCTCAGTTTTTCCCCCTCTGCTCAGCACATTCAGCATCCAACACTGTCCTCGCTGCTCCTTTTATCCACTCAGTCCTGCTCTCTCCTGGCTCAATAGTCCTTCCTCCTACCATGCAATGAATATTTATCTCAGGTTATTCCCAGTCACTTCTTCTGTACTTTGGTTCACTGGCCAAGCCTCAACAAAGTTTCTCCTATTGCATGAAAAGTCCTTTATCTGCAAAAATCTCCAACATCAAATCAAATCAATTGAATCTCAAGAGAGTCCAAACCCTTCAGACAGCACATGGATTTGCCTGTCCACTTTTCGTTGTCCTCAATGAAAAACGTCATGAGGTCAAGGAAAGGTGTGAGGATAATTCACAAAGACTTTGGCTATGACAACCGCTGTGGTCGAAGAACCTGACTGCTCTTACAGTGAGCAACATACTATACAACGGTGACTTTAAGTCACACAAATCAGCCATGTTGAAACTACAATGTTTACCTATCATCTCAAGTGCATTTATCATCATGCTGACTTATAATCATCAACAACCTGGAGGAAATGAATTCATTATCAGGTTGTTTACAGTGTTTTGTGCCTTTGACTCAGGAGTTCATCCTTTGTTCAGGTAGTTTGTAGCTTTTCTGCCCCGAGCCGCTCTCACAGTCTGCGAGAAGATGTGACAGCAGCTGGAAATGTTTACATCTTTGAAGGAACGCTGAAAACCCAACCTGGCATTAAGATTCGGATCTTACAGAAATTGTTTGCTTATTTTTAGTCACTCATTTCCTTGAATAAATGTAAGTTGTTCAGTTGTATCATTGCATGAGTGTTGTTAGATTTCTTTATTATTTTATCCCTCAATTTTTTTTTTACAATAATCATATTAAATAACCCACTTATTCCATCTAACTATCTGCTTATCAGTCATATGTGAAGCACTGACTACTTTTACCCAGGGCCAGTTCTTACCTACCTGATCAGGGTGGGCAGGTAAGGGGAGTTGAAAAGAAAATGTTTAAAAAAGTACTTTTGTATTTACCTATTTCTTTTTTTGAAGCAGTTGTAAATAGTGAGCTGATTGAAGATTTCTTACTAATTCAATTAAATGATTGGAGTAATTTTATGAAGGACTAAATTACCTAAAATAAAAATAAAATCTTCATCCAGAGCTAAGAGTTCTCAAATACAATAAAAATATCATTTAGTGAGACTTCTCATAATAGACAATGTATACAAAATAAGTCAAGTAACAAAAAGTTTGATTGGAAGTTGGTATACAAATTTAAAAATATAAAGCTACCAGTACCAACATTGAAACAATCCATTTGCTCACGCTAACCTGCCATGTGCAATATTAGTGTAAATTAACCCAAACTCAATGGTATGAATAATTGTAACAATAAATGAGATGTGAGAAATGAGACATGATGCATCTCGTAATCTGTTAGACCAACAAAACAACCACTGGACATTCCATTGTAAAGTGTAAACAAGTTGCATAAAAGTGCCATCTGCTTTCAGATGGCTTAGACATTTCCATGACATAATCAAGAGCCCATTTCTACTGCACTCAATAAAAACCCATTAACCCATCTACCAACCCCAGCAGAATGTTTATAGCCCAGAATTAGTGGACTGTAAAAGAGCAGCTTTTGAGTATCAATTAGAGTATCAAATATAGAGGTTGCTGCTTCGTCTGAATTTTTGACCCTATCAGAGAGGCTCATGGGTGGGTGTCTCGGGGACAGCCTAATCGTGCATTCATGTGATGTCGGACACATCGGAAAAACGAGTTTCCAAGTTGTAAAATGCACATGAACACCTGCTCAAGTTGGAACAACTGGGAAACTCAGAAAAGAATTAGGTGCCCGACTTCCCGTCAGAATCGTCTATCAAACAGGGGACAAAATACGTTTTGTTAATATTAACATACTTTTTATTAATTCACGTATTGCACATTCGCTTTTTGCTCAAATATAACTTGTAGCAGAGACATTTCACAGATCTTTTTCATAGCATCAACGCTGTTTGTTGCTGTTTTTACAACAATCTGACTTTCCGAACTGAAATCACGTGAACACACTGAAATTGGAAGAACGTCTTCCCAACTCAGAAACTAGGAACACCTGAGCAGCACATGAATGCAGCATTAAACATGTTGTTGTCTTTGTATCTGCTATATATGGGGCATCTAAAGAACATTTCTGTTTTACCGGTTTGTCTCGACAACTTGGAGTTCATTTTCATCTGGGATGGAGTAGCAGAGAGAATCACTCCGATGATTCACCGCCAGCCTCAACGTCATCTTCTGCGGTGGCGGAATTTACATTGTGCGTTTAAACCTGCCCTGCATAACTTGGGTACCCAAATGGGTCTGAGTCTTGACCAGCATGCTAACAGTTTGGTCAGCTCCTCCTTAAGGGATATAGCTAAACTCAGACTTGTTGTTTCCAGAGCTGAGCTAGAGATGATTGTACATGCTTTAGTTTAATCAAGGCTTAGTTATTGTTAATTTCTGTTAACATATCTTAGTGACACATCTGTGAACCGCTTATAAGTGGTCCAATATGCTGCTGCTAAGGGTATGTAGAAATCATCTAAGGTCTCATGTTATACCCATCCTCATGTTTACACTGGCTCTTGATCAATTTCAGAATACAATTTAAAATTATTGTTGTGTTTAGAGCCTTGCAGGGTCAATCTTTGGCTTACATCACTGAGCTGCTGAAGCCATTTAACAGCAGGACCCTGAGGTCCACTGATCAGGGTCTTCTGTGGTTGTTCATCTCACAAGACTTAAAACAAAATGAGCAGAGGGCCATGGCACTGAATCAAAAATACTAAGAGGATGTTGATGTGAATATTGAGCAGAAATGTTTTAATTTAAAATCTATGTCTTAGCCTCCGGAAGTGGGTGGGCTCAGCCTTAGAGATTGGGTGAGGAGCTCAGACATTCAGGGGGGAGCACGGAGTAGAGCCACTACTCCTTCGCATCCAAAGGAGCCAGCTGAGGTGATTTAGGAATCTGATTAGGATGCCTCCTGGACGCCTCCCTTTGGAGGTTATCCGGGCATGCCCAACTGGATGAGACTCCAGGGTCGACCCAGAGTTCGCTGAAGGGATTATATATCCTGTCTGGCCTGGAAACGCCTTGGAATCCCCCAGCAGGAACTGGTAAACGTTACTGAGAGAGGGAAGTCTGGGTTAACTTATTGCGCTTGCTACCACCGCGACCCAACATCGGAAGAAAATGGATGGGTGGATCTTTGTCTCAGAGTCCTCCTGCATATCTCATTTGTTTCTACGTAAACCTGGCTGTATTGTTTTACCTTACACTTCATTATTGTGTAACCCAGAGTGTATGTTGTGTCTGCGTTGTGATGAATCAGGAGACAGTACACGGGTTGTGGTTCTTAACTTTTGGTCACTGTATTAACAGATAGAAATACAGAAATCAATGTGTGTGTGTCGTGAGTCTGCAGCAAGCATCTCCGATGATAAAAAGAATGTTCCACCTGGTTCAGTTTAAGTCTATATCACAGCCAGTCAGTATAGTTTGCTTGTGTTTTTCCTTGTGTGTCCTCATTCTGCTCCCATTTAACATTTCCTCCTGTGCCTAGGGATTGCCAGCCTCCATTTCTCCGCCAACTCACTCCTTCGGCCCACATCACCTTGCCAGGACATCAGCCTTTCCATAATACTGCCAGCACTGTCTGTCTTAGCCGGCTTTAGCCAATCGACTTCCCAGCTGCCTGCCGGCTCCCTGCCTTGATCATACCCAACGTTACCAATAACAAAACCATCAACACTGTTCATTTAAATCTGATGGGTCATTTAAATGTCTACTTGTTGCCAATGTCCTGCTGGTACTTTTCATGATGTGAAATCATAGTGAGGTTATTTAAAAGGGGTTATTTATTTAAATAAGCAATGAGAAGGGCTCCCGTACACTTTCTTGCTTTATGCTGACATATTTTTTTTTTCTATTTACTTGACAGTACAAATAAATGCATCAGCATAAAGCGAGACAGTGTATGGTAGCCCTTCTCATTGTTTTAAAGTTGTACCCTCCTGCGACGCATCTGTCACGCACTTTTTAAAATGCTTTTCTACACCTTTTTTTAAAAGCTAAATGTCTTATTCCCCTTTTGTGTTAGACTGTTTCCAGACTTCATGATTCACAATAAAAAAATATGAGCAATTAACAGTTATGAGTGCAGGGTGGCTAATATGTCAATTTTGCATTGCTAATAGTGTAATTACTGTAAATGTCCTTCAGGAGATTTTAAGAAAAGTTTAATTTTTTCCTGGGGGGTATTCCATCAACGTAGCTTAAACGTACAGTATGTAAAATCCACCGCTAGGGGGCTCTCATCAAAACAATAACAAAAGATGATGTCGAGGCTCGCGGGGTATCATGGGAGAAAACGAACAAACTCCGTGTTGAATCAATACGAACGGGCGAAACCAACCTGAGAAAGACAATATGTGTACTGACAATGTATCCAAGTGTAATTTACATGACGTTTTTATCAAGGCAGCACATACAGCAACAGAACGGCAGCTTTCAGTCGCAGCTAGCGCTAGCTTATGCAGCGGTCTTTGACGTAACATCTGGTGTTTCCTTGACAATGATCAACATTTCGTGTCTATCATGGCGGCCGCCTACAAGACACGTCCCGTTACAACTATAAAATTACGCATTTCTCTGGCTTTGATAACTTTTGGAAATATTTGAGGTAATGTAAGTACTTAACTAAAAAATATATATAACATGGGTTTAGTAAATTTTTAATTTAAGTTAGATATTTTAATGTAAACATTAGCATGCAATTCCACATACTGTACCTTTAAAAAAAGCCATCTTACCTGAAAAAGCCAGGTTGAAACTATTGCAATCTCCCAATTAAGCCTCAAGTCGTTCACTTACACAATCCAGCCTTATCTAATCACGGCTAACTCAAGACAGGTTTGCATAGCCTCGCTTTGTGCACGCACCCGGGGTCTATAAGAAGCACAAAAAGATGAAAGTTTTCCACAATTCCATAGTAGTTTAAATATATGAAAGGGTTGTGTGATTTGCGAAACTTAGTGCGTACACAAATTGGACAGGATGGAATATTGCTGGTAAGTTTAGGATCACAGACAGAAAAATGTCTGACAGGTTGTTAAACTGCTGACAATGACCTGGGGTCTCATTTATAACCGTTGCGTACGCACAAAACGGGGCCTGAAACTGGCGTACGCCAGGGAGCAAGGACCCGTGAGACTGTTATGCGTCGGTTGTAAGAAGACAGAGATTAAGGTTCACTTTTTCACAAGTTCTTTTAATGAAGATGATATTTCGTTCATCACTGACAGAATATTGCCCATCACAGTTATAATTTCTGTAAGTTCTGTAGCAACTCTATCAATGGCATTAATTGTTTCTCTCTGTGTCTGCAGAACGGCGTCGGTGAGCACACGTCCACCTCCGCCTCCACCATGCGCACGGGACGCACTTGTGCTTGGGAAAGCATGCTGTGCGCCCACAGGCCCCTCGCAGGGAAAGACTCCCGATTCTGGAAGTATAAAGGGACACCACATTAGCTCATCGTGCTTCTGACAATGACATTTTTCACATCACAATAAAAAATATAAAACTGCTTTACCTGGTTCCTCTGTGGCTGCGGCCAAATCCGTGTCTCCCTCCTTCTCTGGCACAATACCAGACACACTGGCATCTCCAATTATGGCTGCTATCTTGGCCTCCTGCGGTGTAAGGTCGGGTGTGCCTGTGCCCTCACCTGTTGCAGGCACGCTCTGGCGGTGGCAGGCAATCCTCCTCTTGGCCTCGACTTTTAAGTATGACCACTTTTTCTTGAGCTCCGACACCGTCCTATCTGTGGCGCTTGCTGCATTAACAACGATAGCGACGCTCTGCCACTCGCTGCCCTTTCTTTTATGTGTAACCCCAGCGCTGTGAGTACCAAACAAAATGCCTTTTCGGGCCTCCACCTCACCGATGAGTACTTCGACTTCCGTGTCCGAAAAGTTTCGCTTCTTGGTTTTCGTCCTGCTTGCCATTTTTACGCGTAATCAGCTGGCTGATTTATACACCTCAATATTCATGAGGTGCTTTGCATTGACCATTTACGGTGGATTATGGGCGTGCCAAGGGCGGAATTTGCGGCTTCTCACATGCGCACTTCTCCAAGTGGATCCTGATTTATAAATGGAACATTGTGTGCAGGTGTGCGTACGAGCGGTTTTATAAATCTGAAATATTTTGTGCGCATGCCATTTCCGGGTTTTTGGCGCACGTACATTTTTGGCAGGCATGTAGATTAGCATAAACAGCTTGCAAAAACCAAATATTCCCAGGGATGGCTGGACTAAAGAGTTTACAACATTAACTGGAAAAATACAACATGAATAAGCAGCCTTCTTTATATAACCACAGACTAATTGTAAATTAAGTGCAGCTGGGGAAGCAGGCAGCAGACCAGAGCTGATTATATATGAGCTGCAGGTGTGAAACACACAAGACCACTGTCATAAGATACAAGACCTTATAGGCAATATTGAGGAAAGTATACCAGACTGGGGCCCTATCCAAAAAGCCACAGTTTAGTATGCAGTGCGGACTTTTCAGTAGGGGGTTTCAGTAGACTGAACCCGTGTGGTCATTCAGTAGCCATTTTTTTGTGCTGGATGTTATTTACTGAGCCATCGTGCATATCACATCTGAGTTGGAGTGTCAATAACATGAGGTGGCAGATAGTAGGGACTGTCTACTGTCAGACTATATAAGCACTTAGCAATTCGGATGCTTTTTGTGTTCTTTTGTAATCTAATAAAGTGACCATAGTTTAAATTTGTTAAACTGACAAAGACTTCAAGTTCTCACTGCAAGTGGTGTAATTAATGCATTAATGTTCTCTTTGATTATGGACAATAAACACAAGGGGAATGTTCATTCAAGTTTACAGAAAACTGGCCCAGAGAAAAGCTAAACAATGCATTGTAACGATTTACAATTCTAAGTGTCACAGGACAAAGGGTTAAAGGACTGTGCTTTCCTATACTCGCTCTTTTACTGTAATTCTACTTTTACTATAGATACTGTGTCTGTTTCCCGGCCCAGACCCGTCGTTATAAGCAATTCAAACGTAAATAAAAAAGACCTAAATCATAAAAATGTAATTAAAATTAAAACTACGAATACGATTTTGCAAAAAAATCAGACAATTAAATGCGGACATTAGATCCTTAGCATCTAAATCTCTTTTAGTAAATGATCTGATATCAGAAAATCGTATTGATCTACTTTGTTTAACAGAAACCTGGCTGTCTCAGGATGAATATGTTAGTTTAAATGAATCCACCCCTCCCAGTCATTTTAATACTCATATATCTTAGAATCTATTCGGCTGTGGTCAGACAACACAGCAACAGAACACACAAGTTTTCATCTTAACAGTGTTGATTATATTCTGTTAGAAGGTTCAGCCTACACATTCCTTTCCATTTGGTTAGACTTCCAATAGACTAGAAAGATGACATTAGCTTGACTTGTAAATGTCAGACATATACGTTTCTTCAGTCTCAGAGAATCACATTTCATTTTCAGCTCACAACATACATTTCAATCCATATATACTGTAGATCTGCTGCTATGAGATGTCTAACACGTATGTATTTCAGCTTCACAGACCTAAAAGAAGAATTACTCTTAGATGGTTGACACTATTAAATGCTATATCCACAAAATTACCAAGATTAATGAATTCATGAAAATTCGTTCTAACAACTAGAGTGGCAGCGAACAGCGGTGTGCAGCGCAGCGCTGACGGACTGCGGCACGCAGTATGTGGAAATTGGGGGTCGGCTTCTCTCCCTACAGCATAAGCGAGTGATTTACAGTGATTGCAACTAAAAGACCAATGAAGACTTTGCCAACCAAACTCTTATCATTAAAAACATCAGGGCAGCCTTGATGTCTGAAGTTCTATCTATTGTCTTTCAGAAAATGTGTCAAGGAACAACTGCATATGGAGATTACATTTAATATACCTTAACCTGTATGCCCTTTATGCCTTCAGCAGCAATCACTTATCTATGATTCATTTCTCTCAACATGACAGTTTGAATGAAGGTAATGAGATGAAGGATTAATATGGAAAGTCAGACATCAGGACATCAAAACATTACACTGACCTCTCAAGGCCAAAAGCGGAGTTAATTTGAAACACTTGGGTCTTATTGTTGAACTAGTAGGTACAGCAGAAATAAAGGCAAGGTCTGCAGAGGTCAGATATAGGCCAGGGGAGATATGGAGTCAATAACAAGAAAGGAGAAAGTAATAGGGAAAGAGCATGGGTAGAGTGTTACGGTGTCAGCCTTAACAAATGCCACACGAAGAGGACAAATTGAAAAAGAGGACTTCGAGGACTAAGCTGATAAAGTGCAGTAGAAGGACACAGCTGGGGAGCATTGTGAAGAATGGATAGTGTGAGAGGGCAAACCGGACATAAGGGAACCAGGCGCTCACAGGTGATTAGAACTGATGTAGGACATACATTTTACTTCAAACATTGAAAACTCTTCGTTCTAAATATCTATGAGTAGTCCATGTAGGTGTAGTACATGCAAATTAATTAGCTGTTTATTTCCAGCACGGAAATGAGTCTGGTAGGTTCACCTTTTTTCTTCAAGAAAAAAAAACAAGGCAGGTTTGCCAGCTTGTCACCCTTTTGTCAAGAGACACCTGCTATCAACCGTCCCACGCAGTCCAAAGAGATCTCAGCGCAAATAAAAGGCAGTTAGAAAACCACAGCTGTCTGACGTTTATAGCTATGTGTGTTACACAAGCTTCCTCCATTCATGACAATGACTAAACATCAGGCTTTTGTCCACATTTTGTCCACCGTGTCAACATTACAGAGCGCAAAAGCCACAATTTTGTGGTTTCAGTTGGCAGAGGTTCACACAGAGAGCTTTCCAAAATTGCAAAGCCGATAAGCTGCCACACACAGACTCCCAAATGATGGAGACAAAGCTTTTGGAAAAAAACGTCCACACCAGAAAAAGTTGAGCTCCATCATTTCTGAAAAAGCTTTTTATGTTTCATATGTAAACTATGCTTTTTGTGAATATTTGTCATTATTTTTTTAACGTTTTGTGATGTTTTTTACCAAAGTGTTTGCATTTGCAATATTTAGAGTAGGAACCCTATCCTGCACATTTAAACATCCCTTATTCAACCTCTATAATCATTGTCTCGTAAAAAATAACAGTACTAGTTTTTTTTTGTAACTGAGACCTCAGTTTGACCCAAGGAGATCAATCTCTGAATTCCCTGACTCCATTCACACTCATTTCCCCCTGTGACCGTCCTTTCACCTTTACAAGCTCTGGAGTTTAGGCTTCTTAGACCTGTTTTAAGGGATAGGAGGATAGGTATGTTGTTGTTTTTTCTTCGAGGTGAACTTTCTTGCTCCATTCAGGGAGTAGGCTTTGTTTTTTAAACGGTGAAACTCATATTACACTTTTCAAGGCTGGCCTTACAGTAAACCTGAAAAAGTTTCTCCTCCCCTCCCAGCTCATAATCATTATGTGGACAAAATTGTGCTCCATCAGTATGAGAATGCAGCTCAGACCCAAAACAAGAGCACAATCTATGGAGCAGGACAACTGTTTGAGCGTGTCGCTTGAATATCATTAGCACTATGCTTTGAGAATAGGGCTCAACAGTGTGGTTCTGGAAGTAAAAATCCCTTTCATTTCATTTCTCGCAGATTTGATTATTAGCCATAATGTCATAACCATCCAAGGCAGACTTGCCAGGAGCTACCTGTGTGACACAATGGTTTATGCTCCTGTAGCTTATAGTTTGTTTGTATATCAACCTCGTTTGTATATCAACCTCGTTTTAAGAAAAACATGGTTTATTTGCGATATTTTGGGAAAATAACTGCACTACCCATGATCGTAATGTCAAAGGGACGTCTCTGAATGGTGGAGCTCACCGTTACCATGCAATGTTTTCTAGCCCTCGTTGCCGTATGTGAACAGAAAGTTTCGCTAGCAAGCTAGCTACTTAGTTAGCCAACACAAAATTCAGCAGTGAACGTAATTTATCTGTTCAACAACACAAGCTACCAGATATTACAACACTTATGAAAGTATAAACACTATAACAACTACAAAAGCTACATTTAAGAAGAAACATTTTCATTCCCAATGGATTGTGGGACGGGTAGTTCCTTGACTACGGAATGATAATATACACAGTCTTGTACCTTTGCCGTTTTCTCAGTTTTTCAGTGCCCATTTGGCGCCGAATCAAATGTGCTTTTGTCACGATTATTTTTTAGCTGGTTGTCTTGGTTCCAGCTTCAATCTCATCATATATAGATTTTGTGAAATGTCAAAGGAGGATTTGAATGGGGAAATTTACTTCCAGAACCAGAGCTGCCAAAAAGGGGGCAGGTACTGTTGAGTTCTATAAGCCCTTGGAACAGAGCAGATAGCAAATGATGCACCATTTTTGTGGCTGCAATTTTGGTGAATCAGGCCCATTGTGTATTAACAGCCGCTCTTACCAGTTTTAGAACATTATACACTTCAACAGACAGCAAACTTCCCAGCGTAAGATGTGGCCTATGTCCAGTTTATAGTTTATAATTAAGAGAGCAGTGAGGATTCATTCATCTTATACAGGTGATGAGCAGATGTGCACACATCAATGCACACCCAAATGCATGCTGGAGCTGTTTGCATGAACCAGCATCAATCTGTTAACAGAAACTGCAGTCTGCATTGTTGTTCACACTTCACTGAGTTACATTAAGACAGACTAACAAATCAAGTTTTGGTTTCCTTTCCGTCCACTTCAGTGCATAAAGGCACACTCCCTTACTCTCACTCATCCGTAGAAGCTCTCTCTCTCTTAAGAAGTTGTTTCGAAGTTATCAAAGAATAATCAACTCAAACTCCAAATTTTAGAAAAACATCTGTTTATGCTATCAGACTGACAGCATCTCAGATTTCTTTGACTATTTTGAAAACCTCCCCAAAACACCTCAATGTGCACACAACAATGGAAAAGCTCTGACATGCTGCAAGATGTATCTCTCTACAGGAAGTATTACTGTATATGTTAAAGACAAGTTATGCATATGTCTATGCACATTTGGTATACTTTGGTAATAAAGATACGGTTTCATGTTCTATGGCCTTCTTTGCATTTATTACCTGTATTTGTTGTTTGTGTTTTTAGGACAATTTTCCTTTTAATGGAAAATTATATAGAATCTGTTCCTCGACTGCCTTGGTGCTATCTGTCCAGTCAAAGGGTGTGTTCATATTATTTTCTAATATAAGGTGTTTTGTGATTGTCATTGTTGTATCTGTCCATGCAGATAGCTACGTGTAGGTGTTAATTTGTCTAGGTTTTATAATGCACATCTTTATTTCATATGGAAATAGTCCTCATGAAATCTGCCAGTGGGTCAGCTGAAATGTCAGTTCACTGAAATGGCAAAACATGAAAAATAAAACCTAACCTTATTTCACTCTCACTTGATAAAGGCTTAAATCCACCTGAATAAGGGAATTGTATGAGATGACTATCAATGCCTTTTCCTTTACTGTTTTCCATTTATCAGTGAAATAGAGCAAATAACTTCCCTCCCAAAGATCATTTTAAAGCAAGATTGCATTTAATATGTTTTGTGTCTAGAGAGAAGTCAATACGGTTTAGGATAAATAATTTCCCCTTTATGCAAAAGCAAACCTATTCCCTGCTGCTGCCGGAGAGAAACACATTTAATTAAGGTTTTTTGCTATCTTGGCTGCACAGAGAGACCTTTACAGCCACAGATCATTTTACCAGACGTTTCTCCTGAACAATTCAGCTTCAAGAGAATTACTAGCAGACTTAAATTACTCATCCATCCTCTATTGAGAAATACTGATTGGATTTTTCACAGTCCCAGGACAATGTTACACAGCACCATACCAAGTTAGCAACCATTTCTTATGTGTGTTTTTTTAAATAGTCATTCCTACATTATGGATATGATCCAATTTTAAGACAACCCTAATTATACTGTAAGACTGTTTATAGGGCTGAATGATATAATGATATATCGTTTTACCATCCCAACTGCGGTGTGTGCATGCTCAATAGTCACATCACAGGACGTGCGATGTCAGTCAAGTGACCTGAAGCACATCATGCTGCCCCTGCTGTGATGTTTGATACAAACCAAAACTGCCAGTTTTCTTGTTTGACTAACCTACAATAAAAATCTGTCTCATATAGATATCAGATAACTGACCACTATGCATGCAGAGTCTGTGTCCCCTGGATGTAAAAATGTACAGTCAAAGGCTTCTTGCCAGATACCACAGCATGACGCCCGGCAGGGGTTCAATTACAGATTTGAAGTGAGTGTATTCCAGCAATCAGCAGCACCTCAGCACTTGTTAATGCTGTGGCAACATATATTGACCATTAATGGAGTGTGCGGCTGATTGTGTGCTTTTAATAGATACACCTGCAGCTCACACTGTGAAGTGATGTGTGAGTCACAGGCAGCTCAAGACAATGAGCTTCTGACGTTACAATCACAGAGCTGGGGTTTCATTTATAAAAGAGTGTCTAGAATCCATACTAAAAATGTTTGTGCGCCAAAAATCCAGAAATGGTGTGCGCACAAAATAATTCTGATTTATAAAACCTTTCATACACACACCTGCACGCAATGTTCCATTTATAAATCAGGATCCACTTGGAGAAGTGCGCACGTGGAGCAGCCGCAAATTCTGCCCTTGGCACGCCCATAATCCACCATAAATGGTTAATGCAAAGCACGTCATGAATATTAAGGTGTATAAATCAGCCAGCTGATCATAGTCTTTACGCGTAAAAATGGCAAGCAGGACGAAAACCAAGAAGCGAAACTTTCGGCACACCTTTACCGGAGTGTATAATAATTTTCCTCCAGAGGCATCCAAACAGCGCCACCTGCATTTTAAAAGTCCATTAGCACGCTCCACAACCGAGCGTGCACGAAAGTGGACTTCGTTAAAGCGCATTTCCTCCGCGCTCTGTGGGTTTGGGAAGGGGGTGAGGACCTAAGGGGGTAACCAATGTCACCTGCAAGCCAAGTAAAACCAATTATAGTTCAAGCTTCAATTACTGGAATTATTGCACAATTTGCAAGTGTGTATTTACTTACCAAGAAGCCAGCCATCATGCACAGCGCCTGCCTGTTGTCTGTTCCCCACACTGCTGTGCGTCAGGATAAAAGAATCATGTGTTGACCCAGGCCATCGTGCCACTAAAATGGTTAATATCATGTTTGGGTCACATATTACTTGCACATTAATCAAATGGACATGCTTTCGATTTACGTGCACGTATTCATTTTCATATAGAGCCCTTATAACAACATGGGTGCCGTCAATTGCGCCGATTACATTTGGGAAACCGGACATTGCTGCAAATTGCCTTTTAATGTTGGCCTGTTCGTTCACAGTGTAGGGAAACCTGATGTAGCGAATATTCAAATTATTTATGCCTTTTATTGCAGCAGGCATCATTGCACAGAGGGACGGCTGTGATATCCCAGACCTAAAATGAAATTTAACATATTTATTATTCTCAACTGTCTTTAGGCAAAAAAAAGTAAATATAGCCTGTAGTCAATATTTAAGTTAACGCATACCTGTCAGCCAATTCACGTTGGTAAGAGCCGGTTGCCAAAAACCCAGGGGTAGTCAGAAGCTGTATTGGTACAGGAATGGCACGGTTTCTTCTTGTGCCTCTGCAAACCTGGACCCAGCTCAGCACACATATCCAAGAGCACGGCTCTAGGGAATGTGAAACAGCTCATTAGCCAGTCATCATCTTGGACCACAAAATCGGCGTTGGTCCCTGAACACTCTTTCTCTCCATATTCTCCCGTTTTCATAATCCTCAAGGAGTGCAAGTGCATCCATCATGCATCATTACCAGTGTTGTCACTAACGTGTTACAAATTAACGCGTTATTGTAATAATAATAATAATAATAATATCTTAGATTTATATAGCGCCTTTCAAGGAACCCAAGGCCGCTTAACAATAAAAGAAGGACACATGAATACACATAGACACACGCCCATACACCCACACACACACACACAAGGAAAACAGACACACTTAGTGGGGAGGGGGAGGGGTAATGGCTAGAGGGAATGCTTGGGTGAACAGGTGGTGTTTGAGGAGTTTTTTAAAGATGTCCAGAGAAGAAGCAGAGCGGAGTTCAGCAGGGAGAGAGTTCCAGAGAGTGGGGGCAGAGGTACTGAAAGCTCTGTCGCCGAAGGAACGGAGTCTGGTGTGAGGAGTGGAGAGCAGGCCTGTGTCAGAGGAGCGAAGCTGTCGAGAAGGGGTGTAGGGATGGAGGAGGTCGGTGAGGTACAGCGGGGCTAGGCCATGGAGAGACTTGAAGGTGAGAAGAAGGAGTTTGTACTTGATGCGGAACTTGATGGGGAGCCAGTGAAGGTGGTTAGTAATCTGATTACTTTCTTTCAGTAACGAGCAATCTAACGCGTTCATTTTTCCAAACCAGTAATCTGATTAAAGTTAGTTTCCTAAGTGGCTGTGCGTTACTATTTTGTTATTTCCTCATAATGTATGTAGAATGCAGAATTTTGTCGTCATTTTCGAAGAGAATGAGCGGAGCAGATACGTTTCACTTTATTCAATGTGTGTGCTTCCACTGGGTCCGCTGCGCTGCGTCTCAGCTCTGTCTCAGCTCCGGCAGTCCGGAGCCCTCCGGAGCAGATATTTTTGCCGGATGCCGGAGCACGACGCATCAATTCAGCACAGAAGATAACAAGCGGGACGGGAAGTCAGACACATTTACAACATTAAAACATCCGGTTTATTTTCAGAATAAAAGACTCCTTTTTAACGGTTCAGAAAAACGACTGTATGTGTGTTTGTGTATGTGTTTATAAGGTTAATATAGAGTTTAATACCATGTACATCGTATTATCTCGTGCTGTCACGAGTTAATCTTTAAAATACCGCGGGAATTCCTTTGTCTCTGCACCCCAGCTGATTCGGCGTTATGTTGAGGCAGCGAAGGGAGGAAATCGGTAAAAAGTAACTAATAAGTTACTTTTAAAGTAACTTAGTTACTTTGATGATAAAGTAATCAGTAAAGTAACTGGATTACTTTTTTGAGGAGTAATCAGTAATCGGATTACTTTTTCAAGTAATCTGTGACAACACTGATCATTACGCACGAGTGTCCCCGTAGCTTTTATGCTTCCACAAATCAGACTAATTGCTACACATCTTTCTTATTACTTCACACCTTGTAAATTATCGATGATTTAATACTGCTCTTATTGTGTTGATTTATATTTTCAATCTTAGTTGCTTTTGGGTAATGGATTATTATAAATGCAGTTACGAATAACACTGCTGATTTACATGTTTGCCATAGTGTGTATGTCATTAAAATATCACCTTTTGTGAAATGAAATGTTTAAGAAGCATCAAATCTTTTCATCAATTCACCACCTCACCGTCTGTGTCGCCAATTCCCTCTGCCTCCAAAATGTACGTACGCATGGGTCAGAGTTTGCTTACCGGTGCGCTCATTTTACCGTCAGGTTTGTTTTTATAGATCACAGACTTTGCGTGGGAAAAGGCGTACGCCAGTTTCAGGGCCTGTTTAGTGCGTACGCAACGGTTATAAATGAGACCCCTGGTCATGTAGACTAGACTTACCTTTGAACATCGTTAGAAATGGTTGATGACGTTTGAGTAACACAATTGCAAGCCACAGGTAGGATAAGAAACGAGTTGCTCCACCTGTTCTCTCTCCACCTTACCTCCTTCTACTCTGTGTATGTGTCAGCACAGCTGTTAGAGGCTGTAAGTACGAAGGGGTTTAGTTTTGAAATCAGAAACGGACTTGCAGACCAGTACAAAAGGTATAATGGTTTCATTGAAATTGTAATTGGTGAACATAAAAAGATGCTAACCACAGCATCATTGGGTTACAAAAGTTTCAAATTGTTGTAGATATGAGAGCAGAGCTATAATAACAAACACTGCCTTTGCTGCTGCTTTCAGCCTATTTGCAAATAAGTCATATCTGTAATGATGTTCCCCATCCTTTTGCGTCTTTGAAATCACATCTGTGACATCTCATCTGTCAATTCATTGAGAGGAATTGTTATTATATAATAGTGATGGACTTTAGTTTTAATTTCTTCCCTTTTGCTTCTTTACATTTTCAAGGTCTGGCCCTGAATGATCCATGACGTCAACTTGTGTTTTTGCTCTTATAATTATACCATTACATTTTGGGGAAGCTGTTTTGTAGATATTTGTATAGAGAGAAGCACATTCCTAAGAAATGTGTTCTAATACTAAGAACACTGCGTGGCATAGAAAATGAACAACTGTTCATTCTATTCTGCTACAGTTCACCATGACTCATAGGTCTTTACTGGAAGTGCCTTTTCTTTCTTCCTGAAATGTTTTAACATTCCTGGTAATACTCATTATAGTTAACAAACTTGATTGCCATTCAATGGACTTGAGCTTGTATGGTGCTTTTTAGCCATCTGACTATTCAAAGCTGCTCTTTCTGCGTCGGGTCACATTCACCCATTCACACCATCCACAAACATCAGTTTGATTGATACCAGCCCTTTTTTATTAGTCCATGTGAGAAAGGAGGTTGCTTAGTAGATCATTGTATCCTGCTGTGAGAGCTTAGGGCTATGGGCTTTAGTAAGTTCATGATTTAGTTGGTAAAATTCCTGCCTTTCTACAAGAGCAAAGATAGTTGTTGGAGATAAACTTAAACGTACAATATGTAGACTTTTTTTTGCGGAATATGTCTTGTTGTGGCGAATCTACATACTGTGCCTTTAAGGTTTTGAGTGCCTCGACATAGGGGTCTCCTGGGCCACTCTTTCTTTTTTAAATACTAAAGTTTTTAAGGATGCAATTTTGAAGGCTTTTAAAACACTTATTCTGTGCTTGAGTCTCAGTAACCACCACACACTCATCTGGATTGAACATATTTTATAAAAACTTCTTTGGCTTCCAGTTAAAAAAAGTAATACCACTCTAACTGCGACTTAACCATAAAACTGTTTAAATAATGAGATCCCCAAATATCATTCCAACTACTTCAATCACTTCAGAGTCAACCACAGCTAGAGCAGGTTTCAGAGTACAAAGGGCAACAATGCACCCAGCTCAAGAAAATTAAAGGAACACGAAATCATCACAGTATAATGTCTATGTCAACCTTTAGGGATATCAATCTGTTTTGGAAATTCGGTTGCAAATCAATTTCATCTGCTTTGGTGCAAATGAAAGTGACAACAGGTGCAATGAAGAGGAAAAACAAGTCAACCCCCAATGATGGAAGGGTTTTGCATGTGGTGGTCAGACAGTTGCTCTATCTTTATTTTTCCTGGCTGATTCTTTTCCAGTTTAGTGTTCTGCTGGTGTCCTTGTCCCTGTCACTCTGGGGCAGTACCAGAGTTTTATAAATAGAGCATTGGCTTGCACATAACTCATTGAAGTTAGAACATTTTAAGAAGGCTTTAAAAATAGAGAGCGCACAAGTACTGACTACTCTTTTTTTATGATTACCTGTTGTTCACAAGTGGTTCAATGGATATCAAACCTGTTCTCAGCAGCCTTCACATCTCTGTATGTATGAGGTATGAGACCAGACACTGAGCGAATCCCTCACTGAAGTAATGAGCTTGTATAGCGCTTTTCTAGTCTTCTGACTACTCAAAGCACTTTTAAATCGCAGATCGCACCTACCCAGGTGTGCAGAGGCTGCTGTATAGTGTCCATCGGTCATAACTAATCCTTTCATACACATTTAACTAAGCCTTAAGTGTCTTGCCCAAGGACACATCGGACATGTAATTGCAGGTGCTGGGGATCCAACCCCTGACCGTCCGGTTGAGAGATGTACGACTCTACCACTGACACACCCTCTTGGTGCCACCAAGGAAGTAAGATATATATAGCCTTTTTTTTTTATATAAAGACATTGGTTCTTTGTTCAAGCTGTGGTGACCTAACCATTTGCTTTCAACAAGAGCTAAATCTTTTTATTGCATTTTTTTCCTTTACTATGTTTTCAGAAACTGTTGAAACATTAATAGGCAGAAACCGTGTCCCAAACATGATTTGGATTAATACCCTTAAATATCAGCCGCTAGTCATAATATTTGTAATTTAAACAAATCAATTTACATTATTCCTGAGTTTATCTTCATTACCCTGCTCAACTATAGCTGTATTCTCTGCCCACCACTAGTCACTGTTCAATTTTCCTCTGTGCATGTTGTTTTTTTCTACCTTTGTAGTTTTACATTTGTCACAGCACAAATTACAGACAAATTAATTGGTTTTCCAGCCAGCATGTCTCGTGTCTCTCAAGAAGAGCCTCAGCGGCTCTCCTTGTTAGGAGTAGACAGGACTGTGTGTTTGAAACACACTCTTTTATGATGTGATTTATTGCAGTTTCCTGTAAATTGTAACTGCCTTTCAGCAGTTCTGTATGTTCTTGTCACCAAAACATCTGCTCAGGGGTTCCAAAGGTTTTTTTTTGTAGTGCTGTCTAAAGATAATCTTATCTTTGTACTGTTTTTCTTACTGGATAAAACACACACACTTTGGACAATACTGTGGGCACGCCAAACCACACCACCGATGCGGAACCCGATCTCCAGGAAGAAGTCAGAAGGCACATCAGAAGAGTGGCACACCCACCATGATATAGCGCTGCACAGCACCGCCCAGCAATCATTAACTACGTTTACATGCACACCATCTTCCTGTATTAATCGGAATAATGACAATATTCTGATTGCGTAGGAGTCATGTAAACACCTTACTCCAATTGTCATAACCCGATTAAGCTCATTTTCCGATTATTAAAAACCCGAATTAGACCCCTGGCATATGCCTGTATCAACCCGAATATTGGGTCATGTAAACGCGTTAGTCGGAATATGCTACTTCAAGGATTTGTTTAAGGATAAGGATAAACTTTATTACGCCCCTAGATGACATCTTGTCATGAAGTTATTACTACTACTACGGTTTATTCGGAATATGCTGATTAACATGTGAACGGGAATATTCCTGTAGTTTAGCTCTCTGCGGAGCATGTAAACACCTTTTTCGGAATATTGCCTTAACCAGAATATGGACCTTAATAGGAAAACGGTGTGCATGTAAATGTAGTCAATATGCAATTGAGCAATTACCAACAGCCCAGTGACATTAAATGAGCAGAAAGAGGGGATAGACCTGGTCCTGCCACGTCAACAACATCTCCCTTGACAGTATGAAGCCCTATTCACACGGGACTAGTATTACCTAGGGACCTCTAGTAATTTGAAATAAATGCGGAGATCATCTATGATCTTAATCCTGTGCAAATCTAATTAATAAATCTAGCTAAAAGTAATTTATAAATTAAAAATTCCACTGCAAATTACCTACCATATCTCGCCAAACATAGAGGTTATGTGATAATATTAGTCCCGTGCGAATCGGCATCTCTGTGAATTGGGGTTGTGTTTTTTGCTTTTTTTTAAGGTTTTTTGTGTTCTCCGCACCTTTTTTCTGCCTTTTTCCTGGTAGAGAATTATAGAGGCTGCGTTGGCAATTATAAATGAAAGTTTTGACTGCTTTTTGGGTGCAAATTCAGGAGGCTCATCTAGCTACACAGCATGGAGACCCATTCGCAGAAAGAGCAAGCTCAAATCCATCAGAAGAGCGAAATCTCGAAAGATGATTAGATGGATTACATGCATGGCAGTATGCGGTAAGGAACCATTTTTTATCTTTCACCCCACACAGCAATTAAACTGAGAGTCTCTTCGCACGTCCAATGCCGTTTTTTTTTTTATTAGCAGCCATTGCTCGTCGTCCATGAAGGGAATGTTACGCATAAGTTATGCAGAGCCTTGACATCATCCCGGGGATAATGTCAGTAAATTCGAGTTAAAACACAGACTTCGCTTATCCCATGCGAATGCGCCGCACGAAACACAGACATGGTGGGGTAATTTCTAAATCACATGAGGTCCAATACTAGTCCCGTGCAAATAGGGCTTTAGTCGAATGAAATGTTTGTTTACGGTTCCACTGCTACCAGACTCCCCCGTGATGGTGCGATAATGAAGATCACGATGATGAAAACATAAGTGACGATCTCTTTCTTCGCCAACATGATGTCACTGTACTCCTCCAGGATGACCCCACTCTCTGGCAAAAACACATTTCAGACAAAGATCACTGATTAATTATGAGGAGAGGGCCAGTTCAATTTACCCTAAAATTAACGAAGGATGCAGATTTATAAATAGTAACAATTACATGCAGATGAAAATGGAGAAACAATGAAATGTCTGCTGAAACAAGGAAAGCTGGCACAATCTATCATAGAGGTGAAACACAAACTCAGTTAGTAGACCAGGAATAAATGTCTCCTGAAGAAAGAGGTTTTGAGAAGGTTAATTGCAAACACAATCTTTTATTTTCGTTGCCATTCAGATAGGTTGTTCTTTTACGGGATTGGACATTTCCTTGGGAAAATTGAATTAATTGGTTAGTTTGACCCTGCTCTGCAAGTTTGGCAAAAAGTACAATTGTTGCCATTGTAATGTAAAGAGTAAAGAGCCAAATAGGTATGGATATGTCCAACTGTCGGGGGCAATCATTTTATAACAGCAATAACATGCAAGGTGTCCAAAATCAGTAACAGGGCATTATGTGTTCCTTGTGGAAGTCACACACTTAACCTTGTGATGCAGCCAAGTCATCTGTGACATCGATCAGTTTCCTTGGCCTGCTGCAGAGACTTTACGCCCTGTTTAGCTCCTCAGTACACTGCTGGGTCATTCTTACTGGACATGTAACAATAGAGGAGAGGTTTTCTCATATGGAAAGCTTTAATGAGTTGTATGGATTTCTGTACTCCCTTGACACGATGAGAAGCATTGAAGTAGGGTGGGAAACTGGATGAGTGCTGCCAGAGATTGGAGCAAAGAATGCATGACATGGATGCAGAAGATCTGAACCTGGAAGTAAAGGGTGCAGTTAGTGTTTTCCCCACACATATCTCATCACCATCTGAGATGCATGATTACATATAAAGAGAATATCCTTGACATGTACCCCAATCTTAGCTCTCAGTCAGCTTCTCACTCTCCCTATGGCAGTCGCTTCAGGTGAGAGAAGTTTTTCATCCTTGAAGGTCATTAAAACCTAACTCAGATCATCCATGTCACAGGACAGGCTGTCCGCACTCACTGTTCTATCCATTGAACATGAAGTCAGGAAGTCATTGGACACAGAGTCTCTGATAACAAGATTTGCTGTTCTAAAGACACTGCACATCCTCAGCATACCAATTTGTCAACTAGATAAACTAAGATTGCTCATATCAAAGCGATCAAAACACATGATGAATGTTGAAGCAAAGAAATCAGTTTGCCACGGCGATATGTCGAGAGGAAAGAGAGTAAAATGCAGAAGAGACAACCACAAATTGTATAGGCTACATAGACTATTTGTTAGAAAACTTACCATAATCTTTGTGAAAGAAAGCGGCAACGAAACAAGTACATAAACATGGGGGATATGGAAATGAATTCATAAATTAGCAGAGCTGAACGCAATAGATTTTCAATTGCAATTGATTTCGGTCAAAACAAAATATTATAAACATAAAAATCACAATATTAACATTCTTTATTAGCTGGAAATTTAGAATTTGAAATTCAATTTAAATTAATAAGCAAAGCCGAGAGAAATATATTTTCGATTTAGAACAAAGTGTAAACCATATAATATAAACATAGTAATAGACTGCAAAAGTGATGACGTATTTTTGTAGGCCAACCCGGAAGTAGCATCGCCATGGGTTCTAACGAGAATTCGCCTATGGGATTTTTGCATTGTATTTTGGATGATTGCAAATAATAAGCTGTGGCAAACACACGTTTCTGATGCGTAGGCGTTTTGTTCAGCAGGATAATCTTTAAAAATGAACACCACTTTTATGAAGTTTGAAGCGTTAATGTAGCCGAGAGAAGTAAAAAGCTAACGTTATGCTACAAGCGAACTATACCACGGTCGGTTGATTTTGACGTCACTACCGTTATGCTTCATCGATCTAATCAACGGTTTTGACAAGCTAGCGAAACTGTAGCTTAATAAGTTGTTTATTAACCTAATATTTGCAAGAGCACTGAAAAACAAGACTAGAGGCTGTAAGGCGGACCAGTGACAGAGTTCCCGGCGTGATGACGTCAAATGTCCCCGACAACCACTGTAGTCTCATTTAGCCACTTGTTAGCAACCGCCGTTTTTAGTACGCGTAAAAACTTTAAAATTCACAAGTGGGGGTCTTATCTAATGTACTTTATCTCCTCTAACAATACGCCAACATCTCTTAAGTTAGTGTTAACCACAGACCTTATTTCAGGCGTCTAACCACAAACCCATTCAAAATCCCCATTGACTTTTAGAGTTTAGAACCCATGGCGCTAAAATGCTAACTCACTTCCGGGTTTTAGGACTCATTCCTACTCATACACACTTAAGGAGGACCACTTTTGAGTGTTATTATGACCTTTCTTCGGTGAGTGTGTACTTTTGGTTTCCTGCTAGCTAAATACTGTTACCTCGTGTTCATTTCATGATGATCAATGGGAAAAAAACAATCGGAGGAATGTGTTTTCTTGTTAAAAGAACTCGACTTCAAATATTTTCGAGATTAACAATGGGATATTTGAAATATTGTTGTTGAGCTGCCTTGTGATTTTTTATATTACAAGTCATAGACGGTTCTATTTCTTTGTGAACATTAGAGCAACGATATATTGTGATAAAAAATGTAAGAATGTGACTATATTGCATACTGTAAAAGAAAATAATGGACATTGACTTCGGTTATGTTAAATGGTATGCAGGTTGTTGTTTTTCTACGGTTGATTTCTGCAAGACTGAGGAGTTCAGGAGGCGGGCGGCAGGCCATCACAGCAGCTGCAAGGTGGAGGATCCATTCCAGGAGCCTGCGCCTGTTTCTTCACTGGGATTCCAGATAAGATATAAACAAACTTAATATATATGGGCTACAGACTATCAAACTAACTAAACAGAAGACAACATTGACTGAAACAAAACATTTGACATGACTGAACTTAAAACGTTTGATGCATCTCTACAACTGAAGAGGATTATATAAAGACTAAAAAGGAGAAACTATTTCTACTCAACTTTAAAAAATAGTACCAAAAAACACAACAACAAATAAGAAAACACAACGACAGCTCTCTTCAGTGTTTTGAAATTGGACAGCACCTATTTTAAATGCAACGTGTCAGAGCAGTGGTATAATATGATTTGGGACATTTTATTTAGCACACTTTATTCCCTGTGGAACTCCATTTCACTTTGACACATTTTTTCTCATTTGCAGTTTCATGATACGTGGTTCCCAGAGCAGAGAATAAAGTGTTTCCAGGAGGCAGTTCGTAACACTGAGCACCTGATGGGTGCAGGTCAGCACTCCCAGTATGTTAATAAAGCTATTTGCATGTCCTCGAGAAGTTCTCAAATGCTTCCCAGCAAGAGAGTCTGCCCTCCACTGAGCTCTGGTGGGACTTTTGTGTGTCATAAAGAATAATAGAATCCTTGAATTGAAAAGTATAATTATATATTGTTGTGTTATTCCTGTGGGGCAGCCCAAACACTTGAAGTAAGTTCATCATTCCAAAGGTGTGACTCTTGTTATTACACTATGCACTCAGTCTTGTCTTTTTGTTACAATTAATGTTTTTTTTAACATTTATTTTCATGCATAGGGATTCAGAGAATGCATTTACCTGCAGGTCACTGTGAACATAAATCAACTTCCAATTCTTTCGAGTCAGGTTGATGAAATGCACAAAGGAAAAAACTGCTTTAGCCCAAAAAATGGCCCAAAAAAATAAACTAGAATTGACTGCCAGTAGAACATTTGGCTCCACAGAGTGCAGTTTAAGGCAGAAGATAACATGAAATGAAATCAGATATAATTTCTATCGTGAATATCTATTTGGTGCTCCATGGTCTTGCAGTGGTTGGTGCTGTTTTCTCCCAGCAAGAAGGTTCCTGGCACAAATTCCCTGTCAGACAGGGCCTTTCTGTGTGGGGTTTGCATATTCTCACAGTGCATGCGTGGGTTCTCACCTCTCAGACTTTCTCCCACAGTCCAAAGAGATGCTTGCAAGTTAATTGATGTTTCAACATTTCCAGTAGGTGTGAGTATAAATCGTTGTCTCTCTCTACATGTCATGTCTGTGATTGACCAGTGACCATTCAAGGATGTAGCCGCTCACCCAATGACAGCTAGTATGGGCTCAAACGGAGTACGTGTCGGGCTAAGTGATTGTTTTACATTTCTTCTCCAAAGATACACAGTGAATGAAACATTTGCCTAAAAGACAGCAGGATAACACTGTCTTTAAAAAAAAAAAAAAAAAAAGTACAAAATCATAGGTCTAAATATTTATGGACGAAGCCTGAGTGACGTCACCCATCTGTTATTGGAGGGGGTTTGAGGTCCCATCAATGACAGTCGCCATGCTGGAAATTCTGTCTCAATCTAACTTTCGGTCAACCTAACGTCAGGCTAATAGCTGGAGCTGAGGTGGCTCTGAAAAATGTTGTATGTTTTTTCGGAATAGGTTCAACTCTGTTTTTTTGCATCCATCACTGTGTGTGTGTCGGAGGTGTGTGTGTGTGTAGTGTCTAGTGATGTGTCGGTCACGAACGAGCCGAGAATGCACACTCTTTTAAGTGAACAATGGAAGCTGACTCTTCTAATAGATATCTACCCAGCCATGCCCAAATTAAAATCAAGATTCTCACAAACAAGTGTAGGCTACTTCAATCACACAATCATTTTGTGTCATTTTTTGCCGTTATTCATAGAAGCATAAATTAAGTTGAAATGTAAGCTACATTTTCGCTCCTAGTCATCTCTGCTCTTAAACTGCAGTCAAAAAGTTTCTTCCCCTCCCCTCCGTTTTCAGGCGTTGTTACCCACCAAGTTGCTGAATTCTCACTGGAATTAATGCCCTGGCTGCGGCTGACAGCCTACACATGTTCGTGAAAATCTTGATTTTGATTTGGGGAGATTGGCATGGCTGGATAGCTAGCTATATTGTTGTTAAACACATGATCAAATTATATTAACTGTTTGTTAATAGTACACAAAGTTATTGACTTTAAATCTTGCTAGCAAACGTTAGCTTTATGGTTCAAAACTGAGCCAATCTAGTTCATCTCTTTCTCCCACTCTTTATTATATTTTTTTCCATATTTTCCCCTCTTATTCCTGGGCATTGTCACTCTGTCGCTCTGTCTTGTAGACACTAGACAGATCCTGGAAAAGGACAAACTAACTATCTCGTTCGTGTTTCGCTTTATTGTGGAGAGCTGGGAGAGAATCAGTAAGGGTTCATACAGGGAGCAAAGCAAGCCCAAATAAGCAACTACACTTTAGAAAACAAGCCCAAAAACCCGCGACTGACGATATTTTCAAGCAACTTTACAGAAAAACAAGCTCAAAGTCGCTTATAACAAGCGGACTTGGCAACACTGTTCAGTTGAAAGAAAAAAGGCAGGCTAGCGTGCCTGCTTCTGCGTGTCATTGGGTGGTTGCAGAGAGTTACAAAGGTCTGTTAATGCAATGAAAACAATTTGGCTACAGCAATTTATTGATATTAGAAAATTAAATTTTTACTTTTGAATACTTCAGTACAAATGGTGTATTGAATAATTTAAGTGATAGGCTATATGTGTACACATACAAATCATAAGTCAAAACAGCGCTAAATTTGGCTGAATTATAAAAGGTACAAGTGGTAAAATGAAGAGCTCTTCTTGGTGAGCTGAGCCAAATGATCTGGCTCACTAAAAAGAACTGGAATTCCCATCACTAGTAGTGTCCCTACCTCAAACATACTGCCAGGCGCTGTTCAGGATCAGTTGCTTATCGGAAGCTGGTGGTGTTCTTTTCAATGTGTGGTTCCAGTATAGAGAGCTGGGTACCAAGCTGGACCACTGACATCCTGAAATACGCCTGGAAGCTATCAGGATAATTCTGCAGCTCCTTATCAACAAGAAAAACTCCTTTACAACAGGTGAAACCCTACTCGCTCCTTTCTTCCTTTTCAGGAGAGGACAGACACTGTTCATTTTTAATTTAGTGAAAGAACAACAAAATCATCTTCTCTGCATGATGAGTAGCCTACTGCGAATTTTCGCAATTAATGGAAAAATAAATTAAGTGGACTCAGTGTGTGTCTGATCACAGATCTGGAGAAAAAAAAACGGACTCAGTGGCTTCATCCGCTACTTCTGCGTTGTTTTTCTGCTCTGGCTATTGATCCCTTATGATTAATGAATCGTGTGGCCCCCAGTCCTAATTGGTGCATTATTACTTAATCACTAATGCCCCCACACATCCTTCAATCACTTCCTCCATTTACTTGAAGTATGTCGAGAAGTCAAGACTTAGGACTAATGATACCTCCTCCGCTTTTCTTTTATTCAAGCTTCCCCACAGCTCCACTAAATAACACATCTGTGATTCCAAGCTTGTATGTGGCATCCATCCATTACTAACAAGGGTAACATTATAAATATGGACATTTTAATTTTAGCCTTGGCGCAGACTTTTGTCGTGTCACAGCAGCAACTGGCTCTTTAGGCACACAACCGCTCGCTCACTCATCTGTTGTAAATGTCAGCTACAATCAACAGTCCTGGTGTCGTGATGAATTGTGTGGAACGTCTTTCTGATTGTTTATCCACCAATCATGCCTCATGTTTCATAACTTTGCTTCGATTTCCTGTCACTGCAGTTTCTTTATTTTTACTTCCACCTCCACATTTCTCTTTGAGCCTTACCTCATGTCCAATTACTCGGCTCTATACCTTATTCTGATACTCTTCTCAATGACAGGAGTGTTGGAATAGTCATCCAGGGGTGGGTCGTTTTATCTTTCTGTCTCATTAAGGTTAGCCTTGTTATCTTCTCGGACAGCAGAACTGTTGAAAAGTCAGTTAGACTTGACTTGAGGGTGTAGCTAAACTATACAGGGTCCATTCTCTTCCCTTCAGTTTGGGTCACATACTATATTCTTCTGTCTAGCATTATGGGTTTAATAACTCAGTTTCAATTGGAGGCTACAGCCTGCTTGCTTTTCAAAACCTCTCTGTCTCTCATAAGAGCACCAGTTATTCCACATGCAGAAAACACCTGCAGCTGCTGGCAATTACCACAGGGGGATGTGAGTCTTGTTTTGATTAAAGCAAGTCTGTGGTTTATGAAAGTGCCAACAACTGCTCTCCAAAGAATGCTAGTAAATATTATTCCAGTTTTGTTATCCCATTATGTTCTATATTTAACTTGCATTCTTTAATGACTCACGGTCTCTCCAAAGAGAACATAACGATGATACACTGCTCTGTTATTAATACTGGCTATGAAAGCCAAGCAATTACGAATGGTTATTTATTAGAGAGGAGTTTTAGTTTGCCACACAATATGTTGGCATTTTATATTTCTGCATTTAGGGTTTAACTCATATGGAGAGGTTTTGTAATTGATTAAGGAAAACATACTATTTCAATTATTTATTAATGAGCACAATGAACTTTACAAAAGCTTTAAATGGGTACGATTACATTGTTAGGACTAAATATTTACACTTCATACATCTAGCACATCTAACAAGACTGGTTTGTGCTTTCTCATCAAAACAAGTCATGACACATCCAGCCATGTCTTCAGAACTTGACACCATGGCTGCCGTCTCATCTCTCAATGCCGCTGCCACGCAAACCACTAATGAACAGCAGCACCCGTGGTCGTATTTCTAAAAGTTATTTTCTTCTGAAGCTACAAAGAGTGTCTCCTTTGTGGCAAGTTACCTGATGAAACATTAAGTAAATATAAACGCGTCACTTAAATCTATGGTGTAGGGAAAGCTGGGCTCTCAGTTTAATGTAATCCCACAACAGTGAAGCAGAGTGTAGTCTATGGAAGACACAATAGTCCTCTTGGGCTTTACCCTGTGACCTTTTAACATGACTTTCTCTCATCTCTGTGGAATAAATGCTCAGCAGTTTATACTTACTGATTTATAGTATGGGATTTAGTTGAAATCATACAGGTATTAATACCACTACATGAGAAATGTTCTCAATTTAATTTAGTCAGTTTTACTTAATATTGAAATAAATTGACTCTGTCCACTGTCCTACTGTGTCTCTAAGTATATTCATAAAAAGCCCAAAAATAAACCTTAAAGGTCACATGTTTTCCCCAAGAACATGTCTGTGGAGTTTCTTAATAAAGAATCCGCTCTGATCCAGTATTTTATCATGCCTATAAACCCCTCTATTTTTTTTTTTTTTTTTTTTCTATTTGTCTGCATTTTTTCTCATCGTTTAACACCACAAAGGGGGGTGTCAACTTTTTATGAGATTGAGGCATATTTTAGTCTTGCAGCCAAATATTTTCATATTTAGTGCGTGTGCGTGACCATCACCGGCCCTCTCTGGAAGCTAAGTTGACATTCTTTATTAGATTTCCCTATTATGTGCCAGGGAGGGCAGTGCTGCACCGCAGTGATCTGAGGGGGAAACAAAGGCTGGACAGGACGAGACAAGGCGAACAGGGGAGGGAATAGGGAGGCAGTGCTATCAGAATCGAAGAGTGCTGTGTTATTTCTAACCACCAGCTCCACATCTAAAAAGAAACAAGACAAGACAAAAACAGAGAATCAGACCCAAAAAAGAAGTTGTGTCAGACGCCATTATTGTGGATGCCCTGAAAGTATAGAGTAGGCCGCCCGAGGATACAGTTGAGAAGAGGGCATGTGTTTAGTGTAGGGTCTCTGGGGAGAGACTCAGCACATTCTGGAGGGTCCCAACTTTTCTCGGCAATGGGACTCAACAGGAGCTAGTAAGCCCTGATCAACATGCAAGTGTGATGAACTCCAAAGCCTAGAGCAGCCATCACAGCACAGCAGGGCCAGGCGGGCAGAGCGCGCACCCCCCCGCGGATCACAGGAGCACCCAGGAGGTATCCCCAGAGAACCACCAGAGCAACCGAGAGCCACGCGGGCCCGGGGAACAAGAGGGGCAGCGACCGCCACACCCAGCGCGCCAGGACAGGCCCAGGCGGCATGGGGCACGAGGGCAAACCCATCACCCAACACCCATCCCCCCCCACCCCAGCACCCCCCAGTACCCCAGCACCCCCCACCCGCCCACACCACGCCCAATCCCCCACCCCCGAGAAGGCAGGAGGCCCCACGCAGGCCAGGAGGCCAGATGCAGGAGCCGAGCGCCCCCCCGCAGGGAGGGCAACCAGCCCAGCGCCAAACAGGCTGCCACCGGGTGTCGGCATGAGGAAATCGAAGTCAGGACCCAAAGCAAGCCCAGAGGGCAAATGTGGACGGGGCAGCAGGTGCTGGCGCCGCAAGAGGGGAGGCGCCCCGCATACCTCCCGTACCACCCCCCAGGGGGAGCGCGGCGTGCCCAGGGCCCCCGCACCCCAAGATGCGCCCCGACCCCCAACCAGAACCAAGCCACCACACACAGCCAGCCCGCGCCACAGCCACAGCGCCCACCAGGCCAACCGATCCAGCCCCCGCAGCCCACCGAGAGTCACCGCACCAGCAGGGACCGAACAGGCACGCATGAGAACCCCCCCCAGGCCACCAACCCCAAGTCCCAGGGGCCCCCAGCCGCAGTAACACAGATGATGGTCCACCCTCACTGCTCCATGCCAGGGAGGGCCGGGCCCCCCCAGCAAGGCCTTGTGTATGCTGGTGGGAGAAGAGAAAAAAATAAAAAATAAATAAATAACTTTACCCCCCTTTTACTATGTTTCCCGATCCCTGACGCAGAAACATTATCCCTACACCGTGTTCAAGTGTAACCCTGAGTGTAATGTGGTGCATTAAAAGTTGGGGAGGGAGGGTGGGTGAGCTGGCAAGGGGGCAGGCCAGAGGGCTGCAGGGGATGGGTACTCTGCCACCTACCCTGAGCCAACCCCTCTATTTGAACCCTGCTCTGAACAGGCTGCTTCTGTGTCTGTAGCTTTAAATGCAAATGAGCTGTTTCTGACCACGCCCCTCTGTAAGGACTTTTCATAGTAAATTTTAACATCAGATACCTTTGATACTTAAGTACATTTTCATTTGCCTACTTTAAGACTTTGACTTAAGTAATTTTCTTTAAGGTGATTTGAACTTTTAGCTAAGTAACTAGTCAAGTGATGTATCTTTACTTACTCAAGTATGGTTTTCAAGTTCTTTTTACAACACTGCTTTTTCCAAAACATAATGGAAAAAAATAATATAGTTAAGTCAAAGTACATAATAATGTAGTTGATTTACCCTACAGTGAAGTGTAAGTATTGATTGCATAATCTGCACCTGTTCTCTGGCTAAGTTCATAATGATTCTCCCTGGAGTCAAGCAGCTGAAGTTAAGCGTCCGTTTGCGAAAAGTAAAGGCCCATATTTAGGCTAAATAAATATCTAAGAGTAGGCTAACATGTCACTGTTTATATTATCCTTTGCTAAAGGGGCCACAAATTGGGACATAAATTAAGAGTACATTTACTGCTCCAGGCACTCCTACATCACTGTGTATAACTACACAAAGAAGCTAGCATGGCTTTGGATTCAAGTCACCTGTGAGCTCAGCTTGAGTTACTTTAAAAATTAGAACTTAGGGTAACTGGTGGCCTGGTGGTTAGTGCTGCCTGACAGGAGGGCCACAGCCTCCATACATGGGACTTCGCGGCCAGGGTTCGAAATCTGACCTGTGGCTCCTTTCCCGCATGTAATCCCACACTCTCTCTATCCCTGGCTTCGAGCTATATCCATTGTCCTGTCTCTAAATAAGGCAGAAAAAAATCCACCCAAAAATAGCAGAACCTTTTGTGGCATTGTTAAGCCGATGAATTTTCTACATGATAACAGTTCATATTACTGCTAAATAAATGCTAAATTTCACCAGACGCATGTTCGCTCTTTCTCTGCTCTGCCACGGCAGCGGAGCTAATGGTTTTTACATAGTCAATGTGTGTGCTGCCACTGGCGCCGCTGCGCTGCGTCTCAGCTCCGTTGCGGTCGACATGCAATGCACACGCATCTGGTGTAAGTTCTCTGTTAGCATGACAGAGTTACATTCAGACAACATTCCCAATATAACACTCAACATCTTAATTAGAAGTTGCATATGTAACAGCCACTATGATTATGCTGGATGGAGTAGAACGTACCAGATTAGTTTGAACATCAAAGAAGGACTAGATTATTCTAGAGCAGAAATTACTTTTTATGATGCAGTGACACTTGCTGCAAAAGTGGACAATACCTTAGAGGATACTCATTAAATGCACCGGGAACATTGCGTCTTCTAACTTTATATTGAGTTTTCAGGCTAAGGCTGGTGTATCATGTTGAGCTAGAAGCAATTTTCCTATTACAACTAACAAGATTTTAAAAAAATTTTTTTATCTGAGTGTCTAATTCCCTTTATAATATAAAATACAGACTCCTAGTAAGCTACCTTCAGCAGGTCACACTAACTTTTCATGAGATCACCCATACTATTGCTGTCTGCTGCTATACTGTGATGTGCATTTTCTCAAAGTTCATCCCCATTGTTTCTATGTAAAACATTGTGCCATTATCTGTACTACTCATCCTCAGAGAGTAACAAGAAGGCTGAAGAGGATCCTAGCTGACATGCACCAGGCATGAGGCGAGGTACGGGGGACAGGTCTCAAGTCAATTGCTGGGCTGACATTTGAAGTCATACAACCTTTATTTTTCACACATGTTACTGTCAATTTAGAGTCATTGTTAAACCTACCTCAGAAGTTTTTTCCACTAATGAAAGAGCTTTGTAAAAGATTACGATCCAATCTAATTCATCCCAACAATGTCACGCCTTCTATCTTGTGATTGGTATTATCCCGCAATAATGAAAATTTCCATTAACTGGCCAGCAGAACAGGCATTGCAATACCTTTTTACTCGAAACTATTACTTACAACACCATATGCACTCATACTTAGTGTGACAAAGTGGACTCGACCAGGGCATTTGTCACTTTAGTCATACTAATATGTGATTTATTAATTTGTTCTATGTTTGTTTAATCACCTTTATGTTAACTATGAACTCCTCAAATAGCACAATACAAAGCACTATCCCGGTTTGTTTTGAGTCGGATTATAGTTGATCATTCTTAAAACCATCGTTTCTTAATGCATGTTAAGAAGACAATAATGACAGACAATCATGGTGTATAATTCTAAAACCTTTATTAGTAGTTTCATTTCGTAGTTTTACAGATATTGGAAGTTAAGTAATTTCCTTTGTCTACAAACAAATTTACCTGTCGCGGGAATCATGCAGGAAGGGGGGCCGCCCCTTGCTTCCCGGTGTTTTAAGCTTTCTGTGACGTCAGCCATGCCATCAAAGACGATACCATGTCTGAGGGGGAAGCTGCTAACAGTATTGTTATGTATTTGTTCAATGTGTGATCCGTATGGCTAGAATAGCGCATGTTGTGATGCCTTCAAGTACCGTGGGGCATTTGAGTATCTACCGAAGTGGTTTTGTATCTGTATTGTTTTGTCTATGTTATGATGATTTGTGTCCCCAACCCTGTAGGGAGGATGGTTAGAGCCAGGTGCTGGTAATTGGGGAGGTTTGGCTCTATAAAGGAGTCGTCTGTGACCCGGGGGGGGAAAGAACAGGTCAGGAACAGACACCAGGACTTATGCTGTCATGAGTTTATTTATTCTCAGTTTCTTTGTAAATAGTTTTCAGTTTACATTTATGTTTTTTTTTGTTGTTTTGCATTTTTCCTGGTTGCACTTGTAAATAAATGTCCACTGATGGGACCCTCAACACAGAATCGTGAGTCTGCCTCCTACTTCATCACCACACTCTCCGACCTCACTACTCCACAAGTGGTGGCAGTGGTGACTCCAGGCCAGTAGGGGGCAGTAATGATCATGACAAGAGGCAAAAAGACAAGTGTACAAAGTAAAATGGACTGTCAACAAGAGGAGTGTCCTGATGATCCTGACCTGAAGGGGGCAACATGTGGGGAGCCACAAAACCCACAGAGTATGTTGGAGTTGACCGGCCTTTTGCGCTCCCTGATGGAGCAACAGTCTGATCGAGATTTCAGATGGGAGCAGGATCGGAGACGCCAAGAGGAGCGCTGGAAGAGGGTCCAGCACCAGTTTTCTCAGCTTCAGCAAGAAGTACATCAAAGACATCTGGATCCGCTACAGCCGTCAGAGGGGATGGCAGTTGACCCTACACCACTGCCTTCATCACTGTCAGCCCAACCTGAAGGTAAAATATTGCAGTTCAGGCATGACACAGACCCAGTTCCCCTTGAAGCCTCAAGGGGGCAGCCACCCACCCCAGGGCCTAGGTTTTCTGGTTGGAAGGGTCCGAAAATGCAACCTTACCATGAAGATGAGGACATTGAACATTACCTGACAACATTTGAAAGAATTGCACACGCATGTCAGTGGCCAAGAGAGGATTGGGCGCTACACCTCGCCCCACTCCTGACTGGCAAAGCAAGGGCAGCATATGTAGCAATGGACATTGAAGAAACGATGGACTATGTTAAAGTAAAAAATGCTGTCCTGCATAAATATGAAATTAATTCAGAGTCATATCGGGTGAGGTTTCGAAGCAGCAACGTGGAGGATGATGAGACGCCAAAGGAGCTACAGGCCCGCCTCAAGGACCTGTACGACAAATGGATGAATCCAAAAGACAAGACCAAGGACCAGATTGGGGACTCCATTGTCATGGAGCAGTTTTTGAGAATATTGAACCCTGAGCTTCGCACATGGGTAAAGGAACATAACCCCACAACCTCAAAAGATGCAGCAGAACTGGCTGAGACTTTCCTGGCAGCTCGACGCTCATCAATAGCCTTTCCAAGTCCAAGACCCCTACCAGCAGTGTCTTCATCTGGTAAGCCAGCGGGGGCTATTGGGCAAAGAGACAGAAGTTTCAAGCAAAATCCCAGCAGCTTTAGCAACAGTAGAAATCAAGAGTTTAGAAACAAAGCGCCCTTAGCATGTCACTCTTGTGGTCAGACAGGACATTTTAAGGCAGATTGTCCTACTCAGCATGTTAGTAAGACCTACATGTGTTTTGCACCCATATCAGCAGCCAGTCCCCTGGAATCTAGTGAACAGACAGAAATTTGCAATACAGAGCGTACTGTGTGTGTGGTTATTGAGGACAATGCATATGTAGCTCTCTTAGACTCAGGAAGTGATCGCACATTAGTGAGGTCAGACTGTCTTCCCAGGGATGTTATTTTCACTGAGGGAAAAGTTAATGTATGGTGTGTGCATGGTGACCAGACAGAATATCCCATTGCAGAGGTTCCCATCCAGGTTGAAGGACAGCAATATTTGCTAGCAGTTAGCGTAATGGATAAACTCCCCTACCAGGTTGTGCTAGGCACAGATCTACCAATCCTGTTTGAACTTATTGCTAGGCAGGGGGTGGAACACAGTCTAAGCGGAGGAAGTGAGGGTTTACTAGCTGTAACTAGGTCCAAAAGTAGGCAGGAACAGTCTGAATCTGCAGGGGATTGGGCTGAGTTGCCATATGCAGACAGTCAGGTGCCAGGTGTAGAGGAGGCTAGACAGCAAACGGTCAAGAAAAGCCGAAGACAACAAAGGCAGGAGAGACTGAGGGGAACAAAGATAGTGGAGCCGGTGCCTGAGCCAAGTGATCTTGATTTGCAATTTATTCCAGGCAACATTACTCAGTTGCAGAGGCAGGACCCTTCCCTACAGCCCCTGTTTGCAAAGTGTGTTCCTGAGTCAACCCTTGTGACAGAAAAAGGCAGTGAGCTCTTTATTCTCAAGGGAGAACAGCTGTTTCGACGCAGTAAATTAGGTGACCAGCTAGTTGTTCCACAGAGCCTAAGGTCAAAAGTCCTTCAGCTTAGTCATTCTATCCCTTGGTCAGGCCACCTGGGGCAAGTTAAAACTTTCTCAAGGATGTTGTCCCGCTTTTACTGGCCCCAGCAATTTGCAGATACAGTGCAATATTGTAAATCCTGCCCTCAGTGCCAGTTGACAGCTCCAGGTAGAAAAGGAGATAGGGCCCCTCTTATATCCATGCCCACTATTGACATCCCCTTTTCCCGGATTGCTATGGACATTATCGGCCCATTGGAGAGAAGTAGCGGTGGACACAGATACATATTGGTTGTATGTGATTACGCCACAAGATACCCGGAAGCATTCCCACTCAAGAAAATCAAGGCTCGGCAGATAGCCAACTGTCTGATCCAACTTTTTTCAAGACTTGGGATCCCACAAGAAATCATTACAGACCAGGGCACCAACTTCACCTCCAAGTTATTAAAAGAGGTGTACAGCCTGCTGGGTATTCGAGGTGTGAAGACAAGCCCATACCATCCTCAGACTGATGGCCTTGTGGAAAGGTTTAACAAGACTCTCAAGTCCATGCTTAGGAAGTTTGTGGCAGATACTGGATCAGACTGGGATCAGTGGCTCCCATACCTCTTGTTTGCCTATAGAGAGGTTCCCCAAGCATCCACTGGGTTTTCACCATTTCAGCTTCTTTATGGCCATCCAGTAAGGGGCCCATTAGATGTGCTTAAGGAGGCATGGGAGGAGCCACGACAACAGCAGCAGTGCAGTACCTTGTCTTATGTCTTAAAGATGAGGGACAAGCTCAATGAATACCAGGAGCTGGCCAGCAGCCACCTTGCTAGTGCTCAGCAGCGTCAGAAGATGGGTTATGATAAGACATCCAAGAGAAGGTCTTTTCAACTTGGTCAAAAAGTCCTCCTACTGCTGCCATCCTCAGAGTCAAGTCTTCTGGCCAAGTGGCAAGGTCCATATGAGGTCAAAAGAAAGGTGGGGCCAGTTACCTATGAACTGTATCTGCCTGAGCGCCGCAAGAAGCACCAAGTGTTTCATGTGAATCTGCTTAGGGAATGGGTTGACCAGCCGGAGGCATCAACACAGCTGTGGGCTCGAGCAGTGGTTGATGAGGAAGAATTGCAGGAGCAGTATTTTCCCTCTTCTGGTGGGGCCCAGTTGTTGCCGGATTTGACTCACCTCACACCAGATCGTTATGAGGAGATGGAAAAATGCATGCCTGGTGAACTTTTCAGTTTGCAACCCGGTTGTACAGACCTCATTCAGCACGAGATTCGGCTTCTTTCTCCAACGCAGCTACCTATTAGGGAAACCTCCTCCAGGGTACCAGCGAAGCTCATGCCTGCACTAAAGCAAGAAGTGGAGGACATGTTGGCCATGGGAGTCATCGAGCCTTCTCACAGTGAGTGGTGTAGTCCTGTGGTGCTCGTCCCTAAAAAGGATGACCCAAAACTGAGGTTTTGCATTAACTTCTCGCGACTGAATGCAGTGTCAGCTTTTGATCCTTATCCCATGCCTCGGGTCGATGAGCTTATTGATCGTTTGGGAAATGCATCTTATCTCACCACCCTTGACCTCTGCAAGGGATATTGGCAAGTACCCCTGACGGAGGCCTCAAAGGACCTAACTACCTTCAGAGTGCCTAGTGGACTGTACCGGTTCCGGACAATGCCTTTTGGACTGCACGGAGCCCCGGCAACATTCCAGAGGTTGGTGGATGAGATGTTGAGGGGAGCAGAGGACTACACTGCGGCCTACATCGACGACATTGTTGTTTTCAGCAAGACTTGGGAGGAACATATGGAGCATCTTTCTGACGTCTTTCGTCGCATCAAGAGTGCGGGTTTGGTCATTAATGCCAAGAAATGTCATATTGCCAAGCCTGAGGTCCAGTATTTGGGGTATGTAATTGGAGGTGGGGTCATCCATCCCCAGGTTGGAAAGGTGGAGGCCATTGATGCTTGTCCACTACCAAATACTAAGAGACAGGTAAAGTCATTCCTGGGTTTGATCGGCTGGTACCGCCGATTCATCCCCAATTTTTCTTCACGCTCTGCAGTTCTCAGTGATCTGACTCGTAAATCCAATCCTGCTAAGGTTAAATGGACCCCAGAATGTGTCACTGCATTTGAGGATTTGAAGAAGTGTTTGTGCAATGAGCCTGTTTTGCAATGCCCAGATTTTGATCTCCCTTTCACTGTGCAGACAGATGCCTCCGGGAGAGGTCTTGGGGCTGTGCTGCTGCAGGGAGAAGGTGACAACCAGATGCCGGTGCAGTACATCAGCCGCAAGCTCTTCCCGCGAGAAGTGAGGTATTCTACTGTTGAGAAGGAAGCATTAGCTGCGAAGTGGGCTTTAGACACCCTGAAATATTATCTAATTGGGAAGGAGTTTGTGCTAGAGACTGACCATAGGGCTTTGCAGTGGATACACCGAATGAAGGACACTAATGCAAGAATCACCAGATGGTATCTTTCCCTCCAGCCATTTAGGTTTCAGATCAAATACAAACCAGGGCATAAAAATGTAATTGCAGATTTCCTGTCTCGTTCCTCCGAAGAGTAACGACTTTAAGGGGGGGGGAAATGTGACAAAGTGGACTCGACCAGGGCATTTGTCACTTTAGTCATACTAATATGTGATTTATTAATTTGTTCTATGTTTGTTTAATCACCTTTATGTTAACTATGAACTCCTCAAATAGCACAATACAAAGCACTATCCCGGTTTGTTTTGAGTCGGATTATAGTTGATCATTCTTAAAACCATCGTTTCTTAATGCATGTTAAGAAGACAATAATGACAGACAATCATGGTGTATAATTCTAAAACCTTTATTAGTAGTTTCATTTCGTAGTTTTACAGATATTGGAAGTTAAGTAATTTCCTTTGTCTACAAACAAATTTACCTGTCGCGGGAATCATGCAGGAAGGGGGGCCGCCCCTTGCTTCCCGGTGTTTTAAGCTTTCTGTGACGTCAGCCATGCCATCAAAGACGATACCATGTCTGAGGGGGAAGCTGCTAACAGTATTGTTATGTATTTGTTCAATGTGTGATCCGTATGGCTAGAATAGCGCATGTTGTGATGCCTTCAAGTACCGTGGGGCATTTGAGTATCTACCGAAGTGGTTTTGTATCTGTATTGTTTTGTCTATGTTATGATGATTTGTGTCCCCAACCCTGTAGGGAGGATGGTTAGAGCCAGGTGCTGGTAATTGGGGAGGTTTGGCTCTATAAAGGAGTCGTCTGTGACCCGGGGGGGGAAAGAACAGGTCAGGAACAGACACCAGGACTTATGCTGTCATGAGTTTATTTATTCTCAGTTTCTTTGTAAATAGTTTTCAGTTTACATTTATGTTTTTTTTTGTTGTTTTGCATTTTTCCTGGTTGCACTTGTAAATAAATGTCCACTGATGGGACCCTCAACACAGAATCGTGAGTCTGCCTCCTACTTCATCACCACACTCTCCGACCTCACTACTCCACACTTAGAAGCAAACATTTTCTTAACTTAAAAAAAAGAAGCTAATTTTAGTCAGGTCTGCTGCTCTGATCTACTTTAACAAGTCAATGCTCTGAACCTAGACGAATCACGGTATCCCTCTGCTTCCATAGTTTTGGGTGGTGGTGTGTAATGTGTTCATGGAACCATTTTTCTTGTTTCCATCGAAGCTCCTATCTTTTGTATTGAAAATGAGCAAAAGCGCATGTGCAACTTAAAAAAGAGTCAATGGAGGTCTAGGACGCTGGATTTTGGCGACCAAAAAACATGTCATCAATCAGTAACTTTAGACACGTAGAACTACATTTTTATTGCCGATTATATATTTTACTCATCCATACATCCATTTTCTTTCACATATCCAAGGTCTTGTCACGGTGGCAGCAGGCGCAATAAGTCAACTCAGACTTCCTTCTCCCTGTTAAACTATGAGAAACACATATGCCCTTTCAGCACGTTATTATGCTCGAGTAAAACACATTTTAAATGTGTATATGTCAGAATGGTTTCCTAATGAATTTCTTTGATACAAATAGCATTTTCTTATTGATCACATGTCCCTTAGAGGCTAGAGGTCTCTGTCATATTTTATGATGCACCACTCTTCTATGACTTCTGGACCCCATGCAATCTATTGTTGGTGTCCTTGGTGTGTTGGACCTGAATGCCTTTGTGTTACAGCATGTGCACCCTAGAATCTTGTCAACAGTGTACATGCAGCTCACATCCCGGTACAACATCTGCCCAGAAGAGGTAGTGACAACGTGGTGTATTCTCATTGTTGATGGGACTTGGGGGATGCTGCCTGGCATGTTCTTCATTGCCCAGTTTAAGAGTGGTGCCTGTGTGCACCAAGGCCTCAAACAGATCCATTGCATTGTGGATGTCACGCCTGTGGCTCACTAACTGATCCGCACACCTTTTCATAACACCTCCAACCCCATCTGGCGCACGTTTCCTGTGGTTGGCCTGAAATAAATTCTATGTCCCAGCTTGGAATCCCTTTTTGTGGAGGAGGAAGGTGAAGAGGTAGAAGGTCTGTGTACAAGGTCCATGGCTGAGGAAATGGACAACTGTGACAGCAGGGAAGTGGTTCTTGACATAGGAAAGAATAGGGCTTAGATGTTCCCATGTGGCTGGGGGCCCCTTCAGTCATGATGGCGAGATGGTGCTGAAGCACAGTGGCTTAGCATCTGGTCCTACATACAAAACTCCAGTGTGCAGCGTTACTTGTTCATGGGATACACCGAAGTGCACTGCCTGAATTACAGATGCATTAATGATTATTTTTTATGTCGACTAATCTATTGATTATTTTTTCGATTAGTCGATTAATGACTATTTGGCATACTATTTTGGATCCCCGTTTAACCTTAAGCATGCACACCTGTGAATTTCAACCAGCAAAAGCAAATTAGAATAATGGCACATGAAACATGAATTTGGAACATAGTAGTATATTTTTTAGTAAGTGTATTTTTTTTTATCACAATGAAAAGGAAATAAACTAAATAATACAAACCTGTGTGTAAACAAAAGTGCAAGTAGTCTTTGATGGATAAATAAATAACTCAAAATAGTAGCAGTTCACCTGCCTTGCACGTTAAAAATAACTAAAGGATGGCTTTCTTTAAAGTGACCGGTATGTCCATAAAAGTAAATAATGCAAATAGCCCATCCAAAGTACAAATAAAGCTTTATGTAAACAAATCAACCTTCCAGCCCAAGTGACTGAACAATAGATTATAATTTATTTAAATTGCAGTGCAGGAACATGAGCGTGTCAACATGTTCATGTGTGAGGCTGGCTCTCTTCTTTGAGGCGATGTTTCCAGCTGCTGAGATGAGACGCATAAATGATCTGTCTGCTTGGATAATCACCTGTGACTGTGACTTCTTTAGACCAGCGTGCATTGGTCTCCTCTTAAGCAATTGCCTGAAAAGCCTGCACAGGAGCTGTGTCATAGCTGACCTGAGTGGACTTTAAAAGCCCTCTGACCAAAGGAGGCAGGGCAGATACTGTCACATAACTCTCACCACTCAGGAAGACGGTGGCGCATTCAAAGGCCTGAAGAGCTATAGCCAGTTCCTCTAGCAGGGCCCACTGATCTGGTTTCAGGTCGAGGTATTGTTTCCCACTCTGTGTTACTGTTGGGTCAGACAGTGTTGCAGTCAGTGGCCATCTCTGCTCCAGCAGACGAGTCACCATATAAAAGGTGCTGTTCCATCTAGTCGAGACATCTTGGATAAGTTTATGCTCCCGGGTCCCCATCTGTTGCTGTTTGGTTTTCAGTTTGCTTGACTTCAGTTCACTTTCAGCAGAATGTAAAAACATAGCAACATACCTTTGAGTGTGGCAATTGTAACTTCATCCAGTTTATCCATAGCTTGACTTTGTTTATGTCCACACACTTGAACCCCTCGTTTATGTCCACACACTTGAACCCCTCGTTTATGTCCACAAACTGGAACCTACAAAAAATCAAGTACTCCACGAGACACCTAGCTGCTCCTAGTGTTTTTGTAATCTGAGTTTGTTTCAGGGCATGATTGACAACCAACCGCAAAGAGTGTCCTGCGCAGCGGATTGAGTTTCTTTTCTAGTAAAATGTTTGCTGCCAGGACAATATTGGAACCATTGTCATGGACAATTGCCACAATCTTGCTAGCAGAGATCTCAAATCTTGCTAAAGCCTCCTCAATCCATGCAGCAATGCAGTCTTTTTTCAGTAGCTAAGGCCTCTTGTAGCTCTTTCACTTTGTCCTGGAGCTTCTTCCTCGCTTTCTTGGATTTATTTCACTCCTCGTTCTTTTGTCTGCACACACACATACTGTAACAAAACCATTTAACAGTCATTAAAAGGTTACACTACTCTATTAAGTTACTGTGTAGTTCAGTGGAAATATGACTACATAATGTATAAAGTTCATTTCACTATGATACAGCAAATTGAATAAATAGACATTTAACTGGGTAGCACAATGTTAAGTACCACATCATATTACAGCTCAGTAATAACAGGGTAATACCATGATAATATCTAAGTGTTTAGCCTATTTAAAATGATTTTTTTTTTAAACATGTTCAGTAAAGGTCATTCACCTTGTGTGGAGTGGTTTGGCACCGCCTCAGGGCCCTCTATTGACCAGTCACCACTGGATAGAAATAAAGACTAGCCTTCAAACTCCTCATTTTTTTCTTTGCCTTTATCAGTGTCTCTCTGGGTTTCCTCTGGGCACCCACATACTCTCATCCTCCCTTTAATCTGCACTGCTTCTCCTGCTGCTGAATCCGCAAAAAGGGAAATATATAACAGAATTTTTAAAAACATTTATTTCTGATTTAGTGTGTGACAAAATGGAATATCCTGGCATTGGCACTAGGCTGACAATGATCAGGCAATATGTTCAAATTAGATCCGCATTTTATCCTCTTCTTCCATCTTTGTTCTCATTCAGGCAAAGGTATCCCCTCAATGGGAACAATCATCTAACTCCATTTCATAACAATTTACATCTAAATTGATTCTCATTAACTGGAGCCACTATTGACTTTCTATAGCAAATTTGAGAACATTTCACTGTAATCTCCTAAAACAGAATGAAGTAGCTTTCATTATAATCTCAGTGTCCCAGGTCTTCTTTATACTCATTACAGAAACTTGGCCGGTCGTCTACAGTAGATAAGCATTTATACGATAGCCCAGGGGTTCCCAAACTTTTCAGCTCAGGACCCCTGGACCATATTTAAAAAATTATAGTGTCATTTATTGTAAGAAATGCAAGAAGCAGAATACAAGTAATTTCCATGTATAGACTTAATAAACACACGTGTGTTCATCTTTATGTGTAATGAGTAGCAGACACCTATATTGTTGCTGTCACGTGCAAATACATTTTAAAGGTAGAGTGTGTGACTATTTTATCCAGTAGATGGCTCCATTGATCACCAGTACTAAACCAAAACAAACTGCTGTTTGGCGACACCTCGGCTATTCTGAAGCCTCAGCTCTCCTCCAGCGGCACACCTCCAACCCCTCTCCAATCGAATTCGCACGAAGGAGTTATGAATTAGATACCATTAAGCACATGCGGCGGACAACATTGTCCTTTGCTCGAGCTGCAATTGTCTGTGGCCTGCATTGTTTTGTTAGCAGGCGAATGTTAGCACACTTTGGTTAACTCATAACTTCATATTGTACATAAATTGGCACGGAATGACCGTGATCTAACCGTGCAGTAGCGTAGCCAGAAATGAACCTGCAACAGGGCCTGAATAAAAGTGGATGGGCCACACAATTAATTTAATAAATAGCGCAATATCATTTAGCGTTAAATTTAAATACATTTTATTGCAGCAAGTTATCATTCAATATATCCAGCACTGAAGCAGCAGGGAAGCTACACCTTCCTATAACGACATTATAACGACATCCTTCAACAGCACTAAAAATCAAACCAATCCACTCTGTTCAGTTACTACAACAAGACATTATCTATATTCAGAATCCGAACAAGCACCCAATAGAGTATTTAGGAACGACGAAAACAGCTTCACACACAGCGACCGCACAACGTATCGAGCATCAAAGCCAAGCCATGTTATAAGAAAGCAAAGCCATAGACACAAGTTCAACAACATTCACAAACAACTTTGCTGATTATTCCATGTCATCACTATTTTGTATAATGAGGAGACACACAACAAATTGACTACGGCAAAAAATGAATAATTTTAGGCCTACCTTTGATGTCTTCCTAAGGTCCTTTTAATCTATAATTAGGCCTACAGGACGAGGCGTAAATGTTGGGCTTTACTGTTGAAGATGGATATGATTTCACCGTAGTCCAATGAGTCTGACAGTTCCCGTTCAAAAGACAAAAGGGTTAAGTTGTTTAGGCGAAGTGTTGACATTGAGGCTCTCAGTCGTGTTTTTATCCGATTTGTAGATGAAAAAAGTCGCTCCACTGTACATGATGTCATTGGCAGGGTTATAATAACCCTCAGCAGTGCGCTGACATTTGGGAAAATCTCAGCTGGACAGTTGTCAAGCACTTCGATTAGAGATGGATAGTTTTGTCCCGCATCCATTTTGCGTCTTATCTGTTGTGTGAAAACGGAATACTCAGCTTCTCCGATGGATATGCTAAACTGTTTGCTTGGGCTCCTCAGCAGCTCAAATTCACTAAATGTCGTTGTGGAGTTTGAAGGCGCTAATTCGGCGCTCCCCTCCCCGTAACGTTAATCGTTTCGGTAACGTTAGCAGGGGCATCAGGCACCTGCTCCTCCAATCTTGGTTTTTTGAAAAACTTCGCAATGGATATTTGTTTTGCCATTGCTAGGTTAACGTTGTTGGTCACCGCGCTACTCGTTTTAAGCTACATTTGCTAGCGAGGCAGGAAGCTGTGCAGCATCGAGTTAGTTCGTGGAAAACAACCAATTTGACAAATGCGGTAGATTCAGTTGGCAACCAATCGCAGCACACATCACACATAATTGTCATGTACAAATAAGTTTTATTGTTTGAAATAGATAATAGACAGATTGTTGTCTCCAATCAGTACCAAAATGATACCCCCTGGCCCTGCCCCTTAAGTTTTTGAATTCCAACAGTATGAAATGTAATGCTGAATATTACATATATTATATATTACAATATGCGGAGATGAAGAGATAAGGAATGCAAACAACACATTAAGTCGTTTTAATAATAACAGATTTATTGACAAAAAAAGCAGCTTGATTGGCTGGGCCAAGGCAAGAATTGGGCGGGCCTAGGCCCATAGGTACGCGGCTGCTTACCTGACATCCAAATAAGCAGTGAGTAGGCTGTGTTATGTGAAAGGCACATACTAATGCAGAACAACACAACATATATTGATCTGCAAAAATTCAGCATGAGAAATACAATAGCAAAAAATAAGAGAATATAAAAACCATATAGGAACACCATGACGCTATTGCACAACCCACACAGCTGGTTTAATAAAGGTAAAATCTAATCAAAACATCCTCTTCAATCAGGTTCTCCCTGAAGGGCTCCTTAAATACCTTCTATAGGATATGGCAACCCTTTCTGACATATATTGATTCTCTGACTATTAATGTAGAAACCAGCAACTAACTGAGCCCCCCCCCCCCCCCGATTATTTCTTTGTATTATATATTTTATTTATTTTTCTTGTCTCTTTTACACATGTATATTATATATATATATATATATTTTTTTTTAACTTTATTTTTTATGCTGTGTTTATCTTGCCATGCCTTGCACTTTGTAATCCTCCTAAGTTTTTTGTGTATTTCTTTGTGAATTTGTCTGTGTGTGTGTGTGTGTGTGTGTGTGTGTGTGTGTGTGTGTGTGTGTGTGTGTGTGTGTAGATGGGAGACACTGGGGTTGGTTGGGAACTATGGTTATAAGGGATGGGGAGGGTTGGATAGGGATTTGGATCACAGAACTTTTGCACTAATTTGGTGATTGTTGTAACACTGTACATTTCTGTGCAAAAATCAATAAAAAAAGTTTGGATTAAAACATCCTCTTCAAATCACAGTTTACCCTTATTATTAAACATGTATTGAAAGATCAGATAAATGGCCTCTTGCACAGTAAGTCTTTCTGTCATAACCTCAGTCACTAAAATGGCAGCTCAGGTACTTTTATAATCTCATGGCCCCCCAATTCCCTCTGACCTCTGGATGACTTTTGTTCCTTCTGTGCACCATATATGATCATTCCTATGCAGTTTTTATTCTTTGACTGTTTCCAGATTCCCCCATGACTCTTCACAGACCAGCAGGTTTCTGTGTCTGTGGGGACCTGGGCACATGTGGTGAGAACAAACGCAGTTCAAGACAGTTTCAAGCTTCCCCCTGAACTCGGTCAATACTGTCCCATAAATAAATACACACAGACATGTACAGATTCACAGTCCCAGAAATCCCCGCACTGCAAAATCTCAAATCTAATAAAAAAAATAAGGTCTCTATTGTGAGTAATAAGAAATCTGCCAAAGGGGAAATACAATGTACTTTGTGTTTCAAATAAGATGTACTTTCTAAATAAGTTAGTAATTTGCATTTCAAGACACTCAACAAGTCAGTTTTGCTCGCCCGGTTGACGTATATTCAGGCTTTATTTTTGGATAACCCATAACTTGATATAAGATTATGATCTGGACTTGTCAGCTGAATGGGGCTAAAAATAAGTGTTACTATAAATTAGATCAATATTTCTTGGATTTGGGTTTTTGTAGGGCATTTTCCTTGATATTTGATATGGGTCAAACTTTGTACCACCAATACAAACTTGAAATTCCATGAAATTTCATGTTTGTGTATTTTGGGTCACATTAGGAAAAGTAATCAAATTTCAGGCTAAAACAATGACATTAAGGGTGTTTTTGAAGCCGTCAAAACGGACCTGCACAGTAAGTAATGGTTAGATAGACAGCAACAAGATCAAAAAGAGGAAGATATACTTTATTTATCCTACAGATGCACCGATTATAATTTTGTTGGCTGACTGACCTGCAGATAAAGATTTTGGCCACTACCGATTTTCCTACATTGAAGAACTAAAATTGACAGCAATTAATGAAAATTCAAATCATATGTTCATAATAAAAGATTGATTGTAAAGTAACTGTATAGTAAAAAAAAAAAAAAAACATTTGGAATTGCACCATGTTACATCACCATCTCTCATGTTCACTAAAATAAAAAATATTAAAATAAAGTTTATATCACTTGCATCAAACAATTTTTACACAATTACACAATTAACTTAATTTAACTTTAAAGGGGTTATATATAACTTTCAAAAATACTGTGTTTGTAGTGACACTGCAGGCCGACACCGGGACAACTCCCATGGAAAATAAGTGTTGCCAACAGGATCCAGCAGGGTGTCTAAGCAGGAGTGCCCACATGGACCTGTACTGTCTGGATGAAGGCATCCTTTGGCTCGGCAGACATGAAACGACATTCTTGCACTCCATGACAGCCAGGACCCAGGGGCAGACAATAGAGTATCGTTATTCTGCTTACCACCAGTTCACCATCTGGCAGCATGGGCGTCTGCGATCAGGAAACCGTGCAGTGGTCCCAAGCTGCTGTGTTTGCCGAATCAGAGACAAATACCCAGACCCTTTTGCACACTATATAGGGTATAAGGACGCCCCTTTTAGGTGAAAAACAGTCATCGGAGCACTTTGCTCACAGAAAGATGTTGACTCTAGTTTTCGCCAGACGCCGGTCACATTCTTGTTTGGCTCGACAGGCTTCTACAGTTCAAACTTTTTTTGTTTTTTTATGCTTACGTAGAGTCTGTGTTGTGCTAGAGGCTGGTTGTTTATTTGTGCTAACAGATTCCATATTAGATTCATTCTCCATCCTACAAACGACAGTCTCGGCAGGCACTACTGTTGATCTCTGTAAGCGGAGTGGAGTGAGGAGGACGTCGAGAACTTTCCACATCAGTTAACCGTTCGCTCATAAATGGGTGATAAAAAATGATTAATGCATGTAAAAAGTTACATATAGCACCTTTAAATATTTATTTTACTTTGAAGAATGCAAGAACAGAACAGAACCAGGACCCTTTATTTCACCTTTTAATACATCTCAAAATGAAAAAAGGACAGGACGACAATGGCATCTCTGCATTGTCACCAGAAGCGCTCACTTTCAACACTTGTACGTGGGGCATAGAGGTACCTTCGGGCCAGAGATCCAGTGCTGGGAAACGGTCGTTCTTCGTCTTTCAGTAGCTTAATGCACTTTCGCCTCTGCTGATGGGCAGCTCAGACGGGTAACTGTTTACCTATTTATGTGCTGAAAGCAGAAGGCTACATCTTCTTTTAACTAGAAGCATTTCTGTGTCAGGTACAGGTACTGTGTGCTTTGATGCAACAGGTTTGTCACATGTGGGTCTGGTCTCTCCCTCCAGGATTGTCAAAAGCATCTGTTTCACTTGATCCTTGATTCTGCTGTGAAGTACCGATTCTTGTACCTTCAGTATAGCTGGCAGCTCATAGTCAGCTGCGTATGCCCCTAGTACACGTTTCTGATCCAGCAGTGATTGAAGCATTATAATAAGTGCTATTTCAGCTCGTAGGAACATCTTGCTACAGTCGTTTCTTTGGCTGACCCAGCAGTGTCTGAATGTCATGAAGTGAAGTGAAGTGGCGAGTGTTTAAAATGCCCGATAATCTTCTGTCCATCAGCCACCGTGTCAATGATGCTGCTCTGGGAAAGCGGACCCTCATTCACTGCCAGCTGCAGCGTATGTGCCATGCAGGACAAACTCGCCAAGCTGCTCTCATCCATGGCTTTCATATTTCAGGCGTTGTCCCGCAACACCACATGAACCCTGCTCTTGTCTATGTCCCACCGTTGCAACATTCTGTCAAATGTTGCTGCTAGATTAGCAGCGGTGTGGGACCCTGGCATTTCCTGACGGTGGAGAATGAACCGTGTTTGCTGAAAATCTTTGTTCACCCACTGAGCAGTCATGCTCAACATTGATGTCAGGCTTACGTTAGATGTCCAAATGTCTGTTGTAAAAGTTATCCTTGATTTGGGATCGGCTTGTAGCAGGTTGTGTGTGTGAGATACCACCTGGTGAAATCACTCCAGTAACGCGAGGTCAGAGAAGTATCTTCTGCTAGGTATTGTGTATCTCAGGACTAAATTGCAGAACCCCTGATCTTCGACTACGGAAAATGGCTGGTCATCTAGTGCCATAAATTCCATTATCTTCCTCGTAATCGCTTTTGCATTGTCAGCGCTGATACCGGTGAAAGATAGCAGAGGCTGCTGGCTTGTGGTTTGCTCCTGTTGGTCATTAGCTTTTGCCTTGGCTTTAACCGATTTGCCTTTGTTAGCCTCTTCAAACATATGGCATATTCAGCACTGTGATGCTGTCTTAAGTGGCGGATTCAGTTAGTTGTTCTGTAAGTCAACTATATATCTGCATATATATATATATATATATATACACGAGTTTTCTATTATTGTTTTCCTCTTGTTATCTTAAATGTCTCTCTCGCCTTACATGTGTTAAAAATACATGTTTTGTGTCCTCGTTGCCTTGCTCAAGGGCCTCTGTGCAGTGCTCAGGAAGTGAACTGGCACCTCTTCCAGGACTGGAAGTATAAATCTTTAAAGGCAGAATGTGCAACATTTAACACATAAATTCAGATTGATGTCACATCCTGAAGTTGCTATTCTGTACTTTTTTAGGCGATGTTTGAGATAATTTCTGAAAATATAGGAATTTGTTAGCAAAGAGCGTGAATGACAGTGTGTTTAGTGTCTTTCCATATATGTTCATGTGTTAGTGTGTATGGTGGGGGGTTAGAGGGCTTAAAGATTTTCATCTGTCAAAAAGGGGCCTGGCAGAAAAAGTTTAGGAACCACTGGATTAAGGACAGGATGCTGGAACATTCCAGAGATTCTGCTTCATGTTGACATAAGAGTGCCTTGCCCAATCTCCGATTGCACAATGTTTTAAAGGTGCTCTGTTAAATTAGATCTGGTGACTGCAGACTTTCAAGCTCTGTGCAAGCTCAGGTTTACTAAACTGGCAAATGATAAATGGTTAAATAGGGTCAGGGACAAAACTCAGACTATGGCATATGGGTAAGGAAAGAAAAGTGAAGATAATGTTTTATTATAACCTTTGACAAGAGATAATTAAGTGTTGACAGACAGTCCTTGGATCTTACAATCTATCATCTCTATGGAGATTTTATAATTGAAGGTTGTCCACCCTCAGGAGCTGCAGGATGAGACCCCCAAAGGAGTCCAAACACTGGGGGTTGTGATGGAAGCTGATGTAGCAACATTAAAGAACTAGAGGCAGGAAAAGAATACTGAAAAAGACAGCAGCAGGATGAAAAGCCAACAGTGAGAGTGTCAGAGTGCTTGTCACAACTGATGAGACCATCTGAAGAGTTGAGCTAATACAATAATACAAAGACACGCAGATGCTGATGGTTTACCTTTAAAATACAGGACAATCATGTAGAAATATTATTCCTACCATCACCAGAGATGGTTAAAAATAATTGTCAGAAGGAACTTATGTGAAACATGCAAAACTTGTCATTCTACAAAAAGCCATCTTCAGTTTTCTCCTTGTTGATAATCCTCACCATGCCCTTCTGAGAAACTTAAGGCATTCTTCATGAACTACCATATTTGTTTGTGATAGATATGTTTTATTTGAAGAATATTTAATTAACAGACATTCTCATATCTTGTTAACCTCTCTAAGTTTGGGGAAAATAAACGTTTTTAGAAATAATGTATGTAAATTCTGGTTGATCTGCTGAGGGAAACCATAAAATACAAAAAAACTGTCATGATTTGTTCTTATTTAGTTTGTATTTTGTCTATTTCTAAGTTTAGGTTACCTTGTTGTTATTTTTCCTAGTGTTGCTTGTTTCCCTTTTATGTTTTTGTCTTAATGTTTCATAGTTTATGTTTTCTGTTGTATTTGGTAATTTCTTATCCCAGTGTTCTATGTTCTAGTGCAGTGGTTCCCAAAGTGGGCCGTGCGCCCCCCGCGGGGCAATGACAGGGGGGGCGCGAAAAGTTTGGGGGGAAAAGACAAAGAAGAAGAAAAATTCCAAACAATGCACTACGGTCAGCACAGCAAGCAAAGCATGGCGAATATTGAGAGAGGACCTCCAGCAAAACGTAAAGCTGACAATGAATCTTCATCAGATATCACAGCAAAATCAAAGACAAGAAAGTATGACGAGTCATATCTCGCCCTCGGCTTCACCTGCACAACGGTGGGTAACGAAGAGAGACCTCAGTGTGTGTTGTGCTTAAAAGTATTAGCATCTGACAGCATGGAGCCGAACAAGTTAAAACGCCATCTAGAAACAACCCATCCAGCACACACACAGAAGCCCGTTGAGTTCTTCAAAAATAAACTTCTCAGCTGTCGTGCACAGCAGAGCACCTTTACCAAAGCAGCCGTTTTGCTGCCAAATGCTCAACTGGCGTCATATAAAGTGGCATATAGAGTTGCTAAGTGTAAAAAGCCACACACCATCGCTGAGGAATTAATACTGCCTGCCGCTGTTGATATGGTCTCTACTATGATTGATGAAGCAACAGCCAATAAATTAAAAACTATCCCTCTGTCAAACAATACTATTGCAAGACGTATTTATTATGTCAAAAGACATCGAGGAGCAGCTTAATGACAAGATACGGGACAACCGTTTTGCCCTGCAGGTGGATGAAGCGACCGACAGCAACAAGAACTGCTTATTAATAACTTATGTCAGATTCATCGACACTGATGATCTGAGGGAGGATTTGCTTTTCTGTAAACGTGTGATGAATAGAGCCACTGCAGCTGAGCTGTTTAATATCATCGACACTTACTTGAAAGAGGCTGATCTGACATGGAACGACTGTGTGGGCATCTGCACGGATGGGGCCCAGGCAATGGCAGGAAAACGGGGAGGGCTGCAGGCGCTCATCAAGCGCGTCTCCCCCGACGTGCAGTGGACGCACTGCATGATCCACAGAGAAGCGCTCGCTTCTAAACAGCTGAGTCCTGAGCTTAACGATGTGATGACAGATATTATTGCCACGGTAAACTTCATAAAGACTAGACCCCTCAAAGCCCGAATTTTTTCTGCACTGTGCAAGGAGATGGACTCTGGTCACACTGCTGTATTGTTCCACAGAGAGTCCCGGTGGCTGTCACGTGGAAAGGTTTGTCCAGGGTGTTTGAACTGCCGGATGAGATCAGAATCTTCTTGGAGGAAGAGGGGAATGAACTTGCACACAAGTTTAAAAACAAAAACTTTCTCATGAAACTTGCATATCTCAGTGACATACTGTATTTCAAAAACTCAATGAACTAAATTTGCAGATGCAGGGCACCAAGACACACCTCCCACAGGTGGCAGATAAAATTACATCTTTCACAAGAAAACTGGAGATGTGGGAGCAGCGAGTTACAGATGGGAATATAGACTCATTTGAAAGCCTGAAATCATTTATTGAGGTGAACAAGCTGCAGAACACAATGATCCCATGTGTAAAAGCCACATCTCTGCCCTTCAAACACACTTCCAAAGGTATTTCCCACTGCAAGATTCTGCAAAATATGACTGGATCCGAGACCCTTTCAGTGCAACTCCAGCTGATGACTTCAGCACTGCAGAGGAGGAACAGTTCATCGATGTCACCTCAGACTCAACACTGCGGCTGCAGTTCAAGACCAAGACATTGTCTGCATTTTGGATTGGAGTAGGAAAGGAGTACCCACTGCTTGGCAGGAGAGCCCTGGCCACACTTCTCCCATTTGCCACATCCTACCTATGTGAGATAGGTTTTTCGGCAGTTGCATCGATCAAGACAAAATACAGATCAAAGCTAGACATTGAAAATGAACTGAGAGTGGCTGTCTCACAGCTGCAGCCCAGGCTGGAGAAGATCTGTAGCACAAAACAAGCACACACAAGTCACTGAAATTCTTGCAGGACCGGGAGAATGGAGCTTGAAAGAAGATTTTCATTAAGTTTTTCAGAAGGAGCTGTTTACTTTCAGAGAGTCAAAAAATTGTTAAAAACAATTATTACTGTTGCATCTTAAAAAAATGTTCAGTTGAATGTTGCAGTTACACTCCATTGCTACTTTAGAATTGGCTTGAATTTTTTTTTTTTTAGTTTAATCTTCACACATTGATGCTGCCATTCTTTTTCTGTTTTGCAAATATCAGATAAATTCTAAAAATACAGATATTTGACTGCAAAGGGTGTTATTGTCAGTATTTTTTGTATACACACACATATATATACACACACAAAATGTATTTGGTTACGTGTGGGGGGGGCCCAAAGCCATTTTTATGTTCAAGGGGGGGCCCAGCAAAAAAAGTTTGGGAACCACTGTTCTAGTGTGTATTATTGTTTCTATCTTCTCTCAGTGTTTCTTGTATTTTATTCCTACCTCTTTGTGATTGCCCTCATTGTCTTTACCTGTGTTTGATTACCCCATGTCTATTTAGTCTCAGTGCTCCTTCCCTCGTGTTGTCAGATCATTGTCGTATGTGAGTCCATGTTAGATTTTCCAGTGTCAGTATTTCCCCTGTGTTTCCTTGTGGCTCTTGGTTTTCTCCTTGTGGTTTTTTGGTTGGACTTTTGGAAAAGTTAGCCTTGTTTTTTGACTTTTGCCTTTTTGTTTAAATAAATTGACTTTGTAGTTCTGCACTTGGGTCCTTTACTTTAATTTTTCCAGTATCATGACAGAATGATCTGACCACAAATGGACCAAGCAGATTGTTTTAGTTATTACTCGGAGCCATCTCCCTGGGAGGGGACACGGCTTGCTATTTTCACCGGCACACGAGGAAGGAGAAGACGCAGTCGTTCCTCGCGATGTCCGGATCAATCTCTTCGAGCTAGTAGACTTTCTGATGGACCTCTACTTGGGGGCAGGGAGCTCCACTGAGCCTCAGCCACAGCAGCCTGTGTACCAGCCCAAGCCTCAGCCTCCCTGTGTTCCTGTTCGTGCAGAGCGCTGTCTGCCACCATTTCCGGCAGAGCGCCGTCTGTCCCCTGTTCCAGCAGAGCGCTGTCTGCCCCCAGTCCCTGTTCCGGCTGAGCGCCATCTGTCCCCTGTGCCTGTGTCTGCTGAGCTGCATCTGTCTCCTGTGCCTGTAGAGCGCTGTCTGTCTCCTGTGCCTGTTCCTGTAGAGCGCTGTCTGTCTCCTGTGCCTGTTCCTGTAGAGCGCTGTCTGTCTCCTGTGCCTGTTCCTGTAGAGCGCTGTCTGTCTCCTATGCCTGTTCCTGTAGAGCGCTGTCTGCCACCAGTTCCAGCAGAGCGCCCTCTGCCCAGTGCCTGCTGAGCAACTCCGGCCCCCTGTTTCAGAGTGAGGGGTCCATCCTGGTTCGTCGTTGGTGGTCTGGCCAACTCCTGTGTCTCTGTGGGAGGCCCTTCCCACTCCTGTTTCCTGGTTGGAGCTCCTGCCCACTCCCGTGTCTCTGTGGGAGGCCCCGCCAACTCCCGTTTCCTCGTTGGAGGTCCTACCCACTCCCGTGTCTTCGTTGGAGGCACTGGCCACTCCTGTGACTTTGTGGGAGGTCCTGCTGACTCCGCAGACTCCTGAGCTCTCGTCAGAGGCCCTGTCGACTGCTGCGTCCTCGTCGGAGGTCCTGACGACTCCTGCGCCCTCGTCGGAGGCCCTGCTGACTCCTGCGCCCTAGTCGGAGGCCCTGCTGACTCCTGCACCCTCGTCGGAGGTCCTGCTGACTTCTGCGCCCTCATCAGAGATCCTGCTGACTCTGCCCACTCCTGTGTTTCCGTGGGAGGCCCGGCCTCCTACTGGTCCTGTGTCTTTGTCTGGTTGGCCTCATGGCCGCCCCCCTGATCTACTCTCCGTGTTTGGTCGGCCTCCCGGCCGCCCTCCCAAACTTTCCTGGCTATGTGCCCTGCCTCCAGGCCGTCCGCCTGAAGGTCCGGATTCAGGAGGCAGATTCCTGCCTCTGTGTGTTTCCCTCCAGTGTGATTGCCCTCATTGTCTTCACCTGTGTAGTTAGTCTCACCTGTGTTTGATTACCCCATGTTTATTAGTCTCAGTGTTGCTTCCCTCGTGTTGTCAGATCATTGTCGTATGTCGTTTGTTGAATGTCAGTCGTCAGTGTTTTCCTGCTCCTTGTGATTCCTCGTGGCTCCCTGTGTTTTCTTCTTTTGGACTTTTTGGATTTGTATTTAAGTAAGTTTTTGTTTAAGAAAATAAATCGTCGTTTCATCTGCACTTGGGTCCAGTTCCCATTTTCTCAATCCATGACACAAACATGAAGTGATTTTCCTTCAGCACATGACTTCAAGCTTCTGATGGGAGATTTCAGCTGGTTATGAAACAGAATGCTTTTTGCATTTTTTTATAGATTTTTTGGTGTGTGTGCTCTCAACCGAGAAGCTGATGTTTATTTGTTTATTAATTTGATGATTCAGAGCTGATGTCATAATGATGATTGGTTGCAGGCTTGTAGCCACTTCCTATTTAAGATGTCCTGCCCATTTTGACAAACTTTTTGCCTGATGAAGGTCTAGTACCAAAACATTGCCAATAGATGTTTGTTTACAAGTTAGACACTGTGCGGGAGTTCAGCTTTGAGTTTTTGATGGACACATTGCTCTCCTACGCACTTGTCTTATGAAATGGATGTGCGAAGGTTTTTTTTATTATGAAACAGTCTGAAATTAAAACTCATGCCTCTTTATGGTCTACAAAACCAAAGAACATTAGCAAAAAGTTGGGCTGTTCCTATAATGTTATTTTTAATGTCTAAACCTGCAGCTGTGGGGAAAATGTCACACCAAGTGCTCAACATCCTTCGCAGAAACCGCCTAAACATTTAAAAGAAAACCAGGATAGAATTTTTTGTTAAAACATTACTTACACATCTGCAAAGAGTACAGGTCCTGTCATCAGGGATCAGCAAACGGACACAAACCAAAAGTTCATCACAGGACCTTTAAAGCGTTTGACCAACACTAGAGGTGACTGGGTATTATTCTATGGAGCTCGGCAGCCATACAGAGGATCTGTGACCCAATCAAATTAATTATTTCACCTCCACACTTCTCCCTCTTTCTCGTCTTCTCACTCTCTCCCCTTGCCTTTGAGATATTGCACCTAAAAATGACACCAGGCATGTTCTTTCCTGGTTACAGCCAATATAACCAGTAATGTTCCCATCAATCACTAGCCCTGCTTTCATCTAACACATACTTATTATGTAAAGAAGGGAACCTGATCAGTAACGATAACAATCTCCATATTGAATATTTAATGTATCTATTAATATACAATGATACACAGTTTCTTATTAAAATTATTGAAGAAAAGTCATCCTACAAGGACAAAAGCAAGTTGACACATTATTTAGTTTCTTTCTAGACAAATGTGAAATATTATGCATACATCTTTTTTTATTACTAATTGGCAGAAAAAGTCCACATTAAGCTTACCACAAAACTTTTGCTTGATTAAATGTATGTTTTATTGTTACAAGAAACATGGATGAAGTCTCTGTGACGTCACCCATTGGTTTCTGAAGCAACCAATGGCGTATTGGAGCCCAACGATGGTGGTCATCACTTTCAAGGAAGCTAGAAACAAGCAAAGAGTTGAAGCTGAGGTGGGCCTTAAGCCTCCAGGCAAACGACTTCATTGCGCCCACTTGGTGTAAGTCACATCAGTCTGCCCCTACGTATGAATAACTCTCTGCCTTAATACAGTCAAAACGGTTTGTTTATATATTTAAAAAATTCAACCCAGTTTGTATCAATAAAGACATAAACTTTTGATACCAGATTCATTTTTAACCAAACTGCACTTGACCCTTCGTTGGCTTTCTGATTGGTCCGGTAAACCACCAATCAGAGAGCCCCCTTCTTCTAGCAACCGTTGCAGGGCTACTTCCGGTTAGACAAACGTTCGCCTGGGCCAAGTCTTTTCAGTGGGATGTGGTGAAATTGTGACCTTAATTATGTTAAATGATTGAAAGGTGCTTGGGGTGTCTGCAAGATTGACTCAAAATATCCACAATGGGGAGGGGTTTTTCCCCCACATGGATCAGTAACATTTAGCACTAATGAATGTTGCTGTGATTGTCAAATTGTGCACATAACTCTCAAATGCAAATTGAGGGCCCTGTTGCTGACACTTGGAGGTTATTTCAGACCCCTGGCTCCAGAAATGGTTCATGATGGATTCAAGAGGTAAGTAAGTGGAAGTGAGACAGATAGAAGCCATGGGAGGACAGCTAACTTTACCAACAAGTATTTAGAGTTTCTGGAGAAATTCTCATACACCCTAATGTGTCTTTATTCTGTCACTTGACAAATGGTGAAGTGGGGGTTTTTCTGCTGTAAAAATGGGCATTTTAATATTGGTGTTAATGGGGCTTCTTGGCTTTTCCGGCCAGCCTCAAGTGGACACTGGAACTATAGTGTTTTGCACATCTGGCTGTATTTTTCGACCCGGGTGTTGCTGCTTATGTTGACCTGATCGCTTACATCCTATATTCCCTCTCTCTCTACGATTACTAAATAATCTATATGGCTAGTTATTTGCAAAACCCATTGTCTGTTCTTGGCTAAAGGCTAAAGCAGATAAACAGCAGTAAAGCAGGTGTGTACATGGTGTTGATCAGACAATTTTTTACACAAAAATAAATTCATGATCAAAAGAAGCTTAAAAGCTGTATAAGAGCTAAAAAACAAAACAAGTTATTCTTAGCTCTGATAAATTTGCTACTCTGAATGAATTATTTTACATTAATCATTTTTTCCTATTAAAAACTGATCATTGCAACTTTAACTGTTCGATATGTGTTTAAGTGGTTTTCACAATTATATTAAAAATACATTTTCTTAACTTATCAATGAAGACTTTGAAAAGCTATTTATTAGACAGCAGAAACACCGAAGCACAAGATTAGACCTGTGCAAAACAAGGCTTCTCAGTGCCAATACTGCCTAATCCTTCCATCATGCTTAACTCCAGCTGACTATTGATCGAGGTGACTGTCGACTGAGTAACTGATAAAAACAAAGGGGTCGACTGAACAGAATGACAGATTTGAAATTAGACAGTGATTAGTGACAAGGTGTTTGAGTAAGATAAAGGTTCAAGGGCTGCAGAAATGAGGTTGATTGGAATGTGAATGTATAGCAATTCAATCAGGCGTGTGAGTGCAGACTTTATGTATGGCATGAAAACGACCAGGTGGGACAATAGACTTCTCTATGATTACTTGGATTCGTCTTTAATTTTCAACATGACTCCGTCCTTTGAAGTACTTAATACACTGAACCTCATGCTGTTTATGAAACAACCCACTTCAGATGTCAGTTTAGTTGAACCTCTTTTGAAGTAGATGAGGGCGGCTGTGTTGTGCTATCAAAGCCCTGTTACACACAGCACCCAAGCTAACTTGACCTCTGATTTTCATCATTAGACCAGACTTCGTACAATACAGCAAGTAAATAGATTGTTAACACTGAGCCAGCCAATGCATGGATCCTTGTTTACATCTACTTATATACCCGCTGGTTAACATTTCTTTCATCTTTTCATGCCACACACTAATACATATAAACTCAGAGCTGCTCCTGTTTTTTTACAGAACACTCCAGATGTATTATAAAGGGTTTGAAGGAAATAAGAATTTTACATGGTTCTTATCAGTGTTTTATACACAAATAATTCCCTCTGACATTTCAGAGGCTCCCACTTTATGGATTTTGAAGATAGTATAGATGTGTTTCTTTCCCTCAGGCTTTGACACGTATTGGCCTTGAGGTTTGATTGCAATCTCACAAGTGAAACACGCAGCACAAAGCCTAATTGCGAAAACTTGTAATCATACATCACAATTACAGCAAGTAGATGCACATTTGAATGAAAAGCCACCCAAACATGGAAAAAATGCAGCTGTACAATAAGAAATGTATATTAGAAAAATGTAAATCATGATGTGCTGGTTTAGCTCGATCAGTAGAGCAGGTGCCCCATATACAAAGGCTAGTCCATTACCGATCGGGCGGATTTTCAACTCTAAACCTCAGCCCTTTGAGGCATGTCACTCTCTCTCCCCACATTTTCTGTCTCTCTTCAGCTGCCCTATCATTATAGGCAAAACACCATAAAGTAATATTTAAAGATATAAATAACTCAAAGTGGTCCATGTATAGAACCCTGAGGAACATCTTTACTAACAATAATAAAACTGTATAGCTTATTTACTTCTTTGATGATTTCCTGCAGGGGGATGATTTCGGTGTTGACAGTTAAACCATGGAGTTTAGAACTGGAAGCTTTAGCTTTGATTAGATAGCTTTGTTGAGATGTATCAGGGTTAAGGACTTGCTGGGGTTAATGCCATTCTTTATCTTCTTGAGCTTAGTCTTGAATCAGAGGCTTCTTCAGTCATGATAACTTTTTCAGTCCCATTTTTGGATATGTTATAGAAATTATCAGAAATAACCATGGCAAACCCAGTATCCCTGTAGCAAAAATCAAATCCAATTCTTGTTCATGAACATATTTAATTTTTCATTTTATTTTGGGAAGACATTTTTCATTTGGATCTTTGTTATTTTACCTGAAGCGCCCCTGATACCAAAAAGTTATTAAAGAGACACACAGTGAACTTCATTTGTTTTTTTGTATATCCGGGATGGCGGGTTTCAGCTTCAGCATAATTCTCACTGTACACTTGGCAGCCAAACAAGTAAATCCCTTTAGTTATGCTTGAAGTTTGCCTTATAATTTATACCCCTACCTTGCCTTTTTTCTCCTTCCTCTGTAGAGTTTTGAACTTTTACACAAAGAAATTGGTTAAGAAGCCAAGCGCTTTTTGCATGCTGATCATATCTGAAAGTGTTTTTCTGACTGCTTCTTGTCTTTGCTGACTTTCTACACCTCCTGGCTCTCTCTGTTAACTTCATTCACAGACAGATGGCACCTTGTTGAATGTGAAAAACAACCAGAAGACCCACACACATACAGGAATGCACGCACGCACGCACACCTTCACACACAGCCACTTCATACACACAATAATAGGTCTGCCAAGTATTAACTCCATAATGATGGATATGTCATCCAGTGGCCTTTACCCAACACAGTCTTCAAAATGTTATGTTTCTTAATTTTTATAAATTGTTAGCTAATCAGACAAGGCTTAAGAAACTCTGTATATTTCAGCTTTCACCAAAAACAGCAAACAGCTGAACATCGATATTTTCTGCTTGAACACTTTTGCTTATGTTGTTGTAATTAAGTGCTGACTTTGTCTCAGCACTCTCAGGAATGTGTTGTGCTAAGACAAGCAGTAGATGGGAGAAAATAGATAAAGTGCTGTAACCAGACGGGCATCCAGTCCAACTTGGGAATCAGTTTACTTTGTGTATTTAAGCATGTAATTATTTATCTTTCCTGAGCCAACTTCTGGCATTTTGAATTAGTCTTTCAATCTCAATGTCTGCAAATACTTCAAACTAATATATACAAATACACATCAACTTAAGTCTATTTTCAAAACTCATTTATCAGGGTTACATGGAGGATACACATGCGTATCTAATTCCATCTGAAATCTGTGACTTGACACAATGTATACACTCCATGGTCAGCTGACGCTAATCCAAACAGGATTGTTTGCACCAGATTTTGGAGGTTCGCTGCTAGGATGTAGTCATTTTTTTCAGATTAGCTGACTTTGGTTCTCCACGTAGAACAACCCTTATTAGTGAGTGGGGTGTAGTGAATCGGTGAGAGATTTTGGAAGAAACCAGGCAGTGTATGTTGTAGTGTTGCAGCTCAGTATAGTATAAACAGTACACAAACCAACTCAGTAAAACCAACATAATACTTTGTTTTATCCAAATGGACTTGGACTTGAGCTTGTATAGTGCTTTTCTAGTCTTCTGCCGTACATAATCCGGTCAAACGGTCGTTTCGACTTTTCCCCGTTCACTCTCAACGTGTCTGCATATTGCATTTATCAACAATCAGCACCTTAAAAATAGTAGGCTAACGTTATCTCACTGCCTGCTGTAGTCTGGGAATGTCTGCACACACACTGTTAAAAAGGGGGAGCTAGGGTGGCATGGGCACTACTACCTTTTAAAAAAGATAAAGGCGAGCCAATTTATATTTTAAAATGTCTCAATTTCCTGACCTGATCTAATAAAATGATCCAAATCAGTGATCTGATCCAATGGAACACATCGTTAAACACAGAATTCAGAAAAATAAAAACGGAAAAAAACAGAATTTAGGAAAAATAAATAAATAAAACAGTCAGTCACACTGGTACTGTTATTTTATTTTAAGAAGTATAGGCTAAATAAAATCATATAAATAGCAATCATGGTTTGTATCATTGTAACACATTATTACTCTGTCAAAATGACATTTCATTTGGTGAAGAGAGCTAATGGATGGATGGATGGATGGATGGATGGATGGATGGATGGATGGATGGATGGATGGATGGATGGATGGATGGATAGATAGATAGATAGATAGATAGATAGATAGATAGATAGATAGATAGATAGATAGATAGATAGATAGATAGATAGATAGATAGATAGATAGATAGATAGATAGATAGATAGATAGATAGATGTACTTTATTGATCCCAAACTGGGAAATTGTGGCGTTACAGCAGCAGGTTATCAAAAACACACAATGTTAGTAACTAAAACAATATAGTATTAAATACAAGTCAATAAGCACTAGAAATATAAAAAATAAGAATAAGAAGAAATATATACATCCATAACGACTTGTTTAGGACTCGAAATTCAAAGTTAGGGACTTTTGACTGGACTTGGGACTTGAGTTGGGATTTGAGACCAAAGACTTGAGACTTACTTGTGACTTGCAAAACAATGACTTTGTCCCACCTCTGCCATTTTGACTGCAGAAATAAACATGTTAATAGCCTGATGCAAAGACACGGTTTTGATACAAATAGCTCGGGTCTTTACCAGCACACACTGTACTGGGGGGGATCGTTTATCTCTCATCCGTTTGGATATTTTGAAGGATAAGAGTTATTCATAATAAAGAGCTAGCTGATCTGACTTAGTGGCGGACACATTGTAGCTGTTTGTCAGGAGACTTAAGGCCCTCCTTAGCTCCACCTCTTTGCCTGTTAATACATTAACTGACAGTTAGTTTCGGATAGCATTTCCATTATGGCCACCACCATCATTGGGCTTCAAAAGTCCGCTTCAGAAACCAATTGGTGACGTAACTCAGACTACGTCCACCAATAAAGCAACCGCCATCATTGGGCTTCATAACACATCTTCTGAAACTCATGGGTGATGTCACTGAGACTACCTTAATGTGCATCAGTTAAACCATGGAGTTAAGAACTTGAAGCTTTAGCTTTGATTAGATAGCTTGTTTGAGATGTATCAGGGTTAAGGACTTGCTGGGGTTAATGCCATTCTTTATCTTCTTGAGCTTAGTCTTAAATCAGAGGCTTCTTCAGTCATGATAACTTTTTCAGTCCCATTTTTGGATGTTATAGAAATTAAATCTACAGTTCAGAGCTTTATGCCAGTGAATATTGGTACATCTTATTTAATGTCGCAGTCTCTGAAACTGTCTTCAATTAAATTAAGGTACAAGTTGTTAACATGAGATGTAAGGCCATGTGGCGGAGAAAATGTGATCATGTACTCGTTTACGATTTTTTCAGTAGGCCCTACTACTTTAGAGTGACAACATAGAATGGAAAATGATTCAGAATTATCACTGGGCTGATCCACTTTGATTAATTAAGCATTCAACTAAAAATGAAGCATTCATTATTTCAGCTTTTGCTGTAACTGTTCAGTTAGAATCAGTAATCCAAAAAAGTATGTGCTTGTAAATGCTAAAAATACATAATTTCACAGAACGATTTAAGGCCAAATACAGTTATAAATATATAAATACAGAAATAACCAAGGCAAACCCAGTATCCCTGTAGCAAAAGTCAAATCAAATTCTTGACCGCCATCATTGGGCTTCATAACACATCTTCTGAAACTCATGGGTGATGTCACTGAGACTACCTCTATTGACCTCACAGACCAGTATGTGTAGTGTAATCCATAAAATCCCCTTATAGGCATTCTGTTGGCTGTTTGGTAAGATGCAGTCTCTTGTTTGGAAGCATCAACAAAAAAATGCGACTATAAACAGTTGGTCCGGTATCTTATGCAGATACCCGACCAACTTTCGAATATGTCAATTTTCAGTGAAGTGTACTCTGCATTCCTTGGAAAAGTGAAGCTACATTGCAAAACAATAAGAATTCTTGAGACTCATGTCAACAAACTTGACAATGTGTATAGCTTACACATTTTAAAGATACGTTTTTTGTCCTTTTTTTTATTATCAATGTGGCTATTTCTGTCCGACAACTCACATTTTCATTGTTGAAAATATTTATTTCAACAGAACATAGTTTGTGTTTATCGTCTAGGATCTGACCTCATCACTCCTCACAGTTTTAATTTATTTGCAGAAATTGATTGGATGATCTCGAACCCCCCAGTCCGAGCCTACAGGTGGATGCTGGTTGGGACTGAGCAGGAGTGCAGTACTGGAGCAGGTCAGAGCTGACAACGAGAGAGCAGAGGGAGAGACAGGAAATCTTGCAGCTTAAATAGACCGCTGATTGGAAAGGAGGTGTTGTCAGGGGATTGTTGAGGAATAGGCATGTCAAGTGTGAAATCAGTGCTGCCTGAACTAGCTTGCAGGTGTAGCCTCATTTATCTAAAAAAAAGTTTGCATAATACACTTTCACTTCATAACACTTGATGTGTCTTGTAAAAAGCAAAACCGCTTGAATCACTCTAACCCTATTTTCTTATTCTTAAGTCCCTGGATGGAACCTTTTTTAAGTTTTTAAAACATTTGAATTGTGTTTACTGCACAGAAAAACAGACATTTTTCACAGAACGTCTTAGTTAGTCCCTTCTGAAATGGCCAACCATTTCAAATAATTGCAACATATAACTTTTGAAGTAATTATTGTCTATGATTTCTTTTGACTTTTTTTTATCAAGGTTCTGTTTCCATTGAACCTGAATGTCACTCTTACAAAGGCTCTGAACCTTCTTTTTCTGAATAGACGTGATTATCGGAGTTTCACCTCAGCTGACCTGACAGCCTGATCACGCCTACGTGCTGTTCTCAGCTTCACTGTCCACACCTCATTTAACAACTTCACACTGTTTGCTGTACTGACAATTGGGATATGCACTGATTACAATATTGTGAACACACTGATAAAGGAACATTGTATGTACAAAGCCACCTGTTGCAATAAGCACTTTGTGACAGCTTAGATTGGATCTAATGTTGAAAACGTCTTGTATTTAATTAAACAGAATACCTGTTCAGCCTTTCAGTACAGTAAAATAACAAAAAATGTTGACCCCATTGAGTAATCTTAAACTAAAATATGTCATTTTTACTTTCATTATCCATTTTTTTTCAACTCATCCAAGATGAACAAGCACTTGGAAACAGTTGTGAGAAAATACTTTCTTTTAACAGACAGAAGCCTTCAGCATTCTGCCACATCCTGCTGTGTTTGGTTTAGACACATAAGGAGAGGGGCAGAGAGAGAGAGAGAGAAGGAGAGATGAATAGACACAGACAGAGTCATACATACAGCAATTACTCTGTACTCTGTAAAATGAGCTTTGGCTATAATAGAGATAAATATTAGCAATGCCTACTCTAACAGCATTAACCTCTTACTTACAACATAGATTACAAAATAGATGTTTCTAATAATACTTGTCGCGTAGGAGTCAGATAGGTCTACGGCAGCAGTAGTCCATTACAATCCACAACAATCCACTGAATCCTTTGAAATGAGAGAGGACAAATCCTCCAGGGAAAACACAAAGGATCATGATGTAACAGGAGTGACGCCAAGGTCGAAAAGCAGCACCTGACACATGCCATGGCATATGGATATGCCGATATGCCCAATTCAATCCAGCAACCCTCCGGTTCCCAACCCAAGTCCCTACAGACAGCCACTCGGAAAGCGGCACCTGACACAGTCCAAGGCATATGAAAGTGCCACTTCAGGAGCAGCGGCGTGCAACACACTCTCTCTGACATCAACATTTGTTTCCTTTTGAGGTTTTTGTTTTTTTTACTTTTTCTCTCAATTCTGAGATCATTATATATTTAATACAAGGCTGCACATTGTAAGTGCTACCATTCAGAGGTCATACATCCCTCAAGGCCTCACACCCTGAATGAACTCTTTTCAGAGTTCTGGGTTTCAAAGCAGAACTAGGTTAAAAATATTTCATTTATTTGACAGTGCAGCCTTGGCCATGGTAATATGCTCACTAAATGCTTTGTAGTTTCATGATTTTTATCTGAAAAGGAATCCCAAACTGCATGTCTGTGTAAAGAAATCCGTAGGTAGAAACCCATGTGTTCTGCTAACAAAAGAGATGTTCAACAAGAAGTATAAACTTTCTATGAACTTACTGATTCTGCAAATCTACAAGTGATTGAATGTGCATACAGAGTCTAAAACAGGGACTTTATAAATTCCTATGTAGTGACTGATAGAATAGATATGGAACAAGAGATACTTGAGCTGGAGCAGGTGGAAACGCAATGATATCCTGTCCTTAAAACTTGTCAGTTCAACTGATAGAGAACAGGAAAAGGACACAAAGAGAAAAATGGGGAGATCAAAGCAAAAGTATACTGATTTAAGAGAAGAGTTAAACATTTTTGACTATATAGAAGCAGACACATCTGACCAAAGAAACTCCATGAAAACACATCACTGGGGCTAAAAGTAAGATTGTGTTCTTTCAAACTTTATTGACCTCCACTTTGACTTTTTTTCATATACAAGATGTTTATTGGCAGCTGTGGTTCAGTGGTAGAGTTGGTTGGCTTGTAAGGTTGAGGGTTTCATCCCCAGCTTCTGCAGTCACATGTCAATGTGTCCTTGGAGAGGACAGTCAGAAGACTTAAAAAAGGGCTATACAAGTTCAAATCCATTAACCTTTTCGCCAAGGAGAAACATGCTGCAAATTCATCAGGAGGAAACATAGCTGGGCCAGGACAAGCAGGTACACAAACAGCCCCAAAGACAAATGAGTTTCTCAACTGGGGAACATTGGAGGGATGATTTAACTTCCTCTTTAGCTCCTTGTGAACCGGGGTTGCACTCACTGAACCCCTCACTCGTCCAGGTCTCAAGATATGGGACCAAACTAAGCCCAATATCCCTGTCCCTCCTCTTCCATCTCCTCCGTGTCTATACATCATCCCTGCTGTCCTGCAGTGACTTGTTGCAAATCTTCTGGCTACTGATTTTGAGTGATGGTTGTAAATGCTAAAATTGACTGGAGCTTATATAGCGCTTTTCTAATATCTTGACTACTGATAGCGCTTTTTACACTACAAGTCACACGCACGCACACGCACACACACACACACACACACACACGCACGCACGCACGCACGCACGCACACACACACACACACACACACACACACACACACACACACACATACAGGTAATTAATGCCAAACCTACAGTAGTAAAATGACTTAATCTGCTGTCTTGTTAATTAGTTTGCTAGTTGGGAATTTTCTGTATTTTAGATGAGTCGCCAAGCTCTACTTTGATCTGACTATATATATACAGTATATATATTAACGGTCAGATTCATATAATTGCATGTTAATTCTTCCCATGTCCCAGACAAGGATTATTATAGCTTTTTATCAAAAAGAGTGCTTAGCTTTTCACTAACCTCTTCATACTCCATGACTGAAAGAAAAAAAGAAATGTTCTGGACTCTTCAGTGGGTTCTGGACGTCAAACATAAGTGGAGAAAAATTAACACGACAGTAAGAGAAAGGTCGACCTAGGTTCATGGCCCCAATTTCCACTATTGAGAAGCCAAGCTGGAGGCGCTTATTGTCCTTTCTGGCTGCAGTCTGGGTTATTAGAAAAGCGGCCGATGTCTGAGCTCAAGATATTTTTGAGATTTTTAAATGCAGACCAGACATGCTGTTATGCTCAAATTTCTCAGTGTCAAACCGTATTTCCGTTTCTTGCTTGTAATGTTTTTTTCATTGGAACGATTAAAGTATTGGTGAAGGCTAATAAGAACTTTTGTGTTCAAAGGCACTGTCAGAGGTTCATTGATGTTCAAATAACTTCTGCTACTAGGCTAATCCAGTACAAGGTGATGCAAAGACTGCATTACTCAAAAACAAAAATGATCTGTATCTCTTAATCAGTGTCTTCTAAATGTGACAGATGTTGCTCTGGTGAAGGTTCACTGGCACGTCTTTACTGTTTTACCCCTGTAATATGCAACCTTAGGACCTACAGTTTTCAGTGTTTTTCAAAAGCCTAGAAATACTTAACCAAACCACAACCTGGTCATCTTTGGATGGACACTCTGTAGATGTCGTAAGACATGCAGATTGCTCTGCATTTAGGAATGGTGATTGCTGGAAAAAGCCCTGTTGTCCTCACCTGGAAGTCTACAGTACCTCACTAGGCGTCTAGCATGTGCTGGAAGATGTGTCGTCTTTTAGACAAATAAATGACCGTCTGCACAAACCCCAATACAGAGTCAATTTAAGAGTGTTTTGGGAACTTCCCTCGCACAGTGTCACATCAAGCTACAACCATAGGGTTACACGAGTGGGTCTGGTGATTACAATAAAGTTATCCCAACTTGAAAATGTTTCCACCACATATCCATGCCACCTTATCTGGTTCCTAAGATGTGTTGTGACAACCATTTGAAATACTATTTAGTGCAACCCAATAAACTAGCAGCCCTGTTTCTATGTTTTTTTTGCTCTGTTTGGCCTCAACTATAGGAACACCACAGAGCCTCATGCAAGAACCTCTAATGTGAGCAGCTTTGTTCTTTAGTTTACCAGCCTTGTACTTACTGTGTGCATTGCCCCTTTGGGTAAAATATGCTGTGTTCAGTTGTTACAACAATAAAACCAAAGAATCAATTGAATATAATTATAATAATAATTTATTAATCCCGCAAGGGGAAGTTCGGTTTTACACTGTTTAATGAACATGAACACACATGCACAAACAGGATCCTATAGACATGCATTAATGGAGAGGTCTCAGAGTGAGGGGGCTGCCCACAGCGAGCGCTCCAGAGCAGTTTTGGGGTCCGGTGTCTTGCTCAATGGCACCTCGGCAGTGCTCAGGGACCTCTCCAGCTACAAGGCCAATTGTCCGTGCCGGGACTTGAACCGGCGACCCTCTGGTTCCCAACCCAAGTCCCTACAGACTGAGCTACTGCCGCCCTTATAGAAAACCTGTTTGTATTTTTGGTTTAGTTTCCACAGTTATGTGACAACTGATCCTTCTTGAAATGTTGATTTCTGACTGTAGGACTTACAGTTACCGGTATTATTTAATGTCAAAATTGTCTACAGTAACATATTTTGACATTAAATAATACCTCTTCCTGTAGTTGTAGATTGATACAATTAATACAGCTACAACTGGAAGTAGAACAGCTGCTTATGGGTGTCAAATATGCAAACATTCATCCCTTGTGAAAGCACAACTACTGAATCACTGGTTACCTCCATCAAGCTGAAAATAAGATTTGAATTTGTTTTTTTTTATTTAATAGGGACAATGCAATTTGACATAGTTTCAAATTTGTTGCATAAATACAAACATTTGATTGCTTGACGCCAACTGTAAGTACATAAACACAAACATACAAGCATCCAAGTCTCTGAGCTACACAAGTGAAATTCCAGTCATGTTATATGTTACTTTTGTCAGGAGGTTCTTAAAGGACCAATATGTAAGATATCTACTGAATGAATTCATAAAATTACCTTACCAAATCATTAGACAGGAATAATGTCAGCACTATGCTGTAGTGCTGGCTTCTCTGACAACAATGCAGCAGCCAGAATGTCCTACTTCTAAGTTTAGTCTCGGTCCTGACTGGTTTGTTTTTGTTTTGACCAGAGAAGTAGGCGATTTTAAGGCACCCCCACAGGGCCGTTTTGGACACCCCTCGGTTTGCCAGGCTGACGACAAACCGACAGGTGTTGCAGCGACGGAAGCGGGCAAGCAAACTGGTTCAGATTCTAAACAACATTAACAGCCTCTGCATTTTTCTTATAAGCTCCACGACCAGAAACTTGGTAAAACAAGGATAAATATTGGAGATGCTTTTGAAAATGGAGAGGTTAGAACACAGAAAGGTTTCAAGACCGATGCAGAAACACTAAAGCTTTATTGTCCGTGACATGAAAACCTGCGTCAAATCCTCTCTCTAGGGAGGAGTGGGCGGGGGCAGATGGCTCTCTTCAATGTATTGGACTACAGTACATTCTTTAAACACTACGTGTCAGATTTACATATTGTTACTTTAAATGGTGTTCATGCAATGAATAACTGACTGGTAGAATGTCAAATTAACTGTGTCTCGTGAAACCCAATGTGCCAATACTGAGTGATTCACTATCATATGGAATTGACTTTTTGAAACTGGCTTCCTTAAACAACTATATTTAGCATTTCTATTATACAGTAAATCATACTTGATGTGAGATAAAGATTAAAGTGTGATAAATCAGAAGCCCAGCTATACAGATAAAAATCACTCTACATTTACTGTGCATTGTGTTTTATGAGTTATGTAACTTGACATTTATCTGTGAATTCTAATGAGACTGTTTTCAACCCATTGTGCTATTGATTGCAAGCAGTCCACAAAACACTCTTTCGCCCGCTTTCAACTAGGATGAGATCAAACTGTAATGCCCTGGCGAGTCATTCATTTCATTTCCATACTCATCGAACCATTTGGTGACCTTTTTTCGCCCTGTATGAATTCCTCTGCATTAATCTTGTTCCTCCACTCAGATAGTGGGGGATTAGAGCTGAATCATTATCTTCATGGCTCTATACCACTGCAAGCAAAGTGAAGAATATATATTTACTGTGTGGAAGAACTGATCATTATTATAGACATATTTGCAGCTTATTTATCAAGATAAAGAAAGTAAAGATTCTATGGATTGTGATGTGTGATTAAGGTATAACAACATTATGCTCATCACAGTTAACATCCCCAATCTGATGTGCTTATAGAATCTAACATTGAATTTCTGTTTGTAATTAGTCCAGTGAGTGCGGTAATTAAATCTAAATTACTATGCTAATTATAGATATTTTATTATATTATATACATTAAATCTGAGCAATTACACCTAACGTTTAATTTTTCTATTAATTCTAATATTAACCTTGGTAACACTTAATGAAACCTAACCTTTGCAAACACAAATGTACCCAGGGTCTCTGTTCTTAAAATGTGCTTTACAGCTGTGGGGCTGAAAGCTAACATTAAACATTGTCAACTATTCTCTGCTGAAGCGGTTTACCTTTGATGTATCCCTGAAGTTTCAGACGGATAAACCAATCATCAAAGACATTTTCATTCTGATTTGAAGGTTGTTAGGGTTGTGGCACATGTGAGATTGTTGGATCCATTTGTGTGCAGCACAAAGCAGCCTCACTCACTTTCGTTTTAACCTCAAAAACCAACCTATGATGATCAAAAGTTCGAAGGATTATAAACTTCAGTGAGATTAGAAATGTCATTTTCCTAGATTTCCTAGATTTGATTTTTAAACTAGCAGCAACTTTAAAATCTATTGTATCAGTGGGAGCCTTTGAAAAGTTTATTACAGGAGAGATCACTTAAAAGACTGGGGACAAATCCATGCTGTAAGAAAAAGGGGGATAATTTAAGCTTCTTAAAGTCAAGTCTTGAATTGAGACATCTGATTCTTGCTATCAGAAACATTTTTCTTGGTTTTGGCCTTGGAAGTGGCTGCTGAAGCCCAGATCATTTGACACAGATCTGACATACTTGAATGAGTTGTACTGATTAAGGAGTTTTATTCATTCCTGCGTCTTTCCTGTTTTAGTGATCTTTCCAATATAACAGACCACCAAACAAATGGTGAGCAGCTGTGGCTCAGGGGTCAGGGTCTCTCAACCAGAAGGTCGGGGGTTTCAATCCCTAGCTCCTGCAGTCACATGTCCAATGTGTCTTTTAGCAAGATACTTAACCCCAAGTGTCTCCCTCGGCTTCGTTGGCAGAGTGTGAATGTGTATGAATGGGATTAGTTACTTCAGATGGTCACTTTACATAGCAGTCTCTGCCATCAGTGTGTGAGTTGTGAATGGGTAGGTGTGACCTGCAGTGTAAAAGCGCTTTGACTGGTCAGAAGACGGTGGGGTAACTGCAGTAAGAGGGTCAGGAGGAGGAGAGGGATTTATGTCAGCAGTGTGTTCTCCTGGATAGATGACATCTCTCAGAAATGTATGGCTTTGTTTCATAATCCCGCTTTCTTTTTCCATAAGTGGAGAGCATTTCGTCCTCCCAACTCATCACTACCCGAAGCTAGCATCAAAGCAGCCGGGGTCTGTTGAAGGTGGCAATGCTGTTTTGGTTTTTGGTGGTAACTAAGGGCCATATACAGGTTACCCTACCCTGATTATGTTATGTAGTAATACTGCTGTAATTATGTATAGATGCATAATTGGGCAAACTTGTATTTAGTGGGGAATCCTTACCCTTTATATTGCTGTAGTAATTAGGCTGTAACACTTTGCCTCAGTTCACGCAATTTTAAGTTGTCTGTTCTTTTGTTCCCTCGTAGGGCCAGCTCATGAATATACATATCTTCTCTGGGTTTTCTTTCAGATTAAATTATGAAGTGGGCTGACGTGGGCTTGTCTCCTCGTTGGTTAGTGCATCGAATTGACTGTCTTAAACTTAAAAAAGTTTAAAAAAAATTGCATTGGTTAAAACAGGTAGGTGGCAACTGAAACTGATAACTTCTCAGTAGCCAACAGTGGTAGTCTTTCCATAAGTGTGTGACGTCACAAGAAAGTTATGAATTAGGCATGAGAGGAAACATTACAACAAACACCATTTAAAAAAGGCTTTCCACTGATTGGTTAAAGCATCATTTCTGTAACAATATTTTTGTAATTATGGACGTTAAACTTTACTAGTTAAGATTAACTTTAAATCCCAGTGATGGAACTGAACAAGGCCAAAAGTGGAAAAACGACTTTCAGTCTGGGGTTTTTTGTGGACTTTGCACCCAAACTCAAGACAGAACTTAAGTGATGCAACAGTCCCCTGATCTTTAGGAGTAAAATAAGCTGTAACTTTTATTGTATGTATCAGTATATCAGTTCAATTGACGGTGACAGAGGCTTGCTCATGTTAGTATATGCTCTATACCACATATTAAAAGGAGAGAACTGTTGCTCATGTACAAGAAAATGGATCCAGGTTGGTCAGGAAATATCACACAGAAGCATGAAAGGTTGTACACATGTCTGATAGTTTGTGACGAATACAACCTTTATCAGAGACAGTTTCAGTTAAGGTTGGTTTTATGGTTATGTACTGCATGGCTTTAGAGGTCTATCTTTGCTAACTGAGTAAACACAATATTTGGGTTATGTCTCTTCTTCTATGGTAGTCATTTCCTGCTGTCAGAACTGGTTCCACCAGACAGAATCATTTCACCTCGATATACTTTGACCTCCAATTACCCGCTTCATCAGGCACTCAGCAGATGTGCTCTGGAACAGGAAATTGAGAGATGATTGAAGGAAAATGGCCGAGCTATTTTTGCCAACACTTTGGTTTCTAATGTCTGACCACACAGTCCACCAGAACACAGGTGTGAGGATTTCAAATCTCCTCCAACCTCTGATCTCATTCTCTCAGGTAAAAATAAACTAAAAGTGTAGATATATATTTTCTTACATGAGCTGTGCACCTGAATCCATTTTAATTTAAATCTACTATATGCAACATTATATATATATATATATATATATATATAATATGAATACCCATACAGTACAAACAGAAAACATTTGTAATTTACTTAACAGTCTGGGTCAGGATCAAGACTATTTAAAACTGACTTTTTATTTTTCTGTTACTTAATAGAAAAAAATGTACCTGGAGGGACAGGAACCACCTCATATTCTTTTTTGTGTATAAGGATGGCTTCAATTTATCCAAATGCAGACGACATGGCCACAATGTCATTGGACACCAAGCCACAATTGGCACCCCAGGTAAACGTGGGGGCACCCCAACTCTATCCAGCGCCACCGGGCGGGCGTCCCCGCTGTCGGTGTCTGCGTTTTGAGCTACCTGGCTGATCCTGCCAGTAGCATATGCTTGTCTCAAAGATTAAGCCATGCAAGTCTAAGTACACACGGCCGGTACAGTGAAACTGCGAATGGCTCATTAAATCAGTTATGTGTGTGCTGCCATTTCTGAGAATGGTGTGAGCACACATATTCCACACATTGGGTCCTTCAACACCCAACTTCTCCAGGCCTTCCTTAATACACATTACAGAGATCTTATACCAGAACATGAGAGGTGTTTAGTTAAGCCAGATTTGACATATTATGTGATTGTGTGGGATAATGTCAGCTTCCACTAAGCCAACACTGTTAGAGCATGGTTTGCTGCACATCAAAGGATGAAAATGGAGTTCCCTCCACCATACTCCCCGTTCCTGAATCCAATAGAGGAGTTCTTTTTAAGCCTCGGGGTGAAATTATATTACCATAGGCCACAGGATCAGATGTCTCTGTTGAATGCCACGAATGCTGCATGTAAGGACATCAAAGGTGATCAATGCAAGGGATGGGTGCACCATGCCATGAGATTTTTCCTTCAATGCATCGCAAGGGAAAATATCGGAAGTGAGCTTGATGAAAAGCTCTGACACAAAAACTAGGTTTTTAAAACGTTGATGAAATGTTTTGGGTGACTTACTACCTTTTGCAAACATGCAACAGAGTTCTGATGTAACATGAAACTGTTGAGACAATTGCACTTACAGTTTAAAGAATGTTAAGACTATTTTGAAAGATGAGCCAAAAAGATTGAGAAAAACTGTAAAGATTGTTCTGCTTTTACAAAAAAACAACAACATGGTACCTTATCTTGTGAATATAATGTTTAAGGTGAGATAGCAAGGTAACAGAAACAAATCTCTAAAGGTTTTAACCATAAATTATACAAATTATTGACTATATTGATTTTGATTAGTGGTTCCCAACCTTTTTCCTTGAAGCCCCCCCCCCCCACTTGTAAGAAAAGTTGAGCCCCTCGAAGACCCACACAAAAAAAGTGATTCACTGCTGTCAAAAAATGAACATGAATGTTTTCAATAGAACATCAATTAGAGGTATGGCCGACTAAATAGCTTGATATATTTGAGTGAGGAAAACTGTATTATTTACATCGTTTTATCAACAGACCTTTGAATAAACTATTTAGTAAGTGTGATTTTAGTATGCATATCTGCTTTTGACAACCTCAGAGCAGACAAGGCCTCTCTCAGAAAAGGCTGGTTTTATTCACTTTGCTAGTTGTGTAAGGTCTTTCCATCCCTACTTTAAAATTCACTCCACAAGTCTTAAATCTGTTCAGAGTTACTTAGGGGGAGAAGCTATTTCATGCTCTCCTGGTTCTAGAAGTAAAACTCCCATTCATTTATCTCAAAGATATATTATTACATGACTCACAGGTGAAGCGCTTCTCCTGTTAGGTAGACATCAAACACCCCCAAAAGAATATCTGGTCGTTTGATAAAATGCACATTATGGAAACAAGTGTACTTAAAATGTTTAAGGTAATGCTAACTGGCAACTCCCAAGGTGCATTTCACTAGGCTTAAAGTTCTGCCATGTGCACTGCCAAAAGTAGAGGGAAGATTAAGATTACGGAGAATATCCAAAAACCAGGAAGGAAAAAACAATATAATTAATTTCCCCCATTGCTCCGCTACAGTGTTTCAGGTTACTCAGTGACGCAATTAAAGAGATCCCTGTAACATACAACATATGGGTATTAGTTATTAAAGGAATTTACATAGTGGAAAACATATATAAATTAAACTAAGTCTGAAAATGTGAAATTCATAGGCCGATGGTAACCATGGATAGAGGTGAGTGAAAATGAACAGACATAAATGGTACATGGACTTGAGCTTGTATAGCACATTTTTTTGAGTGACTACTCAAAGCACTTTCACACCGCAGGTGCTGTAAAGTGACCGCCAGTATTAGCTCATACCATTCATATGCCACCAACCAAGCAGCGGGAGCAACTTGGGGTTAAATGTCTTGCCCAAGGACACATTGGACAAGTAGCTGCATGAGCTGGGGATCGAACCCCCTTCAGGTTGGGAGACGACCCGCTCTACCAACTGAGCCACAGCTGCACATAAGCTTGCAGGGAAACTGTGGTTCTTTACTAATTTATATTATGAATACTGTAGTGGTGGTTGGAAGGGTTATTGTGGTTGCAAAAATGTATGAAATACTTATGTAATGTGTAAGGTATGAAGCACTGGCTGCATACCTTACACATTACATAAGTATGGTGTGTCACTTCTTTGTCTGTTTACTTGACAGTTTTTTTTTTCTTGTTTGTTTTTTTCACTTTTTTTATCCATTGTCAAAACAATGAAATTATTTATATTGTTTTTTTCCTTCCTTTTCTCTAGTCATTGACTTAAACAGCTTTTATACACACGGGGAAGAGCCTGTCCATGTAATCATGATGTATACGGCTCAGACAACAACACAGCCAGCGGGACTCGCATGTCTCACTCATTGTAGACAGTCATGACTCAGAGAGATATTTACATAGGATATACTTGATTTCTGTGCAAAATGTTGCACATTCTTCCTTTAACAAAAACTTTAAAAGATGACAGTGTTGATAAAGATGAAAGTACAATCAGTAGCATGAATCGATTCACTTTTAAATCATTTGTTGATTGTGGCTCAATTGGGAGTTTTACTCCATTGTGTCATCAAAGCATTGAAGAATTTGCGTCCACTGATTCCTGTCCCTCAGTACCATTTCCTCAATGGCAACGGGCAATTTTGGCCTATCAGAAGCCTCTGTGAGCATTAAGTATTAACGTGTTGAGTAACTCAAAGGTTATCATTAAAGAAATAATATTACATCTAATCTTGTGTCAGCAACCCCTCATAAAGTTTGTCCTACAGGTTTGCAACTCAACTTGTGGCTTTCTTCAGGATGACAGTAAACTGGAAGACTGAGTTTCAGGCTTTGATTGGTTCACCTTACAGGGCTGTGGTCACCAGTTTATCAGTCTGCATAGAGCCACCTCACTAGAATCTGTTTCCTGTAAATCTGACAGATAATTACATAAGGACCATATAGGTAACCTTGGTGCATAATGACAGCAATCCATCCTCAGCTGCTGTGGTGCAGCTGCTGCATGTGCACGCCTGATTCTCAGTGTCCCTATAAACAGTGTGGTAGTGTTGGAAGGGCACATGCCTCAAAGGCAAACCCCCAACAGTCAGTCAATTGGACCAGAATCAATTAGACAGCCTCTGATTGCTGTCAAGCCAAGTGGATCACCTTGATACACCAGACTGCAGGAAAAACGCCCCAGGCAGAGAGGCATACAACATAACTTAACATCTGCTGCAGGGACTCCACTGCCATTGCAGGGCCAAACACATTTGAATATTTACATACTTGGACACAACTGGGTTGGAAATCCAATCCCCTTATCACTATTTAGAGTCATTAGAAATCTTTGTGTTTACAAGCTTCAGTAATCGCTTCCAGACCGACAAACTTTTACATCCCTTATGTGAAACACATTGTTAGATGGTGTCACAACATGGTCAATGATCATTCTAGGGGGTTACCTAATTTAGTATGAGGTACATCTACTCATGTAACTGTTCAGATTGCAGTCACGATGAAACATTGTGACTTAGGTCAGGGTGTTCAGGCTTGATATGGGTAGCACATGTTTGGATTTTTCCACCGCAGATGAGAGCAAGTTACAGCAAAAAATGTAACTTCGTATAAAGGGAGTGTAGCCTTTTAATTAGTTATTGCTATTTCTGAAGAGAAAACGATGTTCCTGTTTATGTTGAAATACAGCATATCCTCTAAGCATTACTGAAAGTGCACAAAGTGGGAAATTGGCAGAATACTGATAGAACACTGCACATTCAAGTCAACTCCCTTGTCATGTAAATTAGTTTCCATGATTTATTTTTATTTTTGTGTTGGTTTTTCATGGTGCAGAACAACGTGTGTAGACAGTTCCTGGATGATGAAGGAATAGATGTCATTGACTAGCTCTCTTGTCCTTAATCCAATTGAGCACTTATGGGACGCTATGTTTTGCTTCATCTGACACCGCCAAGTACAACCACAGACAGTCCAGGAGCGCACTGATGCCCTGATCCAGATCCAGGAGGAGATCCCCCAGGACACCATCCGCCAACTCATCAGGAGCATGCCCAGACATTGTTGGGAGTGCAATAAAGGCACGCGGGGGAAATTCACGCTACAAAGTCACATGGTGAGTTACTGTGATAAAATGAATGATTTTTGTTGTGATTTTGAATCCAGCTCTTAATGGGTTGAATATTTTGGTTTCCATTGTTGTAACATAAGACTTTCAATTTATATAAATAATACGATCATCAAGTTCTAATGTGTGTGTAAAGTGTTCCCTTAACTTTTTGAGCAGCGTACATAAAGGCAGGTAGGTTTGGGAAATAAAGGCAGGAAAAAATTAAGGGGGGAAATACAGACATATACATGATTACACCATGCAAAGAAATACACAGTAGAATAAAAACATACTACTGTACATACTTAAAAGTAAAATCTCTTTTAAATTTACAGTAGAACGTGTTCATGGTCGGTTTTTTGTTGCAGGTCACTCTGGACTTTTTTTTATTCAATCAAAACAATGAATTAAGACCAAGCAAAAAAACTCATGACTGATTAAATCCTTTTCGTGGAAGAAAATCCAATATATGACCCTCCAAAGGATCCTCATTAAAGGATTTCAAGTATGCTTATTCCAATTACAAGGCCTCGAAAGAGTCCTGTATTGTTATTATTCGTACCATTTCCATGACATGTTTATCTAGATTTTGTGATTTGACAGATGGGTTAGTTAAGAATATTTCACCTGAAGTACAAAAATGACCCTCATCAGTTTGCAGACAGCTAAAAAGATAGAGAAAACCCTGATTACAAAATGTTCTCACCGTAAAACTTCACATGAAAGCACAATGGGCTGTCTTACAAGAACAACATTCCTGATTTGTAATTTACATTTTTTATCAATAACCTCATTTTATGCACATAATTTTTCTGGTGTGAATTTACAATGTTGTAGTCTTTCCCATCTTTTGCTGTGCACAAATTATTTTTTTAAATAATGTCTCTTTTTGAGGCCTGTCCCAAATAAAAGCAGGGTCATTTTATAGACTGATATAAAAAGCAGCTCCAAGTTTAGATTGTAGAACAGAGAATTTTTAGTTATTCACAGAAAATGATCAAGGAACAAAAGCCGTTTGACTTCAAATGTGAAAGGTAGTCCATGTTCACCAATGAGCATGTCTCACAGAATGGCAAAGTGTTATCCTACAAGATCGAGGTTTCCCTCTTGGCAGATAAGTCTTGGAAAAAATAAATCTTAAACAATAACCCGGACCCGGCACCTCGTGTGGGCCTCAGTTGTAGTTTTTGCCCCCTCAGTTTGAGCTTCCAAAGAAAAAAGAAGAAATCCATGGGAAAAGTAAAAAAGCAAACAACTAGATATGCCCCAATTCAAGTGACTATGTTAAGCTGTTGTTTCAGAACGATGGACAGGGCTGTTTTGTGTGCTTGGGGGGGATACGTGTGCAGTGGGGGATACATGTCGTGTGCAGCACTAAGTGGAGACTGAAAGAGACACTTGTGCAAACGCCAGACATGAACTCGCCACTAAGATTGGTTTCTTAGCGTGCATGCTTTTCATTGTTGTTAAAGTTGATCATTTTTAATAAACAGAGCAGTGAGGTTGACGAGTGGATGTGCAGACATGTAAGCGCACACTGGACGCAGGTTGGAGCTGTTCGTACAGCATCAGTCTGAGACTACCATCTTCCAACAGATGATCAATTAAAGTTCTCGTTTCTTGTCCCTCCACCTCTCTGCGTAGCTGCACTGTCCCTTACTCTCGCTTGTCCATAAAGCTCTCTCTCCCTAAACATGAGGGTTAACTTTCAGACAAGTGAATGGTTTTAATTTAAGGTTTAGATTTGATTGAATGCATCGGTAAGCTAAATCAAGTTATATTATTTTAAGGAAAAAAATGCCCCCTTGGAATTTCACTTCAGTCATTTAATCCTAGCGCCAGGCCTGCAATATCCCCTTTTAGATAACTGGACAAGTTGGTGGAAAGGTTAAGTAGAATATCTCATCTAATCAACAGACACATACGCAAACAAACACACACACATTTACACACACACACACACACTAACAAGATAAAGCCTTTCTGTGCAGAACATTACTTATTACACTCCTACAACCATGGATCTGATTAAACCCACAGGAAGCAAGCTGGTGTATATCAATCAAATGTGTAGCCGTCACTCTCTCCAGTGCACAGAACATCGGTCCAACTATGTTTCATTTAAATCCTTAAGATCAAAGAAAAGAAACAAGCTCACATTTTAATTGCGATCTAAAGGGCTCAAATTGTGTTGCCTGAGGAGCTATCAACATTGTGTTTTGTATGAGATCTGTTGAACCAGTGGAGGAACAGTGGGAAGTAGAAGGCAGGGGGACAGTAGGTTGACAAAGTATTGATGACATGCATTGGTTCTTGCACAGTCTGTCAGCATTTGCATACATTTCACATCACATACATATGCAATTCATGTAAAACAGCTTCAGCATCATCTAACCTCTAAAGGGCGTTATTAACCTTTTTGGAAGACACTGAGAGCAGTTTTCATCTGCACCATGACTGGTGTCTTCATAATAAGATGCTATGCATGTCCCTAGCACACTGCTGTTACCCTAAGGCACTTATCACAATGTTCCGAGCTGAACAGCACAATTAGGAAACAGGCATTTATAACTGTAATTATGATTTACACAGTAGCAGTGGCTATAGGAAGAAGTAAGCAGGGACCATTTATTTCTGTGTGAATAAACCACGTTATCACAGTACAATTTGACAGTAGCAAGACCTTCTAAGTCAACCATGCAGTTCAATTCACACCCATCTAATACTGTCAGTGAACTGTAAAGTGAGTGTATTTGTTCTGGAAAATGCTTTGTTAATTGTGAACCACAAGCAATTTCTTCACAGTTTGTTTTTTAGTTATTCCATAGAATAAATTGAGGATGCAACTATCTTTAATTTTACATTATCAATGAATTGAATCACTGTACCTGCTCTGCTGTATTTGCTGTAGAGCCTTCTAAGGAATTGTCAATGTTTTGGTTTAGGACCCACAACTTTTTAGTTTTGTATGACATCTACATATATCGAAAAGATATACACACCACAGAAGATACACACAACACAACACAAATGCAAACGCCACAACACAAATGCAAACGCCACAACATGAACGCAAATGCTTCATCATGAACACAAACGTAACAACATGAATGCAAACGCCACAAGAAGAACGCAAACGCCACAACATGAACTTAAACGCCACAAGAAGAACGCAAAAGCTACAACATGAACGCAAATGCTTCATCAGGAATGCAAATGTCACAACATGAACACAAACATCACAACATGAATGCAAACGCCACAACATGAACGCAAATGCTACACACGAATGCAAACGCTACACATTTTCAAAGTGAGCGTTATTGTTATGGCTAGAGGGAAACCAGTTAGAGTTAACAGGACTCTGGTAATGTAGTTTTTAACAAAAGGTTTGGAAGAGGAAGAAGAAGCACATTTATATTCTTATTTAATCAGTTTTTTTACTTAAGAATTCTAACAATTTATGTGGAGAATGTTTTTTTTCCCTTCAATAAAAGCCCTAAAGCACTCTTTTCAAAGCACCATCCAATCTTTCAGACAGAGGAAGGAGAGACTCAGATCCAGAAGAGCGGCATGAATATGAGTTAGTATGATCAATGGTTCTTACTTAAAACAATATGAGTTTCATCATTGTGTCCTTTGTGATCTTTTTTCTTTCTCTGAAATCACCTTTTACAAAACAGTACATGCAAAACAGTAAGTATAGTTTATTATTTTAATATGTTGCACAGCAGGAAAAGTCATCCACGACCCTCGTATCACAGTCTATAAATGCTGAATTTGGATTTGAATACAGGACTGTCATGAAGATGTTATCTGTTTAATTGAGTTAAAAAAAAAATACTGTATGCATATGTTAATTATCTTCTTCTACACAGAAGTGCATCTTGTGCAATATGTTTTAACACAGTGACCTTGATATCATCCCCCTATCATATAATCAACTACCTTATTATATAAACACTTGTTTGTCCTCTTCATATTTATTCTGCACATGGCACACTGTTCTTGTACTGAAACATATAAATAGCCTAGCTGCAGTGTTATTGGTACATATCTGGTTCAGACATTTTTTTGTGTTCAATGCAGGAGAAATATCTGTTATTGCTATTTTATTATGACATTTATGGCGATTTTTGTGATTCCAACTGTACTTATCGGGCTTTGTTTGCATAAGGCATTTGTGTATGGTGGTTTTATTAGGAAATTTGAATACTAAAGTACCTTAGTACTAAAATTTGGTAGTGAAATTTTAAAGTTGGAGAAGTGAAACAATTCTATGCTACATTTCTTTTTTTTAGATTTATTTTTGGGCTTTTTGGGCCTTTATTGTAAAGATAGGACAGTGGATATAGTCGGAAATCAGGGAGAGAGAGTGGGGAATGACATGCTGGGAAGGATCCACAGGTTGGATTCGAACCCGGTCCACCCGCTTGGAGGACTACAGCCTCCACACATGGGGCGCGTGCACTAACCACTGCGCTACCAAACTTTATTCAAAGGAAAAAATGGGTCACTGGAACACTGTTAAGAGCTAAAAAGCTACCAGGAGAGTTAAGGTTTCACTGTTGCTGACCCCCCCCCCACACCATAACTTCTCGTAGCATTTTATCTTCAAACAGTGTTCCAGGGACCACATTTTCCTCTGAGGACAGTTTGTGTATAGAGTTATGAACATATACCACAGAATCTGTACATTTCTCCAACTTTCACATTTCTTTACCAAAACTCCACAGTGCACCTTTAACTATGTGACTGATCCCGTTTGACTTGTCATTGTTAAGGTCAATGTACATGATTATTAAAGTTATGCAAAGTAAACGACTGACCATGTGCCATTATTTGGATACATGTATGAATGTGGCCTATTCATTTCCCTACTGTTTTTTCTTGTTGTCAGCCACCTCGAGACATCATTGTGCCTACCCCTTGCAGCATCAGTTAATATTTCTTTGAGCAGTCTCTGGGCTTGAACGGAAAGTTTCATAAGGTCTCATGTGTATTGCTAGTCTTTATTAGGAACCCATGTCATGTTTGGGAAAAATGTAGACTGCTATTATTTTTTCTAAAAGCGGTAAGTCAATCTGTCAGCGTGGTTTGCTATGGAGTCAGATCAGTCTCAATATTCATGAATGCACACAGAAGGATTCACAAATGTATTTCAATGCACACACAAATAGATATCATTCTATATAAATGTAAAAAAAATCTACAAATAAAAAAACAAGATTCACAAACGTATTTCCGATTCACACACAAATAGGTATCATTCTATATAAATGTAAAACAAATCCACAAATATATGATACATTTGGATCTTGTTACATTTATACACAAACTGTTCTGTCTGCATTTACAAACTGTTTGTCTTGTGTGAACCTCATTGCATTTGTGTGTGTGATTTTTGAGACTCCCCTGCCGTGGTTTGATTCACAAATGCATTTTTTTCAACAGGGAAGTGTCTGTAGCCTATCAGATGTCTCCTTCCTGTTCAGCCAATCACAGTAGTGTAGATTCGAGGGTATGTTTTAATGTGATCACTAAGCTTTACATCTGCGCAGACAGCGATTAGCCTAGCTGTCTGATTCAAGTCATCAAATGCTATTTTGAAGAGTACAAATAATCTCTGATATTGTTGTACTATAGATGGAAAGTTGTTTATCGTGGTGGGTCTATTGACTGTGTGTGGTTATGTATGAACATACTGTCTCACCGGTGTGACGGTTTAACAGGTGTTGAATAAACTGGTGATATTTATGCCGATGTGTTGGGGGCTTTAGGACTCATTGTTTACTATCGTAATCACGTTGACCACCAAATAACATCCAAACAACACCGTTCACGTCCCCATTATAAGAATGAACAGTGCCAACATCTATTTTGAAAAGATAACACTGACGTTACTAGTGTTATCTGTTCCTGCTTTCTGACCGTGGTCAGAGCGCACTGGGGAGACTGGTCTGCTCCAGCTCCAGGGCTGAAGTTGTAGCTCTAAACTCCGGGGCCCTGTCACTTTTACTGAACAGCAGCAGGTAGTAAGCAGACACTGAGAGTCCGACTTGTTTCTTGAGGAGTCGGTCCGTTTATTACACACACCGAGGTCAAACTGTACAAGCACTCGTTTCTCTGCTCTGACACTGCTCCGGTCCCCGGCATCAACAACGTGACTCGCGCACACACCGATCAAACACACAAACTCGCCTCCGCTCTGCCTCTCCTCACCACCCACACGCATGCGCACTGAGCTATACACAAAGGGGCATACGCTACTCGTATAACACTAGCTAAGAGTTTGTGGAGTCACAAAGTAAGTTAAAACCGACAAATGTCAGACGGAAAATCTTTATTTGTACTCGTCAAAATAGCATTTGGCTAGGCTAATCGCTGTCTGCGCAGATGTAACGCTTTGTGATCACATTAAAACATACCCTCGAATCTACACTACTGTGATTGGCTGAACAGGAAGGAGACATCTGATAGGCTACAGACACTTCCCTGTTGAAAAAAATGCATTTGTGAATCGAACCACGGCAGGGGAGTCTCAAAAATCCCACACACAAATGCAATGAGGTTCACACAAGACAAACAGTTTGTAAATGCAGACAGAACAGTTTGTGTATAAATGTAACAAGATCCAAATGTATCATATATTTGTGGATTTGTTTTACATTTATATAGAATGATATCTATTTGTGTGTGCATTGAAATACATTTGTGAATCCTTCTGTGTGCATTCATGAATATTGAGACTGATCTGACTCCATAGTTTGCTGCTGAAACCCATCTGAATGTTAGCATTTCAATCTTTTCGAAAATCATAGCTGTTGTCGACATCATATTAATATGCCAAACAGGCCTCCAAAGCTGGAGTCGACACCATTACTATAATCACACACTGACAGATGTAGATCAAATGTGTCACCTCCCTGGCTCCCTCTCAACTAAGTCATTATCATAACTGACAAGCTGGGTGTGCTGCTGTAGACCTAACTGTTCACCATTTAGCTTTTCTTCCATGCCAAGTCCTTAACTCGTCTACTCCATTATGCACAGACCTCCCTGACAGTGAGGTCAGCTGGATTAAGCATTCAGATCAATGAAGATGCAATAAGGCAGCTCTCTTTTTAAACTGGAAACATAAAGGGAATAGTAATGAAACAACACTCAATAGAATTCAGGGATTTATTTGACTTCTCAGCAACCAAAACAACATTGTTACTGATTTCAGACTCCAGTATAAGAAAGAAAAGAGAAGTTGTAATTTTAAAAAAATCTTACTGTCAAACCCCGGGGGGAGGGGCAACATGTTTCATGGATCCATCTTAGTTGCACGGTTTTTAATATTCATGCAGATACAAATGTGGCACAACATTCAGGCCCAATCTTATAATAATGGAACACTTGTCTTACAAAAACAAAATAAATCAGAGTTGACTTCAGGAAAACAAAACACACTGAACACTCTGCCCTCTGGATACAGGGAGAGGAGGTAGAGAGGGTGGAGAGTTTCAAATTCCTGGGAGTTTACATTTCAGCTGACCTCACCTGGTCCCCCCCCCCCCCCCCAAATCCAAGACAGACTGTGGACACCAACCTTCCTCTGAGGCAGATAGAAACAGCATTAGCACTTTATCATTAATGTACTGAACCTGACAGCTGCTTTGCACTTTTTGCACTTTCTAGAGCTTTCTTATTGTTTTTTATGATGTGAATTTCATGTTTGTCTTCACATTATCATTTTTACTGTCCGTCTGTGTGTGCTGCATATGACAAGAGCTGCTAAACTGTTTTTTTGTTGTTTTTATAGCAAAGACAATACAGATATATTCTATTCTATTCTATTCTATTATTGATTTTGTTTTGTTTTTGCCCTGCACTTCTTAAGTAAGAGTGTGAGGTGTCTTGCACAAGTTTTTTTTTTTTTCTAAAACAGACCATTACAGCTGTTGCTCCACTGCTGGCATATTATATAATTGACTCAATGATTAACTTAGAGAGGCAAGGTCATGGGGAAGCAAGCCCATCTCTCAAAATAATTGACTCCAGACTTGATCATACTAATTGCATAGGACGGTCATGCTACTGTTATAGGCGTGACTTATAACATATCCATATATGTAAGCACTGATGAATGGAAGTTTAATGAATGAGAAGGTGATGAATGATGACAGTAAATTGATGGTAATGGACATGGCATAAGTTGTTCATGGCCCTTTTTATTGTCAATCATTGTGTCATTGATGTAATGAAAGTAATGAAAGTAATGAGCTGCAAAATGAAGTTTTAATGTGGTTAAGATTTATGTTTGACACCATCAGAGGTTTGTAAAAGATATTTTTTGTTTATTTGTTAGGATCCCCATTAGCTGTACCCGAGAGCTCAGCTATTCTTCCTGGGGTCCAAGGTTTAAATATTCATCACAATGTTCTGACTCATGTAGTTGTTACTCGACACAAAAGGCTTTGTCTACCTGCCTCACACAAACAGAAATCCTAAAATGAACTAAACACACACAATCTCACATACACACATGCATACACTCACACTTCTGTGTTTTGAATAATTATACCTCAATTCTAAGAACACAATGAGACATAATGAGGACATACAGATAACATATATCCATCCACCCATCCGTTTTCCTTTGTTTATCCAGGGTCAGGTCTCTGTAGCAGCAGGCCAAGCAAGTTGACCCAGACATCTTTCTACGCAGCAAAGTTTTCCAACTCCTCCTTCTAGATTCTGAGGTGTTCACAGGCCATAATCTCTCCAGAGCTCTGGGTCTAACTTGAGGTGTCCTCCCTGTTGGACATGCCCAGGTGTCTGCATCCAATCAGATGCCCGAACCACCTCAACTTGTTCCTTTCAATACAAGGAGAACAGGCTCTACGCCAAGCTCCCCCTGATGTCCTTGCTCCTCATCTTATATCTTAGGCTTCAAACTCATTTTAGTTGCCTGTATCCACATTCTCATTCGGCCACTACCCAAAGCTCATGATCAAGGGAGAAGGTTTGACCATAGATCAACTGGTAAAAGGAAATAGAAAGCCTTGCCTTTAGGATCAGTCACATTTTGGCTCATAGCAACATCCCCTGAACCAGCTAATCTCTCTAATGTCATTTTTTACTTCCAAAGCAGACAAGATTCACCAGCAACTGACCCCTAACATCTCATCTCTCCCAGTCTTCTTACCCCCTCTGTCTCGCTCACTTTCAAGTTTCAAACTTCTTTCTGTTGTTGAAATATCTGACCTCATTCAGAAATCAAAGCCATCTACCTGTCTAATAGACCTTCTTCTCTCCCCCCCTCCCCTCGGGATCGTTGGTGGACGGCCTGCCTGAACAACACCCCCACCCAGCACTGGTAACAACCACTAATGACCTACTCATGGCAGCTGACTCCAGACTTTTAACCATCCTCATCCTCCTTGATCTGAGTGCAGCCTTTGACATCATCTCTCAAAAAACACTCCTTGACAGACTTGTCTCCATTGGAATCACTGACACACCCTTGCACTGGTTTACATCCTATCTCTCTGGTTGCACTCAGTTCATTCAACTCAAAACCTTCAAATCCGAGCCATTTCCAGTCACTACCAGTGTTACTCAGGTTTCTGTCCTGGGCCCCCTTCTTTTCATCATCTATCTCCTTCCTCTTGGCCATATCTTCCGTAAATATAACATCCAGTTCCATTGCTATGCAGATGACACCCAGCTCTACTGTACCTGTCCACCAAACCCACCTCCTCCCTCCCGCCTACTTCCCTGTCTGATTGCCTACAAGAACTCAAACCCTGGTTCTCCTGCATCTTCCTCAAATTAAACAGTGACAAATCCGAGCTTCTTGTCATCAGCACCAAATCCACAATTTCAAAACTTGAAGTCGGGGATCAAACCCCCAACCTCATGGTTGAGAGACAACTGACTCTACCAATAAGCCACAGCCACCCCGTACTGCTGATGATGCTCCAACATACTTTTCAATCTCAACACACATTTTAACCTCTCTCATGAAGATTTCAAGATACTTGAACTCCTTCACTTGAGGCTTAATCCCTACCCAGAGGGAGCAATCAGCTGTTTTTCAGCCGAGAACTATTGCCTTACCTGGACTTAGAGGTGCTGACCCTCATCCCAACCGCTTCACACTATAAGCTGCAAACATCCCCAATGCCTGCTAGAGATCCCCGGAGAGGCCAACACGACCACATCATCTGCAAAAAGCAGATATGAAAGTCTGAGGTCCCCAAACTGGAAACCGTCCTCCCCCAGGCTGCGCCTTGAGATCCAATCTATAAACATCACAAACAGAATGGGTGACGAGGGAGAACGCAGGCAGAGGGCCAACAGGCAATGTGCCCCACCTTGTGCCAAACTGCAGACACAGCTTTCATTCTGGTCATACAAGGACCAGATGGCTCATAGCAACAGCCCCTGAACCAGCTAATCCCACAATATCCCCTCAGGGACACAATCGTAAGATTTCTCCAGATAGATACCCCAGCAAAGACCCATACTCCCCAAAAAGCACTTCAAGGGTAAAGAGTTGGTCAACTGTCCCACAGCCAGGACAGAATCCACATTTTTCCTCCCGTATCCAAGTTTCTACAATCATCTGGAGCCTCCTTCCCAGCATCCTAGGAAAAACTTAACCCAAGAGGCTGAGTAGTGCCTTGACCTTATAATTAGAGCACACCCTATGGCCCCCCTTTAAAATGGAAACCATCACCCTAGTCTGCACTTCCAGAGGTACTTTTCCAGACCTCAACAGGAAACTGACGAGTTGTGTCCTCAAAGAAAGGAAAAATGTTGAGATCTCAGCCTCTCAGGGCGAATCTCACCCACACCTGGCACCTTGCCATTAAAGAGCTTCTTGCAACCACTGCCTGGAATATGGGTATTGGTTGGGTTTAGGAGTTCCTCAACTTTGTTCCTGGTCAGTCTACTGTAGGTCATGCTCAAAACAGACTGAGCCAAGCCCTGCTCTCCCCTCTCGTGCTGTCAAGCAGTTTGCCAGAACTTCCTTGAGGCCAACCAATAGTCCTTCTTTATAGCATCACTGAACTCCTCCCAAACCAAAGTTTTGCTTCCACAACCACTGAAGCCACAGCCCTCCTGACCACTTGGTACCTTAAGGATTTCAAAATTCCATTTATCTGTCATTTTTCTCATGTATCTGCATACATGATAAAGCCCCAAGCAGTGTGACAGAAAAAAAAAACATGTAACATATAGACACCTACATAAACCTAAAAATCTAGTAAGGAATCAAATCTGTTCTAAAAGTACGGTAAAACCTGTGTGCTGTTAACAGAGACCTCTTGGTAAGCAAAGCCTGAAAGGGTTCTTCAGCTTGATGGCTTCCTTTACCACTAGTGTCTAGCAGCGGATTCGAATGTTGCTGCCACGGGAGGCACCAATGACCTCCTGGCTTCATCCTCTGGCAGCCACTCCCACTGAACTTGACCTTCTCCTGGGATGCACAAGGAATTCTTTCGGGAGTGGAAGTTAAAGACCTCTCAAACAGGGGCCTCCACTAGACATTTCCAGTTCACACAGGTTTGCCTAGGTCTGTCCGGCAGCCCCTTCTGCCCCCTGATCCACGTGGTGATGAGTTGACATGTAATGTCAAGTTTTCTTATTGACCCAACATTTTTTTTTTTTATCTCTCTTCAAATGCAGCATGTCACTCATGATTTGATTACAAAGTCTGTTTTTACTGAACTTTTGTGTGGCTTGTATCAACATATAATTATTCACCTGACTAAAGCGTAAATAAAAATGTGTTCTTTTTTTTTCCGGCTGCTTTTTATTTATTTCCTGCCATTAGCACTGCCATTTTTATATGCAAATAAAGTCCACATTACAAGTGGAATAAAACTTGGTTATTTTGCATACAAAACAGCCAAAACAGCAGATGTCAAAATATCCTAGTTTTCTCAAACTTAACTATTCTTTGAATGATTATTTGAGCTTTTATATCTTACATCACGTTCAGGAATGAGAGACAAACATGGTAACTTAGTGGTGTTCGGACAGAAAAAAGCACTAAACAAGAAATGTTATACAATAGCAGTTTTTTTTCATTAATCCATTTTAATATAGAGCAATTATGTATTATGATGTTCACAGGCCTGCATGTAAAGTAAAGTATTTCCACAAACTGCTTGCTCAAAGAATCAAAATCAGAGGTCTGCCCCCATTCACCTGCTCAGAATAGGAGCACAAAACAAACAACATTTTCAGTCCAGACGATTAAGCTAATAACCTCCCTTTCATCTCATCACAGAGGCAGAGTACAGACAAGTCATCACTGTTCATGTTTTTTTTCCCTGTGGGGCCATACCTGCACATGATTACTGCATGGCTGTCGCCATCTTCATGCGTTTTTGATCTTGCTTAACCATCTGTATCCGTCTCTGAATAGCTGATGAGCTGTCTGCAAAGGTGAATACATGACTTCTCTTAACAGAAGTATTACAGCTCTTTTCTGTTACTTAAGTCTGTTAATTTATAAAGTTCAATTTAGTTATGAAGCCCAATAATATTTCTACATTCATCATGATGTCAAAACAGGTACTTTACCTGTGACAGTATAATGAAAAAGAGCAAAAGATGTGCAGTCAATGACGACATTTTTCCAGACTCTTGAACATGCACACTATTAATACACTGTGATAATGATATCATGACATGAGTGATGGGGTAATTGTGCGAGATGATGAAAGCGATGAGGCAAACATTCACCATAAGACTCTCAGTAGGAGACAAGTTCTCACTGCATAATACTAATTATAGTGATAATCATTTCACAACCCTGACATTCCAACCGAAGACTCTCATGATGAGAGTTTCCCTCCATCACAATTCATTTTCTTTTTTACAGTGTTAGGGACAGTGTTCTCACAAATGGTAATTATATGATACCTTTTTTCCTCGCAAGGTAGGCGAAACAGAATATCTGATTTGACCCGAGAACTGTGACAGAGAAATGTTAACTGTCAGATCCACCATTCTTCTTAAGTTATAAAAGCAGTCATGTTATGCTGAAGTCTCTGAAGTGGATCAGTGAACATGACACATCACTTCTCAGTCATTAGAATCTAATTTACCATGCATGCCTAATCACGGCGTGAAGATCACAGCCTCCCTGCCAGTGAATGGGATCAGAGACATAAATAGGCTAAACTGACTGAATAATCGCTGGTTATTTGCTCAAAGAAAAAAAGCTAATATTTAGCCACAAGCGTGGATTGATCAGTCAGAAGGGCTTTCTTATTGGTGAACTCATTTTAGAGGTCAAAGCATTACTTCCTTGTGTTTCAATCATTCTTTATTTTCAATTGGGGCGATTGTGGCTCAGTGGTAGAATCAGCTGTCTCCTTACCAGGTCAGCGGTTGGAACCCCAGTTCCTGCAGTGTTCTCTTTAAGTGGGGCGGCTGTGGCTCAGTTGGTAGAGTCGTCGTCTCTCAACCGGAAGGTTGGGGGTTCGATCCCCAGCTCCTGCAGCAACAAGTCCGATGTGTTCTTGGGCAAGTTGCTCCCGCTGCTTCGTCGATGGTGTATGAATGTGGATGAATGCATATGAATGGGATTAGTTACTTCTGAAGGTCTCACTACATAGTAATCTCTGCCATCAGTGTGTGAATGGGTATGAATAGGTAGGTGTGACATGTGGCGTAAAAGCGCTTTGACTAGTCAGAAAACTAGAAAAGCTCCAAAAGTCTATTTACCATTCTTGAGCAAGACATTGAAGCCTGACATCCCCATGTGTTAATGGAATAGTTATGATGTATAGTTGTGCATACTACAAAGCAGTCTCTGCCATTAGTGTGAGAATGTGGTGTGAAGGGATGAATGCGGTGTGAGGGGATGAATGTGACATGTGGTGTAAAAGCTCAATGAGCGATCAGACAAGAAAGCGTTATACAATACATTTACCAATATTTCCTGGAATAGCAGAGAAGCACTCATGCTACTTGCCTGAAGGTGGAAGCACCAAATTATACCGAATGAAAAATATGCATCAGTGACCTGTTTTTTAAGACTAAGACCATGCAAGCTAAAAAGCGTCCATTGTTGATCTGTACCCAGATTATTAAACGTTGAAGGACATTGAGTGTCTGACTTTTCTGTTTTCCTGTAAGTGTTTTTGCAGTGTTTCACCTGAACTTGTTTCTTTTGAGTGTGCTCTTTTTTCTGCGGTATTGTATGTATGTTTAGCCTCAGTCATTTCTCCTGTTTTCCTCTTTTTGATGAAAAATAAATCCTTACATCATTTCGAAGACCTATCAGACATTTTACAGTACGGGGGTGGATTGAAAATATAAACTTTGTATCTAGATTCTGTTCCTAAACTGATGAAACTTTGATATACTTGAAGTATAGTGAAAAAATGACTTTGACAGATCACACACGGTTAAGCATTCACACTGTAAGGTCGATGATAGATGACAGTCACTCTGAAGGATGGAGTAAGGAAGTTTAGTCCTGAATTCAACCCAAATTCTCTCCGCCTTCACAAAGGTGAGTCTACGAAACTGAGGGGGGCTTTTTAAACAATTACAGCCTCATAAACATCCTTGAAATAAAAGTATTTCTCTTGACCAAAAAGAAGAATTTCTGTTTTTCAAAGTAGTGCCAGAAAATCCTGATACCACTGAGAGGGCGGAAAGTCAGACACCAAAAAATAATGACTGCTTAAAGAAGAAAGAAGAAAAATCTATAAAGTGTAAATAATCCAAAATGAAAGAACCATGCAGCAAAAAAGAAAGGTTTATCCGAAGTTCACCAAGTCTCTTTTGCTGACCTTAGTGACTTTCCCTAAAGACCATGAGCCTCACTTGATTTACTGAAAATGCATAAACATCTTAATATCTTAACATATTCTTTTTTTAGACCACCTAATTTATTTATATATGGGAAAACATTGTCTCCAAATAACAACAGTCTACCCTTACTCTACATTTGCATATAAGAGTTAGTAAGAGAAGTTTATTTATAGAATAATTCACAACATACTGTATAGGGGCAAGATTCAACATAGAAAAGGAAAGACCACCTAGCCCCTGAATCACACGAAGGACAAATGATACACAAATACAACATAACATTTAAAGGGTATCTCTCAGACAATTCTCGTTTAATTCCATCCCTACCTAGAACTTCCACCAGATATGTGTGCATTGGTAATTATAGGTTAGACTCGCGACGGTGCAAGATAGTATGATGAATGTGGTATAAAACCGTTTAAAAACCATTATAAACACATCAACAAACACACATAAGGTCATTGTGAACCGCCAAAACTGAGTGTTTTCTTCTGAAAATAAAAGCGCATGTTTTAATGTTGTTTCAGTGTCTGACTTCACGTTCCGCTCGATCTGCTCTGTGGTAAATTGATGCATCGTGCTCCTGCCTTCAGCAAAAATAGAAGCCTTGCGTATCTGTTGCAGAGGGCTCCACACTGCCCGAGCTCGCGCAGCGGAACCAGAGGAAGCACACACATTGGGGCTCAGTTGGTAGAGTGGCGTCTCTCAACCGGAAGGTCGAGGGTTCGATCCCCAGCTGAGCAACATGTCCAATGTGTCCTTGGGCTAAACACTTAACCCCGAATTGCTCCCGCTGCTTCGGTGGCGGTGTATGAATGGATTAGGTACTTCTGATGGATGATACTACATAGCAACAACTGCCATCAGTGTGTGAAAGGGTATGCATGGGTAGGTGTGACATGCAGTGTAAAAGCGCTTTGAGTAGTCAGAAGACTAGAAAAGCGCTATATAAGCTCAAGTCCATTTACCATTGAATAAAGTGAAAACCTATCAGGTCCACTGCCGTAATGGTGGAATTTAGGGGTTAGCTCTTGCCTCTGCCTTTCAAACATTTCAGAATTTCCCCTGCAATCGTTGGGCTTAAAAACGATGCGTTCATTTCTGAAGTCAATTCTTGAGATTGATGCCTATAAAGGCATCATCCATCTTTAAGTGATGGCCGGCAGAGGGTTTGATTTTCAGCCATCTGGCATGGTCTTGAGAATAACAGAAAAAGCTTTCAGGCTTTAAAAATTATAAACTTACTGCAACAATCTCTTCATAGCTGAGCATGAATTTTTGTCAGCAAAGGCACAAGCCACATTGGCAGTAAGAGGCACAACATCACTGGACACAAGTGTAAACTTTGAGAAGTCATAATATTAGAAAGGTGCTGTACAAGCTCAAGTCCATTTACCATTTACCAAAACTATTAGGAGACAGACCTGGAGGTAACTGTTTTCTCCAACCTAAAGAAGTAAGATTAGAAAACAGGTTGAACTTATGTGCATGTATGAGTTGTAATCTGAAAATACTGATTAAAGCCAGAGGTGGGTTTACATCATCTTGTTTTCTCAAGCTGGGCCTTCAGATAATTGCTGTCACACAAAGGTGCAAAATAACAATGACAGGGATAAACAGAGCATCAGTGCCACTTGAGTTCCTGCAGGTAGCAACTGATGACATAAACTGTGAGAAATGTAGCTAAATATAGAAAATGAAAGGATTCTCAGTTATGAGAGTGGTGATGGGATGTTTATTTCCACTAAACAAAGTGACGTTGAACAAACATCAACTAACTAATGACCTTGTTTAAACCAAATAAAATCCATACAAACACACTACAGTGTTTCAGTTGCTCATTCCACAGTCCTGTGCACAAGCATTTCAATCATTAAAATCAGGTTTGTTATCTTGCATTCTCAGACCTCAATGGCTTTCCTCTTGGAGCAGCTTACTTTTTGGGGCTTCTGGTGCAGCAGTAGTTTAATATAAGGGCCTGTGTCAATTTAACCCAGGTTTTTGTGCTTGCAGCACCCATTTTCTATACATTACCAACAAAGTTTGGTCCAGCTTACAGCGTCCTCATAAATGCCCTTGTGGCCAGCTCTTTTTCTTGTCGCTGACTTCCCGTCCCACTTGTTCTTTTCTGTGCTGAATTGATGCGTCGTGCTCCGGCATCCGGCAAAAATAGAAGTCTTGCGTATCTGCTCCAGACTGCCAGAGCTGAGACAGAGCTGAGACGCAGCGCAGCGGACTCAGTGGAAGCATACATATTGAATAAAGTGAAACGTATCAGCTCCGCTGCCGTAACGGAGCAGAGACGGACCGAACACGCATGTAGTGGAATTTGGCCATAATCCTATTCATACACATTCATACGCCACCGGCAAAACAGCTGGAGCAACTTTGTGTCCTTGGGAAAGATGAAGTTATAGCCCACCTAGAAAACTAAGAAGGTGGAATACAGTTGGAATTGACAGGCAGGAAGCTAAATGTCAATGACAGCTAGTTTGTTTTCCTATTGCGTTTCCTCCAATTGGGCCAAAAAAAGCCCTGTTTTCCTGTATACAGCCAATGACAGCTGAAACAAAAATGGATGATACTAGTTTGACTACCTTAGTGGAAACACTTCATTACCATCTTGTTCATAAGTTAATCAAAAAAATGTTATTTCATCCAACAGTTTAGAAGACATTTCACTCTTGACATTTTGTCCCCCTAACCAGGTGTCCTTTAAAGACTGGGAAGATCCCCAGAGTTATTATTGGATTTATCTGAGGACACTGGGGAACATTAAATTCCATATCTGAATTTCTCTCTTCCACTTATCTGCTTTGAGAAAAACTTATTTTATTCAGTCTTTGTTGTCTAACCATTAAAGTGAAGTGCTACATGGAGGGATAAAGCAGGCTGCTATCAGCTGACCTGAGAGCTGTCTGCATAATTCAAAAAGGATGACAGGTTTAATGACACCCTCAATCAAATCGGTCCTTGAGCTACTTTTCAAAAGAAATCAGTTGAATCCTCTAATCTTTTTCTTATCTTCACTTATGCATTAACAGCCTGAATTACACTGATAATGCTATTTGCCTCAAGTTGAAAAGCTCTCACTTCAACCATTATTCACTTTTCTGTTAAACTGAGTTTCTGAGATCAACTGGACCCCGGCTGAAGGCTCTGTCCCTGTTCCACCATCGATTATATGGCAAGACAGACATGTTTACCGATGGCTGGGATTTAAAAATGCTTTGCTTGTTCTCACTTGCACTGAGTTTAGTAGAAAAAGAGCAGACTAGAAGGCCTCTCGACTGAATATCATTGTAGACATTTTACACAAAGGTATTCTTTCAACGGTAAATTCTTTGTTTTGTTGATTATTTAGAAATGTAATCATCCAGTCAAACAAAGAAGATTTAATGGGTCCTCTCTACAGTTAAGTTTAAATCAATGTTATCATTTTGAAATCTGAGTGATGAGAAAAGTTTCTACACATATCGGGGGGAAAAAAAATGTGTTGAGTAAACATGAACATTTCTCAGTAGGCAGAAAACAATAAGCACAAAATGTGTCCTTTTATTTTCTATCTTGGCAATTTTTTATATTGAAAATGGTTTTTAAGGCACTTTTGCCCATATTTGACAGCAACAGCAAAGAGAGAGACTAAAGTAGGGGGTAAAGGAGTAATGACATATAGCTAAGGCTTCATTTTTGAACCTATAGGCAGCTGTGAGAAGGACTCTCCCTTAATGGAATGACCTCAACTAGGTGACCTACAGCACCTTATTTCAGTTTATTTATGGGTTTGTTTGTTTTTTTGATGATTCGATTGTCCCGAAAAACATTGAAAGAATTTCCTGAATATACAGCTTTGCTTCAGTTCGCTTTAAAGGCCAGGTGTGCAGTTTGTTTTGCCAGTTGCATTGAAAAGAGCAGTCACCTCATCCATTTTAGTAAACATCTGAGATTCTTTTATTTTTAAACATGAGCAAGATAACAAATGAAGCATAAAGGATTCCTTCAGGGGCGAAGGCACACACATGTCCTTGTTGGCTTTCAGTCTGATCAATACACTGAACGTGACAGGAACAATGAACAGGCCTGCTATTGTCATGGTGCTTTAAGATGCTGTCTAACAGTTTGCGTATGCGCAATCGGGAAAAAAAGCCCTGAAGTCGGGGAATCAACTCCTGATTATAGTGGTCATACCACCAAAATTTCAAACATGTCAGAAATTCATCCAACTGGTCGGAAGCAACTGATTGGCCTTCATTACACTACACGACAAATGACCCTCAATTGGGCTGACATCCAGCCTGACTTCAAAATCAGTCGAGCATGGTCCTTTATGAGTTTGTGCATGGACCTGTATGAGTTTGAGCATGGACCTGTTTGAGCATGGTCCTGTATGAGTTTGAGCATGGTCCTATAGGGGATTACTTTAGCACCTGGTGCAAAGAAAACTGTGTCAATGACTTAAGACATGAAAATTGATTTTTCGTAGGTCACAGCCCAGCGGTACTCATACTATATGTGGTACTCATATTATTTAGGGTATGGATGTTGAGATTGTTCCCCAATATAAAAACCCTGGAACCATTTTTGACAATTCACTGAGTTTTGAACCCAACACTGATGCAGTTTGTAAAAAGGTCCAGCAGGGACTGTATTTCTTGATGAAGATTAACACGTTCAAGGTATGCAATGTGTTAATGAATGAATGATGTTTTATCAGTGTTGAATATAAAGTGTTCTTATATACTGCAATGTGGCATGGTTTTGGTGGTCTTACAATGTTTGGTGGGAAGAAAGAAGATCGGGATGCAGCAAGCTCAGCTACAGGATATCTATGGTAAGGCTCAACAAATCCTTACTTCCCTGACCTCTGACCTCTGTTTGTTGATTTTTTTCTAATTCCTTCTGGCCGTCGTTACAGAATGCCTCGAACCAAAACAAAATGTGCCAGAGCTTCTTTTATCCATGTTGCCATTGAAAATCTTAATAAGCTAGCCTAACTTTGCTGTTTTTCATGTGTATTTTACATGTGTATGTTGGTTAGACATAATTTTATATTAGTTTTAGATTGTATGCCTTCATTATTCCTTGTTTGTTTATTCTTTCCGTATATAATGTGCCCATTTTTAAAGCAGGTGTACAGCTTGAAATACTGAGCCTTTTTTCACTCCTAAGCACTGCTGACACCAAGATAATTATTACATTTTATTCAAATAGTATTTGGCTTATTGTGCCAAGGTGCCAAGGTAGGCTTTACAGTAAAAGAGTAAGGAATTGTTTAAACTCTCATCTGAATCAGTAGCATGATGAGTGAGGATGCGTCATATTGTCTCTGATGAAGCTCAGCAAGGGGTTGACTGATTGATGTCATACGTGACATACTAGTAACTTATCAGAACTGCAAAACGTTATGGGACAAGCAATCAAACACAATCAATTCCTGATTAATGAAAAGAAACTTGTTGATGCTTTGTAGGTCAAACATTCAGCTGAAGTGGATAAGTTCCAGGTCCCTGATTTGAGCTTCAGTGTTTGTCAATATTTTCTCTGATTAACGGTGCAAAAATAGAATTAGACACAATCAATTCTCAAGTGGACAGTGGGAAACAAAAAAGGGAAAGTGGATCTCTTTGAAGAGACAAATCCACATTTTAAAGTTTCCTCTTAACTAAGGAGGTAGTGTGTTGTAGCAGGATCCATTTTACTTTTCATTTATGTCCTGCTATTGATTATGAAAGGGCTTATTATGACTCCAAACCATTGGCTTCAATGCATCCCAGGTCTATGGAACGTTGTTGTAACTCAGTGTGGATGGATATAAAAAATAATCATTTTTGTCACTAACATTGGATCAGTATTTGACCCTGATATTTACTGTGAACGTCTCAGTCCCTGGTTGTGTTCAGTTGACACAGAGTCCTTGCTCTGTGATGTTAAAAACATAGGCAATAAGAGTGCCATGAGTCAAAAGCTAAATAAACTGTGGCTTTATTTGTGTTATTAACATGTGAAGTCCAGCGGCCTGTTGCACCAGCTATGAATGAGTTCTGTCTTAAGTTTGAGTACAGTCCACAATAAACCACAGGAGGAATTTGTTATGTAAGTTGTGTCATTGTTGGGTTGCACCATAAGGTCATAAGGTCTTTAGGTTCATCCTAACTAGAGCTTAAACTAAATACTGTTGCAAAGAAACATGTTGTAACACCATGTGACCAATCAGTAAAAAGCATTTTTAAAATGCATTTGTTACAGTGTTTGTGTCAGCGTGCCATAACAGCACGCAAATGTTGGATGTTGTGTCGCGTCACGCATTATTGCACGCTCACTGTCTACACTGCATTCATTAAATATTTCATTATCTGCTCTGTTAATTTCAGATTGCCCTTGCAAACAGTATGCCATCTGGTGCTTTTGTTTTGAAGGTGGACAAACTGAAGTGTGGTGCTTTATATTGACGAGCTGTTGACCCTTGTTACAACACTCAAGGCTCGTCAATTAACGGCTTGTGGTGAGCTGAATAAAGTTTTTCTGCGGTGTTGGCACAAGTCAAAGCATAATGTGTCACGGATGTGAATGTTATTAATGCACCACTATCTCCACTTTGTAAAACAAGCTTACAAGCCCTGTTGAGTGAGAAAAGTGAGTGCCAGTGTGTTGTTGAGCCCCCTCCTTCTACGTCCGTCTACACGAGCGACAGAGAGAAAATAGAAATGGGACTTTGGGGTTAAAACGCTACAGCACAGGGAATGAAAACATTACCTGATTATTTAAGTGCGATTGGTTTTCAAGGTGCATGGCTTTACAACCAAAAGGAAGATGATACAGCTCTGAGCTTTTTCTGCTGTTTGCTATACAGAAAAACAGTGTCAGTGTAGACAGGATGAAGGATGGGAACTTTGTAAAAGGAGGGTTCAGCAACTGACCAAAGGCAGGGGAACATTTTTCGGAGCATGAGAAATCCCATTACAACAAAGAGGCCAGTCACAAACTGGCAGCACTAAAAAGAACACCAATCAATGCGCTGCTGTCACATATAGTAGCTAAAGAGCAAACTACTACACAGTCAGAGCTGAGGTTTTTGTTTAAGGGCTGCCAATGAGAGGACTGGCGCACTGCGACGGAGTGTTTTGGCAGCTGACGCTAGAGCGGACCTATGCCCTTCCTGCCGCTCAAGAGTTGCTACTCAGACGTGACAATTGGATGGCAGACAATATCCAGAACGGGCGTTTTGTGCATGCCTTGCCGTGAAAATAGTGTCACAGGTGTCAAGGCTCTCCATATTACGGGTTAATAGCAAACGGTGTCAGATGTCCCAGGGAAAGAGCGGTTACAATGACAAGAATCTCGCCCAGGGGAGCCCGTTTTTGGGGTTCTGCAACGCACCAGACACTTCATCTGAAACATTTCTTTCCTTCGTGAAATATGTGCTTTTGCACTTGAACCTCTGGAGAAGCTGAAGGAATACTGCTTTGACGGTACCAACAACATGTCCTGGACTGTTTTCTAGGGTTGCAAGCTAGACTCAAGCCAGTTGGATGAGAAGACCATCTCTTGTTATAAACTAAAGCCAGCATGCCAAGCATAAATGCTGAAAGAATACATATTGATTGAATTTCTGTATCTATTGAGATGTACAGACATTGTTTAGCTTACGGCCCGCTTCTATCGTCAGTCAGAGCTGATAGAGTGAGCTGTGACAAGGCCAAGTAAGAACACTTTGTGTTCTCTCTCATATCTGGATGTTTGGTATAGACTTAGTGTCTGCTGACAATTGTCTTAGACATCACGTCCTAGTTTAGGTGAAGTAATATGACCCTGACTTTAGTATTGTCTTTTGGATATATACAACGCCTTTGGGAACGGTCTAACAGGATTGGCTTGATAAGACACTGAACATCCTGTGTGCTGTTAAGTCATTTCTCCTGGAGTATTATGTAAACTTTCTTTCAACTTAAGCCATCTGAGTCTCCCTGAATCATTTCTTGTGTGAAGTCAAGTTCTTATACATTTCCTCAACAACATACTGTAGCTAGCCAGTCTGTGTATAGAAAGGACAAAAATAAATCTGTCAGCTCCAAAACTTACCAATTAGCACAATTTATGTTATAATTTATCCCTAAGAGATGCATTGTTTTGCATTTAACTGCAATTAAATGAACAAGAGAGTTGACAACAACCTATTAGAAACCTGTAAATAGTTACCATCATGTCACACTTTCACTAGCACCTCCCTACCTCTTTGAACATGTCGACATGACCTGAGAATACACAGGAAAAGATGAACACATTCATACAGTATTACCTAGGAAACTTTAAATTCGATAATACCTTACTTGAGCATGCCAGGCGGGTATTTATGTTTCCAAAATAATCAATGAGTCCTTCCCTGCACAAGATTAGAATGTTTGATCTGCATGACTGCACACATGCAAACTGAGGCAAAACGTAAATACACATTTGTTTACACTAAAGACTTCTTCACTTTATCCAGACATGTTCAGTCAGAGACCTAAATGAAGCAAAAGGGTTTAGTCAGTGGAGGCATGGGGAAGTTTGTCTAGGTGAGAATGTGGCAAATTCAAACACATTTATGCAAATCACAGTGCTCTCTGAAATAGTCAGTAGTTAATACATTGTTGAGAAATTGCAAAGTAAGTTAATGTAACTGTTAGTGAATAAGGCTCAGAATGGTCCTCTTTCAACCTTTTTGAAAGGTTGTAGGTTTGGTCAGTGGTGAGTCCAGAGGGGTGGCCAATATTTCTAAGGGGGCCTATCCCAAAGCCCAAACTGTGATTGGCTTTTTGCCCTGTCAGAGGCGGGACTTATGTTAAAACCAACTATTAGGTCTTTTTTTGCAAAGGCTGCAAGTATTTTTCTTTACATATCAGTGTGGCATATTTTCTTTTGTTTTGGTAAATAATCGATATGCGCACATCACACTTCAGGCCACCCCAACATTAGTCAGTGCCCCAGTTGGACCACCCAAGTCAAAAAACTCTGGACACGCCCCTGGGTTAGGTCCTGCCGGCTCCTGAAGACTACATGTCAAAGTGTCCTTGGGAAAGACATTGAACCACAAACAAGATCCAGAACGTTTGTAAATGGAGACAAATTGTATTTTCTTAAAGACCCATTATATTCTTATAAGATGCTACATTGATATCAGAAAAATGTGTATTTGTTGTTGGACATAATTAAGTTGATCAATAATAAAACATATATTTTAGCATACACTGTTCATAATAGGCAATTATTTTAGAAGAATTTAGAACCTCCTCACAAACTCATATCAGGCACACAACTGTGGTACAGAGGTTGTAATACCAAGTTTGTGGATGTTATGAGGTGAGGAGAGCGGTGAGTCTGCACAACTAAGAGACAGTTGTGGGATGCAAAAGCAGATATTTAAGGAAGAAGACAATCAAATATGCTGTGGGGGGCTGAGGTAACTGCAGAGTTATGTGATTCATCCCTTTGGGTTTAAATGAGGAATAATTAATTCACCAAATCTTAATTGAGTCTATGTTAAAAACAAAGACAGTACTGCATCTCCTATTATCTTTGGGGTCAATTTGACCAAATTCAATGTTTAACATCTCTAAATAAATAATTGACATCATTTTTTTCGCTTCATATTTAATGACTTTTCCTAATTTAATGGGGACAACTGGGTAAACATAAAATAAACATGATGATATGTTTTCCATTTCCTGTACACATGTTGTACACATCGTTGGTCTTTGGGGTTAATTTGACCCCAGGCTGTTTTTGCTGTATAACCCTTGTGTGGTGTTCGGTCTGTCATGTGTTCCTTACTGATGTTCTGATGATGATGATGTTCTGTTTTACTTTTAAAATCCTTCTAAATCTTTGAAATTGTGATTGTTTTTCCTGGGGTCAAATTGACCCTGAACATAATACATGATGTGACTATTCTTGATAACAGAAAATAATTTTTCATTCCAAATGTTATAGATAACAAAAATATGTATTTATAAATAATATTAGGCAATTAAAACACCAAAAAGATATATCTTTGACATTTTTGGTCAATTAGTGAGATTTTATGGTGATCTGCATATTTCTCCATAGTAGCAGTTATTTTGAAAGTATAAGGGGAGTGGGTGGGAGGGGGTTTGTTTTATCTAAAGGGCTATTTAGGTAGTCAACAAACAAACATAAAGTACCTGACACATAAACATGGGTAACAATTTTAATTCTAATCATTTTCTGGAGGTTTAAATTGCTGGGGTCAAATTGACCCCACGGGTAAAAGGTGTAAAATGTGTAGGTAACAGGAGGGTTAAAGGCATTCATGTGTTTATCTATAAGGCTCAAAAGGTGTAAAAAACCTATTTCTTTTTCATAAAAAAATCAATGGCAATTTTTAAAATACAAAACACTAAAAATAGCGTAAATGAGGCGACGCCTGCAAGCTAGTTCAGGCAGTCAACTCGAGCTGAACTGATTTCACACTTGACATGCGTCATTATCCACAGTCACCTGGCAACACCTCCTTTCCAATTAGTGGTCTATTTAAGCTGCAAGATTTCTGGTCTTTCCCTCTGCTCTTTCATTGGCAGATATGACCTGCATCAGTTCTGCACTCCTGCTCAGCCCCAGCATCCACCTGTAGGCTCCGACTGAGGGGTTAAGATATTATTTTAGGCTCAGTTAGAGGCTGTGGCTCAGTTAGAGGCGGCTGTGGTTCAGTGGTAATGTCAATCGTCTCTCAACCGGAAGGTCGGGGGTTTGATCCCCACCTCCTGCAGCTACATGTCTGATGTATCCCTGGGCAAGACACTTAAACCCAAGTTTCTCCTGCTGCTTTGTCGGCGGCATGTGAACACCTATGAATGGGATTAGTTCATACTGATGGACTTTTTACAGCAGACTCTGCCATCAGAATGTGTAGGTGTGCCGTGTAAAAGCGCTTTGAATAATCAGAAACTAGAAAAGTGCTGTACAAGCTCATTAACCATCCCATCACTCCTTCAAACTCTGCATGTAAATCAAAACTGCAAGAAATGATTAGGTTGGAGCCTAGACGCCAAACACAAACTATATGTTCTGCTGCTACAATACATATTTTAAATGCAAACACGAGTTGTCGGACTGAGCTGTGAAAGAATGTTACAGAAAAAATTGTTCCCAGGTTCATCTTTACATTCTCAACAGTCCAGCTGTAAAAATATATAATATGAGAATGATTACATGATTAACACTAGACTGTGAGACACAAGGCTGCTCTTTGAATTCGAGTCACATTGCATTGTGATTATCATAAAGCCCCTGCTCATCTGCAGCTTGAACATCTCATGTCATTAGCAGGTTTTGAAGGACAGGGAGACAAGGGCGTTATGCAACACATTAGCAAGGCCTGTCTGACTGTCTTTCTTACTTGCACATTTGTTTTTAACGATTACAAAGGATCCAATTTATGTTACTTGATAAGTGCAGAGGCACTTAAAGATGAAAGGAAGTACGTGTTCATACCGGTTGTACTAGCACAGGTAGAATTGTTCATTTTTATCCTGGAAATCATGCTTTAGCATCAGACTTAATATTTGCGAACAAGTCAGATGAATAATTGTTCACACAAGTAGTCTACTTATCTTATGCACACTATATTATTATCTTATATCTTGTGTGCAGAATATAATTTCTTGTGCAGAAAAACTTTTAATATTCTGTGCACTGGTTGGATGATAACTTGTGCCCACAAGTTTTCTTTGTTTTGCGCACATTGTCATTATCTTGTGGACGCAAGTTATTATCTAAAGTTATTATCTAACTTGTGCACACAATATATGGACTTTTCTAAACTTGATAATTATCCTGTGCACATAATATAATTATCTTATGTGCACAAGTTAGATGATCATTTGTGTGCAGAAGTTATTATTTTGTTGGAAAAGTTATTATCTTGTGCGAACAATATCATTATCTTGTGAAAAAGTTATTATATTGTACGCACAAGTCAGTTGATAACTTGTGCACACAAGTAGCCTACTGATCTTGTGCAAACAATATAATTATCTTATTCAAGTTATTATATTGTGTGCACAAGTTATGTGCACCTTTTCATTATCTTGTGTGTACAAGTTATCATCTAACTTGTACGCAAACGTTTTTTGTGCACACAACATAATTATAATGTGTGATCAAGCTATTATGTGTGCACAAGTTAAAGCACAACTTTTCTGCACATTATCATCAGCTCGTGCACTAGATATAATGATCTTGTGTGCATAAGTATTCATCTAACTTTTGCTTTGATGTGCGCACAACCTATTGTTAAGATAAGAACTTGTGCAAAAATAAAATTGTCACTTCTTGGGACAGGAGGGGCTCTACAATTGGATGTGCTAAGGTACAACATTCAAAACAAAAAGATAGACGTACATCAAATGGGAAAGTGGGTTATCTTTAAATTCTTTGAATAAAAGTTGTCTGAAAATAAAGGGCAACTGAGCCCTAATTAAACTGACCTTCAGTGCTGAAGCAGCAACAGAAATAATTCCATGGTATAGAATCACACATGTGAGATTTTCTTTTTCACCATAGACTAAAATTATGCACTGACATTTGGAAAAATCTGCGTCATATGATAATCATCATAATTTTCGTTGAACTGCCAGAATAATTCCCTGACAATGGACCGTTAATCTTGAAGTAAATGTTGAGGTGCAGACTGGTACATATTCAGCGGAAAGTTCATTAATTGTGTCTGGCACAGATTCAGCGCATGTACGCAATTGCTGAGTTCAAAAGGAAGCATTAATTATCTATGCTGGTTCAGTTTATAGTTATCAGTATCACGTGCAACAAGGACTTAGGAGATGTATAATGAGGAATAAAGAAACGTCTCTGCGTAAAATGACTTTTGTGCCTTTTATCCACTTGTCTCGAGTTAATTTCGATTGACTGGCACCCGGTGCATACTCAGGTCCAAATAAACATTTGATAAAACATTTGAAAAATTCATTTCACGTCTCTCCATTCTTTCCTACACCCAGTCATGAATCTCATTATGTTACATTTTTTCATCTAAACGAAGCCAAACATACTTTACAGATGCGCCCATTATGCTTGAATACATAGTTGATTTTTTTTTAATTATTATTATTTCAGTCTCATGTAAGATGTTCTGTGTAAGTGTTACAGTGGTGACGTCAGGAGCAAGGAGCATCAGTCAGTGAGCGGAGAAGCGGATAAGCAAGGCACAACCTGTGCTAGAGCGCATCGTTTGAAACTTATCCAGCACAGTGTTAGAGCACGGAGAAAAACCAAAAACAGCAAGACGAGAGGAAAAGGAGCAATGAACAACAATTCCATTAAAATAAACACGACACCGCGGGTCGGCGGGTCCGGAGCTGTGGATCATGAACTCGTTATCACTTCCACTTTCGGGACGCTTCTCTCCGTTGTTTACATCATCGGAGTGTCGGGGAACGTGTACACCCTGGTGGTGATGTGTCACTCGATCCGGTTCGCCACTTCTATGTACATCTCTATTATTAACCTGGCTTTGGCGGACCTCCTCTACCTCTCGACCATCCCCTTCGTCGTGTCTACATACTTTCTAAAGGACTGGTACTTCGGGGATGTGGGTTGCCGCATCCTGCTCAGTCTGGACCTCCTCACAATGCACGCCAGCATCTTCACTCTCACCGTCATGTGCACAGAGCGGTATCTGGCTGTCACTAAGCCGCTGGACACTGTGAGACGCTCCAAGAGTTACCGTAAAGGTCTGGCATGGGGCGTCTGGCTTCTTTCTCTAGTCCTAACTTTGCCCATGATGATAATGGTCACACAGACCACTAAAAACACGCCAGAGGGGGCTGTAAAGAGGATGTGCGCACCCACCTGGGCGCCCTTGGCTTATAAAGTGTATGTGACTGTCCTGTTTGGCACCAGCATCATGGCACCGGGACTCATTATTGGTTACCTGTACGTGAAGTTAGCCCGCACTTATTTAGAGTCCCAGCGAAATTCTGTGATCAGCAGAAGCGGCAATAAGAGGTCACCCAAACAGAAAGTTCTGATCATGATTTTTACCATCGTGCTGGTGTTCTGGGCTTGTTTCCTGCCGTTCTGGATCTGGCAGCTGCTGCCCCTCTATCACACCAAGCCCCTGAGCCTGGCCTCGCAGACACATACCTGCATCAACTACCTGGTGGCCAGCCTCACGTACAGTAACAGCTGCATTAACCCTTTCCTCTACACACTCCTTACCAAGAATTACAGGGAGTATCTGAAGAACAGGCACAGGAGCTTCTACAGGTACACGTCCTCTTTCAAGCAGCGGCCGCCCAGCCTCTACTCGTGGGGGAAGTCTGCGTCCTCCAGCAACCAATTCGAGTTCAACTCCGAGGCGCTTGTCATGGGGACACTAAAGTGACTGAAGAATCGCAAGAAAGACGTGAACGCTTTTGGAGCAGCAATAGGTATGTATGTGTCGACCTCTCCATTACGCACAGGCCAGTGCGACACCGTGCGTAAAATTTGCGCACTGGTACCAAACCTGCAGTCTTTCTTACGGTTTATCTTTCCATGTAGAGTGTTTTTGTTATCCTAAAAACATTTACATTTGTTATTTCCACACCGGGCCATTTCACCTGAACCCCCCTGAGCCCCATTAGTTCTATGACACGTCTCTTTGCTGCGTCCTCTGCACCCTCACCCTCAGAGAAAAGGCTGATACAGGGATGTGTCAAACACATTGTCCTATAGGGCTTATAAAATTACTTAAATGTGTGTTAAAGCACACTTTTAGCTTTGACTGCAATTTCCTTTTTTAAATCATCACTTGACAAAGTCATTTTCATCCTACATAAGTCTGATGTTTTACCTGACACACATTTATTTTTTATCAGCAAGGCACTATAAAGCATTTCCAGCCGACTCCTTTGTTAGTGTGTCAAGTCAGAGGCTCATTTTAAACTATATCATGTATCCAAATAAAAGATATCAGTCATTAATGCCAGAGCCATCAAATAGACACCGATTTTTAGAGAGAAAATACTTAATTCAGTGCTGTAAGCTGCTTTAATTACCATGTCTGGTTCTTTTGCAGTGCATGAGAGCTCTGCACATTATTTTGCTCCAGCTAAACTTGATGAACAGTAAAAGTTTTTAAAGACTTGTTTTGAATAGTTTGCAGTCTGTCATCCCGTTGTTGCAGCATTGCTCTGTGTACAACAACATAGATAAAAAAACAGAATTGCATTAATTCGACCAACAATATATACTATTATAATGCTATATTATAATGCTTGTTGATTAGCTGCCTCCTTATCTGATTTCAAATAGTCCGCTTTTTCTCTGTAACCCTAGATGACCACTATTTTCTAAAACACCGCCTTACATAGGTGGCATGTATGATTACAGTTTTAATAAATCTGATATGTGAATACAAATGTAATAGTAACATTGTCCAATTTGAACAAAAACATTAGTATAAACACATTATCACAAACACTCAGCAAGTGGGGGCTCAATGCTCAGACCAATGTGGTGCTTAATACAAACTCCTTACCTCCAAGTTTCCATTCAAGCCATAGATCTACGCTGATGTAATAAATCATTTATAGAAGTTGATTTAACAGAACTCTATTGGAGAAAAAAATGCTACGCCTGAGTGTTTCTGTGGGTTTGAGACCCTGAAAAAACCCTAAAATCTACAATTTGGGTTCAGCTTAGGACCTCTGCTACATGTTATTTCCCCATCACTGTCTCCACCATTTCAATCTAAGTTTGGTAGAGTCTCTTATAAGAGAAGCATGTTAATCAATAACAGATTGTAATCAAGAATTTCCCCACGGGATGAATAAAGAATGTAAAAAAATAAATGTCCATAGGGGGCGCCAAAATCAACACAACCCAAACATTCTTTACAGGAGCTTTAGCGGGTTTGAAACATGAAAGTATTTTACCTTAATATTAAAATAATAAGCCCTTAAACTGCTAAGGCACCTCTTAAAGCCACTAATCAAGCGTAAATGTAAAACAAATCTTATATGATAATGAACAAATCGCAAAAAAAACAGATGATCAAAACCTCTTCTGAGGCCCGGTGGTGCATGGGGTCCCAGAGCTGGTGACCCCTTTGTTTGGATGATAGTTTAATAAAAGAAATTATCTTTTTTTTTACATCACTGATTTTGGCACCAAATCACCAAATCATTTTTCAAACCAGACACACATGTGAGTAAAGCCAGGCAGTTGTTTCACTATGTGACTGGATTCAGCTCAGAAGAACGGATTTAAGCCCACATCTGGACATCAAAGGTGTTCTCTGGCTGGAAAAGAGAAGAAAATAAAAGTCCACCTGCGTTGCAACTCACTTTCAATGAATTTGCACGCATCCTCCCACAGAGTCAAACAGACTCTGAGCCAAGAACACCCACTGCTCTGATGGAGCGTTTCTACAAGGCTTTGTTTGGTCTTTTATCAACAGTGGCCTACTTTACTGATTGAGGACTATGACACTATTGCAATTTTGAGCTTTTTGTTGTGTTTGAAATACTTTTTTGAATGATATAACTGTCATTTCATCAACGTCTAAAGAGCCCTAAAAAGTACTAAGGGAAATAAGGTGGCGGCTTCTTCTGTTTAAGATGTTCCATTTATCAGATGTCTTAATGAGTGATGCATAAATTCACCTCATGTTTTATGGAGAGTTCATAACTCTTTCATTAACACAGCTCATAGCATTGAGGGGCAGCTATTTTACTTTAATGTGACTTGTTAAAGTCTAATCAGCCTGCACAACCATCTGCTGTAAACGTGCTCTGTCCTCTTTCCATTCACCAGACAGGAAAAACAACTGGTGTGTAGCGGTTACATTATGCACGTCTGGACAGGGCTGTTGTGTTATTGAAACACACAAACACACACTCTGACAGGAAACACCTCCTTTGAGTCAGATCTTTTCAAATCATGAATACTGTCTGAATGAAATCTAGAGCTGTGACATTTACCATCTAATCTCCCAGATGGTATTGCAAGCACTGGTGCACTTTGACTTGTGTTTGTTGGATGTCAAATGTCAAACACTCATGCATAAATTCATTGCAGACAACCCCTTAGGGTTTCAAAAACACTGTCACAGCATCAATGTGGAAAATGGCCTATTGTACTTTCTATTTCTGACTTCTCTGTGCAGCATACCCTCTATATGCAGATTCAACCTACTATGGGCTCTGTGTGGGACTTATGCGCTCATGACTGTACAAGATTCATGAGAAATCTTGATGGGATTTGTTGAGTCATCCCTGAGTTGGAGAGAGCAATTCTTAATTTTGCTGGAATGCCACGTTGTAACCCCCAAAGGGAGTTCTTTCCCCCACATTTATAAATCTTAATCAACAGTATAACAGCCAGTCAGAACGTAACCATCAGAACAAACACAGTTGTTGAGCAATTCTTAGCGCCAGATGAGGATTGATTGAGTGTGTATAATTAGTCAAAAAGTCATACTGAAGACAGAAAGATCTAATGAAGGGACGTGCCGTTTTGTCCCTTTAGGCGCACCGTAGACGAGCCTCTGCAGTGTCTCCCTGTAGTCACAGTGATGGAAAACAACGTCCCTGCTGCATCTTTGAGTTTCTCATTTCTGTTTAAAAACCTCTCAGACAACTCAGCTGACGAGTCCAAAGTAATATCCACCTTATGACATCAAACATTTACCTTTGTTACTGTGAGCTCTTTTCTTTTAGATTTTGATCAGCAACAAGTTAATGTTGTAACCTCGGATCTAGAAGAAGGTGCTTACTTTATTTCAAAATAAAAGCAGGGTTGAATTCAAACAAGTAAAGTACTCTCAGCTTAAGACAGGACAAAATAAAAGCCACACTTGTTTTAATTCGAAATAATGGAATTTACAACACGAGATTAATCGCAATAAACTATTGCAATTTAGTGATTAAACATGATTTTAAATCGAATAGATTGACAGCGATTAACCTTTCCAGCAACAGGAAAGACAAAACTCAGAAGCAAGACGCTCTCGTTCCTGCTGCCATGTTGTTTTTTGCTGATATGCCACTTGGCTGAGGCCGCGTCTGTGCAGATAGTTGGCAGCTGTAAGGCGTATACATGCAGCAGTATCCCGTTTTCTGTCTGGGTTCTAGGTGGATTTCTCAAAATCGGGATAAGGACTTATCCCAGTTTCTGAAATCGGGACATGCACAAACACGAAAACAGGATACTTAAAAAAACAGATCAAAACCAGGTTACTTAAGTTCATGTAAATGCACTCAATGTTTTGATCAGAACATGCTTTGGAAAACGCTGTCACTCATTTGCATTAATACACATGGCAGCAATTCTCCAGAGGTATGGTTTTGCACTCTCATAAAGTTTGGGACCTAAGGTCAAAATGGGGGTATTATCGGCGTTGTCCCTGCCTGGCTGGCTCAGATGGACAGAGCTTGCGGGTCTGTTAGAGGTGTCAGGACAGTTTGGATTACGGTGGCGACTAGAGGCCATGTGGTTGGATGTGTAACTTATCAGTGGGGCATTGGGGTGTGGTTGGTATGGGAGTTAACTGTCCTTTGCTTGTTGCACAGGTGTCTAGTATGTATTTAAAATACTAGTTTATTGCCTATTCTTTTCATTTCTATTTCCTATGACTTATTGACATTATGTTTGTTGAGAAAAGTGGCGTGGTAATGCCATGTTTGGTTATCTTTGAAAATGATTATCCACCATACAAACGTTTAGCTGACAAGACTGACGGAAACCAGAGAGCAATTTTTTTTTCTAACTCTGTCTGAAATACTTTCCATGGTATCTAAGAGCTGTGAGTGGAAGGCCTGCTGTATTTTATGTAAACTGCATTTGTCAGGTGAAATCTCCACTGGAGAAACGACAGCTACCAAAAGGTGCAAGGCTTACCCAATGGTGATATGCTTTCCTCTTTAGAAAACTGGAAGGGTTTCCTGGGATTGATTTTAGTAATGAAGTCTTTAGCTGAGGTTATGAGGTCATCGCTATCTTCTAGAGTGCATGAAAAGTTTACAATGGTCTTCTAAAGAAAACAAAAATCTTTAAGTGATCTTGACAGCATCAAAGGGAGGGTAAATGGATAGGGTTAAAGATGTCCTTTTAGATTTAGTCCTCTCACCAATCTCTGACCTGGTACATCGATGTGTCACAGGAGCCATTAAACAGGATTGTGTGCTTTATAACAGTGACCAGATCATTCACTTTGGAGAATGGAGGAGATCAATGACTCCCTTGACAGGAAAACTACTCGCCAGCAAACTCAATGTTTCTGCTCATTATCTGAGCTGAAAACTCTGAGCAAGGTGAAGAAAAACATAAATGGATATCAATGACCTTGAGTTCTATACAGTCTGCTACGGCAACAATATATGAATAATCTTTATTTCCTCACAGTCACAGACCTCTTTTACATGCAGGCCTGCCATTGTGCTTCCTCCAGCAGCAATGGATGTGATAATAGGTCCCCTGGGAGCTGAGTAAAGCAGTCTTGTGCTAAAGACACTCTTATTGAAACTTTCTCTTGATATAGATGAATGCTGCACTCTCACATCAGCTCACCCAGACTTTTTGCAAGTGTTAAAGCACTAGGAGACAGCTGTCCAGTGTCCACCACTGTGTTTGCTATAGTTTGGGCTCTTGTACAACAAATCATACACGCCTAAACTTGTTTCTGACCACTTTGTACCATAACCAAAATTGTTTTTACTTCAGATGTGTACATATTTCTATCACAGACATGGCTTTTTTCAATGTTGCATTTTGTTTCTGTGATCATATCAGTGTTGTCTTGAAAACTATGAGTCAAATAACTGTATGTGACAGTGATTTTTAGTAACAAGCTTACAGAGAAAGATCACCCAAGCCTGCTGTCTCTCTCGGCTATTTGAGGCATTTGAGCATCATTCAGCGTAATATTTCAGTTTTATGGTCTGCACTGTTACCATTGACCCTCACTGTCCTCATGAATCTTGCTCTAATAATCCCATTGTACTCTTATCTTCTCAGCCCAGCTATTAAATAATTTAAGTAACTGGCTGATGAACACTGAAAGCATTCAGCAGAAGAAGCAGATATCTTTCTAAGGAGGTGGTGGAGTTCACTGTGGAGATCAAAGGCTGAATATGCGACATTTTACACATAAATATAGCAGAAATCCAGTATAACCTCTGAAAATAACTCTCTGAGTCATGACTGTCTAATGAGTGTGGTACCCGAGTCGTGTCTGTGATGTTGTCTGAGCCGTATTTACACCGTGTTTACACCGGCCGTCTCATCCCGTTGCGTATAAAAGTTGTTTAAGTGAGGGACTAGAGAAAAGAAGAATACCATACTGCACTCACTGCTAATTTGAATGTCACATAAGCGTTTTAGATCATGGTCATTTTGCGTAAATTTACATGCAATGTGAAGCTACGAGCTAACAAAAGAGCGCAAACATTAGCCTGCTAACACAACAATGCAGCTCGAGTTGTTTTGGTTTCATGCTGGTGCTCAAGGGCGACATCTACTGGATCAAAAAGTCTCACTCTTCCTTTAAAGCATGAAATACAACTTACTTTTATCGGGGCACCAAAAGTAAAATTCCAAATGAGGACGTAGTTATAGTATTATAAGTTATGACTAAGTTATATTTTACATAAATTAAGGTATGTATGGATGGATGGATGGATTAATTAAGGTAGAAAATTGCTAAAACGTCATCCTAAAAAACGTGTTTTTGTAAACTTTTTTATATAAAATACATTTGAACTTCTCCCTTTTTATGCATGACTTATTCAATAACCAAGCAAGATTTATGTAAGTAAAGTTTATTTATGTAGCACCTTTCAAGAGCAGACGTCACAAAGTGCTTCACAGTAAAGGATTAGAAAAGCAGAGCCATTAAAGGTCACATGTTATGCAACATTTTTCTAACACTAATATGCGTCACTATCCTGTCTATAGCCCCCCCCCCCAATTATGAGAAAAGTCCATCCTCTCCTTCTTTTGCCTGCTCCTCTTTTCAGAAAATGTGTGCTCAAAACAGGCCATTTGGAGATTCTCCCTTTGTGACATCACAAAAGGCAATAACCCCTCCCCCAGGTGGGTGACACTCCCACAGCTAGGGGTTTGTTCTGCCCTCTAAGTCGGCCTTCCCACCGTAAATAATAAGGCATGGAGTGAGAAAGCCCAAGCCACCCAAGCCCTTCCAGAGAGGGGTGTGGTCGAACACAGCTCATTTACATTTAAAGCTACAGACACAGAAACAATTTGTTCTGAGCAGGGTTAAATAGAGGGGTTTATAGGCATGATCAAATACAGGATCAGAGTGGATTTAAAACAGGAAGCTTCACAGACATGTTTTGGGAACTCTGAGACTTATTTAAACTGGTTGAAAAGGAGGATAATAGGTGACCTTTAAAAAAGGACAGATACATAAAATCAAATAAAGACAGATCAAACAAAAGCAAGTCTGAACAGATGGGTCTATAACTGATTTTTAAAGGTTAGTTCATAGCTCTCAGTTCCAGGGGAAGACAGTTCCAAAATGTAGGAGCCACAACATCAAAGGCAAAGTCTCCTTTTGTTTTCAGTCTTGTGCAGGGAGCAAAGAAGTGACTTTATTTGTTTCATATTCAAAATTTCGAGCAAGTTACAAATGAAGGCACTAGAGGAGACATTATGCAATGCTGTTTCACAAAAACATATTTTATGTAATCATTTTTTTGATGCAGAAACAAATGAACAATTATTTTCTTTAAACAAACACATTTTCAGTTTGTCACATGTTCACTGGGGTGGAGAGAATCAGTTTGAGTTCTTAAGTGTAGTTTTGATGTTTCTTCTGTCTGAGTTGTGCAGTTTTCTTGTCTTAATATGCTCGATGAGATCAAACTTGCCCGCAGGCAGACAGAACAGCACAGTGACACAGACATTTAATGGGGCAGCTAATAATATGAGAAAGCATGGATTTGATTTAAAACTTGAGCTCTTTCCATAGAAGCACATAGATAGAAAACTGACATGAAAACTCCACATAAAAAATAACCTGCAAGTTCCAGTAAACAGTAACAGCGAAGTCTCTTTATGAACTTTAATTGCAATTGTATAATATATCTGATTAGAATTACATTACAGGCCATTTTCAGCCATCAATTAAATGCAGGGGAACTCCTGCTGTAAAAATGAGCTTTTTTGGCTGTGGTGTGTATGTGACTGCCGGTGTTCCTGGAGCCAGCCTCAAGCGGACACTCGACAAAACTGCAAGAGATTTTCACTTCAGCATTGCCTTCATTTTCTAGACCTGAGGTTGCAGCTTGGTTTTACCTGACTGTACCTATTCAATTCAAAAAAAAAAAATTGTCCCTGCGGGGGCCAATTTCAAAGGCACACAGGGCAGTAAATTAACGACTGAACAGGTAGACTAAAAATGTAAACCAAATATATAAAGTGTCAATTTAAATATAAAATAAAAAAAAAAAAAAAAAAAAAGTGTAGGACAGTGATCAAACTAACAGATGTTAACAGAACTATATGCAGTAATGAACAGATGTCATTACAATCACAATGCTACACAGTGTGTTTTTAAAAAAAAAACTGTTCTTTGTCTTTCCACAAATGAAAGTTTACAAAGTGTATATTTCTGGTACTATATCATTACTACCGTATTTTTCTACATATTTACTGTAAATGTGTTTGAACTGTAGTGTTTGAACTTTTGCTGATTGTACTAAGTGGTGATTCTAGAGTCTGTTGGGGCCCTAGGCAAAAAAAAACTGGGGGGCCCTTCAACCCACGCTGCCAACCAGTGTCCAACAGGGCAACAAGAGTGAGTGCTGTCAGATGGGGCCCCCTTGGGGAGGTTTCCTACCGTCAATGCAAAATTTGCACATTTTCGGCAGCTGCTTTGGGGCCTCCTACTGGTCTGGGGCCCCAAGCGGTTGCCTGCCTTGCCTGTTGACAAGCAGCGCCTCCGATTGTACTTCTCTTTTTTAAGCTGAGCTGTTGTAACAACCAAATTTTCAACATTTGGGGTCAATAAAGTTTATCTTATCTTATCTCATATTGTCTCAAAAAGCTGCTGTTATCTCAAACTGACTTTTTTTTTAAAGATCTGCCGGCGTTAAACACATCTACTCTTAACAATGTTTGTTAGTAAGGACACAAAGTAAATAAACTGTCACTGAATAGATGAAAAACTAGCTGCCACTACCCACATGTGAAGTCTCAGTGACTTCCTGTTGATGTAGCCTTGTTAGACTGTTATAACTTGAAAAATTGCAATAAACAGTAATAGAAATCTCTTGCAACAAAGCTAAACAAAAATATGATAAATGAGGGTGAAACTGCTACTTCCTACAAACAAATGAAGCTGATGTTTTCCTGTAAAAAAAAAAATCATTGAGATGAGATTGTGAAAATCTGCTTTGATTTCCTGTTATAAGTTTGACTTTTTGTGGCACTAAAATAGAGATTTTATGGATTCAAGTCTCGAACTCCTAAACCTTTAAGCAGATCTGAGAATTAAGAGGCTGGTTTGCCCTAAGCAGTTGTGCAGAAAATAAGAAAGGCAAGCCTGATGACTCGAACAGATTCTGATTGTCAAGTGTCTCTTCATGCAAGTCATCAATTTTCTGGCTCCTTGAGGACGTGCAGATGAGGCTGTAGCTGTAATCAACACAAATGCAAACATGAATGATATTTAATAAAACCAGGTTTATTAATATAATTAGAAATGAAGTGCTCTCGTTATTCATAACAACTTGGCAAGGAAACGGCATATACTGGTAATGCTAGAAAGGACGAAAAGAGAGACATGGTTCATGTTTTGTTAGTATTTTATTTCAAATCATTCTCACCAACCCACTAAATGGTAACCAACTAGAAAGAGAGATATCTCCATTCGACAAGGGGAGGGTTCTTCTTAGAAGAAAACACCTCCTGGGTCACGGGTGGGGGGCAAACCTGAGTGGGGAATTGTGTGACGATGAGTGATTCACCAGATTTATTTCTCTTCTTTAAGGATTGGCAGCTGTTCTTACCCAGAGATAAACGGTAAGCACACAATCCCACTTTAGCTTCTTTGATATTGAGTCAGTTGAGAAGCAATTTCTGCTTGAGCTGGCCCCCCAAAAGATCAAGAGTCACAAGTTGAGGAAATGTGTTGGGAAACAAATACATGCCATTGCGATTATGATTGTGAAGAACAAAAAAAAACACTGCTGTAAAAACTGTGAGAATAGTACAAGGGTCTGTTACAAACAAGAAGAAAAAAAAATTCTGCAAAAGAAAGTTACAGATATTTACCGTGCAGCTGCAGTAAAACAGTTTAACAAGTAAAAGCTCCATATAAAAATCCTGTTTCTCCCTATCCCCTCTGCGTCCCCCTCTTTTTGCTGCAGGGCTCATCTGAGGCCATGAGCATCCTCGTCACCCCTGGGTGCCTCAGGGCAGCGCCGGGTCAGCGATGGCGTATGCTGGGTCGCAGGTGAAGGACACGGTGATGGCGTAGCGTGTGCCCCATGTCACCCTTTCCACGCGGTGGAGATTCTCTGTTCCGGAAGAGAAGAAAGTGACTCTGCCTGGGCAGGGATGGAAAGAGAGAGGAGACGTGGGAGAAAGAGAGAGAGAGAGAGAGAAATGGTTTCAAATAAAAAGTTTAACAGAATGGGAAATGAGCTGTCTTGCTTTTTTCCTTAGATAAAGATTTTATGGTTGAATCCAGCCTCATGTTAAACATGTAAAGAACTGGTGTCAGTGCTTTGTTTACCAAGATCATTATAGTAAATGAAAAGCATGGGAACGAAGTTCAGAAATACACCCACCAACACCTCTTAAACCCTCATTTTTACATTGTGTATCTTGCTTTTTAAAGTACCTCACAAATTTAAATAAAAGATTGATAGAAGCCCACTGCATTCACCAAAGCAAGTCATGACCCCTTATTTGGTAAACACCTGATCATGAACTCGTAATTATGAGATCTTTCCACCTAATTACGAGAAGCTAATAATGACGAGATCCAGGGAAAAGGCCTCTGCAGCTACTGCTTTGCTCACCTGCTGCCTCAGCTTTACTTCTTGAGGATCTATGGGCAGGTATCAGACAAATCGGATAACGGATTAGCCGACTATACAGCAGACGGCATACTCGCGATAGTCGGCACCAGAAATACTAGTCTGTTTAACTTATTATTAATAAAGGTATACGTTATAAGTCGATCACACACTATCAAAAAGAGCGGAGAAGAACATGACAAACAGAAAACATAATGTGGCGGGTTAATTATTTGCACGGAGATCGTAGCGGTCGCATGCAGACAGTCTTTTCACTAACTCCAGTCACAGTGTATAAAAGGTCACCACCCTCACCTACTGGCTTGAGGTGAATTCTCAGGATAACATCCTGTTGAGTTCTCACATCAGCACACTCGGGACTTGCTACGTAAAAACTACTAGGGGGCTGGCAGGAGAAACGCAGGGTGAAGTACGGATTTCAAACATACAGCTCCTCCGCCAAATATCAGGAGTTTTTCAGGAGTGTTCTGCCAGTGTGAAAGCCTCATACTTCTATAGTGGGGTGCCCATCTGAGGGTGAGTGAGTTTAGGGTAAGGTGTTGCAGCATTGGTAAGGAAAGGCATGTGTCGGTTAAAAAGACTACACTACACCAGCAATAAAACATTCAAAATTATATAGGGTCCAAAGTGTTTAAAGCAGTTCTGTAAAAGTGTGCTGAAATAATTGTCTTCTGTATACTTCAATGACACACTCTTTTGAGACTGAAAATATGGGCAGACTAATTTTATAGACAATAATATTCTCATCTCAACCTTGGAAAATAAGCTTATACCTGGAAGTGTTGAACTGAGCCTTCAGCAAGCATACTAAGCAGTAGAAAGCTAGTGGTAGAGAGAGAAATGTGAAAAGAGGAGCAGACAGAACAGCAAAAGACGAAGATGGAAGCCTGAACACCTAAGATATGAAGTGGCCACAAGGACATTGTTCAGCTTATTCATGGAGAGTTTTTTTTTTTTAAATTGCTGAAATGTATTCTTTTGACTATTTAGTAAAAAAAAAAAATCCAAACTTTGTCTCCTTGGCTGATCCACAGTGTGAGTCTGAAGAGGTCGCGTTGGGATACAGTCTATTTAACATTGGCTTTGCTTCGCTGGGCCATCTAATGAGCTAATAACTTTTACCAGAAAATCTGCTCCTTTGTAAACACAACCTGCTTTTTTCTCAGAGAGACATTTGCATTAGTGTTTTCATCTACTCTGCAGATGTTGCATAATTTAAGGGATTTATATTTAAAAGTTTAAGACTCTTGTTAAACTGGCTTTGCCTTTTGAACGAGTTATCTCATTACGAGAACATTAATAAAAAGTTGGAATCATTATGACCTGATGATTTATTTGCATTTCTTTCCCTCCCAAGCATGATGCATGATGACTTGTGTTTGTTTGTCTGTGTGTGTACAGAGAGTATGTGTAGGAGGGTAAATCCCCAATGGCAGAGCTGAGGCAACAGTGGAAAGCAGTGCTTAAGTTAAACATAGAAATCTGCGCTGAAAACCTAAAGAATGAAAAGTAATGCGAAAGATAAATGCACAGAAAACGAGTGTGAGCAGAGAAACACAACGTGTGGTGGTCCGCTTGTTGTGTGTCATCGGAAAGGAGGGCATTTTCAGGTGCTTAAATTAGACACACAGCTTTAGTTAAGAGCACAATGAAATAATCTTTGAGAATAATCCCTAGCACTTGTCAATATATACGTTCCCAGTGTTTACTGTGCAGGGCCAGCAGATTCTGTATAGTCAGCGGTAGGGATTAGTGCCAACACAATGAAGGGATACACACAGGGGAACTCAGCAGGGTTCACACTCTGCCAGGAATCGATTTCTAGTGCATTTATAGGACATTATTCACAAAGGATACTTTTTGTATGTGTGCAAATCATGGTAATGTCATGTGACGTGAGGGCACATTAACAAATCAGCCTTTACACTTCCTTTCATGGCGTTAATAGGATGTTTCCAGCGGAGCCGGGCTCGATGTTCACCTCTACCTCCAATCCTTATGTTGTGACTCTGTTCATCTCCCTCTGTTACTGCTCTCATCAAATTGAAAACCCTGCTGCTCGCTTACAAAACAGCGACAAAAACGGCTCCTGCTTACCTACACTCTCTCATCCAGATCTACACTCCAAACGGCCCACTACGCTCTGCCAATGAAAGGACTCTGGTCAAACCTTCACAACAAAACCCTGAGTCTCCAGCTAGACTCTTCTCCTCTGCCGCCCCCCGGTGGTGGAACAAACTACCAAACATTCGATCTGCAGTCCCTTTGCACCTTTAAGAAAAAGCTTAAGACCCAGCTCTTTCATGAAAACCTACACACTTAATTATACTGATAATGTTGATGAGGATTTTGATGATGACGATATTTCGGATGGTTTTGATCCTGATTAGAACTCCCCAGAACAGCGGTTGATGTTGTTGATGACGAAATATTTTAACTTTCATTATTTATTTGTTTAAAAAGTGCTCTGCCTCTGTGCACTTCCTGTCAGCACCAGTTGCACTTGCTGACATCGTTTCCTCCTCTCTACATCCTTGCTTGTGTTTTACTTACTCTCTGATGTACGTCACTTCAGATAAAAAGTGTCTGCTAAATGAATTTTAAAAATTGTAGCCCTTAAAACCCACCTCGTTCACAGAGCCTTCTGCTAGTGTTTTTAGTTTCCTTAACTGCCTTCCTGTTTTATTCCCATGTTTGAGGTACTGTAGTGGTTAGTGTGCGTGCCCAATGTACAGAGGATATAGCCTTCGAAGCGGGTGGCCCAGGTTCAAATCCGACCTGTGGCTCCTTTCCTGCATGTCATTCCCAACTCTCTCTCTCTCTCTCTCTCTCTGATTTCTCACTCTATCCACTGTCTTATCTCTACAATAAAGGTGCATAAAGCCAAAAAAATTAATCTTAAAGAAAAAAGAAAGAAAGGTGTGTTGGAGAGGAATGGATCAAGATCAAACCTCAAATCATCAAACATTGCAAGCAAACTCCTGCACACTGTGTAAATTGCACAAAAACATTATCTATGTGTATTTGTGAAATTAAGACAGAGTGCCGGAGTTTGTTTGCAATGTTCGATAATTGAAAACCAGAAATTGCCAAATATTGCGGGTCTAGGATGTATATTTTTGTTGCTGTGGAATCAAAACCTGTATCGATAGCAGTTGATTTTTAGTAGTATCATATCTTAGTTTAAAGTTATGGTATCCTGGAAACCCTAATTTATAATAACAACTTTAGTCTCTAGTCTCTCAAATATTACATATTATAAATGATACTGCCTGTGGTATCAATATGATGCAAAAATAGATGCAAGGACATGACGAGCAAGGGGAATATTCTGAGGGATCCTTTGGGAAAACGTACTTAATGACACTCTGTGATGCACAGTACAAATCAATTAGAACACTGTTTACCTACTTAAATACAAATGCAGAGACCAAAACATGCTGTCCCTGTAAATCAGGATGTCCTCAAAACTAACATGTGTTTTCCAACTAGGGAGCTTGCAGCAGTAATGACTCAGTTAGCTCCAGACTTTTCTGCAGTAATATATTTTACTTTGATAGCCCTTACAGAGCCTCTCAAAGTCAAAACCCCAATTCCCCATTTGGCCCTTTCCCTCATTTTGAAGTGCCCTCAAGTGGGTAGTGGTTCTTCAGAGCAGAGCTACAAGGACTAGTGGAATTAATCTTTACCAAAAAAAAAAAAAAAAAATAGCACACCACTAGTGACATCATATTTTCTAAGCTTAATTTTCAGCCTTGCTACAGTGCTTTTCTCTAAAGTTTTTCATGTGCCTCATTGTATATATTCAGACGTCACTGTTGCAGTAATGTTGCTGTATATATTTTCACTTTTTAGCACCCTGTAACAAACTCTGTTACCAACAAGACAGAGAATTCACAGACGGAACCTCACAGCTTAACAAAAGAGGATTGTCCATGTCCTGAGTTCTTTGTTTGTTCAGACATATCTGTCAACACGACGAGAGAGGTCAACACAGTTTATGAAGAGAAGAGAAAACAGCTACCAAGAGTTAAACAGTCTTTAAAGGAACGTGTCGAAGAGTTTTTGTGCATTTAGATTTAACAAAGTGTAGATGTAAAGTAAGCACTGCTTAATTTCACCACCAGGGGGATTTCAATCAAAACAGTAACAAAAGATGATGTCGAGGCTGGCGGAGAATCATGGGCGTGATTCTCTCTGCTACTCCCCTTCCCCACCCCCGATGAAAACAAACTCGGAGTTGACGTAGCCAAGAAGAAGGGGGGAAACACACCTAAGGGAGACAATATGTTTAATAATGAGGAAATGTATCCCAGTATAATCTACATGCCATTTGTATCCCAGCAGCACATACAGCTACAGCACAGCAGTTTTCAGTAGCAGTTTCTGCTTTTTTTGTAGTGGTTTTTATACGTGACATCAGGTATTTCCACGGCATCGTTAAACATGTCGTGTTTAACTGAAAGTTTCCTATCTTTCATGGCGATGCAGAATGAAAACTTGTATCGATTTAAGTGGAACAGAGGCGAGACGGGACGTGGCTGAGTGATTATGTTTGTCTGACTTCAGCTCTCTAAAGAAATCTTACCGTAGATGATTCTGATTCTGTGGAAAAATCAAAATTTTGATTTTTTTTTACAACATATATACAACATGCAAATGTGTATTGGAAAAATCATCATATTTAAACATAGATGGATTTGAGCTTCTTATTGTGGTCACATATAATTCCAAATAAAACCCACGGTCTCTCTCTCTCTTTGTCTCTCTCTCCCCTCTTGTTGCCCTCTTTTTGTATGAGGTGTTTACTGAGTTATAACAGTGTTTTAGGTGTTGAATTGTTAACTTTATCTTTGTATCATTTTTGTATTTGTCAGCGTGATGGCACTAGGAAATATTTTCTTTATTTGTGTCTGAATAATCCCAAAAGGGATGGACTGTGTTGAGGCCGGACACGAAAATCAAGATGAATTCATTCCCAGGCATTAGATAGTGGTAACAATTTCAGCATTAGGATTTTTATTCTTGTCTTATAACCTTCTTCAAACCACTACTGCCGGTGTGTCTTTATAAACGCCACGTCACACTCTTTCCTTGAAGGAGTCTGTCTCTTTGCTGAATGTCACTGTTTAAAGCTTGCAACTAACTTTATTTAGGTCCATGTCCAATTGTAAGGCAAGAGTGTTAACTTTCAGATCCTGAGAATCTTTAATAGAAAAGGTAAGCTGTGCAAAACAAATAGAAATCACATGCATCCAACTGTGGAATCTACCCAATAATACCTAAGTCACGCCAGTATATATCGGAAAGACGCAGGTGTCTTCGGAGAGTGAAGAATCATACTGAGGCCGTATAAAAATACCATTATTGTGAGCACATAGAGGTGGACACATACTCTTCTATTCTCCTGAGTCATCGGGATATATTTGTTTTTAGGAACCAATCTGTTTTATTAAACTTTGTTTGGGCAGAGTTTCTGCTCCCTGCGGTCTTCATGCAGGACAAGACTGGTTTTGCTAAACCTATCAGCCCGACTCCCACCATATGTATGCTTCCTGTCTTATTTTATCTCTGGTTTAAAAATGGCTTATATTTTGGAGTACTCCTGGTATAAAAACAGATTCTGTTCGACTAAAGAACTTAAGGGGACTATTAGAGAATCCAATTTCCAGACCTATGAACAGTTCACTTTTCATCTTCTACCTATTATGACCTGTAGCATCTACACTTATTAACTCTTGGCTCTTACACACTGCCAGTTCCAGCTGGGATACTTCCACCATGCAAAGTCAAAGGCACGGAGCTGGAATGGTAAGGTGAAGTTGTTCTGCCCCCTGATCCACTACTGGCAGGGGCGTGTCCAGAGGGGTGGCCAGGGATGGCATAGCCCCCCTTAGAAATATGATTGGCCACATTAGCTGCCACCCCAAAAATCATAAACTGTGATTGGCCATTTGCCCCGTCAGAGGCGGAACTTATGTTAAAACCAACTATTAGGTCTTTTTTTGCAAAGGCTGCGAGTATTTTTCTTTACATATGAATGTAGCATATATTCTTTATTTTGTCATTTAAATTGTATATAAAGACTATGCACATTCCTTTTTTTTGTTTCATTAAAAAATAAGCTAATGTTTCCATTCTCCCGGTTAGAAAGAAGATATTATTGGTGAGGTTGTGAAAAGGTATAATAATTGATGTTTATTTGTGTGTGTTTGTGCGCACATCACACTTCAGGCCATCCCAGCATAAGTCAGTGCCACAGTTGGGTCACCCCAGACAAAAAATTCCCTGACTATGGGAGGTAGTCACAGAGGTGTAATGGGGGGGAAGAAGCTGGCGATGTGTAACGTTGGACATGGCAGGGCGGAATAGCACGCGTGTGTGTGAATGCCTGAGCGTGTGTGTGTATGTGAAGCTCCCCCTGGGCATTCAAGCGCCGTACCTCTCGTGTTTCTGAAACACTGCAATGCAATGGGACACCAATATTACGCCGTTACAGATGCAATTAAAATCCAAAGGCATTATGACGGCAGAACTGAGCCTCAGCTCTGATG